>OX941091.1:3448594-4671094 GCA_954870635.1 Arctium minus
TAGAAGGTTTTTGTGTGATAATTCACAAGAAGTCCGTTGATTGATAATCTAAGATGGTTTAGCTCCTTGGATTATACGAATTTCTAATCAAGATAGATACAAGCTGCTAGTTTCACTTGGTATTTGGTTTGTGTTGAGCAAGTCATAAGATTGGCATTCTTGCTATAGGTGAGGGTTTATAGTCTAGGCACATAAAAACCTTTCCTAGTTATGATTTTTAAGGGTTAATTATGTTGATGAATAATCACAATTAATTTTTCCATGTTTCTTTTTGTTCTATTGTGCACTTGGTGATATATAGAAAGTGAGAGTGAGGGTGATGCTGTGGATGTTAATCAATGAAGTAGAATTATGCATGAAAATTGACTATTGACTTCATGACTAGAATTATAGATGTTATGCAATTAATATTTGTATTAACTTCGGTACATATCAAGTATTTTGCATTAATATTTTTCACTGTTCTTTAATTGTTGCAATGGGTTGAAAGTCATTAATCAAAAGTATGAGTCCCTGTTTCATAAGTTGTAATGTTTATTTTAATCGTGGAAACGTGAATAGGTGGATAGTTTTTTTTTTTTTTTTTTGGTGGCTTGATTGGAGGCGATGGTCTTACATTAAGGTTGAACTATATAGAATATGTGTAAATCTAAATTCGCAACAAAATCACTACCAAACCCTAAATCCAAACATGGAGTTTACAAGTCTACACACTTTTAAGTAAGAGAATGTAAGAAAAGAAGTGTATATGTTGTAGTACTAGTTTGCTTCTCTCAATGCATCATTTTTGTACAATATCTTCTAAGTTCTAAGGCTAACCTTTGTTTCATGAAGTATACGTTTAGGAGAATGATCATGTGCATGGTTTTGTGATGGCAGACATGATTTTTAATGGTAAGGATTATTGTTGTGATGATAAATGGTTATAGATTGATCAAACATGTCAAGGTATTATTAGTCCATAGCATCTCACATGGATTTAGTAAAAACGTACCACAGCTGGTGAGGTTTTCGATCTGATAATTAATATGTAACTAATAAATCATTTTATTTATATAACAATTAAAAAAATTGATATTTTACATGAAAACTTGGAAGCTTCTTAAAAAGTCAAGAAAATATTATGAGTGATACACACTCCAATCTATTTCAATCAACTTATCTCTACAAGAGACAAGTAGATGGAGTGGCTAGCGGTGGAGAATATATGGATTGAAGTGACCATTGACTTAATGAGATACAAGTGTATTATGCAATATTTCTAAAGCAAATGAAAATGTGGAAGTTTGTGTTGGAAAAATAAGAATGCTTTTGGAAGTGAGTAATACTCCTAGGCTATCTTATCTCTTTGAAATGCAAAAGTAGTGGTCGTTAATCAATGAAATAGACTTATGCATAGAGATTGACCATTGACTATATGACTTGTATTATGGAATTAATATTCGTATACACTTCATCACATATCAGGTCTTTTCTAAAATATCAAGTTTTACTTTTTCTTTTTGAAAAAGTATGATACCATATAGCATCCTGAAATTAAAATAGTGAAAATTAAAAAGTGTAACTGTTAGCAAGGGGTTGAATGTCATCAGTCAAAAGTATTAGTGTCTGTTTTGTAAGTTCCAATATTTATTATAATTGTGGGAACATGAAAAAATAGGATGGCGTTCTTGCTATAAGGGTTAATAGGCATGGCAATAAAGACCATTCCTAGGGTTGATTCTCTGTTTTTCTGATCTAATTATGTTGAGAGATGATGACAACTTATTTTTAGTTCTTCCTTTTTATTTGATTGTGCACTTTGTGACCGAAAGTGGAAGAGCCAGGATGAACATTTAAACAATTTGTATACATGTAAAAGTTTGAAGATTTACAGTTTATTTTGTCCAATTCTTTCATACAAGTATTAAATGCGGAGTCCATAATTCTACACGCTTTAAGTACGTGAATATGACAAAAAATGTATATTTTAATTAATATGTTGTAGTGCTAGTTTGCTTGATTGCTTCTGTCTTGTGAGTTGTATCATTTTGCTAGATTAATATTTCCAAAGCTAACCTTCCGTGCATGATGTACAAGTTTATCAATTGAGTTGAACTTCTAAGATGACACGAGTATATATTTGTAGAAGTAACAGCCAAATCAAGTCGTCGATGGGTGCAGGGGATTTTATCAGGTAAATTCTTCTACTTTTTACTTTCGATTTTGAATTTATGGCTTAAGTTGTTGCACTTTGGGTTTAATTTGCACTTTGGATAGGAATCTGGTTTGTTAATGGTAACTTGACAAATACCATTGTTTTCAAAATTTCTCACTTATAGCAAAGGTTGTTTCTGAATATGAAAAATGGCCGATTTTGAGCTAGAAAACCAATCAAAATATTTCATTTTTTATATGGAGAAATTGGAAAAGTTTGGTTTGATTGTTGAAAAGCCAGTGATATCTTTGTCTTCAAGTTTTGAGAGTAATTCATACTTCTTATTTTTTATAAATATTAAAAAAAAATGTTACATGGAAACATGGAAGTTTTTTGGAAATTCAAGAAATACTTATGTTGTGTCGTAATATGTATTTGCCGTGTTTCATATTCCAATATACTGCAGTCTTATTTCTACAAGAGGGACAAGTAGAAAGCAATGGAATAGACTTGGATTGATATTGATGACCATTGGCTTAATGAGTCATGCACAACTATGTAATATTTCTAAAACAAATGGAAACTTAAGTTTGTTGGAAAGTAAATAATTCTTTTATTTTTTATGTTTTGGAAGTGATTAAGGCTCCTACGCTAACTTATCCCTCCAAAAGATGAGTTGTGGTTGAAAATCAATGAAGTCGACTTATGCATGAGAATTGACCATTAACTTTATGACTTACATTATGAAATTAATATTCCTATTCACTTCAACACATATCAAGTATTTTCCAGGTCCCATTAAATATCTACCCCAGTTCCAAGTATTACTCTTTAGTTTCAACGTAAATAGTTCAATTAGTGATTTAAAAAGAGTTTAGAAGCAATTGTACCATAAATAATTGTATCATTAATCAAGTATTTAAACAAAATGAGTATTTATCCCATCTTCTAAAACATATGTTGTTTAGGAACATAATATTGGTCTTGTAATAATAAAACAATAGTAAATTGTCCCATTTTTGAAATGGAAGTACCTTTTGGTTCGTTTAAAAGACAACTTATATGATATCGAGTTTTGTTCCTCTTTGCTGTTTGAAAAGTCTAATACGGTGTTGAGTTAATATCATGTCCATAGGCTCACACATGTGTATTATAATGGGTGGATGACATGTCTATGTTTAAGCCTTGGAACCAACACTACATGCAATGAGGAATGCTGTGTCTAGTGACATCTCCATGTTATCTACATGATTACATATCATTCTATTACACTTTGTCATAAAACTAAAATGTATGATTTAGTACATAGCTTAATAAAAGATGTTTGGACTTGTTAATTGAACATATACAATGCCCCTTGCTAGTGACAAAAATAAAAGAAACACGTGAATCACAATTGTAAGTTATCAATATGAGGTAACACATTCCCATATGGTAAAAAATTGAATTGGAAACTTGTTAAGAAAAGAAATATTTCATTTTTTATTGGGGATGTGTTGGGTCATTGACTAGCATCTTTCTAAATCGAAACATGGCGCTGGTTGCTACGCTATATGGAAATAAGTTGCGCCTTCTCCATTAACAATTGCTTTTGGCGTAGTGGTAAGCGCTTGGATCCTAACATGTGGTATTAGAGCAGGCTGCCAAAGGCATGCTGTGTAGCCATTGACTTCTAGCGAAGATGTTGTTAGTGCTGCAAATGCTGGGGGGGATTGTTGGGTCATTGAACAACATCTTCCTATATCGAAACGTGGCGCTCGCTGCTATGCTATATGGAAATAAGTTGCGCCTTCTCCATCGGCAATTGCTTTTTGCGTAGTGGTAAGCGCCTGGATCCTAACAAGATGATCCCGGAAACAACAAAGAGTGAAAAGCAACAAGCCGGCGTTCAAAATACGCCTGACATCTTTTGAGATGGAGAAAATACGTTTTTCTAAAGCAAGTTGAATATTGTGGTCCCTCACAACTTGCACTTGTCATCGTGTTAAGATTATTTCTTCTATTTAAGAGCCAAACCAAAAGGAGAAATTAAGCATTATTTGTGCGTGTCTAAAAAGCGATCATTGTTATTGTACAACTAAAATGGAGTGTTTGTGTGTGAGTAAGCATAAATCATGGTTGTTGATAGTGATCATGATGATACATAGTCTCATGGTTTGGCAAACACAAGGTGTTTGTATAGAAGAGGGGAGAAAGGCACTCCTCGAAATTAAAGCTTCCCTTATTGATTAATATCATGTGGATCCTCTCCCCGCTTGGGTTGATGATGGTAGCACCGGGGGGAGAAGTGGTGGCGAGTGTTGTGATTGGGAGAGGGTCACATGCAACACAATCACTGGGCACGTAACAAACTTGTCTTTGAGCAACATCATGGGGATGACAGATGACACAAGGACGGTTGTTAAACATTGCGAGAGGGTTTGGCCATTGAATGTTTCTCTCTTTCTTCATTTTAAAGAGTTAACAAATCTCGATTTGTCATTTGATTGTCTTGATAACAATATTGTGAGCACAGGTATTATAACTTACTATACTACTAAATTGATATTATATGTTCGACCATGAATTGTGAGTAAATTGACTCTATCCATATTCATTAACATCCCAGTGATGCAATAAGTTCTTTTTTTTTACTCGATCATGCCTCTAAGTTGACCAAGCGTTGGACAATTAAAGGCAAATAGAATAAGCAAAATACCTTAAGACACATAGGACAATATGTGTACATATATTACCAATCATGCTATTCAAGTGTCTGCTATTAGCAATTTTCCTTAGAAAGTTATACCTTGCTTGATATTTGGAAACGGCGTTATTTGTTACAGGACTTGAAAGGTTGTCTAGTTTGAAGAAGCTGGAGATGCTATACCTCAACCATAATAGCATTGGAAATGACATATTTCGTTCATTGGGTGCTCTGACTTCACTTAGAGTTTTGCATCTCGGTGACAATCACTTTAAAGGATGCTTCCCTGCTCTTGGCATGTCTTTGGTCACTCACTTCCTTTATTTTTGCATTAACTTGCATCTATTTTCTTGATATGCTTATACACTTTTACATCTACTTTGAACAAATCTGCAGCTTTAGAAAACTTGGAGATATTGGATATCGCCAACAGTGGCTATGATGGTACCCAAATCAATCAAATGCAAGGTAATGAATTTGATCTTAAATCCATCATGGCATCGGTCTTGGATATGTATGCAATCTCTTTTACTGATGTTATAATTTTGCTCTTGCATTAAATATGAATTTGAAATCTATTTCTTTTTTCACGGCGGACATAGAACTTCTTTGACAAATAATTAATTTGAAAACTATCAAATCCACTTGGTTAATTGGTCAAATATAAAAAGATTTGTTATTCGAATATGCATTTATAAATGTTTTGGTGATCTATCATCTATCTATGTTGGCACTGAAAAGCTTCTATGCATGACTACTGGTTTTAAGAGGGTTTCCCTATTGAAGAAGTTGAAAATTTTGAAAATTGGACAAAATAAATCCAATGAAAGCATTATTACTTCTTTAAGTTCTCTTCCATTCCTTAAAGCTCTTGATCTTAGTTTCAATTCGCTAATTGGACCATTCCCAGCTCGAGGTATGTGTTATCTAACACCTCTCATTATATGTTTACCCCTACTGAAATTAACTTAATATCTTGATTTTTGGTTTTACACCATTACCTTTAGAACCTATATGGCTTATGTTTTTATTCGCAACTTGGTGTTTTTGTTCCACCCATAAAGAAGTTTCTGAAATGCTCCGCAAGTGCAGGGGCCAAAACAGTAAAATATTTTAAACATGTCCGCACGGATTTGGTCCATATACTTGCGGACAATGTTCGGAAACTTCTTCTTTTTCTTACTTTTTCATCCTTCCACAATTTGTGGACATTTCACTTACGGATGTGAAAAGAGAAATGGCTATTTGGGTCAAATTTCCCTTTGACTTTTATACATTGATTAATGAAGCAATTAAGTCTTGTATATACACTTGTTACTGTAAAAAGATTGGGCTCCGTAATAATGAAAGTTATGGTGAGAAGGGTAAGAAGAGATCTCTACCCTTGGATCAATATCATAATTGAAGATCAACATAATGAGATGCACAAGATCAATTCTCATGGGAAGCGCAATTCATAGGGTGGGGGTGAGACTAAAGTAATCGAAAGTACAAATCCCTTCTTACGCTTCTCACCTTAAACATATAACATTGATAACTTTTGATTTTTTTTTTCATTTTTAAAGACTTATAACTACTAATTTTATGACTTCCATAGCTTGATACAGAGTTAGGAGTTTTATTTGTTTTATCCCTCGAGGTGCCGAGGGGAAACCCCATGCTCACGTTTTTGTACTTCAAAACCTTGGTTATAGATTGATCAACATGCCAAATTTGTCAATAGCATTTCACATGGATTTAGAAAAAGAAAACCATTGAAAATGACCATTGACTTAATGAGTAACAAGTATTATATGAGTATTCCAAAACAAATGGAAATTTGGAAGATTTTTTGGGAAGTGAAGTATCTTCTTGTTTCGTATGTTTTGGTAGTGATTAATGCTCTTATACTATCTAATCTCTCCAAAAGGCAAAGGTTGTGGTTGTCAATCAATGAAGTAGACTTATGCATGGAAATTGACCATTGACTTTATGACTTATATTAAGAATATACAATATATAAATTAAGGCTCATAATTGTAGTACGCAAAAGTTTAGATTACACACTTTTAGCAGAAAATATGTATAGATTGGGTTAAAAGGGATGTAAAGAACTGCTACAATATATGATATTCATAAGAATTATGTGATCAACAAAATCAAGAACTTTATTTGTCATGTTAAATTTTTAGTACATGTAAGGAGTACTGACTAACTATCGGCAATTAGCAGGTTTTTGTGTGATAATTCACAAAAAAGTTAGTCGATTGATGAATAATAGGATTATATGAATTTCTAATCAAGATACAAGCTGCTAGTTTCACTTAGTATTTGGTTTGGTGTTGAGCAGGTCATAAGATTGACATTCTTGCTATAGGTAAGGGTTAATAGCCTAGGCACATAAAAACCATTCCTAGCGATGATTTTCAAGGGTTAATTATGTTGGTGAATAATGACGATTTATTTTTCACAGTTCTTTTTTGTTTGATTGTGCACTTGGTGACCGAAAGTGAAGGAGTGAGGATGAAGTTGTGGTTGTCAGTCAATGAAGTAGACTTATACATAAAAATTGATCATTGACTTTATGACAAGTATTATAGAGTGTTATGCCATGTCAAATCAGGGGTGGGTGCAGCCCGTGCAGGGGATTTGATCCTGGTCAGGTAAATTCCTTTACTCCTTGTTACTTTTGTTTTCGGATTACTGTGTTAGGTTGTTGCACTTTGTGCTTGAATTGCATTTTGGATAGGAGGATGGTTTTTTGATGTTAGCTTGACTCAAATTTTTTTTTTCCAAATATTGCCCACCTATAACATAGTCTGGCTGATTCGATTTATAAAACCAAACAAAATATCTCTCCTTTTTGGAAGAAATTTGAGAAGTTTGGTTTGATTGTTGAGAAGTTAATAATGTCTGTCTTCCAGTTTTGAGAGTAATCGATACTCTTATCTTTTATCTCTCAATGGGAAGAAGTGGGCCCGGAAATCAAGTTTATATTTGTCTGTAGACTTATGATATTAATTGCATGGATATTGAACATTCGTAAATAGCAAAAAAGTATATTATTTTTAATTGTAAGGATTATTGTTGTCAAGATATATAAATGGTTATAGATTGATCAAACATGTCAAGGTATTAATAGTCCTGTAGTCCATAGCATTTCACATGGATTTTTAGAAAAAAACGTACCACATCTGGTGAGGTTTGCGATCTGGTACATACATATTATTAATATGTAGTTAATAGATCATTTTATTTACATAACAATTAAAAAAACTGATCTTTTACATGAAAACTTGGAAGTTTGTTGGAAAGTCAAGAAAATATTATGAGTGATACACACTCCAATCTAATTCAATCAACTTATCCTTACACAAGAGAGACGAGTAGATGGAGTGGCTGGCGATGGAGACATTAAGGAGCTAAAGTCTATTATGCAATATTTTTAAAATAAATGAAAATTTGGAGGTTTGTTGGAATATAAGAATGCTTTTGGAAGTGAGTAATGCTCCTATGCTATCTTATCTCTTTGAAAAGCAAAAAGTGTGGTTGTTAATAAATAAAATAGACTTATGCATGGAAATTGACCATTGACTATATGACTCGTATTATGGAATTAACATTCGTATTCATTGCATCACATATCAAGTCTTTTCTAAGCCTCATTACATATCTACCAAAATTTCAAGTTTTACTTTCTTTTTGAAAAAGTATGATACCATATAGCATCCTGAAATTAAAAAGTGTAACTGTTATCAAGGGGTTGAATGTCATCGGTCAAAAGTATGTGTCTGTTTCGTAAGTTCTATTTTTCATTATAATTACGGGGAACGTGAAAGAGGCGGATGGGATGGTGTTCTTGCTATATATAAGGGTTAATAGTCTTGGCACATAAACACCAGTCCTAGGGATTACTTTTTGCTTTTCCCGATTTGTGATGGACCATAACAATTTATTTTTCACTTTCCTTTTTGTTCGATTGTGCACTTTGTGACTGAAAGTGAAGGAGCGAGGATGAACATTTAAACAATTTGTATACCTGTATAAATGTGAAGATTTAACAGTTTATTTTGTCCAATTTTTCCGTACAAGTGTCAAACTTGAAGTCCAGATACCCACACACTTGTAAGCATGAGAATATGACAAAAATTGTTTATTTTTGTGATTTTGTATAGTAAACGAGTGTTATGACGTTTTCTTAAAATGAAGGTGTTCTCGTTTGAACCTCCGGCCATAGATACACACACACACACAGAAGCTGCAACTATTTCTATTCAGATACACAGAATGTGGAGAATTAATTAGGTATTACAGCCTATAAAATTGATACTTTTCTAGTTTGATATGAAATAAACTAAATTAATACTAACAACTAGGAAAAATATACAATAATACTTTCTTTTCTAACATTCCTCTCGTGTTGGAGAGTGCATATTTTGCAGTCCTAACTTATACTGGTTCACTTATTATAAATTGATTATTGCTTCTGCAGTACTTGCTAGTTGATAATCGGTTGCTATTGCTTTGCTAATCTGTCCTATGTGCATAATGAACTTGTAGCAAATAACCGATCTTCAATTCTTTTTTTGAAAGTTGAAAATCTCCCTTTTCTTGTATTATCTCTGTTTTTTTGATTTTTGCCATTTTTTTCCTGATTAGTAAAACCATATGCTTCCTGATTTTTTTTGTCAATTATAAGTTTCTCTTTATTAGTAAACAATATGCTTGTACAAACCATTATTCCAAATCCTTATCCTAACTTTGAACTTATGCAAAGCATCTTTAGACTGTAAACTCAATCTTGAGATGCTCTAGGCAAGTTAAAAAATCCGTAGCTTAAGTTGTGCCGACTTGAAGACGGTATTTTGGCACCCGAAACCAACTCAAATGAATTCGAGACTTGAAGACGGTATTAGTCAGGTGCTTGGTGAACTTAAATTCTAAATACTGCTGTTAAGTGTATGAAGTATAGAGCTCACGACAATATGTTGCTTTGTGTTAAAGTTGCATTTTGGATAGGAGGATGGTTTGTTAATGGTAGCTTGGCTACGATTGTTTTCAAATGTTACTCATCTATAACAAATTATGTATCTGCATGACTGCATTGTTGGATTAACGATTTAATCACATTAAAGTATTAGTATTTAATGCCTTTTATTAGCATTTAATGGTAGTTTACTAAATTTGTATTGATATGAAAGTAGAAGGGGCATTCTGTAGATATTAATAAAATGACAGTTATGGTAACTGTTAACTGTCATTAATGCCTCTTTGGAATCAACGTGCCTTTCCATGGCACCGATTCACTTCCTATATAAACTCATTGTATGTATCTAATTTCTGTGTGAATCGAAATTTCAGTTATTAATAATATCTCTTCCTTATAAAACTCACGCACACGAACACAAGTCTGTATAACAATGGTGGCTGCAAACAGGGAACTTCATCGATCACCAAGATTCTCAAACTTGACTGAATTTGATTCTAATATGCATGTGAAAAATGGCCGATTTGATCATCAAAACCAATCAATATATCTTTTCTTATTGGTAAGAGAATCACATAATAAAAAGGCAAAAAGAAACGTGGAAGAAATTTGAAAAGTTTGGTTCGATTGTTGAAAAGTCAACGTCTTTTCTCTTCAAGTTTTGAGAGAAATTTGTACTCTTTTATCTTTTCTCTCTCCAAGGGCCAAGGGGAAGAAGTGTACGTGGGTGTCATGCTTAGATTTGTATGTAGACTTATGATATTAATTGAATATATATTAAATATTCTTAAATAAGGGAAAATATTTTATTTTGAACTTAGGTCACTATTAAATGGTAAATGGTTATAATACACATGGTTTAAAAAATTGGAAGAGCCATATGCATCGAGGAAGGCGGTTTAAAAACGATTATCGGACGATGCCTCTCAAGCCTTGTATAGGAGGCGGAGGAGACGTACTTTCTTTCACTCACTGACAACCCTCCTCCTCACATATTATCTCTCAGACATCCCCCTCCTCACGGTTTATCAAAGGCAACCATTTCCTGCGGTTTCTCGCTTATTCTCCCTTAGCTAGATTGTTTTCATTTTATATATAAATAAGTAATATATTTAATAACTTTTGATATTTTTATTTATTAATATATAATATATTTATCTTATATTCTTTTTGTTAATTATTTTAAATCTTATATCTAGTAATTTTATGACTTTCATAGCTTGATATGGAATTATGTTTTGTTTGTTATGAATTTTATTTGTTTTTCTGCCTCAAGGCTTACCGACCCAAGGCGCAAGGGAAAATGCCTCTCCTTGTGATTATGTACTTTAAAACCTCGGTATAGATTGATCAACATGTCAAATTATTATTAGTGAATAACATTTCACATGGATTTAGAAAAAAAAATACATTCCGGTGAGGCTTTTAATCTAATGCGTATATCATATTGGTTTGTATTTAATAAATCATTTTATTAACATAACAATTGTCAAAAACTGATATTTTACATGGAAACTTAGAAGTTTGTTGGAAAGTCATGAAAATAATGCAATCAGTTTATCTGTAGATGGAGTGGCTAACAATGGAGTATACATGGATTGAAAGCAACCACTGACTAAATGAGTTACAAGTATTGTGCAATATTCCTAAAACAAATGGAAATTTGGAAGTTTATTGGAAAATGAAGAATCTTTTTGTTTCATATGTTTTGGAAGCGATTAATAGTCCTACACTATCTTATCTCTCCAAAAAGCAAAAGTTGTGGCTGTTAATCAAATAAGTAGACTTATCCATGGAAACTGACCTTTGATTTTATGACTTTTCTCAAGGATATACAATCATAGCTGTAGTATTGCAAAATACAAATCACACATGTTTAGTAGAAAATAAGTGTACATTAGCTTAAAAGGGTTGTAAAGAACTCTCACAATATACGTTATTCTTAAGAAATATATGATCAACAAAATCAAGAACTTCATTTATCATGTTATGTTTTAAGGGCATGTACCACAGAGGTATTAACTGACTACATTCGATTAATTCACAAAAGGTCAGTTGATTGATAATCGGAGATGCATGGTTGAGTTCCTACTAATTTTGTTTGTGCTAATTAAGATAGTAATAGGATGGTATGAATTTCTAAGCAAGATACTTTTAAGTACGACAATATAACAAAAAAAATATATACGCGATTAATGTGTTGTAGTGCTAGTTTGCTTATGTGTTGTATCATTTTGTTAGATTATTATTTTCTGAAGCTAACCTTTCTTGTACGAAGTACAAGTTAAACTCAAAAGATGACACACGTCTATATTGCAGAAGTAACAACCAAATCAAGTCAAGGATGGGTGGATGCAAGGGATTTTGTTCCTATTGGGTAAAATCTTCAACTCCTTGTTACTTCTGATTTTGGATTTTTTTGGTTATGCTTGTTCAATTTGCATTTTGGTCTGGAGGAGTTTTGTTAACGGTAGCTTGACAACTACAATTGTTTTCGAATTTACCCACATATAACATAGTCTGTATTTGCATATGAAAAATGACTTATTTGATCTGCAAAACCAATCAAAATATCTCATTTTTTATATGAAAAAATGGGAAAGTATTGTTTGATTGTTGAGAAGTCAATACTATATTTGTCTTCAAGTTTTG
The DNA here is from genome assembly GCA_954870635.1 of Arctium minus. NCBI lineage: Eukaryota > Viridiplantae > Streptophyta > Magnoliopsida > Asterales > Asteraceae > Arctium > Arctium minus. The sequence continues at coordinate 3,461,036 of OX941091.1, forward strand.
AGAATAATTCACACTCCAAGGAGAGGACAAGTGACTTGGACAATCATATCATACTTGTGATATTAATTGCATAAATGTTGATTGTTGACTTAAATGACCTATAGTTATAGGTTCATGACACTAATTACATATACATATACATACATACATACATATATATATATATATATATATATAGGGAGAGGTTCATTTGAGAAATGGTAAATATATGAGAAATAGAGAAGTAATCTTAGCCATTTATCTGGTCAACATTTGCGGCTTTGACCGCGAAGCACCGGATAATTCCTTGTGTGGTCTATAGAAGGTAGAGGGGTAATTTCGTAAAATACACGGGATGAGTTCATATATGAATCTGTATGAATCACAAAGATTCATATATGAATCTGTTAATTAGTTTAACTGATTCATATACGAATCTTTGTGATTCACAAAGGTTCATATATGAATCTTTGTGATTCACAAAGGTTCATATATGAATCACAAAGGTTCATATATGAATCTGTTAGTTAGTTCAACTGATTCATATATGAATCACAAAGGTTCATATATGAATCAGTTAAAAGTGTTCAGTTGTGAATTGCACTGGTTCATATATGAACCAGTTAAAAGAGTTCATATGTGAATTATACATGTTCATATATGAACACAGCTCGTGTGTTTTGTAAAATTTACGAAATTGTTCTTCTATTTTTGGGATAGCCGCAACTTTTGACCGGTCAAAGCCGCAACTTTTGACCGGTCAAAGCCGCAATATTTGACTAGTCAAATCCGATCTTGACCATATGAATGGCTAGGATTACTTCTCTATTTCTCATATATTTACCATTTCTCAAATGAACCAAACACTATATATATATGTGTGTGTGTGTGTGTGTGTGTGTGTGGAGGTTCAAACAAGAACACCTATATTTTACGAAAATGCGAGAACACTTCTGGGCCTCCAAATTATTTGACCCACAATAAATAAAAATAAATTAGTATTTATCTAACAATTTTATGTTATCTTAGATTTTTTTATCCCTTAAACTTTGCTAGTATTATCGGAGACTTCTTATGCCGATGCCTCCGCTGTCGATAATGATGTGATAATGTTGTGATAATTATCTAATTTTGTTATGATAATACTGTGGTAATGCTTTGATAAATTGAAGACTCCTTATGATGTGATTTTGCTATCATAATGATTTGATAATTATGTGATTTTGTTGTAATAATGCTGTGATAATCGACAGTGATAATCACGTCCACAATCATCGCTTTGTCTGTCAATTATGTGATTTTGATGTGATAATGCTTTGATACATTGTTGTGGTCAGTAAGAATATTATTTGTACGTGATTTTAAGGATAATTAATGAAGTCACCAAGATTACAGATAAATATGAAATCACATGATTATCCTTAATTGTAAGTTTCTTGGAGAGAAGAATTTTGAAGTGCTATCTTATCTCTCCAAAAGACAGAATTTGTGGTTGGCAATCAATGAAGTAGATATATGCATGTGAGCATGTCAATTGACTATTAACTGTAAAGTCTATATGACTTATATTAACTGTAAAGTCTATCTATATTACTCTTCATTTTAGCACATATCAAGTATTTTCAATGCCTCATTAAATATCTACCCAAGTTCCAAGTAATACTCTTTAGTTTCACAAGGAACAGTTCAATTCGTGATCTAAAAATAATTTAGAAACAATTATATCATTATTTGGACAAAGTGAGTATTTATCCCATCTTCTAAAACATGAGTTTAGTGTAGGAACATAGAATTGGTCTTGTAATATTCAATTTTGAAGTATAACTCTTTTCAAGACGATAACAATTGTAAATTGTTCCTCTTTTAAAAGAAAAGTACCTTTTTGGTTCGGTGAAAAGACACAAATAACTTAATATGATATTGAGTTAGTTCCTCTTTGCTGTTCGGAAAGTCTGATACGGTGTTAAGTTAATTTCATATCCATAGGCCCATACATGTGTTATATCATGCTTGAATGGTATGTCTATGAGATTTTGAACCATATCTACATGCAATGAGGAATCATGTTGTGACGAGTGATATCCATGTTGTCGACATGATTACATATCAATCTATTACACTAGAAACAAAAAGATGTAGAAACCTCCACAAAGAAAAATCTCCTTGGATTTTTTTTATCCGTATGGCTGGCCAATACGTGACAACCCCACAACAAAGAGTGAAATGCCAAGCACTTCTTCTATGAAAGCAACACGCACGATAAAAACACAGTTGGCATCTTTTAGAATGGAGAATACTTTTTTTATAACACGCTGATTATAATGTGGTCCCAGACAAGTTGCACTTGTCATTATGTTAACAAGATAATTTCTTCTATTTAAGAGCCAAACCAAAAGGAGAAAATAAGCATTATTTGTGAGTGTGTAAAAAGCAGTCATTGTTACCAAAGCAACCAAAATGGAGTATGAGTGTGTGAGTAAGCATAAATCATGGTTGTTGATGTTGATGACAATAGGTAGTCTCATGGTTTTGCAAACACAAGGTGTTTGTATAGAAGAGGAGAGAAAGGCGTTGCTTGAAATCAAAGCTTCCCTTATCGATTCATATGATGTAAACCCTCTCCCCACTTGGGTTGATGATAGTAACATTGTGGGTAGAAGTAGCAGCGAGTGTTGTGATTGGGAGAGAGTCACATGCAACACAACCACTGGGAATGTAACAAGCTTGTCTTTGAGCAACATCATGGGGATGGCGGAGGTAGATCACCCGTGGATAGTTCAACCTTGCCAGAGGATGTGGCCGTTAAATGTTTCTCTTTTTATCCATTTTAAGGAGTTAATGAGTCTCAATTTGTCATTTGATTGTCTAGATAACAATATTGTGAGCACAGGTATTATAAATTACGATACTCCTATATTTGCTTAATATTATATGTTCGACCATGAATTGTGAGTAAATTGACTCGATTCATATTCATGAACACCTGAGTGATGCAATAAGTGTTTTGACTCTATGATGCCTATAAGTTGACCAATTAGAGGCAAATAGAATAAGCAAAATACCTGAAGACACATAGGACCATATGTGTACATATTTCACCAATCATACTATTCAACTGTCTGTTACTAGCAATTTTACTTAGAAACTTACCTTCCTTGATATCTGGTAACAACATTTATAACTTTTTCTTCAGGACTTGAAAGGTTGTCGAGTTTGAAGAATTTGGAGATACTGGACCTCAGTAGTAACCGTATTGAAAATGGCACATTTCCTTCATTGGGTGCTCTGACTTCACTCAGGGTTTTGAATCTTGGTTATAACAAATTGGAAGGATACTTCCCTGCTCTTGGCATGTCTTTGGTCCTTCCACCTACCTTTTTAATTACTATTTGCAATAACATGCCATGTAATTCTAATTAATTATATGCATGGTTATTACATCTATTTTCAACAGCTTTGGAAAACTTGGAGATATTGGATCTCTCTTTAAATCAAATGGAAGGTAATGAATATGATGTTAAAAAGCCATGATGGCATTGGCCCTCTCGGATTTGTATGCAATATCTTTTATTTGGCACTGAAAACTTCCATGCATGACTACAGGCTTTGAAAGGATTTCCCTATTCAAGAAGTTGAAAATTTTATATCTAAGGGGTAACACGTTCAACAAAAGCCTTATAACATCATTAAGTGCTCTTCCATCACTTAAAGCCTTAGATCTATATGGCAATCGACTATTGGGATCGTTTCCAGCTCAAGGTACGTCATCCAACCTCTCCTATTATACGTTTTATTTTTCCATTTCAAAATGAACGTAATAGACTTCATCTTGTTTCTAGTGTTACCACAATACTTGAGAACCTATATTTTTATACGATATTTGTATGGACATCATTAAAATAATGATGAATTGCATAACGATTTAAAATGTTTCTGTGGATTTTTATTAAGATTTTTATGGACCACGTTTTATTTACAAAAATGTTATCATCACATAAATTTTATTCTTATATTTAATACAATTTAATTAATTAAGTAATTAAGGTGCATGCATGAATCATTTAATTAAAAAAGTAGATATATGGAAATGTAAATAAGAAGGTAATCGTGAGGGCATGAACATGGCACGGTACATTTTGGGTCAAGTTTCAAAATGATCTTTGACTTTTACACATGGACTAATGACTTGTGGACCTACCAAGGCCCTTAATTAAGGTGGCCTGTGATTGTTCCGTTTTAATAGGAAAACATGTTGGTCCTTAAAGGTAAAACCGTAACATTTCATGATTGCTTCTATATTTCTTAGAAACAAAATATATGACAAAATGTTGGTGATGGTTTTAGCTTAAGTTTGTTTCTTCCTTAGAAGGAAGGGTGCAAGTTTCAATCCCACTTGTTGCAAAACTTATGTTTTCCAGCTTCTAGTTTTAGGTTTTTATTGCTTTAATTGTTTTTAAAAAGAAAACTGGAGGAAGTGAGAGGGACTGAACATCTTACAAATACAACAAACAAACAAACCAATAAATCTATATATTATGATTTTGTAAAAGATTTCTATAGCTTTTTATAATATGATTAAATGATGCCACCGTTCGGACTTTTTTCTAGTGATAATGATGAAGAAAAAGTAACGAATATTTGGATTCAAAACGTACATTTGAAAAAGTATCCCTCATACCACGTGATTTATATTGTACTTCATGTGACAGAATTAGCTCATCTCACTAGCATGGAGAAGTTGGATTTAAGTTATAACCAGCTCAATGACACACCAAGAGTCCAAGGTAACTTTTGCATACTTGAAAATATAAATCTCTTGAACGATAATTATTTCTTATCTCTTCCATGACTACTAATTTTAGTAGAAACAAAAAATGGTTTCTTTAAATTAAACTAGCTTCTTTTTTGTACAGATTGTATGAGGTTATCGGGATTGAAAAAGCTGAAGAGTATGGCTCTTGGATTTAACATGTTCAACAAGAGCATCATTTCATGCTTAAATGCTCTCCCATTCCTCGAAACTCTTGATCTTTCAGATAATTTATTGGGAGGTTCCTTTCCCATCCAAGGCATGCTCTAAAAGACTAAATGTCATCTTTACTATCAGGGTTAATCACAAAATAGCCAAAATTGGGGAGGTTCCATCACAAATTAAAATAGCCATCCTTTTCGAGTTTTAAACAAAATAGCATGGCTTTGCGAACTCCTTACTTTTTTGCGAGGTCCACATTTTCCAGCATATTCGTACAAATCTTGATTATTTTATGGTGGAAAAGTACGAAATGCACCGAGCTCACCTACTCTTTTAAGAGCTTAATTTCCCAGTTTCTCACTTTCCCACTCTTCACTAATCTATCTTCTCTCTCCACATAGCCACCACCACTACTTTTTTTGTTTAAAGAAATAGTTGGATCGTAAGGGGTAAGGAGTTTGGCAAAACCATTTTGCATACCCTGTGGTTATTTTGTACAAAGTGTGAAATGTGATGAGACGCGTCTTAAAATGCCTATTTTAATGATTAATTTGTCATTTTAATTTTCTTTTTGTGTGCAAAACTATCTGGCTTGAAAGAGTTGGAAACACTTGACTTGAGCCATTGCGACCTTGAATCACCAAAATTTATTGTTTAGATTGTTAAAAAGTGTTTTTAATTGCTGATTTTTTTTGGAAAATTGAAAATAATAATAATAATTAATGCCAGCTCATTCCTATTATAATTAATTTTGTGACTAGACTACTTTGATTTGTTTTTGAGGGATTATGCATGTGATCGTTTAATCCGTCGACATAATTTGCAAACGTTTTAAGCATGGTATTTTTATTAGAACTTATAGTATTAGGTATTGTATTTAATAAATAAACAAACACCAATAATAATTTTTATTTGATATTCTTTAAATGAAATATTGGTTTTGCCAAATTTTCATCCCAGTGTTGTTTAAATGTTTATTGTTTAGACTTCCAATAAATAAATCACTATTATTTTGAGATGTATCAAGATAAATCCAATGGTTTCTATTTTGGATATTACAACATCTATCCACATAACGTACACAGAAATTACTCCACTCCATTAACACCATTGATGAGCCTCACAAAGATGAAGATCATCTATCTTGTTTACTCAATGAAGGCCCACATCACAGACCTTTTCCTTTGCCTGATGATTTCTTTATCTAATTCAGAAATGTCTCATCTTCCTCATTTGAAATGGAAAGCCCTCTACTTGAGTCATAATCTTTTCAATGGAACACTACCAATGGAAGGTAAGCCTTTTTTCCATCATTTCTTTACAACATTGTTATTGTTTTTAAAAATTTGGTCAGGGTACCAACTCATCAGAGATATATGAAATATTAATCTGGTTGGTAACCAAACAACTTATTATGTAGCTGCAACCATTAAGAATTCGTAACTATTAATGAATCCCTTTTCAAAGTTTTTGTTTAGTAACCTATATGGCTATATATGTAATCCTCTGTTGTCATCCAGCTTTGGCATCTTTCCACCATCTGGAGGTCTTAGATTTGAGTTGGAACTATTTTGTTGGGAGCATCCCATCAACAATACGTGCATTATCCTCCCTTAGAGTTGTCTCGTTCGCTTACAACAATCTCAACAACTCGTTACCTGACGATGGTAAGTTCCCTGGAGCATGCACGATAAACTATCGTGATTGTTTAAAACAAATATATAAATTGGGAGTTCATATATTATAGATAAATCTGTTTAAACCTGTAGTAACATTACCTTTGCCCGATAGTTGATCTTATGACTATGCAAAGGATGAACCATAGTTCTTTTTCTTTTGGCAGGTTTTTGTGAATTGAAGAACCTCCATGAATTGGATCTTAGTCACAACATGTTCCATGGAAACCTGCCTCAATGTTTCAATAGTCTATCATCTCTTAAGCTGCTGGATATTTCATCAAATCAATTCACGGGAACACTTTTGCCATCACTGATTGCCAATCTCACATCTCTTGAGTATGTTGATTTTAGTAATAACAGATTTGAAGGTTCCTTCTCATTCAGCTTGTTCTCCAATCATACAAAGCTTGAGGCAGTTCAATTCGTGTCCAACAATAACAAATTCGAGGTTGAAACAGAAGAGCCTAGAGGTTGGATTCCGATGTTCCAGTTGAAAGTTCTTGTGCTCTCTAGTTGCAATATAAATAGGCCTAAAGGAAGTGTTGTTCCCAGCTTTCTACTTCACCAACGCATGTTACAGGTAATAGACCTATCTCACAACTCCTTGCTAGGTCAATTTCCAAATTGGTTAATTGAAAATAATACAATGCTGGAAGCTCTCAATCTAAGGAACAACTCAGTTAGTGGTATTATGTGTATGTCACGGTATACGAATGCTAATACGAGGAGGTTGGATGTGTCCGAAAATCACATGAATGGTCCTATTCCTGGTGATATACAAAAGTTCCTTCCCAATATAGAGTATTTAAATTTGGCAGGCAATTCCCTAGATGGTGTTATACCGTCTTCAATTGGTGATCTGAATGAATTATGGGCACTGGATTTATCTCGTAATGAGTTATCGGGGGAAGTATCAAATGGATTGTTAGCAAATCTCTCTTCCTCCAAGATATTGAAAGTATCAAATAATAGATTGTATGGCCAAGTACTTTCAGGAAACTTAAGCTTAGGTAACATTGAGAGGCTTGGGTTAAATAACAATTATTTCACAGGGAAAATTGGAAATTGGACCGTCGAGAATGATTATATGGAGAGTTTGGATATTAGCAATAATCTTTTCACAGGTATGATCCCCCATTGGATAAGCGACATGATGATGGATAGCTCTGAACTTATAGTGAGCAATAATGGTTTTGAAGGGCCGTTTCCTTGTGGAACAACTTCATTCTCGTTTCTCGATATCTCACAAAATTTTTTCTCAGGGCCCATCCCATTCTGCTTAAATTTCCAATTCATGAAGCATCTTCATTTGGGTTCCAACAAATTCAGTGGATCAATACCCAATGCCTTCCGTAATTTGACTGGTGTTTTAACTTTGGATATAGGCAATAACTCTTTGTCAGGAAGGATACCTGAATTTCTTGGTAATCTATCTGATTTAAGGATTCTTATTTTGAGAAAAAATAAGTTGAGTGGTTCTATTCCGATGCAATTGTGCCAATTAACTATTGTGAGTTTGATAGATCTATCGTGTAACTCTCTTTCTGGTTCAATACCTAGCTGCCTACAAAATATTACCACCCCTGGTCACCCTGCTTTCGAACTAAGTGAGCAACATTTATATGACGTGTCACCATCTTACACCTATCAGAGTGTTCTACACAGAAACAAGGATTTGACCTCTTATTGGTTGACAATGTTCGGAACACAAGAAGAAGTTGAGTTTACAACAAAAACTCTTTCCCTCTCGTACAAAGGTAGCATCCTTGATTTGATGGTGGGATTGGATCTATCTTGTAACAAACTAACCGGTGAAATCCCAAAAGAACTTGGATTGTTGAACCAGATTTACTCTTTGAACTTGTCTCATAATCAGTTGTCTGGACCTATTCCAATGCAGTTCTCAAATCTTGATAAGATAGAGAGCTTGGACCTTTCTTCAAATCGGTTGAGTGATGAAGTTCCATTGCAATTGATTAAGCTTACTTCTCTAGCTGTCTTTAATGTTTCCTACAACAATCTATCAGGTAGACTCCCTGAAATGAAAGCACAATTTGGTACCTTTACCAAGGCTAGCTATGAAGGGAATCCACTTCTTTGTGGACCACCATTGGAGAAGAATTGCACAGCTACATCACAGGTGAACGATTCATCAACTAACGAAGGCAATGATAAATGGCATGATATCGATATGGAATCCTTCTATGGAAGTTCTGGTGCGACATGGGTTGTGTTCTTGTTGGGATTTGCTGCGGTTCTTTACATCAATCCTTATTGGCGTAGAAGGTGGCTAGACTTCGTTGAAGAATGTATGTATACATGTTACTACTTCCTTGATGAATGTGTACGTAAGCTGTCTATGCTCTTTCGTAAATAGGACCTACTTAACGAGAATGTGTGTGATAGAATAAACACAAACCAACTTTCCTATGTATTTGTACTCTTTACATTTATGAGCAGATCACATGATTCTAGTTTCCCTCTGATAATTGTTTCTTCGATTTCCTTGAAAACTAAAGAATTTTTAGAATACGTTTTTGACATCAGATGGTCTGTCACTACTTACTGCACCAAATAAAGCCATGGCCCGACATGCGGGCACAATTAATTTGACACCTTAAACGAACTCAAATTAATTCAAGATCAAAGCTAAGATCTTTGTTGTTAGGATTTTTAATAGCAAATATCAGTCGACGACCATGTGGTTACATCTTTGGTTTAAGAGTTTCCTCACAAATTAGCATAAATAGAATCCATGTTGCCACTGTGCAATCAAACGAAAATAAAGCAAGCAGAAGAAAAACACGGAGAAGAATAATATTACAGTTGGATTCACTTAAGGGTGTGTTTGGTTTGCAAAATGGAATTTGATGGAATTGAAATCCATTAAAGGAATTTGGCCTTGAAGGAATTAAAATAGAATTTGATGGAATTTTTGACTACACGTTTGGTTGGTAGGAATTGGATGGAATTTAGTTCTTTCACTTTAGGCAAGGAATGATGAATTCCTTGATTTGTGGAATTCAATTGAATTCAAAGGATTCCATGATGATCAATATGTGAACCAAACAAATGAATTGGAATTTGGTCAAAGGAATTATCCATTCCAATTCTTTCCAATTCCTTCAAAATTCATGAACCAAACACACCCTTTGCCTTACCGAGATTGTTTTCATTTCACATATAAATAAATAATATATTTAATAACTTTTGTATTTTTATTTATTTTGTGTTATTAATATATTAACATATTTACTTATGACTTCCATATATAGCTTGATATGGAATTTGTTTTGCTTGTTATTAATTATATTTTTTCCGCCTTGAGTCTTAGGGGGTTGTTTGTTTTTTTTAAAAAACCTCTTAATGACTCTTAAGTCTGAATAGTTCAGACCTTTTTACACACCACCTCTTATTAATCATAACTAAAATAAGATTTCAGACTTTAGACCTCTTAAAAAATAAACGGCACCTTACTGTCTCAAGGCACGAGGTAAAACGCCTCTCCTTGCGATTATGTATTTTAAAATTTCAGTTATGGATTGATCATGTCAGAGGCGTGCACCTCAAGGCATGCCTCAGGTCGAGGCAGCCCAAAAACGTCTATGAGGTGTTGCCTTTATTTGTGTTGATAATGCATACGCCTTACAAGTGTGAGGCGGTGAAGAATCGGTGAAGCAGTGAAACGATGAAGAGGCAACCGATTTTTAATAGGTTAGAGTCTTAAGGGATTAGAGTTTTATTGGATTATTGATAGATCTATTATCTGCAGCACTTGGATGTGCTTTCTTTTATTTAAATAAATGACTTAAAGAAAAACCCAAATATTATATTTCTATAACAAACAAAATTGGAAACTCTCTTTTTCAAACCTTATGACTTTTCCTCATACAATCTCATGACTTCTCTTCACTTTACAACCTGCTCCATAAGAGCACCCCCAATGGGAGGTTCTTCTCTCCATGTCATCGGTCCATGCTTTGCCACCTCAGCGAAGCGGTCCTCACAGAGGAACCGCTTCTTGAGGATTAAAATGTGGGTCCCACCAATATTTTATATTTAAATAATTAAACCTTTACCTACTTAAATTATTAAATGCTTTAACTGTGGTTTTTTATTGTTTAAATATATAATCAATTAGCAACAATTAGACATCCATAATTTTCGTAGTTTTTAATTTTTAATTATTGTAGTTTTTATTTTACTTTAAATTATAATTACTTTTTAATTATTATATTTTTATTATCATATGTAAGTTTTAATAATTATTTTTTAATTATAATAAGTAAATCTTAATTATTATAGTTTTTTATTATATAAAGTATGGACCGGTTTATGATTGAGAGATAGTTTATGAAATGTATAGGAAAGAGTAAACTGATGTGGCAGAGAGAGAAAACTGATGTGTCAAAGTCATAGACCTCTTAAGAGGTCCATGATTGTAGATGCTCTAAGAGACTTGTATCAACTGTTGCATACAAGTATTTTCTTTGAACGGGCTCCTGCTACATATAATTAGTATATCTATATTTTGTATATGTATATACACTATATACACTATGTACAAGTATATATATATATATATTTATATATATATATATATATATATATATTCTGTTTTTGTGTATATGCTACATAAGTATATATATTCTATTTATGAACTTGGTGATGTATACAACTATTCTAGCCTGCTACATACAAGTATATATATTACGTTTTTTGGGGTTTATGCCTCGAGGCTTACTCACGTTTCTAAGGAGAAAACGCCTCGAGACTCGTTTCCATTCTCTCAAACCTTGACTATTAGTAGTCATCAGCATTTCACATGGATCTTGCAAAAAATACATAACGGTGAGGCTTTTGATCTAATACGTATATAGGATTAGGTTTTTCTTTTAATAAATCATATAATTTACATAACAATTATCAAAAACTCATATTCAACACTGAAACTTGGAAGTTTGTTGGAAAGTCAAGAAAATAATGCAATCGATTTATTAGTAGATGGAGTGGATGGCAATGGACCGAGTATACATGGACCGAAGTTGACCACTGACAAAATGCCAAGCCATTTTTCTACGAAAGCAACACACACACATTCAAAATACAGTTGGCTCTTTTGGAATGGAGAAAATAATTTTTTTTAATTAGCAAGTTGATTATAATGTGGTCCCAAACAAGTTGCACTTGTCATTTTGTTAACAAGATTATTTAATTTCTTCTATCCAAGAGCCAACCCAAATTAGGAGAAATTAAGCATTATTTGTTAGTGTCTCTACAAAGCCATCATTGTTACTATAGCAACTAACTAAATGGAGTACTGTGAGTGTGTGAGTAAGCATAAATCATGGTTGTTGATATTGATGATGATACATAGTCTCATGGCTTGGCAAACACAAGGTGTTTGTATAGAAGAGGAGAAAAAGGCGATACTCGAAATCAAAGCTTCCCTTATTGACGATTCATATCATATTGACCCTTCTCTCCTCACTTGGGTTGATGATGTCGGGAGGAGTGGTGGCGAGTGTTGTGATTGGGAGAGGGTCACGTGCAACACAACCACCGGGCATATAATGTACTTGTCTTTGAGCAATATGATGGGGATGGTAGATGACTGGTGGATAGTTCAACCTTGTGAGAGGACGTGGCCGTTAAATGTTCTCTCTTTCTTCATTTTAAAGAGTTAACGGGTCTCAATTTGTCATTCAATTGTCTTGATACCAATATTGTGAGCACAGGTATATTATAACTTACTTTATTAGCTTGATATGGATTGTGGAAATTGATATCATATATTCATGAACAGCCAAGTTATCGATGCAATAGATTTTTTGACTCGATGCTGCCTTAAGACACATAGGACAAGAAACAAATTTGTAAAGTTACCTTCCTTGATATCAAGAAACAACATTATAATTTTTTTTACAGGACTTGATAGGTTGTCGGGTTTGGAGAAGCTGGAGATATTGGACCTCAGCAGTAATAGTATCGAAAATGGAGCATTTTCTTCATTGGGTGTTCTGACTTCACTCAGAGTTTTGAATCTCGGTTACAATCACTTGGAAGGATACTTCCCTGCTCTTGGCATGTTTTTGATCCTTCCACCTGTTTTTTTTTTTTTGAAGGGTGTCCTAGGCTATGCCTAGACTAATCCCGGCAAATTATGACCCAAGATATCAACCCTGATAAACTCAATGGCTACAATTGTTGTGTATGGCTGGATTCGAACATTGATCAGATGGGATATTCCGCCACAACCCTTGTCGTTTCCTTCCACCTACTTTCTTATTTAGTTTTTGCAATAACATGTTCTAAATATGCTTATTACATATATTGATAACAATTTGCAGCTTTGGAAAACTTGGAGATATTGGAGCTCTATGGAAACACTTTTATGCAAGGTAATGAATATCATTTTAAACTCATCATATATAGCATTGGTCCTCTTGGATTTGTATATATGCAATCTCTTTGTTTGGTACTGAAAGCTTCCATGCATGCATGACAACAGGTTTTGAAAGGGTTTCCCTATTGAAGAAGTTGAAAATTTTGAATCTTGCTGATAATAACTTCAATGAAAGCCAGTTTATAACATCTTTAAGTGCTCTTCCACTGCTTAAAACCCTAGATCTCAGTAACAATGGGCTAACTGGATCATTTCCAGCTTCAGGTATGTTATTAAACCTCTCTTTATTATATGTTTTTCCCTTTCAAAATGAAAGTTAAAATTAATACCCTTCATTTATAGTCTCTAGTTTTACTTGCATGATACTTGAGAACCTATATTTTCATTATATATACAGGACATTTACAGGATTTTATTATGTCTATGTGTTGACTTCATTAAGATAATGATTAATTGCATAAGGATTTAAAATGCTTACTTATTGATATAAACATTCTGTATGTACACAACCATGGTACCAAAGAAATTTGTTAATTGGCCAGCATATCTCCATGGTTCAACACAAGTTATTGCACACAATAACATTGTGAGTCAAGTTTTAAAATGATCTTTGACTTTTATACATGGACTAATGAAGCCAAATAATTTATAGTTGAATGATTTTTTTATCCTATACATTTAGAAATATGTTGTAAAATTGAGGTTTAGATGGTCATTAATTGTATTATGACATAATCTTTATGGCACATAATTATATCAAAGAACTAAAACAAAATTACAAAATTGTGTTCGATATAACCAAGATTGTCCTAGTGATAATGATGGAACGAGATATTTGGATCAAGCTAGTTTCGAAATGTATATATTTCAAAATAGCACATGATTAATTTATGTTTTATTTCATGTGACAGTCTTAGCCCATATGACTAACCTGGAGGAGTTGGATTTAATTTATAACCGGTTCAATGAAACACCAAGTATCCAAGGTAAAAGGAGATATATATACATGGTCATTTATCAAACGTTTACCACTTACCGGCTGTCACTTGCCTTATTGAGTGAGTATATAGCAAAGACTGATAATCTTACCTAGTAAGTGAGGGAAAAGACTCTTATCCGGTAGTCAGCGTTTACTATCAATCCATTTTGATGGCTGAGATTAATGTTACCCGATAAGGCAAGTAAAGGTGGTGACTCTTGTGGGTAAGATCTTACCAAGTAATTAAACGTTTGGTAAACTCTCAAATCATAATTATTCCTCAATTCTTCAATAGCTACAAGTTTTATCTGACTATAGTTTCTCTTAAAAGTTCCTTGTTTTTTCCACAGAATGTATGGGGTTATCGAGATTAAAAAAGATGAAGAGTATGGCTCTTAAATCTAACAGTTTAAGCAAAAGCATCTTTTCATGCTTAAGTGCTCTCCCATCCCTCAAAACTCTTCATCTTTCATTCAATCCGGCGTTCGGATCAGGTTCATTTCCCATCCAAGGTATGTTCTAAAAGACCAAATGTCATCTTCATATTATCTATTATTTGCCATTTTATATTTTTCTTTTTGTATGCAGAATTTGCTGCCTTGAAAGAGTTGGAGACACTTGACTTGAGCTATTGTCAGCTTATGTCATCACTGAGATTAAATGGTTAGGCATTTCATGCCCTGTTAATTTTGTGACTTTCTTAAGTTAACACAATTTGCAAATGATATAAGCATGAAATCCTCATTTGCCTGATGGTTTCTTTATCTAATTCAGAAATGTCTCAACTTCCTAATTTGAGAGTCCTCCTCTTGACTGATAATAATTTCAATGGAACACTATCAATGGAAGGTAAGTGCATTTTCTTCATTCCTTTACAACATTGTTATTGCTTTTAAAAAAGTTGGTTAAGTTACTACTGATCAAATCCTTTCACAAAGTTTTTGTTTAGTAACCTGTATATATACCCTTCTTTTGTTGTCATCCAGCTTTGACATCTTTCCACCATTTGGAGGTCTTAGATTTGAGTAAGAACTTTTTTGTTGGGAGCATTACATCAACAATACATACATTATCTTCCCTTAGAGTTGTCTCGTTTGCTCACAACATGCTCAACGGCTCGTTACCTGATCATGGTAAGTTATCTACAGCATGCATGGTTAACTATTGCGATTGTTTAAAACAAATGTATAAACGGAAAGTTTATGCATTATAATTTATAGCTAAATCTGTGTACACCTTTCATAACATTACATTTGCCCAATAGTTAACTTTGTGATACGCTATTACCATGCGATTAAGTGCAAGTCATTGATATTCTAATAAAGGAATATTAACTATAGTTCCTTTATCTTTTGGCAGGTTTATGTGAGTTGAAGAACCTCCATAAGTTGGATCTTAGTCACAATATGTTCGATGGAAGCCTACCTCAATGTTTCAGCAATCTATCATCTCTTAAGTTGTTGGATATTTCTTCAAATCGATTCACCGGTTAACTTCTGCCATCACTGATTGCCAATCTCACATCTCTTGAGTATATTGATTTTAGCGAAAACAAAATTGAAGGTTCATTTTCGTTCAGATCATTATCAAATCATACAAAGCTTGAGGTGTTCATAAGCAAAAATAACAAACTTGAGGTGGATACAGAAGAGCCTATCGGTTGGATTCCGAAGTTCCAGTTGGAAGTTCTTGTGCTATCTAGTTGCAATATTAATAGGCATAAAGGAAGTGTTTTACCTAGGTTTCTACTTCACCAGCACAAGTTACAGGTACTAGACTTATCTCACAACTCCTTGGTGGGACAATTTCCAAATTGGTTGATTGAAAATAATACAGTGCTGAAATCTCTCAATATAAGGAACAACTCATTTAGCGGTATTATTTGTATGCCGTTGTACAGGAATGCTAACACAAGGTTGGTGGATATATCTGAAAATCACATGATAGGTACTATTCCGAGTGATATACAAAAGATCCTTCCCTATATAAATTTTTTAAATTTGTCTGGGAATTCTTTAGATGGTCTCATCCCACCTTCAATTGCTGATCTGAGTGAATTATGGGCACTGGATTTATCTGATAATGAGTTATCTGGAGAAGTACCAAAGGGATTGTTTACAAATATATCTATACTAAATATATTGAAATTATCAAAGAACAGATTGCATGGATCGGTACTTTCAGGGAACTTAAGCTTCGTTAGCATAGCGTGGCTTGGCTTAGATAACAACTGTTTCACTGGGAAAATTGGAAATGGGACTATCGTTGAAAGTTTTCTTCAGAATTTGGATATTAGTCATAACTTTTTTACCGGTACAGTCCCCCATTGGATAAGCAACATCCATTTGTCTGAACTGGCAATGAGCAATAATGGTTTCGAAGGACGGTTTCCTTGTGGAATAGCTTCATTCTCGTTTCTCGATATCTCACAAAATTCTTTCTCAGGGCCCATCCCATCTTGCTTAAATTTGGAAAACATGAAGCATCTTCGTTTGGGTTCCAACAAATTCACTGGATCAATACCCAATGTCTTTCGTAATTTGACTAGTGTTTTGACTTTGGATATAGGCAACAACTTATTGTCAGGAAGGATACCTGGATTTCTTGGTGAGCTATCCGATTTAAGTATTGTTATTTTGAGAAAAAATAACTTTAGTGGTTCTATTCCGAAGCAGTTGTGCCAATTAAATAACATGAGTTTGATAGATTTATCGAGTAACTCTCTCAGTGGTTCAATACCTCGCTGCCTCCAAAATATTGTAAGCCATATCTACCCTACTTTCATTGCAAAAACAACCAGGTCATGGGGTGATAACTTTTACCACTATGATAAGCCTCAATATGAAGGAGCAAGTGTCGGTTTTACGTGGGAAGCATTTGATTTACCAAATGTTGTTCAGTTTACAACAAAGAGCTTCTTTCAACCCTACAAAGGTCGCCTCCTTGATTTGATGGTGGGGTTGGATCTATCATGTAACAAATTAACTGGTGAAATCCCAAAAGAGCTAGGGTTGTTGAACCAGATTCACTCTTTGAACTTGTCTCACAATCAGTTGTTTGGACCTATTCCAGTGAACTTCTCAAATCTTGTAAACATAGAGAGCTTGGACCTTTCTTCAAATAATTTGAGTGGCGAAGTTCCATCAGAATTGATCGAGTTGAATTCTCTAGCTGTTTTCAATGTTTCTCATAACAATCTATCAGGTAGACTCCCAGAAATGAAAGCACAATTTGGTACCTTTACCAAGGAGAGCTATGAAGGGAATCCACTTCTTTGTGGACCACCACTCGAGAAGAAATGCACAGCTACATCACAGGTGATCGATCCATCAGCCAAAGAAGGCATTGATAAATGGTATGATATCGATATGGCATCCTTCTATGGAACATGGGTTGTGTTCTTGTTGGGATTTGTTGGGGTTCTTTACATCAATCCTTATTGGCGTAGAAGGTGGTTGGACTTTGTTGAAGAATGTATGTATACATGCTATTACTTCCTTTATGATTCACTAAGGAAGCTCAATATGCCTTTTCGTAAATAGAACTTCTATAAAAACGTGTGATAGAATAAACGTAAACAGGCTTTGTGTTTCACATATATTTGTATTATTTTGTTTTGAAATATGTAAGATAATGTATATGAAGTTTCAGGTTATAACTTATAACTATTTCTAGATGTATTTATACATTAAAGTTTGTATTATCAATTATGGTAGCAAAAATGTAGGTATAAGTACTGTTGGTTACAACTTACAATTACTATTACTATACACATAAACTAACATTTTTGAAAATGAAAATATGAACAAGCCTACGAAATATGAATCTTGGAAACATAAAAAACTAGCCGGCCGGCATATCAAATTATTTTACTTCGTATCTCATTTTTGAACAATTTATAAACTTACAAATTCATCGATAACGAAAATACTAGTAGAACTAACAAAAGCTCCAACAATGGCAATTGAGCCCTCAAGAGCATTTGATTTTCTCCTATGGTGAAATTCTAATTACTGATGTGAGTTAGTTTGAGTTTTCAACATCAATCTGCAGATTTGAGGTAAGAATTCAGTTGTAACTTCAAATTTATTCATGTTTCTAAACAGTAAGCTATTCTAAAGGACCTTTGGCCTAGCGGTATCGGAGTTTTTGACTTCCTAGGAGGTCAAGGGTTCAAACCTCACCAAAGCTGAGAAGAGTGTGTGAGTTTAATTGTTGCTTTTACCGTATATAAATATTATATACTTTTAAAAAAAAAGTAGGCTTTTTCTGGATTTGCCGTCGAATTGAGACAATAAGCTAGGTCACCACAAAAGAGAGTTGATCCATTAATCGGTACCTCTCTACAACAGTTAGATTTATAGTACCCCAAATTCTTAAGCATCCGAAAAAAATGTTTATAGGACTTAAGTTTATAGGATCAAACAAAAAAAATGTCTTACTTATATAAAGGTGTTACTATTTATATGACGTTTTTGGGCATTTTTACAAAAATTTTAAGAAGCTTTTAAAATGAATTTTCATATTAGTTATTTTATACAAAACTAATATTAGAAAAAGTGTCCTATAAACCCAAGTCTCATATATAACAATGGGTTTATAGAACACTTCTCAAAGTTGTGCATTAAAATATGCTAATACGACATTTATTTTAAAAACGTTTTAAAAAATATTAAAAAACATTAAAAAAAACTATGAAAAGCGTCTTATAAATCTATTCTAATATTTTGAATAAGACACTTTATATTTTAGGCATTGTTACAATGGCAAAAATAAGCTAACTTATTTTCTGAGTACATGTTTGGATGACTATAAGGTAGCTTATAACTTATAAGCTAGCTTTTTGATAAGCTACTTGAAGTAGCTTATGAGGAGCTTTTTGTAAATATTCCAATTATGCCCTTCATTAATATTCATTATTATATATTAACTTTTAATTATAAATAAATAATTAATGTTCTTTTTGATAATTTAAATGATTATAAGTTAATTTTTACCAAACGTGACTTTTTCATCAGCTAGCTTATCAGCCACCAGCTAACTTATCAGCTAGTTTACCAAACATAGCCTAAGATATTCTATTAGGATGATTAGACATTTAAGATGTCATATAAATTCAACTTTATTGTAGAAGAATTCGACTTGGAACAATAGTATACGCATATCAGAGGAATAAATGAATAGTATTCAAATTGAACGAGTAGACTAAATTCATATAATATTGGAAGAGCTATAACTTAAAAACCGATAGTTCTATCTAAGGACTTCTAATAGCAAATATGAGTCGATGGCCGTGTGGTTACATCTTTGTATAGGCATGCGAGATGCAATTTTCTGTGCAATCCCAAATTTATCTAATTAAGCCATGTCCCTTCATTAAAACTTCATTTCGATTACAAAAATGCCACCAAAAATATTAATCGTTGATCAAAATGCTTGGACGACTAAGATTGATTATGTGATTTTCTGAATATTTGTGGTTCTTATTTGAACCTTTCACTACTCTTGTAATTAGTATGTACATGGTATTATTATGTAACTTGTAAATAAATGCTTTTTTATTAATATAAGTAATTGAAAACAAGTAAACACTTTATTGATATTTTACTTGAAAACTTGGAAGTTTCTTGGAAAAAAATAAATGTTTTCTCATAATAAGTATTGGGCGATTTAAATGCAATTACTATCTCTCAATTTCAATGCTAGCTAGGGAGACCTTGACTAAGAGACCTTGACTTGTCATTTCTCTTTACGTATGTGTCATGCTCGGTGGTTGAGGACTTCCAAACCTTAGAATTACAAGGGTGAATTCTATCTATACCCCCTCCTACAGGGGTATGTGAGTGAAATAGGGAGGTATGTGGGGTTTGTGAGTAACGAGGGGTAGGGATAACAACATCCTTATAACACACTTTTGAAAAGTGTCATACATTTTTCTCCGAATAATATCATATAAAAAAAGCTAGTAATATAGTTTATTTCAAATTGACCTTAAAACTTGTTAGAACAATCAAAAGCATCTTATGAACTTATTGCAAACATTTACATAGGATGCACAATTTTTTGGTCATATATATAAAACAATCTAATATAACATTTAAACATTGTTGACGTCCTATAAAGTTGATTTTCCACAATGATACCATTTATTAGCAATGATGTAATTATATTTTTCTAATTCTAGTTTAATTAGTTAAGGTTTTTGTAGGGCCATTAATTTAAAGGCTGGTTTGATTCTATATTTGTTGATTCATTCATTCCTCGACTCTTTCTTCGTGAGTTCCTCCTAACGTGGATTGCAGGGAACGTGTTTGTGCTATGATTTCTTACATTCGTTTATGATCTCCAAAATTCAAACAATTTTATTTCTCGCAAAGGACCTCCAAAATGTCAGGGGTCGTCCTTGAGTCTTAATAACTAAATTGATAGTATTACTTTTCAAAAATATCCTATAAAAAGACTAATATTGGCAGTTTAATTATTGTGTTTTTTTAGGTTGTTCAACTTCGCTGATAGACTTCGTTATGTCGTATAACTTTGTTCTAATAACTAATTGAACGCTCAAGGACGGTCGGGGTCATCGAAGACTAACTTAGTTGTAGGGTTGGAAAAAAATTGGCTCAATTCCTGTTTCAAATCAAACATATAGATTTTTTAAAAGAAAATTCAAGAATTGAGATTATTAAGCATCTGTGATTGCATTTTTTTTCTTCAACAGATTGAAGATGTCATCAAACGCCAGAAAGAAAAGATAGAAATTTGAATCCTGTATTTAAGAAAGTGTACCACACAAGTCTTGAAGATGCATTTATACCTGGAAGGTACAAGTATTGTATTTGCATATAAAAAATGACCTATTTAATCTACAAAAATCAATCAAATTAATATCTTTTTTTTTTTTGAGAAAAACATAAATAGCAAATAGATACGTGAAAGAAATTTCAAAAGTTTGGTCTGATTGTCACTAATGTCTTTCTCTTTCAAACACCTATCATTTTGATATTAGTTGTATAGATATCAACTATGAGCTGATTTCTAGTAAAATTAATAATAATTATCATGAGAACGATAAGAAGGATCTCCATCCTTGGATTAATCCTAACTGAAGATCAATTAAAAATTCCCTTCAAATCTAATTCATGGGTTATTTTAGGATTTGATCTGAAACATTAGATCAACAATAATTAAAGGTGATCAATGGTCCAAATCCTTTTTTACACTTCTCACATTAACTTTCATTCTCACGCGGTCCTTTGTCTATCAACTATTAACTTCATGATTTATAGGTTTGCAAACTAATATATAGATATCAAATATTCTTAAATAAGGAAAAAAAAACAATCAATTTCGCTAGAGCACCTTTTCCAAGTGTTATTTCTATGCTATGTATAATTTTTCATTAAATGTAGTCATTTGTTTTTTAAGGTAAGATTTACTTTTCATATGAAAAATAGTTATAGAGAATAAATTACATTTTCGGTCCATGTGGTTACCACTTACTAGCAACTCTTGTTCTAAATTTCATTTATTACACTTGTGGTACATAGTATTAATATATAAACAATATATGTTTTTATTTACATAATTATTTAAACATTAACATTTTTACGAAAGATACATATATGGTCAAACTAAATGCACTTATACCTACTAAGTTCCTTCTAATCTATATCTATACTATATTATAAAACACGGATAAAAAACTCTTAAATACAAATTATTAGGCACAAGGTACGCAAGATTTTAAAAATCTCTTAATTTACAAGTATCAAAGCATAAGATACATATTACTACTGCAGACTTCTAACACCCACCAATTTGGTATGTACAGGGCCTTTCTTTTATGCAGACATTTCCATGTATCACTATTAATTAATATATTATATTACTATAAATTTGTTTTAATTATATTATTAAATATGTAATTGGTTGTGTTTTTCTAGATATCATTAAAATATATAAAATAATAATTGAATTCTAACAAAATACTTAATTTTTTTATATAAAAAACATCATATTATTAAGCCTAAATTAAATAAATTTATAAAAACATTATCACTTTCTAAAAATCATCCAAAATCGTACTGTAAATCGAAAAAAAAAAACATTAAAATCGTGATGTATCTCGCTGCATTGCGCGGGTACGCTTCTAGTAGATATCAATATAAAGACTTGTTACAATTTCAATACATGATTTTTTAACATTAATTGAGGTGTATATATAACAACAGTACTCCACGTATATTCATTTCTAATAAGTATTGGGACTCATTCAAACTCCAATAAATTATTCACTTCAAGAGGGGACAAGTGGGAATAGTTGAGAGGGAGCAGACATGGATTGAAAGACATAATTTGTTATCGCGATTAATGGAGTAGAATTATGCGTGGAATTGACCATTGATTTTTGGAGTAGCTAGGGTTGGCATCTTTGATAGGAGAAGAAAATAAAAGATAAGTGTATGAACATGATATGTGGCTAACAATAAAGTAGATTCGTGAAGTCATCTATACATCGAATGAAAATAGAAAGACGCATGTTGAATGATTGCATTGACCAAGAATTTTCATAATAATCCCTAACAATGTTATTAATCATAGCATTTAACAGCTATATGATACAATTTTTTCACAATGAAATATTAAAAATTAAAATCTTTAAAAAAATTACATACAAACATCAATCAGTTACTCTATTTTGAAGATAGTAGCATTACCTATATTATTAAAATATTCAATAAATTTACTGTTTTTTTGAGGTTTTCCCCTAAACTTGACCCTATATATATATATATCATTATAAATAAATGTATAAACACTTACTCATTTTATCGAGGATGGGGATGATCCCATAAATTACATAATAGAAAAATGTCAAGCCCTTTTTCTATGAAATTAGTAAACATCCCTCATAACCATTTTTTATAATAGCAAGTTGAGTATTAAGGTCCCACATATTGTGTTGGCAAGATTATTTCTTCTATTTAAGAGCCAACTCAAAAGGAGAAATTAAGCATTATTTGTGAGTCTCTACAAAGCCATCATTGTTATATATTGTACCAACTAAAATGGAGTGTTGGTGTGTGAGTAAGCATAAATCATGGTTGTTGATATTGATAATGATACATAGTCTCATGGTTTGGCAAACACAAGGTGTTTGTATAGAAGAGGAGAGAAAGGCACTCCTCGAAATCAAAGCTTCCCTTATCGATTCATATGATGTAAACCCTCTCCCCACTTGGGTTGATGATGGTAACATTGTGGGTAGACGTAGCGGTGAGTGTTGTGATTGGGAGAGAGTCACGTGCAACACAACCACCGGGCATGTGACAAACTTGTCCTTGAACGACATGATGGGGAAGGTAGATAACACGGGGAGGATTGTTCAATCTTGCGAGAAGATGTGGTCGTTAAATGTTTCTCTCTTTCTTCAGTTTAAAGAGTTAACAAGTCTCAATTTATCGTTCGATTGTCTTGATAACAATATTGTGAGCACAGGTATTATAATTTACTACATTAATAGCTTGATAAGAATCGTTGAAATTGATATTATATGTTTGAACCATGAATTAATTGCGAGTAAATTGACCATATGTCTACATATTTTAACAAACATGCTACTGTATTTAATTGTCTATTATTAGCAATTTTACCTGGAAAGTTATCTTCTCATTGATATTAGAAAACAACATTATAACTTTATTTTGTTGCAGAACTTGGAAGGTTGTCAAGTTTGAAGAAGTTTGAGATAATTGACTTGAGTGGTAATAGCATTGGAAATGACATCTTTCCTTCATTGGGTGCAATCACTTCACTCAGAGTTTTGCATCTGGGTGACAATAACTTGGAAGGATACTTCCCAGCTCTTGGCATGTTTTTTCTTCTCCCACCAAGCTTATTAATTTTTGCAATAACATGCATGTTCTAAATATGCTTATACACTTTTATATCTATATTTTGGAAAAATGTGCAGCTTTGGAAGACTTGGAGATATTGGATCTCACCAACCATGGTTATGCTGGTACCCAGACCAATCAAATGCAAGGTAATTAATGAATATGATGTTAAAGCCATGATGGAATTGATTCTCTTGGATTTGTATGCAATTAATTAATCTCTTTTATTTGGCAATGAAAGCTTCTATGCATGCATGACTACAGGTTTTGAAAGGGTTTCCAAATTCAAGAAGTTGAAAATTTTAAAACTTGGGGGTAATGGATTCAATGAAAGCCTTCTAACATCTTTAAGTGCTCTTCCATCACTTAAGGTCTTGGAACTAAATGGCAATAGCCTATTTGGATTATTTCCAGCTCAAGGTATGTTATCCAACCTATTATATATATTCCCAAATTGAATTTTAATAGACTTCATTAATTAATTGTTTCTAGTTTTACCAGCATGATACTTGAGAACCTATAATTTATTATAGGATATTTGCAGGATTTATGTGTTGACTAGCTAGATGATGATGAATTGCATAAGCTTTGAGGATTAAAATGCTTTCATGGCAATACTAATTACAACGGTGAACTTTGGATTTTTGTCGAGAGGGTGTACCTTTAAGGTGGCTCAAAGGCCCGCAAAGTCACCCGATGCTTTTTTAGCCAAATTCCACCATTTTGAGGGATTTTTTTTATAGTTTTTTGGTTAATTTGAGGGGGGGTTTTCGGGTTTTTTGATTGATGTTCCTTGTATTTTTAATGGGTGTATTTTTCATACCAAAAAAGAATTCTACTTGCGAAAATAAATTGAGCGGGTGCAAGGGACTCGCTCAGACCTTCATAGGTCCCGTCCATGAGTACTTAAGTTTTCATGTTCATAAGTTTGCATGTCTTGAATGCAAAAATTTATGTATGCACCAACTACTACCTAAAATAAAATTGTCCACATCCACCGCATTTTATTTTTCAAAACTTAATGCCATTTTATTTACAGAACTTAGAGATGCAAGTAAGAAGGCTTAATCGTGAGGGATTGAAAATTGGGTCAAGTTTCAAAATAATCATTGACTTTTGTGCATGGAGTGATTAATGAAGGCAAATAACTTATAGTCGATTGATTGTTTTATACATTTCAAAATATTTATATTTTTACGGTAAAATTGAGGTTTAGATGGTCATTAATTAATATGTTAAGTTGTATTATGACATAATCTTTATGGCACATTATACCAAAAATGGTGAACAAATTATAAGATTGTGTTTGATATAAGTAAGATTGTCCTAGTGATAATGATGAAGAAAGAGTAAGAGATATTTGAAACAAACTAGTTTCATAATGTACATTTCAAGATAGCACATGATTAATTTAAATTTTATTTCATGTGATAGAATTAGCCCACCTAATTAATCTGGAGGAGTTGGATTTAAGTTCTAACGAGCTCATTGGCACACCAAGTATCCAAGGTAAATTATATTTAGCCATGGTAACATGTGCATACTTCAAAATACAAGGCTTTCGGATCATAATTATTTCTTAATTCTTTCATACTACAAATTTTATAAGACTGTGGTTTCTCTAAAAAGTTCCTTGTTTTTTTACAGATTGCTCGAGGTTATCGAGATTGAAAAAGTTAAAAAGTATAACTCTTGAATATAGCAATTTTGATAAGAGCATCATTTCTTGTTTAAGTGCTCTTCCATACCTCAAGATTCTTGATCTTTCATCAAGTCTTCAGACTTCAGGAGGTTCATTTCCCGTTCGAGGCATGTTCTAAAGAGACTAAATACCATCTTTACTTATCTATTATTTTGTCATCCTAATTTTATTCGAGTTTGCAAAATTATTTGGCTTGATAGAGCTAGAGAACTTGAGTTGAGCCATTGTGACCTTGACTCACTATAATTAAATGATTAGATTGTTAAAAGATGTTTCTAAATTTTAATTTTTCTTTTTGTGGAAAAACTGAAATAAAATAATACAAATTCATGTATGGGATTTTGTGGTTTGTTGACCGGTCAAAAAAGCACATAACTACCGTACGAATTTGGGATCAAACTAGTTTTATAACGTACATTTCAAAATAGCAAATGATTTAATTTATGTTTTATTTCATGTGACAGAAATAGCACATCTGACTAACTTGGAGGAGTTGGATTTAAGTTACAACATTTTAAGCGACACACCAAGTATCCAAGGTAAAAGGAGATTTAGTCATGGTAACTTTTGCATATATGGTACATCAAAACATAAAGCTATCATATGATAATTCTTCCATAGCCACAAGTTTTATATGACCATGATTTTTTTAATCAAAGTTCATTGTTTGTTTTACAGATTGTACGAGGTTATCGAGATTGCAAAAGTTGAAGAGTATAAATTTTCGAACAAACAGTTTCAACAAGAGCGTCATTTCTTGCTTAAGTGCTCTCCCATCACTAAAGACCCTTGATCTAGCAGATAATTTGTTGGGAGGTTCCTTTCCCATTCAAGGCATGTTCTAAAAAGACTAAAAATGTCATCTTTACTATTATCTATTAATTTTTCATTCTAATTTTCTTTTTATGTGCAGAAATATCTGGCTTGAAAGAGTTGGAGAGACTCGATCTTAGCTTTTGTCATCTTGAGTCATTGCTAACATTAAATGGTTAGATTGTTAAAAGTGTGTTTTAAATACTAATTTTTATTTATTTTGGAAAATTTAGAATACAAATTAATTAATGCATTTCATTCCCATTCTAATTTTGTGACAACTTTTATTTGTTTTAAAGGTTCGGTTGATCGGTCAACATAATTTGCAAGGCATTGTATTTTTATTAAAATTTATATAAGGTAAATGTATTTTAATAAACTATCAAATTTTGAAAAAAAAAATATGTTAAAATTTGTCGTACAAAATTAGCCATATTGTGGAATATATGGATGATTTCTTGGATTTAAATTTTAAGGATGCGATTGATTTTCATTAAATGGTGACCAATTTTTCTAATTACATTTTTTCAAATATAGTAAATCATTCAAGTTCTAAAATGTTTGTTGTCATAAAATTAAGTATTTTTAATTTTTAAACAACTACATTTCATGATACTTATTTCTTACTTTTTTTAATTAATTTTTAAAGTATATATTATTTTTGTATTTATTTGACATAAGGGGTTTCATTTAAAGTTTTTAATAATAGCTGATTAGTTTTTTGAAATATACATACTTAATGGTTTATTACAAATTTAACAGTATCAGCTATAATTTATTAATTAAAAACCATCTAGCTTTACAATTTATAAAATTTAGGTCATATCTATAATTCTATTTAATTTTCTTTTTACCAAAGAAATTGTTGTTTTTTTTATTTAAAATAAGAATTTCATTATTTTAATTTGACGGAAATTTTATAAATTGTAGATTTTCCCTAAATTTTACATTTACCTTGTATAAATTTGTTTTTAACTAATGTTGTTATTAATTTGTTCAATTTTCTTATTATTTTGTTTTGATTAGTGTTCATATGCATCCCATTGTACACTATTTAAATCCATCGGTGGTCTTTCATTTGTCTGATGGGTCTCTTAATCTAATTCAGAAATGCCTCATCTTCGTATGTTGAAGACTCTCTACTTAAGTCATAATTCTCTCAATGGAACACTACCAATGGAAGGTAATTAAGCTTTTTTCCTTCATTCCTCATCGTTATTGTTTTTTTAAAAAATTGGTACGTCAAGTTAGTAACTCATTATATATACATATGTGTGTACATGTAATTAATCCGCTCTTGTTTTCATGCAGCTTTGGCATCTTTCCACCGTCTTGAGGTCTTAGATTTGAGTTGGAACCAATTTGTTGGTAGCATCCCATCAACAATACGTGCATTATCTTCCCTTAGAGTTGTCTCGTTCGCTTACAACAATCTCAACGGCACACTACCTTACCATGGTAAGTTATCTAGATTAATTATGTATGACTAGAAATGTACCCTCGCAATGCTACAGGTTTCTGAAATCTAGAACTCGAACCCTCAATCATTGAATATACTTTTTGTTAGTCTTTTTTTATTTTATTTTACGATTTTGAGAAACCTAGATTTAAAACAAAAATATATTTTAGTTTAGTTTAATTATGGGTTTTTATAAAAAATAATAATAATAAATTTTGTTACGGGTCAAAAAATGTTTAATTTAAATGATAACTATATTTAAGATATTTTATATTTAAAATTAAAAAGATAACATACTTCAATAAAAAAAATAAAAATAAGGTGTTTTATCTCGAATTTATTAAAGTCCCATGTTTTTATTTGTATAACTAACTGCAAATAAACATATTAAATACATGATAAACACTGTGAGATAAACTACCTGTTTTATTTTTTTTAAAATATATTTATTAGATCAATGCATGTTTTTATAATATAGTATAGATAGATATATTAGTTATGAGATTATAACTAATATAGATATAGATATATTAAGAGCAAATCATAAAATAAAAAATAAATATTGATAATATTAATATTGATCAAATCGTCCAATAAATATAAAAATAAATATTGATAATAGTAGATAATATTGATCAAATCGTCCATTAAATATAAAAAACAAATATTTATATTAATAAATGAGTATCCATTCCACAAATAGATGATGATGTGAGATACTGTGCTTGGATAAGTTGTACCAATGTATTATGGAATTGTAAATTAAGTAATTGATTTTAATTAGTTGTATTTTGTGCTTAAAATGTTGTAATTAAGAGTTTTTTTATGTCTTTTATAATATAGTATAGATATAGATAGATTAACTATTGGGATTATATAAAAGGAAAGTTTATGCATTATAGCTACACCTTTAATTTGTAACATTACATTTGTCCGATAGTTATTCTTTTTGATTGCATACAAAAGTGAAAGTGAAAGTGCAAGTCATTAATTATTACTCTTAAAGGATGAACTATAGTTGTGTTTTTTCTCTTTTGGCAGGGTTATGTGAGTTGAAAAACCTGTATGAGTTGGATCTTAGTCACAACATGTTCGATGGAGAGGTGCCTCAATGTTTCAACAGTCTATCATCTCTTAAGTTGTTGGATATTTCTTCAAATCAATTCACACGAATATCTATGTCATCACCGATTGCCAATCTCACATCTCTGGAGTATGTTGATTTTAGTAATAACAAATTTGAGGGTTTATTCTCATTCAACTCACTCGCTAATCATGCAAAACTTGAGGTAGTTGTATTCATATGCGACAATGGCAAATTCGAGGTGGAAACAGAAGAGCCTAGAGGTTGGATACCAATGTTCCAATTAAAAGTTCTTGTGTTATCTAATTGCAATGTGAATAGGGCTAAAGGAAGCGTTGTTCCGGGGTTTCTGCTTCACCAACACAAGTTACGGGTAATAGACTTATCTCACAACTCCTTGGTGGGAGAATTTCCAAATTGGTTGATAAAAAATAACACGATGTTGGAAGGTATTAGTCTAAGGAACAACTCATTTGGCGGTAATATTAGCATGTTGCCATATAAGAATGCTAATACAAGGATGTTGGATATGTCTAGAAACCACATGAATGGTACTATTCCGGGTGATATACAAAAGTTCCTTCCCAATCTAGGCTATTTAAATTTGTCAAGCAATTCTTTAGATGGTGTTATCCCGTCTTCAATAGGTGATCTAAGTGAATTATGGGCACTGGATTTATCGGACAATGAGCTCTCAGGAGAAGTACCAAAGGAATTGTTTACAGATCTCACTTCCTTGCAAATATTGAAATTATCAAACAACATGTTGCATGGCCATGTACTTTCCAGAAACTTAAGCTTGGCTAACATCCAGAGGCTACACCTAGATAGCAACTGTTTTACTGGGAAAATTGGGAATGAGACCGGCAACAACGATATTATGCTAGAGCATTTGGATATTAGCAATAATTTTTTTACGGGTATGATCCCCCATTGGGTAAGCAACACGAGTGGCACCTCGTTTGAACTTATGGTGAGAAATAATAGTTTGGAAGGTCGGTTTCCTTGTGGAACAGCTTTATTCTCGTTTCTCGATATCTCACAAAATTCTTTCTCAGGGTCGATCCCATCTTGCGTAAATTTTCAAAACTTGAAGCATCTTCATTTGGGTTTCAATAGATTCACCGGATCAATACCCAATTCCTTTCGTAGGTTGACGGAGGTTTTGACTTTGGATATTGGCAACAACTTGTTGTCAGGCAAGATACCTAAGTTTCTTGGTGAACTATCCCATTTAAGGATTCTTATTTTGAAAAAGAATAACTTCAGTGGTTCTATTCCAAAGCAGTTGTGTCACTTACGTGATATGAGTTTGATAGATTTATCTAGTAACTCTCTTTCTGGTTCAATACCTAGCTGCCTGCAACATATTACCACCCCTATTTACCATGCTTTCGGAAAAACGGCAAATGGGGCATTGGGGTCTTCCTTTTACCACTATGTGGGTTATCTACATCGTAACGATGTGTCTACCATGTATGACAGTGAAATGTATGAAATAGAAGACGAAGTTCTGTTTACAACAAAAGCTCTTTCTCTCGCTTACAAAGGTAGCATCCTCGATTACTTGGTGGGATTGGATCTATCGGATAACAAACTAACAGGTGAAATTCCAAAAGAACTCGGGTTGTTGACTGAGATTCACTCATTGAACCTGTCTCACAATCAGTTGTCTGGATCTATTCCAATGCAATTCTCAAATCTTGTGAACATAGAGAGCTTGGACCTTTCTTCAAATGGATTGAGTGGGAAAGTTCCGTCACAACTGATTCAGCTTACTTCATTAGCTGTTTTTAGTGTTTCTTACAACAATCTATCAGGTAGACTCCCAGAGATGAAAGCGCAATTTGGTACCTTTACCAAAGAGAGCTACGAAGGGAATCCACTTCTTTGTGGACCACCATTAGAGAAGAAATGTACGACTACATCACAAGTGATCGATCCAGCAGGCGCTAAAGAAGACACTGACAGTGATAAATGGTATGATATCGATATGGTATCCTTCTATGGAAGTTCTGGTTCAGCATGGGCTGTGTCCTTGTTGGGATTTGTTGCAGTTCTTTACATCAATCCTTATTGGCGTAGAAGGTGGCTAGATTTTGTTGAAGACTGTATGTATACATGTTATTACTTCTTTGATGATTGTGTACGTAAGCTCTTTATGTTCTTCCGTAAATAGGACCTGCTTAAGAACTGGATATAATAAAATGCAAACCGGCTTTCGTGTGTACAATGATATTCTTCCAATTATGGGCCTTTTACATGATTGTGAACAAGGGTTTCCCTTGATAATTGTTTCTTTGATTTCCTTGAAGAATAAAGAATTTAACGGTAGACTAATGAATATATATCAAGAATCTTAACATTCTTTTAATTATACTTGTGGATTTGGCAATAACTTATGCTATTTAGAATTCTGTTTTGACCTCAAATAGTTTGTTACTGCTAATTGTAACGCTATAACCTTTATTAATGCATTAGTGAAGTGCACAATGAACTTTAGTATTGATCCAAAAAATGGGTTTTCCAGCCTGATAAATTTTCTCCAATTTCATAGAAATTAATTAATTTAAAGGTTGTTGATGAAATATATACTTGTGATGAATGCATATTTAAGAATCTTATTATTAAACGGTTCATAGCAGCATTCGCGGAAAGGGCGATTATTCCAATTTTTTAACAACATAGAATCTTGATCCACATCTTACCAGCAACAAGCAAACAATCATTTAAAAACACAAAAGATTGCCATTTTTCGATGAAAATAAAGCGTGTTTGGATCAAGATCAATGGAAATGATGTACAAATCTACCTGCAAATGGAACTGGTTTAAGTATCCATTCAAAACATCTGTCTATGGACTTCTCTGAGGTCTGGTTGCATGTTTCTGCTCAAGTTGTGTTTCTCCTTTAATCAAAATGCATTAAATTATCTTCTAATAGTTAGGATTCAACTTCAATCCAATATGAAGATTTTCATAGATGCCCCATATAAATTATAAGCAGGTTTAGATTCAATTATATGTAGTCCTTCTGTTATCTTATTTAAAACTGGCCGTATGTTGTCCTCCTTAATCCAATACAAATAAAGTTGGTTTTATAGATTATAGAACGTCTTAAATGTCTAGGTGTCCTAATAAAATACTTTATATGACTTAAGTTTATTAGACCAATAGGTTTATAGGATGTTTTTAGGCGTTTCAACAAGTTTTTTATAACGTTTTTAAAATAAAGTGTCGTATTAACTATTTTATACAATGCTATTTGAAAAGTGTCCTATAAATACAATGTCCTACAAAAAGATGGGGGTGTCCTATAAAATATCTAATACGAGACTTTATTTTAAAAACGTCTAAACAAACTTGTTAAAACGTCGAAACACGACCTATAAATATATTGTTACTTACTTACTTTATAGCTTGGTCCTATAACCCTAACTTCCATGAAGTATTCTATTAGGACGTTAGACATTCTAGGCATCCTATAAAACCAATTTTCTTGTAGTGATCATGCGCACTATTTTTGTTACAAATTGTCCATTCTTTCTCTTGTATATCCGTAATTTTAACTTTTTTTTTTGTTTCTTTCCCGTATCAGTTTCTAATATCGTCATTCTTTTACTGTCTCATTTATCTGTTCTGAAATTTAATAGATTTTAGCTTACATGATATTCAATTAAGGATGAGGCTTTGAAAGAAGCTTTTGGGCTTTGTTGATGTAATTTGCTAAGGCGGTGTTTGATAGGATTAGGTCGGGCAAAAATTGCGAAGTGAGAATACGTTACATCAAGACAGTTTCGCCTTCGTGAGCAACTCATCCCAACTCTACGGGTCGAAAAATCATCATGACTTATTTTTCTATCACATCGTGAAAGTGAAGTCGACACATCTCTCCGTCTTCAATATGATGGATTGCATCTCCAATCCGATTCAATCGCTCCATTTTGATCTTGCTTGTGCATCTCCATGTTCTCAGTTATATACATCAAATGATGCTTGTTTTGTTTCTTTTGTAGCAATGGATCATACTCATTTTATCGCATTCGTTAAACTACACATATTTGCCTAAAAAAACATTAAACACTCTAAGGACATTCTTGTCATTTTAACTTCTTATTTCGTCATATGCCATAAACTTGCTAAAGACCATAGAGACAACTAGTCTTGTTTAATCTAATCCAGTTTTGTCATGTTCGGTCCACCTATCAAACACAACCAAAAATACATTTTCAATAGATTTTCTATAATTTCTCTAAAATAAAGAATTAGAAATCAAAATCTTTAAAATAAATTGAATTCAACTCCAACAAATTCTCTTCGTTATCGCCTTAATACACTTTAATAAAAGCTTTAGATAAAATAATAATAATTCTGCCACGAAAAATAATAGAAAAATCATTTCCGTTTCCTGGTGTTAAATTTTACAAACATAATTGCTAACAGGGGGTTGAATGTCATTATTTAAAAGTACGAGTGCCTGTTTTGTAAATTATAATTCTCTTTTCAGTTTTGGGGAACGCGAAGAAGATAAGAAATGGATGATGGTGGTTTATCTCCGTTGGCTGGATTTCCGGCCACGATCTCGAAGATTCAACATTTATCCGTCGACGTAAGAAACAAAAAACTGTCGGAAAATCAAACAAAAGCTCATGTCTATTGGTGTGAAACCGGAAGAGAAAGTCGACCGGATCCGGTTCGAGTTTTTACAAACGATCGAGGGTAAGAACAATATCATCCTTTAAGTTACTTATATAGTTTTGATCGGTGTTGGATTTTACATCGATTGGTTCAAGAATCGTGGTGTAATAGTGGCTTGAGGTCCATGATTTCGGCCACCACCGTGGTTACGGTGGTGAACCTACTTTCTGGAAAGATGAAAAGCCCTAAATGAGGCTGTTAATCCAAATTCGCAACAAAATCACTTACAAATCTTAAAAAAAACATTACTTTGTGGTCAAATAATGGTATATCTGGTGCTTTGGCTCATGGCTTGATGAACTTTGAAAAATTATTAACTCTGCATTTTAGTAGTAACTAAAGAAGAATCTCAATTGTTTCATTGTGGTGGTGGTAATGAAAGTAATGTTTTAAAAACCTTTGAAGTAACACATATATGCAGTAGTCATGTTTCTATTTTAGTTTATCGCAATTCGCAAAACAAGTGTCAACTCTCAAAAGTTGTTTGCTTTTCATTTCTACCCTTAGTTATGAGATGGAAAAATTCATTACGCCATTTATTATCAAGGGTAAGATTATCATTTTGTTAATTAAAAAGTGTAATAATTACACACTTGTAAAATTGTAGCATGTTTCATTGTGGACATTTATTTCGAACGGAGGGAGTATTAGTTTTGGCAATTTACCCAAGCTTGCAAGTTTGAATTTAGGTAATTTCTAAGAATTGTGTGAATGTGGATCTGTAGGCAATTTGTGCACACTTACAGATATGGACATTAAGCAAAACACTTAGACAATTTATCTACTTTTGAAAGTGTGAAAATTTAGAAACAGTTTAATCTTGTCCAATTTCTCGTTGCAAGAGCCAAATATAGAGTCTTCAATTCTACACACTTTTAAAAAAATGCATAATCAATTAATATGTTGTATTGCTAGTTTGCTTCTATCTTGCGTTGTTTTGGTAGAATAATTTTTTAGAGCTACCTTTATTTCAAGAAGTATAACTTAAGAAAGAGAATGATCATGTTATTGTGTGATGGAAGGACGTGAACATTGAGGAGAAGTAACAGTGAAGTTAAATCAGGGATGGGTGCAGGGGATTTGGTTCCCAGCGGGTATTCATCTACTCCTTGTTACTTTTTTATTTCAAATTTTTGTGTAAAGTTGTTGAACTTTGTGTTTGAATTGCATTTTAGATAGGAGGAATGGTTTGTTAATGGTAGTTGCCATACAGTTGTTTTCAAATGTTACTCATCTATAACAAAGTATGTATTTTGCATATTAAAAATGGCTATCTGCAGAAGCAATCAGGTGATCTCTTGCTTTTGATATGAGAATGTAAAAAGGCAAATAAGAACATGGAAGAAATTTGAAAAGTTTGGGTTGATTTTTCAAAAGTCAATAGTCTTTGTCTTCTAGTTTTTAGAGTAAATCACACTCTTATCTTTATCTCTCCAAAAGGGAAGAAAAAGGGGGTCTAGAAACCAAGTTTAGATTTATATGTAGACTTATGCATGGAAATTGACCATTGACTTGATGACTTATATTAAGAATATACACATGTACAATTTATTAATTAAAAATAATAGGCTCATAGCTGATAGTACAGATTTCACTTGAATTCGAAGTTATATAATTAATGCATCTATAAATGTATGTACATGCCATAACCACAAATAGACATGTGTACATTAAAAGTTATGGAGGATAGCATATAGAAATACAAAGAATACACTTGTGTAAGTTATACGAAGAATACACTTGGTTTGTTCTAAGATGAATAAGGCAAATTGAAACGTGGAAGAAATTGGAAAAGTTCGGTTTGGTTTGTGAAAAGTCAAGTTTTGAGAGTAACTCATACTCTTTACCTATTATCTCTAGAAAGGGAAGAAAAGTGGCTTTGTGGGCAATCAAGTTCAAATTTGTGATGTTAATTGCATGGATGTTGACTCTTGACTTCATGATGTATGGTCATGGATTGAGGATACAAGTTAAATAGATATTTAATATTCTTAAATAAGGAAACCTAATATTTATTTAAATTTAGTTGTTGTTTTTTATGGTAAGGATTATTGCTCAGATGATAAATGGTTATAGTTTGATCAACATGTCAAGTTATTATTAACGTTTCACATGGATTTAGGAAGAAAAAAAACATACCACATCCTATAAGGCTTCTGTAATGGTAAGTAATTAACCGATAAATCTTTATATTACATAACTATTTAAAAATGATATTTTACATGAAAACTTGAAGTTTGTTGGAAATTTCTTGGAATATGTATATTGTGTCATAATATGTATTGGGAGTGATACATACTCCAATATGATGCAATCATAGTGAGAGGGACAAGTAGATGGAGTGGTCGGCAATGGAGTAGGGTTGGATTGAAATCAACCATTGACTTGATGTGGTACACGTATTATCAATTATGCAATATTTCCTAAAACAAATGGAAAATTTCTGGAGATTAAAGAAAACTTTTGAAACGGAGAAAATATGATATTTATAGCAAGTTCAATATTATAATCCCGTGCAAGTTTGAAATCATTGTGTTAACAAGATTATTTCTTCTACATAAGAGCCAACCCAAAAGGAGAAATTGAGCATTATTTAAGTGTGTCTAAAAAGCCATCTTTCTTAGCGTAGCAGCTAAAATGGAGTGTTGGTGTGTGAGTAAGATTAGATCATGTTTTTATTCGTTGTTGATATTGATGACGGTTCTTATTCTCATGGTTTGTGGAATACAAGGAGGTTGTGTAGAAGAGGAGAGAAAGGCACTCTTAGAAATCAAAACTTCTCTTATTCATTCATACGTTCCTAATGTGGACTATTTTCTCCCGAGTTGGGTTGATGATGGTAGTGATGGTGGGAGGAGTGGTGGCGAGTGTTGCGATTGGGAGAGGGTCACGTGCAACACAACCACCGGACATGTAACAAAACTGTCTTTGGGCAACATGATAGATGAAGGCTGCGAGAGGATTTGGCCATTAAATGTTTCTGTGTTTCTTCATTTTAAAGAGTTAACAAGTCTCCGTTTGTCATGGAATTGTCTTGATTCTGGGATTGTGAACACAGGTATCATCTGCATCGTTGCCCAACTTACTATCATATTATAATAGCTTGATCTGGATATTGAAAATTGATATTATATGTCGGACCATGAATTGCAATAAATTGTATCCAAGTGATTCAATGAGTTTTGGACTTGATGGTGCCTATAAGTTGACCAAGTGTTGGACATTTAGAGGCAAATAGATTGAGCAGAATACGTTTAAGGCATATAGGACTATATGTATACTTCCTATTTTATCTATCTTGCCATTCAATTTCTTATTATTAGCTTTTTATTTTCAAAGTTATCTTCGTTGATATCAACAAACAACACTATGACTTTATTTATTTGCAGGACTTGGAAGGTTGTCAAGTTTGAAGAAGTTGGAGATACTTGATCTCAGCTATAATAGCATTACTAATGAGATATTTCCTTCATTGGGTGCTCTGACTTCACTCAGAGTTTTGCATCTTGGTGACAATTACTTGAAAGGATACTTCCCTGCTGTTGGCATGTTTTTGGTCCTTCCATGTAGCTTCTTAATTTTTGCAATAACATGTTGTAAATATGCTTAGTACATCTATTTTGAACAAATTTGCAGCTTTGCGCAACTTGGAGATATTAGATCTCTCCTACAACTTTCGGATGCAAGGTAATGAATATGACGTTAAACCCATCATGACATTGGTACTCTTGTATTTGTATGCAATCTCTTTTATTGGGCACTGAAAGCTTCCATGCATGACTACAGGGTTTGAAAGGGTTTCCCTATTCAAGAAGTTGAAAATTCTAAATCTAAGGGGTAATGCGTTCAATGAAAGCGTTATAACATCTCTAAGTGCTCTTCCATTGCTTAAAGCCCTATATCTTCGCTACAATTTTTTAAGTGGATCATTTCCGGCTAAAGGTACGTTATCCAGCCTCTCTTATTATATGTTTTTCCCTTCAAAATGAAGTTAATAGACTTAATCTTGTTTCTAGTGTTACCACAATATTTGAGAACCTATATTTTTATAGGAAAATTTTATCGACTTTATTAAGATAATGATGAATTGCATAAGGATTTAAAATGTTTCATTAAGATTTTTATGGACTAAGTTTTATTTTCAAAAATGTAATCGTCACATAATTTTTATTCATCTATTTAATATAATTTAATTAAATAATTAAGGTGCATGCATGAATAATTGAGTTAAAAAAGTAGATAGACATGTAAATAAGAAGGTAATTGTGAGGGAGTGAACATGGCACAGTGACATTTTGGGTCAAGTTTTAAAATGATCTTTGACTTTTGTACATGGACTAATGAAGGCAAATAACGTATAGTTGGATGATTTTTTTATACATTTACAAATATTTTATTGTAGAATATTACGTTTTTATCGTAAAATTGAGGTTTTAGATGGCCATGAATATGTTTATTTGTATTATGACAATCATTGTGGCACATTATATCAAAAAAGGTGAACCATTTACAAAATTATGTTAGATATAACTGAGATTGTCCTAGTGATAATAATAGAGTAACGAATATTTAGATCACATTAATTTCAAAATGTACACTTTAAAATAGCACATGATTAATTTATGTTTTATTTCACGTAACAGAATTGGCCCATCTGATTAATCTGGAGGAGTTGGATTTAAGTTATAACGGGTTCAGTGACACACCAAGCATCAAAGGTAAAAGAAGATTAGTCATGGTAACTTTTGCATACTTCAAAAAAGTAACTTCTTTATCTACTGATTGTACGAGATTATCGAGATTGAAAAAGTTGAAGAATATAACTCTCCAATATAACAAGTTCAACAAGAGCATCATTTCATGCGTAAATGCTCTCCCATTTGCCTGATGTGTCTTCTTATCTAATTCAGAGTTGTTGTATCTGTGGGATTTGAAAGTCCTCCTTTTGAGTGGTAATGATTTCAATGGAACACTACCAATGGAAGGTAAGCTTCTTCTTTTTTCTTCATTCCTTTACAACATTGTATTGCTTTTTAAAAAAATTGGTCAAGTTACCAACTCATCCGAGATAAATGAAATATTAATCCGATGGCTCGCTGGCCCAACAGCTTATATGTCAGTTTTAACCATCAAGAATTCATAACCGTTAACAAATCATTTCTTCAACGTTTTAGTTTATTAACCTAAAAATATGTATATGTAATCCTCTCCTGTTGTCATCCAGCTTTGGCGTCTTTCCACCATTTGGAGGTTTTAGATTTGAGTAACAACAAATTTGTTGGGAGCATGCCATCAACAATACAGGCATTATCTTCTCTTAGAGTTGTCTCATTTGCTTACAACAATTTCAACGGCTCGTTACCCAACCATGGTAAGTTACCTAGAGCATGCATGCTAAATTATTGAGATTGTTTAAACAAGTGTATAAAGTTCCTTTATTATAGCTAAATCTGTTTATACCTCTTGTAACATTACACTCACCCAATTGTTGGTCTTTATGACATTGTATGACCATTCAAGTGCAAGTCGTTATTACTGTCAGAGGATGAACCATAGTTGTTTTTTCATTTGTCAGGTTTATGTGATTTGAAGAACCTACATGAGTTGGATCTTAGTCACAACATGTTCGATGGAATCCTACCTCAATGTTTCAATCGTCTATCATCTCTTAAATTGTTGGATATTTCTTCAAATCGATTCACGAGAATGCTTCTCCCATCAGTGATTACTAATCTCACATCTCTCGAGTACGTTGATTTTAGTAACAACATATTTGAAGGTTCATTCTTATTCAGCTCATTCTCGAATCATACAAAGCTTGAGGTGGTTAGATTCATATCCGACAATGACAAATTTGAGGTGAAAACAGAGGAGCCTATAGGTTGGAATCCAATGTTCCAGTTGAAACTTCTTGTGCTTTCTAGTTGCAATATAAATGGGCCTACAGGAAGTGTTGTTCCTAGGTTTCTACTTCAGCAACGCAAGTTACAGCTACTAGACTTATCTCACAACTCCTTGGTGGGACAGTTTCCAAATTGGTTGATTGAAAATAATACAATGTTGAAAGCTCTCATTCTAAGGAACAACTCATTTGGTGGTATTATTTGTATGCCGATGCATAAGAATGCTAATGCAAGGTGGTTGGATATTTCCGAAAATCACATCAATGGTACCATTCCGGGTGATATACGAAAGTTCCTTCCCCATATAACCCATTTAAATTTGTCCAAGAATTCTTTAGATGGTTCTATCCCATCTTCAATCAGTGATATGAGTGGATTAGAGGAACTGGATTTATCTGATAATGAGTTCTCAGGAGAAGTACCAAAGGGATTGTTTGCTAATCTCTCTTCCTTACAAGTACTGAAATTATCAAAGAACAGATTGCATGGCCAAGTACTTTCAGGAAACTTAAGTATGGGTAACATCTATTGGCTTGCCTTAGATGACAATTGTTTCACGGGGAAAATTGCAAATCAGACCAGCAAAGATCCTCATATAGAGATTTTGGATATTAGCAATAATTATTTTACAGGTTTGATCCCCCATTGGATGAGCAATATGGGTCTCTTGCATGAACTTAAGGTGAGCAATAACCATTTGGAAGGTCGGTTTCCTTGCGGAAAAACTCCATTCTCGTTTCTGGATATCTCACAAAATTCTTTCTCAGGGGCCATCCCATCTTGCTTAAATTTTCAAGACATGAAGCATCTTCATTTGGGTTCCAATAGATTCACTGGATCAATACCCAATGTCTTTCGTAATTTGGTTAATGTTTTGACTTTGGATATAGGCAACAACATCTTGTCAGGAAGGATACCTGGATTTCTTGGTGATCTATCTGATTTGAGGGTTCTCATTTTGAGAAAGAATAACTTCAGTGGTTCTATTCCGATGCAATTATGTCAATTAAGTAATGTGAGCTTGATTGATTTATCAAGTAACTCTCTTTCTGGTTCAATACCTAGTTGCCTACAAAATATTACCACCCCTAGTTACCCTGTTTTCTACCAATATTACCAACGGCAGGAATACCCTTTGTTTCCATATTACAACTACCCGAGTGTTCTACGAAATATGTATGATATCATCTCTTATGATATGATGATAATTGGAACACAAGATGAAGTTCAGTTTACAACAAAAACTCTTTCCCTCTCTTACAAAGGTAGCATCCTTGATTACATGGTGGGATTGGATCTCTCATGTAACAAACTAACAGGTGAAATCCCAGAAGAATTGGGGTTGTTGACCGAGATTCGCTCATTGAACTTGTCTCACAATCAGCTGTCTGGGCCCATTCCGATGCATTTCTCAAATCTCGAGTATATAGAGAGCTTGGACCTTTCTGCAAATGGTTTGAGTGGTGAAGTTCCAACACAACTGATTAAGCTAGCATATCTAGCTGTTTTCAATGTTTCTTACAACAATCTATCAGGTAGACTCCCAGATATGAAAGCACAATTTGGTACCTTTACCAAGGAGAGCTACGAAGGGAATCCACTTCTTTGTGGACCACCACTCGAGAAGAAATGCACGACTACATCACAAGGTACTCATACCCCAACAAAAGAAGGCACTGATAAATGGTATGATATTGACATGACATTCTTTTATGGAAGCTTTTGTGCGACATGGGTTATGTTCTTGTTGGGATTTGGCGCGCTTCTTTACACCAATCCTTATTTCCGTAGAAGATGGTTAGACTTGGTTGAAGAATGTATGTATGCATGCTATCACTTCCTTGCTTCAAGAAGTAAGCTCTTTGCGCTCTTCTGTAAATAAGACCTCCTTAAGAATGTGCAAAGTTGTATATATTTGTATTTTTTTGAAGTTATAAGATAACATATATGAAGACTTTGGCTACAAGTGTTTCTGAATATATAGATAGATATCTGCAAGTGTTTTTGTATATATAGATATCTATATATGCTAAAGAAGTTTGATTTATGGTAGCAAAAATGTAAGTATTTGTGTTGCTTACAATTACTATTACATGTAAACTTAGATTTGAGTTTATGTAAATCTGAAGCGAATGGGATGCATTTCGAAATACAAAAAAAACTAGTTATGGGTTGTTTACTAATGCTTCCTGGGTGTCACTTATCTTACTGGATGAGGATGACAATGACCAATAATTGTGTCCGATAAGAGATTAAGAGGCGTAGCTAGGAGCCAATGACCGATAATGTTACCTAGTAAGTGTTAGCGTTTACCGATTAAGTATTTAGTAAACGACCCCTTAGTTTAAACAATTTCTTAATTGCTTAATGCTGAAAATATATTAAATTACGCAATTTGTCAAAGCTGAAAAACATAATAATGATAGTAAGACGAATTAAAAAAACATTAGTTTAATACAAACCGGAAGTATATAACAAATTATAATTATTTCAATTGGTTATTTTTTAAAGTTTTAAATAGTGGGCCCTACCCAAAAAAAACCTTACAAACCGCTCCGTAAATAAGGAGAGGCTCGTGTTATTTTGGTCAACTCGTCAAGAAGCATTTTCCGCAACACTTGTTTTATAAGAAGCGATTCGTGGGTGCACACTCGAGCTATTGGAGTTGTGCCATATTGTTTGGTAGATCTCTTTATCATCTATACTATCTTACAAATCATTTCGACAAAACTCTTGAGAAAATTTAAATTTCAAAAGTACAACAAATGAAGCAAGTACAAATTATTAGTACATTAGGAATTATGATTTGTTGAGAATTTTTAGCTGAAAACATGTCTGACATAAGTAGAACAGTAAAATGCAGATTATGTTGAATGCCTAACCAAGTCTCAAGACTTTGGTCTCAAAGCATCTCAATTAAATTCATTTTAGATATTCGGGTTTTTTTTTATTACGATGTTTTCTTGTTATAAAGTATAAACAACAAGTTAAATATTTGGAGATTGTGTGTGTAATTACAAACACATAACTAGTTATTAGCATATTACATTTATGGCATAATCTAACTATCGTGTCAAGGTTGGTTCAATATTCCACCTATTCATTAACGTTCCGAGTCATATAAGGACGAAATTGTCAACTAACTTAGGTTGGTTCAACATTCCACCTATTCATTAACGTTCCGAGTCATATAAGGACGAAATTGTCAACTAACTTAGGCCAACTTAATTGACAAAATTATCGTTAGGTCTTAGGTTCCTCATTATAAGTCCCCAATTTGAGTCTACTCAATCCCACAAAAGATTTCTCGGGTTATCATTTCAGTACCACATGGAATTAGTCAAGGTGTATGCAAGTTGGTACATACTGACAGACATCCACGAACACAAGATGGGATCTCCTTACTGGACGTGACTCGCTATGAGAACATTTCAATAGTTATACGAATGTCATGGGTGTTTCTCATCTGGTACGTTACCAAAAACAAAATTGTCAAGTAACCTTTTATTTAGGGTACAGTAATGTAAAACTAAAAAACAGTTGGATCAAATCTGCATATTGACAATTAATGAGGGACCATTAAGTTATTCCCTCTTTCTTTATCATATCAATATCGGTCTCTAATGGGTTCGAACCCTAGACGATTTCCATAATCATGGTCCAAAGTTTCACCAATCCTCTAATCGCTACGTGAAATCCTCTGCTGCTCTGCTCACCGTCTCCGTCAATCCTCCAGGCTCTGCTCCGTCGCCGTTCCGCCGTCGCCGTTACTCCGACAGTCGCCTGCCTCTTTTGCTGCTCCGCTCTTCTCCAATCCAGTGTTTCCGCCATCAATAAGATCAGTAAGAAATATAAGTTAGGGTTTATTGTATTATTTATTGATTATTTTGCTATTTGTGAGCTTATAGATCTGAAAACCTTAATACGTTGGGGCAAAAAACTCAAAAAGCAGTAGAACTTCCTGTTTTGATGTTTCTGTATTCGTTATAAAAAGATTCAATTTTGACCTAATACAGATTGATAGAATCTATACATGCTTGTTTCTGTATTTCAGTATTTGGTTAATGTTGACTTGTTGGGCAATTTAGCGTATAAAATATATAATGGATGCAATTATGCAAATTGACAGAAGATATATTTGTTTTTGTATTTGTATTTGATCAATGTTATGTTTTCAAAATCATGATAAGTAGAAGGCATATTATGTTCTATTTAAGAGGATCACCGATTTTCATGGCTCCGTCCCTGTAATAGTATTATGAAGCAAATTTCTTTCGATTTCACTTACTTTCTTGGTTTGTGGATTTGTGGGGAATTTGTATTTCTTTTTACAATGTTCTTTGATTCTTCTTTGGAGGTTTTTCTTATTGAGGCCTAATTTAAGGCAGTTAGATTGTATTCTTGGACAACTTGAAAATTGGGGATTTGAAAATTTTCAGATATAATTTGTAGCTAGAAATAGAATAAGGTTAGTATTATGTTGCTGTCAATTTCAAAACACTAAAGCCAAGGGGTACTCTTTCGAATGAAATATGGTAAGTTCATTTTGATGTTAGTGGATTGAGGCTTATTACTATTTGATGAAATGCCTAAGTGCCTAAAGGGGGCATCTTTTCATTGTAATCGTGCTTCTTGATATTTATATTCCGGAATTCTGTTATATTGATAGTCAGCGTACCCATAAAGTGTAGCCCAAAGTTTATTTTTAATTGAAAGCTTTTAAACTCTTAAGAGATTGAATTTCTGAATACCTTGCTTACATGTTTAGAGCTTTTTTCTAGGATATGGAGAATGACGAAGATTATGTGGAATACGTCCCCATTGCAAAACGAAGGGCAATGGAGGCACAAAAGATTCTTCAACGTAAGGGACAAGCTTCCACCTTTGAAGACGAAACAGAGAAGGCAAAACAAGTAGAAATGAAACCTAGCTTGCTTGTGAAAGCTTCCCAACTTAAGCGTGATCAGCCTGAAGTCACTCCCGCCGAACAAGCAGTTCAACAAGAAAAAGAGATGATGGAAAATCTTTCCGATAGAAAGACTTTAATGTCTGTTCGTGAACTTGCAAAAGGGATTACGTATTCTGAACCTCTGCCAACGGGATGGAAACCCCCTTTGCCTATAAGAAGGATGTCCCAGAAAGCATGTGATGCTATTAGAAAGCAGTGGCATATTATCGTTGACGGTGAAGAAATCCCCCCACCTATTAAAAACTTCAAAGATATGAGATTTCCCGATCCAGTTCTAAAGAAATTGAAAGAAAAAGGAATAGTACAACCGACACCCATTCAAGTTCAAGGCCTCCCTGTTATTTTATCCGGAAGAGATATGATTGGAATAGCGTTTACAGGATCTGGAAAAACGTTGGTTTTCGTGT
The DNA here is from genome assembly GCA_954870635.1 of Arctium minus. Classification (NCBI taxonomy): domain Eukaryota; kingdom Viridiplantae; phylum Streptophyta; class Magnoliopsida; order Asterales; family Asteraceae; genus Arctium; species Arctium minus. The sequence continues at coordinate 3,505,980 of OX941091.1, forward strand.
TACCGTTGATTATGATGGCATTGCAGGAGGAGATTATGATGCCAATTGCCCAAGGGGAAGGGCCTTTTGGGTTGATTGTTTGTCCGTCTAGAGAGCTAGCTCGGCAGACGTTTGAGGTTGTGGAGGAGTTTTTAATACCTTTGAGAGAATTTGGATTTCCAGAAATAAGGCCTTTGCTTTGCATTGGAGGTGTTGATATGCGGTCACAGTTGGATATCGTTAAGAAAGGTGTTCATATCGTAGTTGCTACACCTGGGAGGTTGAAGGACCTGCTTGCCAAAAAGAAGATGAATCTTGACAATTGCCGGTAAGCAAACCCAATATGTTTTTATCATATTATATTTAAAGAATCATAGCAACTAACTTTGGATTATAAATAGTTTCAATGCGATGTCTACGTTACATCTGGTTAATTTCTTACCTCAGTAATGATTATTTGATGATGTGGATGTCAAGTTGTCTTTGGATATATAATTTTGACCAATAACCTGTTAGATCCACCATTATCTATTTATTGAATCAATATATCTTGACATCTTGGTGCCCACGTCATCAAATTTTACAAGATTAACATGTTATTAGTAAAAATGGGTACTAAATAGGAAATTTAGAAAATGTTACTTAGGGAAAAAAAAGTTCTTTCGCTACACTAAATAGGAACTAAAGCAAACTTTGTTGCATCTTGATGCATTTTGCCTATAAAATAACTCTCAATGGGATATCGAGTTTTCTGGCATTGTTACTTGAGTTACTTTAGAGATATGGTTATATAAACATTTGGTTTCTTGCAGGTATTTGACTTTAGATGAGGCAGATAGATTGGTTGATCTGGGATTTGAAGATGACATAAGAGAAGTATTTGATCATTTCAAAGCTCAAAGGCAAACCCTTCTTTTTTCTGCAACCATGCCTGCAAAGATTCAAAATTTTGCTAGAAGTGCTTTGGTCAAACCCGTGACCGTAAACGTTGGTCGAGCCGGAGCAGCAAATCTTGACGTCATCCAAGAAGTCGAGTACGTGAAACAAGAAGTAAAACTTGTCTACCTCCTCGAATGCCTACAGAAAACCCCACCTCCCGTGTTGGTATTTTGTGAAAACAAAGCCGACGTGGACGATATCCACGAATACCTCCTTTTGAAAGGAGTGGAAGCCGTCGCGATTCATGGAGGCAAAGATCAAGAAGAGAGAGAGTACGCCATTTCATCTTTCAAAGCAAGCAAGAAAGACGTTTTGGTTGCCACGGATGTCGCCTCAAAGGGTTTGGATTTCCCCGATATCCAACACGTCATCAATTACGATATGCCGGCGGAAATCGAGAACTATGTCCACAGGATCGGGCGAACAGGGAGGTGCGGTAAGACGGGAATTGCAACAACTTTCATCAATAAGAATCAAAGCGAGACCACACTTCTTGATTTGAAGCATTTGTTACAAGAGGCAAAACAGAGGATACCTCCGGTTTTGGCGGAGTTGAACGATCCCATGGAAGATGTGGATGCAATTACAAATGCAAGCGGTGTGAAGGGGTGTGCGTATTGTGGTGGACTTGGCCATCGTATCCGCGATTGTCCGAAGCTTGAGCATCAGAAAAGCATGCAGATTGCTAGTTCCAGGAGGGATTACTTTGGTTCTGGAGGGTATAGAGGAGAAATATGAGGTATGCAACTTGTTTTGTGTTGAATATTTTTCCAATATTTTGATTAATCTGTTGTACTGAGGTTAGTTGAAATTTATCAGCAAAAGTTGGTTGGATTCTAGCCTGTTTTCTTGAAATGCCAATCTTGAGCTTATCCCCAAATTGGATATACAGTTGTAACCGCTGTCGGTAACTCGTTAGATTGTTAGTGTTTTCGAAGTTCTTAAAGTCGTATTATGATAGAAAAGAATACTCAATTACTCATTAGCGTCACAATTGTTGCGAGGTAGATGACATGTTTGCATACATCTCATCTCACCTTTGTCTCTCCTAGATCTTCTAGATCTTGCTTTTGAGTGGGATACATTGGGTCGTTTAGTTGTTCCAAGTTCCAACTCCGGAGTACCAAAATTTTCTGATAAAATAACAAAAACTTATTGATCAGAAATAAGTTGCCATCTTCTTTTAAAAAATTTAAGGGCTTGTTTGCCACCACAAATTCGGTAAACGCTAACTAGATAAGCGAGATTCTTGGTAAGCAGTTTGCAATAGCTATGTTACAATATTGTTAAAATAGAGTATAAAAATCAAAATCTCTAAAAAAAATTACATCAAACTCCAACAACTACTATTTAGTAATTATATTGAATTATTTAAATATTTAATACATTTAATAAAAATATTATTTTTCTCTTCTGGTGTTTAATTTCAATCTCTCTTATTGGTAGGAAAAAATTAAAATATTATTCCTCTTTTTATATATAGTTTTAGATACTTCTCTAAAATTGAAGATTTTCACCTTCTTTCTCATAAATTAACATAGTTGGAGCGAAAAAATTCCTAAATCTCCGAGCATAGCCTGTTGGAGCATATCTAAATCAGATAAGCGTTTAGTAAACATACCATAAGTTAGGCTTGCAGTGAACGTGGACCAGTCGTTGATCTGGAAAAGGTTATATCGATCAAAGGGCAGTCGTGCACATTTAGAAACGGTTAGGCGGATAACTAGTCTATGATTTCACATTGAGAACTCGCAAGGTTGTATTCACAAATGAGTTCCAACATGTTTTCTAAACTCATGACAGGTAAATCATGTCATTAACCACCATCACCATCATGATCTATTGACTAACTTCTAAGAGAGAGAGAGAGAGAGAGAGGCTAACTTGGGTGCTAAAAGATGTTTTGAGTTCCAGAAGTACATTCTGTCATTTTTATACCTAGAGCCTAAAGAGCAAACCACCATGAGCAGCAAAGAAGGGTGCAAAGACGAGCGATTCCACAGCCATGAGTTTGATAAGAATGTTGAGCGATGGACCCGAGGTGTCCTTGAGTGGGTCACCAATGGTGTCACCGATCACAGCCGCCCTGTGTGGTTCAGACCCCTTTGGTCCAAGGGTCCTTGCATGTTCCGAGGCTCCAGCCTGATAGATAATCAACAATGGTCAACAATTTAGTAGCATAGAACAGAGAACATAACCACGGCAACATCTAAACATAATTACCTCGATGTACTTCTTCGCATTGTCCCACGCACCACCAGTGTTTGATGCAGATATCGCTACCTGATGCAGAAAACAACCGCATCAGCCACTGAGATAGCAGCATGAAAGTGACCCTCAAGCGTTAGGGTACCCACCTAGGCTAGGCTGAGACTGAACATGACTGGACGGGCGAAGGAATTTCGCAAGGTTTTAGGAGTTTTAATTTGAAAGGGGTAGTTTAGTAATTTTGCTAATCTTGTCTCATTTCCCGGTTTTTTGGTGGGACAAAAAAATGCATTTCTGTTCCGCAGAATCCAGTCTTGTCATGGTCTAAATGTCGGATAAAATGTGGGACAAGTTTTTGCCAAATCATGTCTTGCGTGCCGAACACGCCCTAGGGACTTGACACGCTTTTTTGCCTCCATTATCAATTAGATAATGGACCATCAAACTTGTATATATGTAGGTTCCTCCCATCTTGCTATAATGGCTCTTTTAGAGAGAAAATCATCGGGGTTCCACATTTTAACAACAGCGCTTATATAATTTAGCTCAAGAATATTTGTTACCTGGACACCAGAAACTAGGGAACCAGCAAGGACACCGGAAAGGGTCTCCACTCCGAATAAGATTCCAACGATCAGGGGAGTTAACATGACAAGGGCACCTGGAGGAATCATCTCCTTAATAGACGCATCGGTGGAGATCTTCACACACGTGGTGTAATCGGGCTTGACCAGGCCTTCCATGAGACCAGGGATGGTATTGAACTGTCTACGGACTTCCTCAACCATTTTCAAAGCTGCACTGCCCACACTCTTCATGGTCATGGCCGAGAACCAGTATGGAAGCATAGCACCAACAATTAGACCTATGAAAACTTTTGGTGTTAAAACATCAACTGTTTGAATTCCTGCACGGCTGACAAATGCACCAAATAGTGCTAGCGAGACCAACGCAGCAGATCCAATAGCAAATCCCTATGAATATAAATGACCGTCAGAACAATAAAGACGAGCATAATCAAAGTCATTATAGTAAAAAAAAAAAAAAAGGGGGGGGGGGGGGGGGGGGGGGGAGATTTCAACCGCCTCCTTAATCACATCCATAAGATCAATTAATCTAACGGTTGATGGAATATTTTTCGGTTTTTTAATTATTTAGGGAAAAACCTTCAAAATTGAAAAACTGGGGAACGTCCCGGTAACCATTCATCTGGACAGTATACACATGTGCATACAAGTAATTGAAGTTGTTTTTTGTTTTTGGTTTTTATGCACGTGGGCATAGCGTGCATATGTTACAAATTACTAGTATGCACATGTGCACGCCGTCCAGATGAATGGTTACCCGAATGTTCCTTGGTTTTTTTTTTTTTGCCGTTTTCTCAAACCTGGCCCTATTTTTTGGAATTACCTTTCCGATGGCAGCAGTGGTGTTCCCAGCAGCATCAAGGGCATCGGTCCTCTCACGAATTCTATGGCTCATACCAGCCATTTCCGCAATGCCTCCAGCATTATCACTGATGGGACCATAAGCATCTATAGCCAGTCCAGTTGCAATGGTGCTAAGCATACCAAGAGCAGCCACTGCAATACCATACATGGCTGCAAATCTGAAACTGACGTAAATGCTGATAGCTATGGCAAAAATGGGAATGATCACAGATTTGTATCCCAATGCAAGCCCAAATATGACATTCGTTGCAGCTCCGGTTCTGCAGGAATCCGCAACATCTTGCACAGGGCTGCATGAATGAGAAGATGAATGAATTCACAATCACATAGAAAGTAATCGAGATCCTATCTCAGTATGGGATATACTGAGTTTGTTTCTATAACATACCTCTGTGTGGGATATACTGAGTAGGGGTGTTCGCGGTCCAGTTTGGGCAGTTTAACCCCCCAAACCACAAACCAAACCACAAATGGCGGTTTAAGAAAATTTCAAACCGAGCGGTTTGGTAGCAAGTAACCAAACCGGTCAAACCAGATCACAAAAAGGCGGTTTGGTCTGACCGGTTTAGGCGGTTTGGGGGCTTTAAACTAAAAAGACATAAACTCTATATTCAAATTAAAACTTCTACCAATATAACATTATTAAAAAATAGTATATCGAATTATAAAAGAACGTTTATATATTAAATTATTAAAAAAAAAAAAAAAAAAAAAAAACATTGAGCAAGTTGAAAAAAAGTTAAACAAGTCCACCAACAATGGTTAAACTTTGGACAAATATTGAGAAAGTCGAAGGACGATTTGGATTTAGATTTGAATTTTTAATGGATCTTAGAACTTTCTCAATTTAGATAATACAATCAATTGAGAAAATGATAACTAAATACATAATTCTTTGACAAACTTTTTTAATTGAGACATAAAAGTTGAGCCTACAACATGAAAATTAAATATGATTAAAACATGCGTATTTTTGGCGGTCGGTTCGGTCCAGACCGCTCAAAAAAAGGGTCAAACTGCAGACCAGACAGGACCGAGCGGTTTGGCTATTTTTTAGACCGGACCGGACCGCCAGACCACTCAAACCGCCAAAAACGGTCCGATTTGACTTGGTTCGACCGGTTTAAGCGGTCCAACGGTTTTTTTGAACACCCCTAATACTGAGTTTGTTTATATGACATACCTGTAAGCATTGCTGGTATAGTATTCCGTCACAAAACCAATGATAAGTCCAGCCCAAAGACCAACACATACACACAAGAAAAGTTGCCTGCATGATCAAAGACTGTTGTTATTATCAGGAATGCAATGTCTGCGTACATTCCATTCTTAGACCCCACCTCCAGGTGGGATGTACTCAGGGGAGGACCTATGAAGGACTGAACAGGTCCCGTGCACCCGCTCAACCAATTTTCGCAGAAGTTTTTTTTTTGGTATGTAAAGTGCAGCCGCTAAACTTTGAGGAGTGCTATGGGATATTAGAAAACACAAGAAGATCAACCAAATAACCTGAAAAGTCCCTCGAAATCAACCAAAAAACCGAAAAAAGTCTCATGAAACGAACCAAAAAATTAAAAAAATCCCTTGAAATGGTGGAATTCGTCTAAAAACACATTGGCGACTCCACCTTGAAAGGTGCATCCGTTTGGCAAAAATCTTGGGTCCACCACTAGATGTATTGGGTTTGTTTGGTTTACTATTGTATAGTCATGTAGGCATGTGACCATTCTTTGGGGTAGAGGTCAGATATGAGTACATTCTCATTAACAGACCCCACCTCGGGATGAGATATATTGGGTTTTATTGGTTTACAGTAGAACAAGGCATATATTTTTTTGAATAGGCGAACCAACAGAGAACGCTTGCTTACCAGTTATGCACGACCTTCTGTGTACCAAAATTGAATATTGTGAAGGATGTCGGGAGACCAAGCCAACTAACGATTGCAATACCAATTGTCATAAGAAAAGTGGAGATGATAAGCTGCTTCTTCAACGCTGTTTGGATTTCATCGACGGCCTTGATTTCAAAGAAATCAGTTGCGAATAAGGTGGTTATCAAGCAAACAAGAATTCCCATGGAACTCACAAGCAACGGATAGCACATTGCAGTGAAGTCATGGTCGATTCCAAAAGAAGAGATGGAAGCAACAACAAGTGCAGCACAAGATGATTCGGCATATGACCCAAAAAGGTCAGATCCCATCCCAGCAATGTCCCCAACATTATCCCCAACATTATCAGCAATCACCTACAATAAGAGCATGAACCCTAAATACACAAACTTCGACGTAAAATCTACAAGAAACACTACAACAAAATCAGGTTAGGACACCAAAAATGTCTAAATGTTTTAATAGATTGCTTTATAAGTAAATTTATAGGATAAAAAGTTGTACACCCTTTGTAAAAGTGTTATAATAAATTTATAGAACAATTTTGGGCGTCTTAACAGGTTTTTACAACACTTAAAATATAATATCTTATTAGTTTTCCCAAAGACACCCTTAAAGAAGTAACATCTTTTTATAGGAACTCTTCCGGTCTCTATTGTTTGCCCAAAGACTGCCCGTCGAGCTATAATTGGGCAATTCCATCGTACTATAAGCGGACAATTCCGAAGAAATGGTAAGATGTCCCTCATAACGGTTGCTAACTGACGGTGTTAATTTCAGGGACCTTGACGGTTATGAAATTGAAAGGCTAGGGACCATTAGTGTAGATAGTTTGTTTTAGGGATCAAATCCAAAATTTGAGCAAACCACAGGACCACCAATATAATTCACTCTAAAAAATTAATAAACTTTTTGTTTCAAAAATGCCCTTAAAAACATCATATAAACTTATTGTAACATTTTTACATAATGACGTATAATTGTTTCATCTTGTAAACTTAAGTCATATAAAACAGTTTATTATAACATTTAAACATTTTTTACGTCCTATAAACCTGACGACTTGAAAATATTATTGTGACTTACAGCTGGATTTCTCGGGTCATCTTCTGGAATGTTCCTCTCTACCTTCCCAACAAGATCAGCACCAACATCAGCAGCTTTAGTATATATACCTCCACCAACTCTTCCAAACAAAGCCATTGAAGAACCACCAAGTCCATAACCAGTTATAGCCTCAAAAAGTCCTTCCCAATCATCCCCATAATATATCTTAAACAGATTAATTGCAATATATAAAACCAAAAGACCATTTGCAGCAAGAAGAAAACCCATTACAGCACCGGACCTAAATGCTGTAATGAAAGCTTTTCCGACACCTTTTCTAGCTTCTAACGTCGTTCTTGCGTTAGCATAAGTCGCTATTTTCATCCCGAGGAAACCGGAAACTATGGAGGTAATAGCGCCAAGCAAGAAAGCGATCGTACTAAAGCCAGCGGTTGCGAGTGCGGGCTTGCACATCCTGGCACCATCGTAGGTGCACCGCTGGCTCTTGGTGCTGAATCCCTCAACAGAACCCAGGAAAAGAAAGATCAAAATTGCGAAAACAACCATGAAAACACCAACATATTGATACTCTGTGAACAAGAAGGAGGTGGCACCTGTTGTATTTAGAATAAACAAAAAAAATACTCATTAGTAATCAATTAGTGGATAACCATAGGAAAATGGATAAAATGCATCAATATGCAACAAAGTTTGTTTTAATTTTATTTAATGTTACAAATAATCTTTTTTATCTCAAATCAATATAACAAAATTTCAAAATTTCCTATTTAGTATAACAGTTGATTGAATGGATGTCAAGTTTATCGTTCACTTTGTCAATCAAATTAATGTTACAAGATAAACATTTTAGAGTATCTCCAACATATTCTTTAAAATAAAGTAAACGGAGATTTTAAACTAATTTGTTGTTCCAACAAATTCTCCAAAATGGAGAAGGTAGGAGAGATGCCGTAAGACTTAAGAGTATCTCCAAAAGATTCTCCATTCCAAATAGAGAAAATAAAGATTATGTGAATTTTGAGTTGTTTTTTTTTTTTTCAAAACTTTCTCCAATAAAAAGATTGTGAAATTATTCGAATTTGGAGAACTCCATAAGAATAAATTGCTTAGGAAATAAATTGTTTTTTATTATTTCCACTTATAAGAATCCAATTTTCATAGATAAAAATAACATTTTATTAAATATATTGAATTTCTTTAATTTGATATTGTCGTTTACCAAAATGGAAATGAACTTTTTTAAAAAGAATCTGATTTTTAATGTTTCATTTTGGAAATATTTGGAGAATATGCCCTTGAAATAAGAAAACTTGAAATTTTGTTAACGGATTAAGAAATCTTTCCTAACATCAAATAGGAATTGAATCAAGTTATGTTACAATCAATCACCAAAAATATGGTGTTTATAGAACGCTAAAACCACCGAAAACATCACAAATTTCAAATTTACACCTAATCAACTTCAACAAACGCCATTGAATCATTGATTAAACTCAACACTTGATTCAATTAACCTCAAGGAGCAAAAATGCCCAATTTATAGCTACGCAAATTTCAATTTCAAACCAACCTACAAAAGAAAAATAATCATAAGATCTAACCTTCAGAAATTGCATTCTGAATCTCTGCACACTTAACGACGACGTCATGTTCATTCATTCCTTCCTCTTCTTCAATCAAATAGCCATCGTATCCATTTTTGTTCTTGTTTGACGGAGGTCCGTTAGCGTCAGCGGTAACCTTTACTCTAGATACTAACATCCATTGGAGTAATGAAAAAACGATACCGATTACCGCGCATACCGGAATAATTATCTCCGTCGCAAGACCTGAGAGTAACGGCGAAGTCATGGTAACGGAAACGGAGTTTCTCGCCGGAAATTGGGATGAATAGCTGCCGGAGGTAGGGAAATAGAAGAGTTGCAGGTAACAGAGGGTTTTGGGGGAGGAGTGAAGTTGTAGGCGGTGGGAATTTATATTTTATAGTTCTTTCCAAAAATAGGAATTTATATATTCTTTGGTTCTTAAAATTAAAATAAGAATTGTCTACATTACTATTTTAATTTGTTTTAAAATAATAGTCTATTTTCAAAAGTAAATGTTTACTTTTTCATTATATCCTTAATTATGTGATGGAAAAAATTTATCTCTATATAATTAAGGATAAAACTGTCATTTTGTTAATTAAAAAATATAATAATTACACATTTCTTAAAATTATGTGTCTTTTTCATTATGGTCATTTATTTTGGGACGGAGGGAGTATTTGTTGTTAGAGATGGAAATTTACCTGTTGGGACCGGGGGAGGATTCTTCGAGTTGACGGGTAATGGGACGAAGACGGGGATTTATTTTCATACATGAAGTGGAGTTGGGGATGGCATTACCCGTTCCTAATCCAGTCCCGATTAATTTTCTATTTTATTTAATATATGTGTATAGTGTGGGTATAAATAAATATATGTAAATATGGTTGGATTTTAGTGAGAAGAGAAGTTATGGTGAGAAACATAAAAATGGATCTCCACCCTTGGATGCACGTTAGAATGAGTTGTATCGAGATAAGATGCACAATGATGCACTGGATCAATTTTCGTATCAAGCGCGATTTATAGGTGGGTTTTAGATTAAGAGTGATCAAGGGTTCTATCCCTTCTTACACTTCTCACCTTAAAACTTCTCACACAATCGTTTGCTTATATGAATATATGTCTATATTTATTATTAAATGACATATATATTTGATATTTCAATCGGGTTGGGTTCCGTGAGAAGTGCCAAATTTGGTGAGAAGCGTGAGAAGTGATTATCAACCATTAGATGACAAATCGACGAACATTAGGATGAGATGCACCAGATCAATTATATTTTAAGCCGCAATTCATGGGAGGGTATTTGATTAAAAATGATCAACAGTTTAAAAGGACTTCTCACATTTCTCACAAAAAATGACACTTCTCACATGATCCCATGCATATTTCAATATTGGTATTTGGTAATTAATGTAGCTATGATTCATTATAACTTTAATCTTAAAATACATTATTTTCTACTAAACAGGTACCCAACGGTTCCCCAAAGCCATCGGGGATTCCTTCCCCCAAAGCCGTCAGGGCAGGGTCGGGAACGGAGGGCTTAAACGGGGGTCAGGGTTGGGGACGGTTGATGCATTACCCGCCCAATAACTACCCTGTTTCCATCCTTACTCCTTTGTCCCAAAATAAATAAGTGTCAACATTTCTATTTATGTTTGTCTCAAAATAAGTGTCCACTTTCAAAAGTAAATAAATAAACTCTCAAATTTACCTTTGATGCACAAGGGTTGGCTTCCGGTGAGAAGTCAAGTTAACGGTGAGAAACACTTATCAACCGTTAGATGAGAAATGAACGCATATTAGAATGAGATGCACCGAAATGCACCAGATCAATTCTTTTCTAAGCCGCAATTCATGGGAGGGTTTGAGATCAAAAGAGATCAACGGTTGAGATCCACTTCTTACGCTTCTCATCATTAATTCAACTTCCCACACGATACCTCACTTAATACACAAATGTTTAAAAGTTATGAAAAGAGAGAAGTTATATAAAGATTAAAAATAGCATTTGATTAAAAAAAAGTATAATATTATTTTTAAAAGTGTGTTATTTTTTGTGCGGAGACTTATTTAGGACCGATCGAGTATTTTTATATTTCGCATGAAGAAAGAGAATAAAAAAAGAAGATAAGGTGGAGAAAGGAGCGTTTTATCTGATTGGATCCTGTAGGGTTCTTCCGTGCAACCGCACTTTTAATCGGACGGTTGGATTTCAGCCATCTGGTTTTATGTTAGACATGATTGTCGTTAAATGGTACACCTCATTTTATTCCAAAAAGGAAATACGGTTTCTTTAATGTTAATTAAATATAATTAGAAATACCAGTATAGTATAATTAATAGTATTTATATAAGAATTTGTTTGAATTCTATATTAATATCATAAAGTTTGAATTTTTATTAAAAAATATTTATATACTTAATCAGTAATTAATATAGAATAGTTCATTTTGGTTGCAATATAAAAATATGATTTCAATTGTATATTCTAACCAAAAAAAAAAAAAAAAAAGTGGGATACATATTATAAATCATATCAACTACATATTTTAATAAATTTGGGTCAAGAAAAAATTAAAGTGTGATTTTAAATGCTATTTAATACAGAAAAGAAATATAATGTAAAACCAATAGTCAACTAATATTTAGGTTTGTTTCTCGTAAATAATTGTCTTATCAAATCATTATATTTTCTTGAGTTTTTTTTTTTTTTTTTTAAGGGTGTCCTAGGTTATGCCTAGACTAATTCTCTGACAAAATATGACTGTAAAACATCACCCCTGATTAAACCTCAGTGGCCATAATTGTTGTGTACGTCTGGATTTGAACCTGAGCAGATGAGATATTCCACCACATCCCCAAAGTCTTAACCAGTACGCCACAACCCTTGTGGTTTATATTTTCTTGAGTTCATCTTTACGCTTATTTGAATACATAACTTTTTCTTTATAAATATTTTCTATGACTTATAAGACAGATTGATGAGACAAACGAAATTAACTTTATAAGTTATGACCTTGTTTTATGAAATGTTAGATAAACCAATGAATTTTAGTGAAATGAATTGATTATACATATGACATTTCTATGTAAAATATAATTCATCTTTATTAAAATATATTTAAATGGTTTGACAAAAAAAATATAAATTATGAAAATCCTCTAAAAACTCTAATTTTTGTACATATAGTTTTGAAGTTACATCAATAACCATGTGGTTTACACTGTCACAAATTTCGTTCATGGCCCTAATGAACGTTAAAAACAATTGTTAAATATCCTTATGTGCTAGTCACATGAAGTTCAGTTCACTACTATAGAAATAGGTATTTTAAACGGTTGTTTTGAACATTTTTAAACGGTTTTACAACCGTTTAAAAGGACACCGTTTGAAAAAGTCAGGGGCTTTTTTAAACGGGTTTTGAACCGTTTAAAAAAAATAAAAGAATGCTATCTGCTTCACATAGGACTCAATCTTGGAACCACAACCATGCAAACCCACGACACTTACCATTCCGCCACATCTTCTTCTGTGTTTATAGAAGCACCTTTAATTCTTTTATTAATTTTCTGTCCGGCTTTGTACTCCCAACTTCAACTCCAGATTCGGTCCAGATTTACTCCAAATTACCAAAAACTTAAAACACGAACATTGTAGATCTGTGTGTTGGGTTTCCAGATCATCTTGAATCACTCAAATCGGAGATCGGACGAGTGAGATATGATCAAAACGCCACAGTTGCGCAAATCTGTCAAAAATTATTGTTTTGTTCTTTTTCGCTCCAAATTGTTCCGAACCTATCAAAATATAAAAACGCATTAATGTAGTTCGGTTTTACCCTAAATTTTTAAAGGTTTTTTTAAACGGTTTTGTGATAGTGAAAGCGTTTGAAAAAGTGTTTGGCCTTTTTAAACGGTTGTTCTAGAGAACCGTTTAAAAAGATGTATGTATTTTAAACGGTTGTATGAAAAAACCGTGTAAAAACGTTAGACGGATTTTTAAACGGTTTTGTTCAATTATTCGTGTGAAATATGTATCCCTTTTTAAACGTTTTTTTATAACAACCGTTTAAAAAGGTCATATGACTTTTTTAAACGATACCACAACCGTAAAACCGTTTAAAAAAAGTCTTAAAAAAACGCGGCCACCTTTTTAAACGGTTTTTTCGAATTTTTTTAAAAACCGTTTAAAAATGTGCGTTTAAAAAAGTCATTTATGTAGCAGTGGTTTAATCATTTTGCATGGTCTTTTACAAAATAAAATAGTATACAAGTTTTTAAAACTTATATATAAATATTTAAAGTTTATGTACAAGTATCTAAAGTATTGTATTAAAAAGTAAAAAAAATCCATGGTCAAGAATATCATTTTCAAGAAGACCATCATCATCATGAACATTGCTTCATTCCAAAACATTGTCATACAAAATCACAAATCAGAACCATAAATAAAAGAAATATAAGTGGATTCCAGGAAAAACCCAATTCCTCTCATCTCTTTCCTCATCGTTTTACATCCATGTCATCTCTCAAATGCAAATCAAATTTAATCCAACAACAAGAAACAAAGTTCTTCTTGGAAACTCTTGTTATCACAATTCATTCATTTCTCGGGCATAATTGTTCACGAATCTTTCTGTAAATTCTTCTTGGGTTCAGTTGGAGTTTCTTATTCTTTCAATCTTTAAAGTATTTCAAACATGTTTAAAAACACTTGTCAACAGTCACTTTTAATAACCGAAACTATGACCTAATAAGATAATTATAGATTATAACTTTTATCGATAATCGTTTGATAGACACGAAAAATGTTTAGGTAAACCATATCAACCATTTTTGTAATTTAATCATAAAAATATAATTAGATTCATGGGATATTGGTGGGTGATACCAAAAGTGATAGTATGTTGTTGCATAGAAAGGCGTGCAATTGGATAAAATTTGAGTTTGGTTCAACCATCTGTTAATTCTGTCCTTATTTAATTTTAAAAATAATATATAAATAAATATATATTTTGATGCTATCCAAGAATTATAAAATATCTTTTAATTTTAAACTTTCTTAAATTATTATTTTTCACCGAAAGATCAGGTAGCCTTCGCTTATTTGTCAAAATCGTCACTTTTGACTCCAAATGTATTTTGTGCAAAATAATGTTGATATATCAAAAGTGGGGTGGGTTCAAACGAGAACATAATGTGTTTAAAAGAATAAAGGGACAATTCTCAGCCAATCATTTTTTAAATTAATTCCAAAAATAATAGTTTCTAAAATTAAGAGTAAAAGGGCAATAAAGTCATATTACGTTTTGGATAATTTAAGACATTATTAACTTCAAAAAAAAAGGGATTATAATATTTAATTCAAATAAAAAAAGAAATTTCTTCCTAATTTATCTCAACACGTCTCAATCTCTCCCCATTTTTTCTGAAAATAAATTCAAAATTCGTTTATCATGGTAAGCACAAGTGATTCGCTGCTATAATGAATTCAAATTTGGTTTATCATGTTAATCACAAGTGATCTGTTGCTATAAAATTCAAAATTTGTTTATCATGGTAATCATAAGTGATTCGCTGCTATAATGAATTCAAAATTGGTTTTATCATGTTAATCACAAGTGATTTCATACTAAATAACTTGGCTATAATACTTGACACCAAAATCACATGTGATTTTGTTCTAAATACGTAACACCAATTTCATACTTAACACCAAAATCATATATGATTTTGTACTAAATAACTTGGCTATAATACTTGACACCCACATGTGATTTTGTTCTAAATACTTAACACCAAAATCATACTTAACACTAAAATCATTAATGATTTTGTACTAAATAACTTGGCTATAATACTTAACACCAAAATCATATGTGATTTTATTCTAAATAACCTAGACAAAATGTTTCTATTAGGTTTGCAACTTTAAATCATATGTGCTCATCCAAATAAGATCATAAATAATCAAAACTAAAAAAACAAATATATATAAACATATAATAAGCACCGAAACCGAAAGCCTCACATTAATTAACAATTCAGAATTATTTTATCCCAAATATTCAAATGATGATGTTTCAATTTATTTTAACCAAAAAGAAATGCAAAAACCATCAGACGGCAACGACAACGGCGGATCCAATCTGATGGTCGGTCAAAATCTGCCGCCGGCCGTCGTCTTCTCCACCGTGTGTGATTTCATTAGATTCAAGAAGAAATCGGTCATTACAGTCTCATAACAAGGCAATTTCTCGTAACCAGAGAAGTAATTGATGTTAATCACCAGATACCCACCTCCCTTTTCAACTCCAGAACGCCTCCACCTTACGCCGGAGCAGTGAGAGAGAAACCATACAATGAGCAGTGAGAGAGAGAGCCAGATCGCCGGAGCAGTGAGAGAGAACCAGCGGCAGTTCGACGGAGCAGTGAGAGAGAGAGACAGATCGCCGGAGCAGTGAGAGAGAAACCAGATCGCCTCCACCTCTCGTGAGCAGCAGTTCGCCGGAGCAGCAGATCACCTCCAACTCTCAAGTGTGGACTAGTGTGGATAAGCAACCAGTTCGTCGGAGCAGCAGAACGCCGTCTTACGCCACCATCACACAGATCTTCGCCGGAGAAGTTCACCAGAGTAGATCTTCGCACCTTCCGTGTTCCGTCGTCGGAGCGGCAGATCACAACACCTTCACGGTAGCAAAAGTTCTACGATTTCGACTTTCGAGATCCAGAGAGAGTCCGAGAGAGAGACCATAAGTTTTAATCGATATAGAGAGAGAAATAGAGATAGAGAGAGAGTTAATTTAGGAAATCAATTATATTTAGTAGTTGAAAATTATCCTAAAATAATCAGGTGTAAAAAAAACCAAAATACCCTTTTATAAATTTCTTTATTTAAAAAATTAATTATTTGTTTAATAATTATGATTGGTCCAGAATTGTCCCTTTATTCCTTTAAATCGTTATCATTCTCGTATGAACCTATCTCTATCAAAAGTATATCTTATTAATATACATGAATATATATATATAATAACTTTAAAAGATAAATTGTATTAAAATAAAACAATTTATAATTAACTAATAGATTTACTTATAAGGTGTTGTTATTCCTACCCCTCATTACTCACAAAGCCCCTACCTCACTCACATACCTCCTATAGGAGGAGGTATGAATAGAATTTACCTACTTATATGATGTGGTAATTTTAACTTTGACTTGTTTTATTTTTTAATAGTTATCGTGATGATAAACATGAATTATGTACACTATATGAGGATTACAATCATTGATATAGTCAATTTGGATACCAAACTATCTTATTAGTATATTAACATAAGAGCCTTCTGTATAGTTATGAAATTGTGATACATAATTAATCCTATTTATTTTGTTCATTATTAAATAATCTTATAAAATCTTTCTATTATCCTTTGAATTACTTGACAGAGGGAAGAAAAAGGCGGAAATCTTTCTATTTATCCTTTAAATAAGTAAAATGTATTTGATTGAGATGCTTTTTGGAACCAACACACTAGAATGCTTCTATAAATATAAAACTCACTTTAGTAGGGATATATTTAGACAAAATGTTGATTACTAGTAATCTAAATAGATCCTAAATGGAACCGACCTTGTGGACACTATACGTGAGAAGACATTTTAAATGTTGACTCACCAGTCAAGACAAACACAAGGATTCAAACTTAAATTTGCTATGTATTAAACAAAATTATTAACAATTGAGTTACACATCAATCTCTTTATCAATTGAGTTGTACCTCGAAGATAATAGATTTAGGGGCCGTTTATAAAATGTTTACCCGGTAAGTGCTTACCGGGGAATTTACCATAGCAGATGAACGTGACAAGAGGATAAGATCTTACCCGGTAAGAGAGAGTGACAACTCTTACCCGGGTAAGCGCTTACTGAGTAAATTGTTGTATAAGATATCATTGTGATGATTAAAATCTTACCCGATAAAACAAGTTAATGTGT
This sequence comes from Arctium minus, assembly GCA_954870635.1. Lineage (NCBI taxonomy): Eukaryota > Viridiplantae > Streptophyta > Magnoliopsida > Asterales > Asteraceae > Arctium > Arctium minus. The sequence continues at coordinate 3,523,114 of OX941091.1, forward strand.
CGAGTTTTATTGATAAGCGCTTACCAGGTAAGCATTTGGGTAAACGATCCTGGAGACATATAAGTCCATACAAGTGGGAAAAATGGTCAAAACCTTATCACACATATCATGAAAAGTAGAAGAGGTACCAAAAAGCCACACCCATATTTATGAAAGAAAAGTACAACTTGTTTTTCTAAAATAATATTAAATTATTTACATTTTCATTTCTTTTTCATAACAAAATGACACAAGACATCTTTATGACCATTATGGATGGTATTTTAGTTGTATCAGGTATGGGGAGTTAACCAACCATTTTTTTTCAAATAAAATAAAACTTAAATAATATTTATAAGGTTACTTGCATATTTTTTTTTTAAATTTAATTTTACATAATTTGTTAATAGTCATTTAAATTTTTAAATCCTATAATTCGATACGAAAATACATTTACACACATACATTTGCTTGAATTTTATTTTTCACTTGCTAAAACTTTTCGTTTTTAACATTATTTTATAATAAAATTTTCTTATAGTAACTAAAAGCACATTTTTCCTAAATAATAAAAAAATTAAGGATAAAATCAATTGATTTTGTAGAATCATATATCAAATTGAATCTTAGATTCCTTTCAAAGCATGTAATAAATCATATTATCTTTTATATCTTTAAGCTTTTGGATTAAAAAGTCTTTTTAGTCTCTCTATATATATTAAAAGATATATTTTTTAATTGCATATCATATTAAAGATTATATATTTTTTTTCATTAGCATTTAATATAATTTTCTTATAAAGAAATTAAAAAAAAAATCAACTACTTAATTTTTCAATCTCGATTTATTCTCAACCTTCTATAACCTTCACTTAGGGATGTTTGTTTACCTTTTAATGGTTCCACTAAAAGACAACTTCTGAATCGTTAAGAAGTGAATCTTGTTTGACAAAAAAACTGTCTGTCTCTGAATGATTCCAAAACCCTCTGAATAATTTTATATCCTGACCCTTCTTAACCATTAAGAGCTTTGGTTTTATTCCGAACAATTGGCAAACAACCGTATTTCATTTTACACTATATCATAAGAGTTTCTTAACCATTCTTATCATTTAATCATATGGTACCAAACTATTCAACAACTAACAAACAGTCCTTTAAAATCATTAACTTTAGTATTAATAAAATATTTTAGCAGAATTAAATAAGAAGATAATGATTTTCTTAGATAACTATGCATTTAACTTTAAGAGTAAATTACAATTTTGGTCCCTGTGGTTTACACTCATTATCAAGAGTAGTCCCTCTTTTAAAGTAATTACAATTTTAGTCATTGTGGTTTTCAATCAATTTCAATTATAGTCCTTATGACACCTTCCATCCAATGTTACTGTCAAATACTAGTAACAGCCAAGGGTAAAATTGTCATATCCATTTTTTCCATTAAATAATCAAATAACCCTTTGTACTTTACCCTTTCAAATCAAAATAAAAAAAGTCAAAAATAAGAAACTCTTTTGGCCCATGTGGCTTCTTTTTACTTTTAACGCAATTACACTAAAATAAGAATACCAGATCGATCCAACCAAACCCTTTTTTACTTTTAACACAATGGAAACTAAATAGATCACGTGTTGTTAAAAACAGAAGCTGTTAAAAAGAGAAGCATTTAAAAACAGAAACTGTTAAAAACAGAAGCTGTTAAAAACAGAAACTGAACCACAAGGTTTGTGGCGTACTGGTTAAGACATGTGGGGGATGTGGTGGGATATCCCATCCACCCCGGGTTCGAATCCAGGCGTACAAAACCTGTGGCCACTGGGGTTTATCCAGAGCTGTCGCTTTAACAGTCAAAAATTGCCATGGATTAGTCTAGGTTGTGCCTAGGATACCATTTCAAAAAAAAAATAGAAACTGTTAAAAACATAATCTGTTAAAAAGAGAAGTTGTTAAAAACATAAGCTGTTAGATTGAAATAGAAGTTGTCAAATTGAAACAGAAGCTGTTAAATTGGAACAGAAGCTGTCAAATTTCAATTTCATATAACCAACACGATGCATCATGTGTGTACAAACAATAGTTGTTTACAAGTCAAAAGAACAACTATCTAACTAATTAACCAAAAAGATGCATCATATCTTGACAATATCAGTTGCACCAACCTATTTAATTACAGCCAAAAAGCAAATGTCATATATACCCAAAAGAGTTAAGTTTATACCCAACCGAAAGATCCAAGTTCAAGTAAAAAGAAGCCACATGGACCAAAAGAGTTTCTTATTTTTGACTTTTTTTTATTTTGATTTGAAAGGGTAAAGTACAAAGGGTTATTTGATTATTTAATGGAAAAATGGATATGACAATTTTACCCTTGGCTGTTACTAGTATTTGACGGTGACATTCAATGGAAGGTGTCATAAGGACTATAATTGAAATAGATTAAAAACCACGATGACCAAAATTGTAATTAATTTGAAAGAAGGACTACTCTTGATAGTGAGTGTAAACCATAGGGACCAAAATTGTAATTTACTCTAACTTTAATTTAAAATCTTATCTAAAAGGTCAACCATTTATGATTTACAACCTTTTTAGGTAGATCGAGTAGCAGAAAAAACAGGAAAGATAATCAACAAGAAATCCCCAAAATCTCCACCAATATAACTTATAAATCCACCAATAACCCTCTTCAATTTCCACCAAAATCATCAATTTTACTCTCTCTTTTTGCAAGATTTAAGAAATTTCAACGACAACAACAAGAAAAACAAGATGGCAAACGAACAAGTGTTCATTGGGTCAATCGATCAAGGAACAACAAGCACTAGATTCATCATCTATGATAAACAAGCTCAACCCATTGGATCTCATCAAGTTGAGTTCAACCAATTCTGCCCACAAGCAGGGTAATCAAAATTTTCAATTTTTATTATTGTAATCGAATTTAATTGTGAAAAAGATTCGAAAATATCTTACTTTTTGGGTTTTTGTTTGATGTTTACAGATGGGTCGAACATGATCCAAAGGAGATTCTTGAAAGTGTCAAGATTTGTATAGCGAAGGCGATTGATAAAGCAACAAGTAATGGTTATAATGTTGATAATGGTCTCAAAGCAATTGGTATCACAAATCAAAGGGAAACAACTGTTGTTTGGAGCAAATCTACTGGGGTTGCTCTTTATAATGCGATTGTTTGGATGGATGTTAGAACAAGTTCAATTTGCAGGTATAAATCGATTTCATCAATCTTTTTTTCACAATTTCTAGTTTTTGATGTAAACCCACTTTGTTTTCATCAAAAAATTGGCAACCCATTTGAGTTTCTGAATGATTTGTAGTCTTGTTTGGGGTGGGTATCGAAATCGGGTACCTGCCTTTGGTACGTGAACTGTCTGTTCCGAAATAAGAACCTATGTGGTTGGTTCCGGTTCTGTGCCGATCGGGACTGGTTTCGGTTACTGTTCTCATTTTTTTGGAACAGTTGACCACTATACCCAGAACCAGAACTTTATTTTTAATAAAAATAATTTCGATGTTTATTATATGTGCTTTGGAAACCGTTTTGCTGCTGTGAAGAGTTTCTATCAAATTATTTATGTAATTATTAGTTTTCACCGTTTGTACACTGCAGTATTTATTTTTTCGTTGAGACTTTATAATAGACTAATAATTACTTTTTTATAATATGAAGTGATAAAATTAAAAAAAAAATTAGATGCCAGGTACCCGTTATAAAGAACCGATGTAACCGGATTCGGTACCGGTTTCATAAATTTTGGCGCCATATACCTGTCTTTGCTCACCCTTAGTCTTGTTTGTCTTTCTTGTTGGATCTTGAATTCTTGATCAAGATTCTATTTTTCCATTTTTTTTGGGGATATTGATAGCTTTAAATTCTTTGTTTTTCTAGGAAATTGGAGAAAGAATTATCAGGTGGGAAAACCCATTTTCTAGAATCATGTGGTTTGCCTATAAGCACATATTTTAGTGCATTGAAGCTCTTATGGTTGTTGGAAAATGTGGATGCTGTGAAAGAAGCTGTTAAGAAAGGGGATGCTCTTTTTGGAACCATAGATTCATGGTTGATTTGGAATTTAACTGGAGGTGTTGATAATGGTGTACATGTAACTGATGTCTCAAATGCATCAAGAACCATGCTTATGAGCTTGAAAACGCTCGATTGGGACGAATCCACGTTGGAAACACTAAAGATTCCAAAAGGGATTTTACCGAGAATTGTGAGTAATGCCGAGGTTATTGGTCATGTAGGAAAGGGATGGTTGATTCCCGGGATTCCGATTTCCGGATGTTTAGGTGATCAACATGCAGCCATGTTGGGTCAATCTTGTAGGAAAGGAGAGGCGAAAAGCACTTACGGAACGGGTGCTTTTATACTTCTTAATACAGGCGTAGAAGCGATTCAATCAAAACATGGTTTATTGACCACTTTAGCCTTCAAGCTTGGAAAAGACGCTCCTACCAATTACGCTCTTGAAGGCTCAATCGCCATTGCTGGAGCCGCTGTACAGTGGCTCAGAGACAGTTTAGGGATCATTAGATCCGCTAGTGAAATCGAAGATTTGGCTTCAAAGGTTGACTCAACCGGTGGTGTTTACTTTGTTCCCGCTTTCAACGGGCTTTTTGCACCATGGTGGCGTGATGATGCCCGTGGTGTTTGCATCGGGATTACAAGGTTCACAAACAAGTCTCATATCGCTAGGGCCGTGCTTGAAAGTATGTGCTTTCAAGTGAAAGATGTGTTGGATTCAATGCATAAAGACGCCGGTGAAAAGGGGGAAATCAAAAACGAAAAGGGACAGTTCTTGCTTAGGGTGGATGGAGGGGCAACCGTTAATAACACTCTTATGCAGATTCAGGTACATTTTCCGACACATATTGTTGATTTTCTAATTTTGTGATCGATATTAGTTTGTAGATTATGTACTGAAGAAGTGAAGTGATCTTGCAGGCGGACTTATTGGGTAGCCCGGTGGTGAGACCAGCAGACATAGAGACAACCGCACTCGGTGCAGCTTATGCGGCTGGTTTAGCGGTTGGAGTTTGGACCGAAGAAGAGATATTTTCAAACGGGGAGAGAATGAAGAAAGACACCACTTTCAATCCTGTGTTGGATGAGGAGTTGAGGAAGAAGAAAGTAGCTTCTTGGTGCAAAGCAGTAGAAAGAACTTTTGATTTGGCTGATTTGTCCATCTAATTAAACCACAAAACTACATTTCACAGTTTTTCTTGATTACATAGTTTACTCAATTATTATATTTAGTTGGTGCAAGAAACATTATGTTTGTTTATATTACAAGTGTTGGCTTTCATTTCTCAAACTTATGTTCATACTTCATGTTTAGATCTTTGAAATGAAACCAAGTGGAATTTTACTTAAATTATTTTATTTTGTTGTTCTTGATGAGTTTGTAAGTATATTAATTCTTCAAAATGAGATGTAAACTAATCAAAATAGATCCAGAAAACACTTGTAGCCAATCTTCTTATTCATAATTGATAACATATATACAAATAGATAAAACACACTACTATTTACGGAAGAACATACGGAGCTTACGTACACAATCATCAAAGAAGTAATAACATGTATACATACATTCTTCAACCAAGTCTAACCACCTTCTACGCCAATAAGGATTGATGTAAAGAACCGCAGAAAATCCCAACAAGAACACAACCAACGTTGCACCAGAACTTCCATAGAAGGATGCCATATCGATATCATGCCATTTATCATTGTCTTCCTCAGTTGATGGATCGATCACCTGTGATGTAGCTGTGCATTTCTTCTCCAATGGTGGTCCACAAAGAAGTGGATTCCCTTCATAGCTATCATTGGTAAAGGTACTAAACTGTGCTGTCATATCTGGGAGTCTACCTGATAGATTGTTGTCAGAAACATTGAAAGCAGATAGATAGTGTAGCTGAATCAGTTGCGATGGAACTTCACCGGTCAAATTATTTGAAGATAAGTCCAAGCTCTCTATCATCTCAAGATTTGAGAAGGTCACTGGAATAGGTCCACTCAACTGATTGTGAGACAAGTTCAATGCTCGAAGCTCAATCAACAACCCTAGTTCTTCTGGGATATCACCTGTTAGTTTGTTGCTCGAGAGATCCAATCCCACCATGTAATCAAGGATGCTACCTTTGTAAGCGAGGGAAAGAGTTTTTGTTGTAAACTGAACTTCGTCTTGTGTTCCAATCATCATCTTTTCATATGAGTCGGTACCATACGTATTCTGTAGAACACTCTGATAGTAGTAATATGGAAAAAAATTGGAAAATTGTCGATAATCTCGAACGAAAGCAGGGTAAACAGGGGTGGTAATATTTTGTAGGCAGCTAGGTATTGAACCAGAAAGAGAGTTACTTGATAAATCTATCAAACTCACATTGCTTAATCGGCACAATTGCACGGGAATAGAACCACTAAACTTATTGTTTCTCAATATAAGAATCCTCAACTCGGTTAGATTACCAAGAAATTCGGGTATCTTTCCAGACAAGGAGTTGTTGCCTATATCCAAAGTTAAAACACGGGTCAAATTACGAAAGGCATTGGGTATTGATCCCATGAATCTGTTGGAACCCAGATGAAGATGCTTCATGTCTTGGAAATATAAGCACGATGGAATGGGACCCGAGAAAGAATTTAATGAGATATCGAGAAAGGAGAATGAAGTTGTTCCACAAGGAAACCTGCCTTCCAAATGATTATTGCTAACCACGAGTTCAGACAAGTAATCACTGTTGCTAATCCAATGGGGGATCGTACTTGTAAAATAATTATTGCTAATATCTAAAATCTCCAGTTGGTTTCTGGTCCCATTTCCAATTTTCCCAGTAAAGCAATTGTTATCTAAGTGAAGCCTTTGGATGCTACCCAAACCTAAGTTTCCTGAAAGTACCTGGCCATGCAATCTGTTGTTTGATAGTTTCAATATCCACAAGGTAGAGAGATTTGATAACAATTCCTCTGGTACTTCTCCTGAGAGCTCATTGTCTGATAAATCCAGTTCCGATAACAAACTCAGATCACCAATTGAAGACGGGATAGCACCATCTAACGAATTCATGGACACATTTAAATAGGCTATATAGGGAAGGAACTTGTGTACATCATCCGAAATACTACCATTCAAGTGATTATCAGACACATCCAACCACGTTGTGTTAGCATTCATATGCAGCGGCATACGAATAGTACCGCTAAACGAGTTTTTCCGTAAAATGAGAGCTCTCAACATTGTATTGTTTTCAATCAACCAATTTGGAAACGGTCCCACCAAGGAGTTGTCAGATAGGTCTATTACCTGTAACATGCGTTGGTGAAGTAAAAACTCGGGAACCACACTTCCTTTATGCCTATTGATATTGCATCTTGATAGCAGAAGAACTTTCAATTGGAACATTGAGATCCAACCTGTAGGTTCTTTTGTTTCCACCTCAAATTTGCTATTGTTGGACTTGAATCGAACTACCTCAAGCATTGTATTATTGGACAATGAGCTAAATGAGAATGAACCTTCAAATAAGTTATTGCCAAAATCAAGGTATTCAAGGGATGTGAGATTGGCAATCGGTGATGGCGTGAGTATTCCCGTGAATCGATTTGAAGAAATATCAAGCAGCTTAAGAGATGATAGACGATTGAAGCATTGAGGCGGGTTTCCATCGAACATGTTGTGACTAATATCCAACTCATGGAGGTTCTTCAGCTCACATAAACCTGCCAAAGGACAATAATAAGAAAACAATCGGAAGGGACCATGCACTTGCATGGTCATGTAGTGTAACGAGAATTATAAACAGATCGATGTATCATACATACTACATGAACTTTCCAATTAATTATACAGTTGTTTTAAACAATCCAAATGGTTAATCTTTGTATGTTGTAGATAACTTACCGTGATCGGCTAATGAGCCATTGAGCATGTTGTAAGTGAACGAGACAACTCTAAGGGAAGATAATGCACGTATTGTTGATGGGATGCTCCCAACAAATTTGTTCCAACTCAAATCTAAGACCTCCAGATGGTGAAAAGATGCCAAAGCTAGAAAACAACATTAATGAACAAGGAGAGGATTAGCTAGAAAACAACAATGTATTGTTGATGGTTGAATTGCAGGATATATAGATTGGTAGGCGACCCTCCCTCCCTCCACTTCAATTTTTCATGTTTACAATGAGTCAGTAACTTCAATACCTTTTTAAAAGCAATAATAATAATAATGTTGTAAAGGAATGAAAGAAAAAGAAAAATGCATACCTTCCATTGATAATAATGTTCCATTGAATTCATTATAACTTAAGATGAGGACTTTCAAGTCACGTGGTAAATGAGACAACTCTACATTAGATAAAAAGACATATTAGGTAAATGGATTGTTGATGTTTATCGTTTTAATATAAACGAGTTTTTTTTTTTAAAACAAAATTGACTTATCTTCTATAATAATGATGATCGAGTAAAACATGATTAATTGTTTATTATGACAAATATTTTGTATAGATTCAAATGTGTTGACAAGAAATTTTCAAACTTCAGTTGATTTTTACGATAACAAACATGACGATAACTCAAGACCATCATTGGTTTACTCTTTTAGAACATGCCTTGGATGGGAAAGGAACCTCCTAATGATCGAAGACTTGATGAAAGATCAAGAGTCTTGAGGGAAGGGAGAGCACTTAAGCATGAAATGATGCTCTTGTTGAAATTGTTTGCTTGAAGTGTTATACTCTTCAGCTTTTCCAATCTCGATAATCTCGTACATTCTGTACAAAGACACAAAGAACTTTTAAGAGAAACCATGGTCAAATAAAATATAAAAAAATTGTAGTTGTGGAAAGAATAAAGAATAATTATCATTTGAGAGCTTTATATTTTGAAGTATGCACAAGTTACCATGGCTAAATCTCCTTTTACCTTGGATATCTGGTGTGTCATTGAGTATGTTCCCACTTAAATCCAACTCCTCCAGGCTTGTGAGATGTACTAATTCTGTTTTACGAAATAAAACATAAATGATGTTAAATGGACTATTTTCAAATGTACATTGTTTTATAGTTGACTCTCTTGGATCGGTCAATGGCCAAAAATAAACCCTATCCGAACCCAAATATTCCCCTAAAAGTTGGGTTTCGGATTTCGAGTTTTGCACAAACAACTCATTTTCGGTTCGGGTTTAACGGACAGGTTTTGAACAGCCCTACATGTAAAGAGATTATAAATAGACATATATAAATGTATGATGAAGTAAAAACAAGATAAAGTCTATTAAGTTGATATATTTAATGAGACAAGTTAGATAATCAATACTAATACATCATACCTTCACCTGGAAAACAAGATAGCCAATTGTCACTGAGATCTAGGGATTTAAGCATTGGAAGAGCACTTAAAGATGTTATAAAGCTTTCATTGCAGTTATTCCACCTAAGATTTAGGACTTTCAACTTCTTCAATAGAGAAACCTGGTCAAAGCCTGTAATGAATCATGAAAGCATTTGATTAATTAATTAATAGATGAGCAAGTGATTAATTTGATAGTTTATAAACTAATTAATTATTCATGAAAATAAAATAAAATAAAATAAAATAATTAATTGGGAGTGGAATTGAAGAGTATATATTAGTGTGTAAAGAGAATTGAAGAGATTGCATGCATGCATACAAATCCAAGAGGACCAACTAATGTCTCTTCAATGGGAGCCTTTAACAATATCATATTCATTACCTTCCATATAGTTCAAGGAGAGATCCAATATCTCCAAGTTTTCCAAAGCTGTTGAAAATAGATGTAATAAGCATATAATTAATTAGAACATGGCATGTTATTGCAAGTATACATATATTAATTAAGAAAGTAGCTTAGGTGGAAGGACCAAAAACATGCCAAGAGCAGGGAAGTATCCTTCCAAGTAATTGCCACGGAGATTCAAAACTCTGAGTGAAGTCAGAGCACCCAATGAAGGAAAGGTCACATTAGTAATGCTATTCCAGCTAAGGTCCAGTGTCTCTAGCTTCTTCAAACTCGACAGCCTTCCAACTCCTGCAAAAAGAGATAAAGTTATAATGTTGTTTCTTAATTGATGTCAAAGAGGGTCACTTTGAAATTAATTAAATAGCTAATTAATAGTATAAAAATATGAAGTGTATATATGCATCTGCTACCATATGTACACCTTAATTAAGGTGTTGTTGCTTAATTATTGTCTTTACCTTTAATTAGTTTTCCAAGAGTATTTATAAGCTGCCTAATATATTATATAATATGATAGTAAGTTAGGCAATGATATATACCTGTGTTCACAATCCCATCATCAAGACAATTCCTTGATAAATTCAGACTTGTTAACTCTTTAAAATGAAGAAACACAGAAACATTTAATGGCCAAATCCTCTTGCAGTAGCGATAATTCTTCTCTGGAACGATTTTTCTCAAAGAAAGGTTTGTAACATGGCCGGTGGTTGTATTGCAATTGACCCCCTTCCAATCACAACACTCCCCACCAATATTACTACCATCATCAACCCAACTCGCAAGAGGATCAACACTAAAACCGTATGAATGAATAAGGGAAGTTTTGATTTGTAAGAGTGCCTTTCTCTCCTCTTCTATACAACCACCTTCTATTCCACAAACTATGACACTAAGAATCGTCATCAATATCAACAACCAATAAAACCATGATTTGTTCTTACTCATACACAAACACTCCATTTTACCTTAATTATACACTAATAATTAAGAATGATAGCTTTTTTTAGAGACACTCACAAATTAAGCTTATTTTCTCCTTTGGGGTTGGGCTCTTAAATATATAGATGAAATAATCTTGCTAACAACACAATGATAAATGCAACTTGTGTGGGACCACAATATTCAACTTGCTATATATGAGAAATCGTATTTTCTCTGTTCCATTACATAGCAACTCTATTTTTTCTAAGGTTTTCAATTCAAACTACGTTTTTGCCATTTGGAAATCCATTATTACTTGCCTCATAATGGAAACTTCAGGTTTGATTCACAATTTCTTTAGTTTTGTCACTAGCAAAGGGGGTTTTATATGTTAGATTAATAAGTAAAACTTCTTTATTATGATAAAAGTGTACATAATCATATAAACATGATGGATATCATTAGTCTGAGCATACCATGCTTCATGTAGTCATGGTTCCAAAACTTAAACAAAGAAATACCTTATCGGGTAACATACTCATCCATCAAAATGGATTGTTGGCAAGTGAATTTTACCTGGTAAACACTTACCAGTAGGAGTCTTATCCCTCACTTACCGGGTAATTCTCGGTCCTTGCTACGCCTCTTAATTACCGGGTAAGATTCTCGTTCTTTACCATGCTCATCGGGTAAGCTAAGTGACAACCGGTAAGAAGCTTACCTAGTAAGCTTTTGGTAAACCTAGTAAGCTTTTGGTAAACGAGCCCAAACTCAGTATCACATAAGTTGACTTTTAACTAACCAACAAGGATATGTCCTAAACCCGGTATTATTCTGTACCACTGTATTATACTTTGTTTACTGCACTTATTGGGCCTCCATCCCCATCCTCAAAACAGAATCTTGTAAAGATATGTTTTTTTTAATTTTTGGAGGCCAATCCCAAATGGCAAAAATCAAGAAGCATTTAGTTTACTAATCAAAAAGACATGATCAATCACATATGCCAAAAATTCACCAAACCCTAAAACAGAGATAAGGCATGAAAAAGGGGCATTTTTTAAATTGCAAAAAGAATTAAAAAGAATCAAAGATACAACAGATTTCTCGTATGTAGAAGCTATAAATATAAACGATTAAAGTTAGGGTTTTTTTTATGTCGATTCTGAATTGATTGATTGAAGAAGAAGGAGGCAGAATTAAAGCAATTAGCAGGTGATTGTGAAGCAAAGAGGGAATTAGAAAGTATGGAAGAAGTAATTATCGCCGATTTACCGGAAACGTCGTTCAACGGACATCGTCGGTGATCAGGGGCTGGTGGATGTTATCGATTCACCGTCACACTCATCAGCAGTGTTGTTTAAAGAAAATATAAATTCAAAAAAGAAAAAGGTAAAGTACGTTGTGTTGTCCCTGTGGTTTGTTAAAATTTGCTATCTTAGTTCCTATAGTTTTAAATTTTCAATTTTCACCTCTATAGTTAGTTAATAATTTATCGTTGTTTTCGTTCTTAAAATTCATAATTTATTCTTTTTTCATTCTTATGATTTATAATTATATGTTGATTTATATGTTTTGTATATTTAGCTTCCTTTTTTTGCTAGTGTTGTTATTTTCAATCTCTTTGATTCTAATATTTGTTTATTTCATGTACTTGGAATTTTATTTTTCTTACAATTAAAGAAACTCCATTTGACTAGCCATAAGTTAGTATTTCTAAAGTGCTACTTGATATACTCTTATGCAAACACGGTTGGGTAGGATTATACTTTTTAACATACACATTGGATTGGGTTGTGATTTTCCTAAGCTGTAATTGGGTTGGGTTGGAGTTTTTCTAACCATCATTATCTGGCTAAGTTGTTTAAATGTCCGAACCTACCAAACCCAAATCATGTGCCGCCATAACTATACATATGTTCTAGAGGATGCATGGGATAAACACTTATTTTGTCAAAATACTAAGTAAAGGATACAGTTGTTTCCAAATTCCTTTTTAAGTTACAAATTGAACTCGCCCTTTGAAACAAAAAAACTAGTACTTAAAATTTGGGTAAATATGTAAATAGGTGTAGAAAAGATATGATATAGGGTCAGGTGAATTGGAATATTAATTGTATAATACTCCATAGTATATAAATTATAAAATCAATGGTCAATTTCCAATTTTCCATTAATTGCCAACCACATTTTCCACACATCTTTTACTCTGTTGACTCGAAGTTAATTTCAAATTTTCAATCAAGCCAATTCCACCATTGATAGTTATATGAGGTATCAATTTCAATCAAGTGATTTAATGAAGTCTAGCTATTCCACCATTACAGCCTAATCCTTGGAAAGATAAGATTGCATTTATATTGGAGTAGGAATCACTCCCAACATTTATGATCATATTTCTTGACTTTCTAAGAAACTTAGAGCATCTTCAACATATTTTTCATAATTTCTCCAAAAGAGAACAGAAAACTTTAAGGGGGTGTTTGGATCATTATAAGGAATGAAAATGAAAATGAAAATGAGAATGCAGGAAAATGAGAATAGGAATAGGCATTGCATTGATGTTATTTGGTTAAACCAATATAATTAATAAAAAATGTTTTATATAATATTTTTAATACAAATATGTGACATCCAACATGAAAATAAAAAATAATTTACATTCAACATCGACAAATGAAGGAACGCATGAGAAAATATGACTAAGCGGGAATAAAATTTCCATTCCCCCCAATTTGGTCAGGAATGGAAATTAATGGGTTTGAGGTAATGAATCCATTATATTATATCAAACCAAACAACGGTTTTCATTATCATTCTCATTTCTTATTCCTTATTCCTCAATACCCCCAACCAAACACCCCCTAAAATGTCTACAAAGCATCTTCAACATATTTTTTAACATCAATTATGTTATTAAAATATTCAATACATTTAATACCTCAAAAATTTTGAAATATTTTTTTATAAAATGATGATACATTCAACTTCATTGGTGGAAAAATTAAAATAAAATCTCTCTCTCTCTCTCTCTTCTAATTAACTTTAGAGAGTTGAATTTTAGACACTCTCTTAGTTTCTTCATATTGGAGAACTTTTCTAGAATTTGTTAGGGTAAAACAATGACTTTTTCGAAGTCTCCATTTTGGAGAATCTGCCGCTTGTTGCCTCGAGATTAAGTTACCATGTAAATTAAAGATGCACAAGGCTTAGGCCTCCAAACGCATTTTCAGTAAGATAAAAAAAACGCAAGCTTTTTCATGTGGAAAGAGGGTCCAAATGAGTTTTTTTTTAAGGTCGGGCTTTCCAAACCTTTTCAGGCTTAAGGGAGTTTTTTTTTTGTCCTTGAAAAGAAAAGTTGTCTTGATCAGACTTTAAAGTTGGGTATGGGCTTGGGCTAAATAGGCCCAAGGTTTAAAGTTGGATCAGTGTTTCACGTTTGAGTTTTTTTGTGCATCTCTAATGCAATTTTTTTAAATAGCCATGTAAATTAAATAATTTATCAGTCCAAGTAAATAAAGCGATTTACCAATTACTTATCAATATTACAAACTAATAGGAAGACTCACTAGGTGTGCTATGTGCTTTATGGCTAAATGCAAAAATAGCAGTATACTTTCCACATTTTTTATTGTTGTAGCATTACAATTCCATTTTTATTACAATATTGTAATTTCAAATTCTTTATTATTACGTCATTGTACTTTGAATATTTTTAGGTATTATAACAATGAGTAACTTATTAATTTGAATTCTGATGATACGATACAAGTTAACATGTTTTCATGTCATGTAATTGTCCAGATAAGATATCCACGTATGATATATTACTAATATGACAAACTTGTTTGATTTTTCCTCAATATGTGGCTTTCATTCTCCAATTTTTATTTCACATTAGTGGCCTATGAATTGAAAATCATGTACATCATTCTCTAACTTTAATAATTTTCTTCCTAACTTTTCTTTCACGTTGATGGTTTCCAAACTTTCTCCCTCTTTTTCCCACTATCTTCATAGCACCACACCATTTTCCACAAGTACTGTTTATAAAAAAAATCCCATTGGAATCATCATCAACCAACAATCACAAACTCGATATCTGTTTTTTCTAACTTATTACATACTTATTTGATTTGTGACCAAGTGATGAAAAAAATGTGTGACTCATATAGGTGTTCCGTAACAAAACTATTAATTAGTTACATTTGGAGTCCATGATGTTGCATTCTTGTTGATATATTTGCATCATATGATCTGTTTAAAACACTACTACAAAAACGTTCATAATTTAATTACACACTGTAAATTGTAATCAAAAGATAGGAAAACAGGTACTAAAATAGATAGAAGTCCAAGTTAACGTTAACAAATGGTACCCCGTTTTATAGTAATCAACCGTGTACTGAAACAACTACTAAAACGGGCGTGCTACTCCATGAAATAATATTACCCCGTTATTTAAAAACCGGATACTATTATAGAGGTATAATTTGGCAGTTGAAGTCATACTCGTCATAGTTGGTTAATAATATTGGTTTTCTTACCTGGTTATGTTTAAGTAACCGAGTAAGCTTGGCAACGCCAAAAATCATCATTCACGCGCTAACATCTTACGCGATTGCTCTATATCAAACGAGTAAAATTAGACAAAACCAAAACACGGTGAACAGACCCTAATTACTATAGGTAAAATTGGTTTTTCTGTACGTGCATATTTCACTACAATTGCAACTCCTACAACTGTTGGAAAATGTGGATGTAGTGAAAGCAATTAGCTAAGATAACACATAATATATGTAACTCATTAAGTCAAAAGTTAATTTCAATCAAACTCTGCTTCACTATCAATTACTCTCTACTTGTCCTTTTGTACGGCTAGAATTGTATTATATTGGAGTATGAATCACTCCAAATACTTACTATGACACGATACATATAAATATTTCTTGAATTTCCAAAAACCTTTGAAGTTTCCATGTAAAACGTAGATTTTGTAGATATAGATTTATATATTGATTATGTTATGAAATGAATAAAAAGAAATGATGTTGAATGATTAAAGTAGAATTATGGCAATTTTAGAGGCTACTAGAAGCGTACTCGCGCAATGCAGCGAGATACATCACGATTTTAATGTTTCATTTTATTTTTATTTTTTTGTTGATTTACAGTACGATTTTGGATGGTTTTGAGAAAGTGATAATGTTTTTTTATATGAAAAAAATTAAGTATTTTGTTTGAATTCAATAATTATCTTATATATTTTAATGACATCTAGAAAAAATAACCAATTAGATATTTAATAATATAATTAAAACAAATTTATAGTAATATAATATATTAATTAATAGTGATACATGGAAGGTCTGCATAAAAGGAAGACCCTGCACATACCAAATTGGTGGGTGTTAAAAGCATGCAGTAGTAATATGTATCTTGTGCTTTGATACTTGTAAATTAAGAGATTTTTAAAATCTTGCATAAAATGATGGTACCTTGTGCCTAATAATTTGTATTTAAGAATTTTTTATCCATACTTTATAATATATTATAGATATAGATTATGATATACATACCTATGTAATTAGTACCATGAATCCATTACCATAAGCCATCAAGTCAACAATTAACAATTTTCTTCATAGAAAAAAAATCATCATCTTATGACAAAGTCGATCTGATTTGATTTCCCGAGCCACTTCTTCTCGTTGGAGAGAAAAAGAAAAAAAAAAAGATAAGAGTATGCATTATGCTCAAACTTGACAAAATTGAATTGACTTCTCAATAATTAAACCAAAATTTTCCAATTACTTCTTGGGTGGTTTCAATTTCACCCTAGTCTATATGTCATTTACACCCTAGTCTAATAACGTTGTGAGGAGGGGATGGGATAGTTACTGCTTGGTTTTCCGATCCAGTTGCACCCTAGGCATATAGACTAGGGTACATATGACAACACCCTTACTTCTTTCTACATTATTCTAGTATTAAAAGGAGAGAGATTTTGATTATGCATCTATAAATATAGACGAATTGTTTTTAAATCTTCACTCTTTTATGTAGACAACTTGTTTAGATATTCATACTTATAACCATGGATAAATTACTATTATTATTATTATTATTATTATTATTTTGTTAATCATCATGGGTGTCCGAGCCAACTTGTATGCATCAACAAGTTATATGTAAATTTTCATAGTTACAAGTACTTACAAATATGAACAAATTACCAATAAAAATATTATATGTTCATACTAAGAAATATGTATTTTGTTTTATCCAATACATTTCTTTGATGTGTTGATATCTTTGCATCAATCAATTGAGGCCAAATATGTCTCTATACTCATTGGAATAATGTTGCAGATACCTCTTAGTCCAAAGTTGCTGAAAAACATTAGGGGGCGTTTGGTTCGCTGGAATCCGCCGGAATCTGATGGAATTGGAATGCTCAATTCCATTGACCAAATTCCATCCTACTGTTTGGTTTCCAAAGGAATGGAATTGAATTCCATGAAATCCTTCAATCAAGGATTTTGTCATTCCTTCTCATTTTGGATGGAATTGAATTCCATTCCATTGCATTTTCTCAAAATGACAAAAATACCCTCCAAACTCTCTTAACAAAATTAAAATCCATCAGATGTGAATTTGGTCTCCTCTCTCTCTCCTCTCTCCCTCTCTCCTCTCTCTACTCTCTCTCTCCTCCCTCTCTCTCTACTCTCTCTCTACCCTCTCTCTCCTCTCTCTCTCCCCTCTCTCTCCCCTCTCTCTCCTCTCTTTTTCCTCTCTACTCTCTCTCCTCTCTACTTTCTCTCTCCTCTCTCTCTTCTCTCTCCTCTCTCTCTCCTCCCTCTCTAACTTCTCTCTACCCTCTCTACCTTCTCTCTCCTCTCTCTCTTCTCTCTCTCTCCTCTCTCTCCTCTCTCCTCTCTCTCTCTCTCGGCATTTAAAAAAATATAAATAAATAAATAAAAATAAAAGAAAAGGTATTTTTGTCATTTTTCAGAATTCCATTCCAATTCATTTGCAAACCAAACAGACATATTCCAATTCATTTGACTGATTACATTCCATTCCTGCCAACCAAACAGTTGGTCAAACTTGAAAACATTTCATTTCAATTCCTTCCAGATTCCAATTCCATTGACAGATTCCATTCCATCAGAAATCATTCTGCGAGCCAAACGCCCCCTTAGTTTCATTAATTAATTATCACGACCACTACGCCCAATGAAATAATTAAAAGTTTTTGGTGGGAAATGGCGAGTAGAACAAACAGTTGTAAACTATTAGAGTGAACAAATAATAATTTTCTAACCTCAATAAACATTTTGCTATAAGATTTGGTATTGATTTCGTTATTACACGACGATTCTTCACCAATCGATATAAAATCCAACACCGATCAAAAACCATGTAACAACTAATTTAAAGGAAGAATGACATTAATGTTCTTACCCTTGATTGTTGCTAAAAACTCCAACCAACCCCGACGACTTTCTCCTCCGATTTCACAACAATAGACATAGGCTTTTGATTGATTTTCGGATGGGTTTTACTTCTTACTATACATCATCGGCTCGGCTATATATATATATATATACGTTTATAGACAAGAGTACAACTAATGGTTTACTTCCTTTTGGTTTTCGAGCTTCAAGATCCATGTTTATCACAAGCTATCAAAGATCAAGTTTCACCCATCATACTGAAACTTGCTTACAGTAAATACAAATCATCATAATTCATTGGAAGAATACAAATACATACGTATGAAAGCCGGTTTGCATTAATTCTATCACACGTTCTTAAGGAGGCCCTATTTACAAAATAACACAAAGAGCTTACTTACTAAATCATCAACAACGTAATAACATGTATACATACATTCTTTATGATACGGGTTGAGACAAATGACTGTTGGTCATGTACTGGGGGATCACATCTGTAGAAGAATTATTTCTGATATCCAAAAGCTCCAGATGATGATATTAATTAAAAAACTAAAATCTAAATAAAATTAATTTCGGGCAGAAACATAATTTCTGGAACTATGCCCTTATTGAAATTTATGAAAATATCAGTATTACAATATTTTTATTTATTAATTATGAATTTCTGATACATTTTAAATTCTTTAGCGTTTAGCCCGGAAGGATTTAAGAAACCCAACTAGCAGCCCATTACTAAATATGATTAAAGTGGGCCAAGCCCAAATTACTGGTTCAACAACCCGGATCCAAATATTCGGATCTGGTACTCGCTTCAATTTCCTTTTAACTTTTCTTTGTTAATTTCTGCATCAAATGATTGTTATCCAGTGTTCTTCATTTCGATAGCAATCACCCAAATAGCCTTCTATCTTCGTCCCAAAATCACAACTATTCGACTCGTATCAACATACTAAACAACAATATGAAGTGAATGAAAGCTTAAATGTATGTAAATCTTACCTCCATTCCAATCCACCGATTTGGGGGTTGAAGAACCCAAGAATTTGGATCTCATATTATAATGCGAGTCATTTGATATATTTATATGTGTCATTATCGAACCATTTTTGTTGTCCTTCACGAATTCATTACTTGCAATTTCATCTTCTTGATGCTGAAAATGGGAGCTCCAGGTAATTAAGGTGTATTTCAAAGACTGGAATGTTCAGGTAATTAAGCATCTGTTCTATGGTAAATTCCCGAAATTTATGGATTTTTTAATATCAAATATATATGTGACAAAGGAAAGTTGCTCCATTTCAATTAGTTGAGTTCACAATTCTGTAATTTTAACAATGGTGCACAAAAAATTATATATGTTAGAATAAGTATACTTCTTATGGAACAGAACAGGTGCTTTTATACTTCTTAATACAGGCGAAGAAGCGATTCAATCAAAACATGGGTTGTTGACCACTTTAGCCTTCAAGCTTGGAAAAGAAGCTCCTACGAATTACGCTCTGGAGGGCTCAATCGCCATTGTCGGTGCCTCTGTTCAATGGCTCAGAGACAGTCTAGGGATCATAAGTTCCGCTAGTGAAATCGAAGATTTGGCTTCAAAGGTCGACTCCACCGGTTGGTGTTCACTTTGTTCCTGCTTTCAATGGGTTGTTTGCACCATGGTGGCGTGATGATACATGTGGTGTTTGCATTGGAATCTCAAGGTTTACAAACAAGTCTCATAGAGCCGTGCTTGAAAGTATGTGCTTTCAAGTGAAAGATGTGTTGGATTCAATGCATAAAGACGTCGGTGAAAAAGGGGAAATCAAGAACGAAAAAGGGCAATTCTTGCTAAGGGTGGACGGAGGGGCAACCGTTAATAACACTCTTATGCAGATTCAGGTACATTTTCCGACACACATATTGTTAATTTTCTAATTTTGTGATTGATATTCACTTATAGATTATGTACTAAAGAAGTGAAGTGATGTTGCAGGCGGACTTATTGGGTAGTCCGGTGGTGAGACCAGCAGATGTAGAGACAACAGCGTTGGGTGCGGCGTATGTGAAAGATGCTCAACTGATTGATATATTCAGTATGTAAAACAGATGAATACAAGACTTAATATAGACAATTTACAAAAAGGAAAGAGCTAATTCTAAGGGACTAGCTAAAGTTAAGGAGGACCACTATTACAAGTATATACATTCCAAATATGCATATGGCTGAGATTGTGCAATGATTGTGTAATATTCCTTATGATTGTGTAATATTCCTTATACGCCCCCGCAAGATGGAGGATCCGTCGGATACTCCGATCTTGGATCGATTGCGAAGAAAAGGTGCTCGGGATAAAGGTTTCGTGAGCATATCTGCAAGTTGATCTTGTGTATTGATGTGAAGGACCCGTAATTTGCCGGAGGAGACTTGTTCCCGAACAAAATGATAATCAAGAGCAATGTGCTTCATTCGGGAATGGTAGACGGGATTGGCACACAGATACGTTGCTCCTGTATTATCACAAAACACTGTCGGCGTGTGATTCGTAGTAAGACCCAGTTCATGCAGTAAATTCTTTGTCCATATGAGTTCAGCGGAAGCATTTGCTAAGGCCTTGTATTCCGCTTCCGTAGAGGAGCGGGAAACCGATTTTTGGCGAGTTGACTTCCATAAGATGATGTTTGTACCAAGGTAGAGAACGTATGCAGTGGTTGACCGACCGACGTCATTTACATTCCCCCAATCAGAGTCCGAAAAGGCCGAGAGAGTGAGAGTGGAATTGCGATTTAGGAAGAGACCATGATGAATGGTTCCTTTAAGGTACCGAAGAACCTGTTTTAGAGCTTGCCAATGAGATTGGCGTGGACTGTGCATGAATTGAGACAACTTGTTAATGGCATAGGAAATGTTCGGTCGAGTGAATGCTAGGTATTGAAGGGACCCAACAAGTTTCCGGAAAGGGGTGGCATCCACCGAGGGAGATGGGTCATTGAGGGATAAGGGTTCGGAGGCACTAAGGGGTGTGATGACATCCTTTGCGCCATCCATGTGAAATTGTTGTAGAATATCTTGAATGTAACGATGTTGTGACAAAAAGAGACCCGTAGGTGTAGGAATAACTTCAACACCTAGAAACTGATGAAGCATGCCGAGATCTTTGATGGAAAATTTTCGGCTTAAAGCTTGAATGAAGGTATCGAGGAAGTGTGAATCGTTCCCCGTAAGGACTATGTCGTCCACATAAACCAAGAAATAGCAAGTGACAGATTGACGCTGGTAGATAAAAAGGGAGGCATCGGCTAGAGATTTGCAAGAAGAAATTGAGTGAGCTCGATGTACCAAGTGCGTGGAGCTTGTTTTAAGCCGTATAGGGACTTTTGGAGTTTACAAATATGGTGTGGATATT
The DNA here is from genome assembly GCA_954870635.1 of Arctium minus. Classification (NCBI taxonomy): domain Eukaryota; kingdom Viridiplantae; phylum Streptophyta; class Magnoliopsida; order Asterales; family Asteraceae; genus Arctium; species Arctium minus. The sequence continues at coordinate 3,544,658 of OX941091.1, forward strand.
GTGAATCTATGTAACCCGGTGGTTGAGTCATGAAGACATCTTCATGAAGAGTGCCATGAAGGAAAGCGTTGTTAACATCTAGTTGACGCAACGACCAATTTTTTGATAGTGCAATGGAGAGAATGGTGCGAATGGTGATGGGTTTAGTGACGGGACTGAACGTATCAAAGTAGTCCTTCCCGTGTTGCTGGAGGAAGCCTTTTGCCACGAGACGTGCTTTGTATTTTGCAATGGAATCGTCAGAATTACGTTTGATCCGAAAGATCCATTTACAACCAATGGGCGTATGGTTGCTCGCGGGTACGAGCTTCCAGGTTTGATTTTGAATGAGCGCGTTAAATTCCGCATCCATTGCAGCGCGCCATTGCGGGTCTTTAGAGGCTTGAATATGAGTGGCGGGTTCAAGAGTGGGTGGGAGCGGATGGATAGTGGTAGTATTTACGGTATTAGAATTATAGTATTTAGGATTGGGTTTGCGGGTTCGTTATGGGCGAGGAGAGGAAGGAGGTGGCGGTGAAGTAGGAGACTGTGAGGGAGTAGTGGTATCGGTTGTGATAATGGGAGAGGGAAAGGTGGTAGTGTCGGTTAGAGGAGTGTTCATGGTTGAGGTGGTGTCAGATGAAGAGGTCGATTGGGAGGAGAGTGTTTGAGGGGATGAGTTCGATGATTCGGTAGTGGAGGAAATATTAATATCAATATCGGTGTGAGTGGGTGGTGGAGTGGATGTAGGGTTTTGTTGCATGACATGATGGACATCTGCATGAGTAGGTGAAGGTGATGGAGTAGGAGTGGTATGGGACTTTAGCTTTCTTTGTGCAGTAGGGGGAGGGATAAATTCTTCAGGTGTAGGAAGAGAAGTTAGCGGGTTACCATGTGTGGTGAATGGAAAAATATTGTCAATGAATTCAACATGGCGAGAGTGATAAAGACGATGAGACGTGGGGTCATAGCACTTATATGCCGATTTAGAAGAGGAGTAGCCAAGAAAGATACACTTGATGGAGCGAGGATGAAGTTTGGATGAGGCATAGGGTCGCAACCATGGGAAACATAGACAACCAAAGGGTTTTAGTTTTGTGTATGTTGGTTGGATTTTGTAGAGCCGTTCATAAGGCGATTTGAAATTTAGAATCTGTGTCGGCAGTCGGTTGATGAGATAGACCGCGATTTGAAAGGCGTGAGACCAAAAATTGAGTGGCAAGTTAGCATGATGAAGTAGGGATAATCCAGTTTCAACAATATGCTGATGGCGTCTTTCGGCGACACCATTTTGTTCCGGAGTGTGTGGAGGAGTTGTAAAGTGGGAAATCCCATGCTTTTGAAGATAAGGAATCAATCCAACATATTCACCTCCATTGTCTGAGAAGAGGGATACAAGTGGTGTGTTAAAGAATTTTTCAACTAGCAATTTGAATTGTGGGAATAAGTGTGAGACATCCGATTTCCGTTTAATGGGGTAAAGCCACGTATATTTAGAGTAAAAATCGACAAAAATGACATAGTATGAATAGCCATCATTGGAAGTTGGAACCGGACCCCAAACATCCGAGTAAATAAGTTTGAGTGGTTTAGACGCTTTAAATGAGTTTTCGCCAAATGGTTGTTTATGACTTTTATTCAACGAACAAGCATTACAATGAAAGTAAGCATTCGACATTTTATTGTAACCAAATCCTAAGTTGTTAAGCAAACGTTTTAGAATTTTGATGGATGGATGCCCAAACTTGTGATGCCAAGAGAGAAGTGATCCAGATGTCTTGATGCTTGAGTTGAGTTGTTGAATGGATTGATGAGGAATGGTGGAAGCATAATAGACGTCATTAATGTTCACTCCCCCCATTAGTCGCGCCCCCGTGCGAAGATCCTTAACAAAAAAATGAGAAGGAAAAAATTCAACGGAAACACTATTAGTTTTGCAAAGTTTAGCGACCGAAACGAGATTGTTACGTAGATGAGGAACAAGTAAAACATGGTTTAAGTTTAATGGGCGAGAGGAGGTGGGAATAGAAGTATGGCCGGTGTGAGAGATAGAGAGAGTTTTACCATTTCCTAGCACGATCTCATCGGGCCCGCCATACTCTGAGAGGTGGTGTAAATAGGACCGGTCGGGTGTAGCATGATCAGATGCCCCGGTATCAAACATTAATGGTGATGGAAATTGAGACAAGCTTGCCATTGACGCATTCACAGTTGGATTGGTAGGACCATTAATGTTGTGGTCTTGTAAAAGTCGTGCGAGCTTCCGGCAGACTTTAGTATCATGACCTGGAATGTTACAAAAGTGACAAAAAAAAGTATTTCGGTTAGTTCTATAATGATTCATATGTCCACTGTTCTGGTGGTTTGATGGGCCACTAGTGTTCTTTGGCCCAGATGAGTTGAGCCTATTTGAGTGTCGGGCTGCAGAGGAAGGCCTTGAGAAGGGTCTGGATCCTTGTCGTTGAGTGTTGTTGACAGTAGCAATTAGGGGTGTTAAGTTGGAGGCTTGTAGCAATCGCTCGTGATCTACCAGTTTCTCATAGAAATCAGAAAAGGTGATTGGTGTCTCTCGAATCTTCAAGGCTGCAGAGATCTTTTTGTAGTCGTCGCCGAGGTGAGTGAGTACGTGAACAATGAGATCGTCATCATCAATTGGTTTTTGAGCCAAGGCTAGTTCATCAGCGATGGCTTTCATCTCATTGAGATATTATGCAACAGGTTTGGTGCCTTTACTGTTTGTAGCAAGTTTGGATCGGAGGGAAATTATCCGGGAACGCGAGACGCCGGCGTAGCTCTCTGTGAGTCGTTTGAAAAGCTCATTGGATGTGTCAGCAGAAGATACAATTGGTTGAATCGTATCCGAACAACTTCCAAGAAGTGCGCCGAGGAGGATCTGGTCTTGGCGGAACTAGTGACGGTATTCAGGGTTCGGTTTTCCGTCAAGAGTTTTTGGTGGTGGTACGGTACGACCATCGACAAATTGCTCGAGTTCGAACCCCATTAAAGTGGACAGTACCTGTTTACGCCATGAGGGAAAATTATTGGTTGTGAGTTTGATTGGAAAATTTGAATGGGTGGATAGTTCAATGATGGTAGATGAAGACGTCATGGTGAGCAGGTCTAAAAAACAATAGAACAGAAGATGTAGATTGGATCAAAACTCAGAGGAGTTGAAATGCTCTGATACCATGAAAGATGCTCAACTGATTGATATATTCAGTATGTAAAACAGAGGAATACAAGACTTAATATAGACAATTTACAGAAAGGAAAGAGCTAATTCTAAGGGACTAGCTAAAGTTAAGGAGGACCACTATTACAAGTATATACATTCCAAATATGGATATGGCTGAGATTGTGCAATGATTGTGTAATATTCCTTATGATTGTGTAATATTCCTTATAGTATGCAACTGGTTTAGCGGTTGGAGTTTGGACCGAAGAAAAGTATTTTCAAACGGGGAGAGAATGAAGAAAGACACACTTTCAATCCTGTGTTGGATGAGGAGTTGAGGAAGAAGAAAGTAGCTTCTTGGTGCAAAGCAGTAGAAAGAACTTTTGATTTGGCTGATTTGTCCATCTAAACCACAAAACTGCATTTCACAAATTTTCTTGATTACTCTATTATTAGATTAAGTTGGTGCAAGAAGCATTTAGTTCAAACTATGTTTGTTTATATTACAAGGGTTGGTTTTCATTTCTCAAAGCTATGTTCATACTTCATGTTTAGATCATTGAAATAAAACCAAGTATAATTTACTTGCCTATCGTTTTTGTTGTTATTGATGAGTTTGTAAGTATATTAATTCTTCAAAATGAGATGCGAGGTAAACTAATCAAAGTATATCCAGAAAAACTTGTAGCCAGAGTCTTCGTATACATTATTTGTAACAGAAAAATATAAATACATAAATCACACATTAATAAGGAGATCCTATTTGCGGAAGAGCATACGGAGCTTACGTACACAATCATCAAAGAAGTAATAACATGTATACAAACATTCTTCAACGAAGTCTAGCCACCTTCTACGCCAATAAGGATTGATGTAAAGAACCGCAGCAAATCCCAACAAGAACACAACCCATGTTGCACCAGAACTTCCATAGAAGGATGCCATATCGATATCATGCCATTTATCATTGCCTTCCTCAGTTGATGGATCAGTCACCTGTGATGTAGCTGTGCATTTCTTCTCCAGTGGCAGTCCACAAAGAAGTGGATTCCCTTCATAGCTATCATTGGTAAAGGTACTAAACTGTGCTTTCATATCTGGGAGTCTTCCTGATAGATTGTTGTAAGAAACATTAAAAATAGCAAGAGAATTCAGCTTAACCAATTCTGATGGAATTCTGCCACTCAAACCATTATAAGAAAGGTCCAAGCTCTCTATATTCTTAAGATTTGAGAATTGCATGGGAATGGTTCCTGTCAACTGATTGTGAGACAGATTCAAAGAGTGAATCTGGGTCAACAACCCTAGTTCTCTTGGGATTTCACCAACTAGTTTGTTACATGATAGATCCAATCCCACCATCAAATCAAGAAAGTGACCTTTGTAGGAACGAGACTGAGTTTTTATTGTAAACTGAATTTCGTCTTCTATCTCAAATATTTCCGACCAAAAAACAGAAGCATCATCGATATTTAGAACACCCTGATAGTTCTCTAAAGAAATCCCGAATCCGTGAGCACTTCTTTCTATGAAAATAGGGTGGATAGGGCTTATAATATTGTGGAGGCAACAAGGTATTGAACCAGAGATAGAGTTACAGGATAAATCTATCAAACTCACATTATTTAATTGGCACAACTGCTTCGGAATAGAACCACTGAAGTTATTGTTTCTCAAAATAAGAATCCTTAAATTGGATAGATTACCAAGAAATTCGGGTATTTTTCCTGACAAGGAATTGTTGCCTATATCTAAAGTTAATAAACCAGTCAAATTACGAAAGGCATTGGGTATTGATCCAGTGAATATGTTGGAACCCAAATGAAGATGCTTCATTTCTTGGAAATTTAAGCAGGATGGAATGGGCCCTGAGAAAGAATTTTGTGAGATATCCAGAAACGAGAATGGTGTTTTTCCACAAGGAAACCGGCCTTCCAAACTATTATTTCTTGCAACAAATTCAACAAATTCAACAGGTTCAAATGGGTAACTCATGTTGCCTATCCAATGGGGGATTGTACCAGTAAAAAAGTTATTGCTAATATCCAAAATCCCCAAATTTTTGCCAGTCCCATTTCCAATTTTCCCCGTGAAACAGTTGTTATCTAAGGTAAGCCAATTGATGGGACTAAAGCTTAAGTTTCCTGAAAGTACCATGCCATGCAATAGGTTCTTTGATAATATCAATATCATTAAGTCAGGGATATTTGTGAACAATCCCTTTGGTACTTCTCCTGATAACTCATTATCAGATAAATCGAGTGTCAATAACGCATTCATATCACCAATTGAAGACGGGATAGCACCATCTAACGAATTCATGGACACATTTAAATAGGCTATATAGGGAAGGAACTTGTGTACATCATCCGAAATACTACCATTCAAGTGATTATCAGACACATCCAACCACGTTGTGTTAGCATTCATATGCAGCGGCATACGAATAGTACCGCTAAACGAGTTTTTCCGTAAAATGAGAGCTCTCAACATTGTATTGTTTTCAATCAACCAATTTGGAAACGGTCCCACCAAGGAGTTGTCAGATAGGTCTATTACCTGTAACATGCGTTGGTGAAGAAGAAACCCAGGAACAACACTTCCTTTATGCCTATTGATATTGCAACCAGACAACACAAGAACTTGCAACTGAAACATCGGTATCCAACCGATAGGCTCTTCTGTTTCCATCTCAAATTTGTCACTGTTGCATACAAATCTAACTACCTCTAGCTTTGTATGACTAGAGAATGAGCTAAATGAGAATGCACCTTCAAGTTTGTTATCACTAAAATCAACATACTCAAGAGATGTGAGATTGGCGATCAGTGATGGCGGAAGTGTTCCCGTGAATTGATTTGAAGAAATATCAAGCAGCTTAAGAGATGATAGACGATTGAAGCATTGAGGCGGGTTTCCATCGAACATGTTGTGATTAATATCTAACTCATGGAGGTTCTTCAGCTCACATAAACCTGCCAAAGGACAATAATAAGTAAACAATCGGGTAGCGTTGCGAGGCTCACAACACATGATTCATCATTGGCCGCTTTTGTCGATAAGGGACCATGCACTTGCATGGTCATATGATGTCAAAGATCAACTATAACAGACTAATGTAGTGTAACGAGAAGTGTAAACAGATGTATCATACATACTACATGAACTTTCCAGTTAGTTATACAGTTGTTTTAAACAATCCAAATGGTTAATCTTTGTATGTTGTAGATAACTTACCGTGATCGGCTAATGAGCCATTGAGCATGTTGTAAGCGAACGAGACAACTCTAAGGGAAGATAATGCACGTATTGTTGATGGGATGCTCCCAACAAATTTGTTCCAACTCAAATCTAAGACCTCCAGATGGTGAAAAGATGCCAAAGCTAGAAAACAACATTAATGAACAAGGAGAGGATTAGCTAGAAAACAACAATGTATTGTTGATGGTTGAATTGCAGGATATATAGATTGGTAGGCGACCCTCCCTCCCTCCACTTCAATTTTTCATGTTTACAATGAGTCAGTAACTTCAATACCTTTTTAAAAGCAATAATAATAATAATGTTGTAAAGGAATGAAAGAAAAAGAAAAATGCATACCTTCCATTGATAATAATGTTCCATTGAATTCATTATAACTTAAGATGAGGACTTTCAAGTCACGTGGTAAATGAGACAACTCTACATTAGATAAAAAGACATATTAGGTAAATGGATTGTTGATGTTTATCGTTTTAATATAAACGAGTTTTTTTTTTTAAAACAAAATTGACTTATCTTCTATAATAATGATGATCGAGTAAAACATGATTAATTGTTTATTATGACAAATATTTTGTATAGATTCAAATGTGTTGACAAGAAATTTTCAAACTTCAGTTGATTTTTACGATAACAAACATGACGATAACTCAAGACCATCATTGGTTTACTCTTTTAGAACATGCCTTGGATGGGAAAGGAACCTCCTAATGATCGAAGACTTGATGAAAGATCAAGAGTCTTGAGGGAAGGGAGAGCACTTAAGCATGAAATGATGCTCTTGTTGAAATTGTTTGCTTGAAGTGTTATACTCTTCAGCTTTTCCAATCTCGATAATCTCGTACATTCTGTACAAAGACACAAAGAACTTTTAAGAGAAACCATGGTCATATAAAATATAAAAAAATTGTAGTTGTGGAAAGAATAAGGAATAATTATCATTTGAGAGCTTTATATTTTGAAGTATGCACAAGTTACCATGGCTAAATCTCCTTTTACCTTGGATATTTGGTGTGTCATTGAGTATGTTCCTACTTAAATCCAACTCCTCCAGGCTTGTGAGATGTACTAATTCTGTTTTACGAAATAAAACATAATTGATGTTAAATGGACTATTTTCAAAAGTACATTTCAAAGTTAGTTCAAACCAAATATTCTTTACTCTTTTATCATCATTATCACTAGATGGCCTGTCATGGCCATGTTTCAAAAACAATCTTTGGTTATACCTCACATAGTTTTATTCAAATAATGATTATATCATAATACGAATAAACATATTAATGACCTAAACCTTATATATTTATGTAATAGTGGCATATTTGTAAGAATCTAAAGTGATAGAAGTGAACAGGTTTGGCCTCTTCAAAAATGAATTAAAAGTTTAAATAAATTATGGGAAAAGATTTAAATTTAGTCACGATTTAAAAGTTTGATGTGACAAACAAAATCAATTACAACTTAAACTTTTTTTCATTTTTCATTTTACACTCTTATCATATTAACACACATAATTGTATATGAACAAAAATACAATGAAAAAATACGTTTCTTTTTTACAAATTATACCATTATAATCGTCTCGTTAATACCTTCAAAACGAGCCCAATATTGAATATTTTTTAATTTAACCGTACTAATAAATATCGTGAATATCTACGAATTAAATTGTTTTATATCCATACATTTTATTTTTTTTCAGCGTTAGCACATTAAAAATACATAATCGTAAAATATATTAAAAATACGTTTCATTCTTATTATAAATAAATCACGGTAATCTTTACTATATTATAAAAATTCTAATACAGTTTTTTACAAACCTTTGAAATCCAAAAAAAATTTCCCAATGTTTCACTATCTAATTCAATTAAATGTTACGTTTATCACTCTTACAATTAGTTATTTAATTTATTTTATATCTCTTGTTTTCTTATTTTCTATTTTACATACCTATCATGTTAACATAAATAATCATATACGAACAAAAATGGAATAAACAATACATTTCTTCTTTTTACAAAATATATCATTATAATCGTCTCATCAATATCTTTAAAACGAACACAATATTGAATATTTTTTTAATTTAACCTTACAATTAAATATCATGAATATCTACGAACTAATTTGTTTTCTATCCATACGTTTAATTTTTTCCACCGTTAGCACATTAAAAATACATAATCGTAAAATAAAATATATCATTATAATTTTTTTCGTCAATAATTGTAATATAAATTAATTATTGAATATTTTTATGGGTTTATGATTTCATAAGTTGTGATTCTTAAGTCATGGTTGATTGTTGATGACATGTCTATAAGGAAATAAAATTAATTGTTCGTTCTTTACTTACATTCCGCTGCATCGCGCGGGTATGTGCCTAATATATATATATATATATATATATATAGTGAGAGAGAGAGAGAGAGAGAGTTTTAACGAGAATACGGTCAATTAAAATTTCAAATTCAATTACTACTACTAAATGTGGTTCTGCATCAGGCCAGTCGGGCGGGTTTGGACGATAGCATTAGATTCAAATTGATAAGTGGATGTTGTTTGTTTTGGGACTTTGGGCTATTAATTAGAAAAGAAAAAAATAGTTCATGGTTTTTGGGCTTCACGGCTGAGAAAACAGAAGGAGTTTTGAGACGCACATATATAACAGGGGGATTTCACGGCTGAAAATCAGCGGCCGTGAAAGTCTCGTTATTTGGCATTGCATACGTACGCTTCAATAGAGTTTTGAGCAAACACCAGGGTGATTTTTGGGGCTGCTGAAGCCACAAACAAGGGCTGTTTTTCACCAGCAAAGTAGTCAATTTAGGGACTGTTTTCACAGCAGCAAAAGCATTAAGAATAGAGGTTGTTGCTGCTGCGTTTTTTAGCAAACTCGAGCTGTTTTAAATGGTAACAATACAGCTTCTTTTTATTCAATGTTTTATAGTTAACTCTCTTGGATCGGTCAATGGCCAAAAATTAAACCCAATCCGAACCCAAATATTCCCCTAAAAGTTGGGTTTCGGATTTCGAGTTTTACACAAACACCTCATTTTCGGTTCGGGTTTAACTGACAGGTTTTGAACAGCCCTACATGTAAAAATTATAAATAGACATATAAATGTATGATGAAGTAAAAACAAGATAAAGTCTATTATTAAGTTGATATATTTAATGTCAGAAGTTTTAGATATACTAATACATCATACCTTTAGCCGGAAATGACCTTCCATATATCCTACTGTTGTGACTGAGATCAAGGGATTTAAGCATTGGAAGAGCACTTAAAGATGTTATAAAGCTTTCATTGAACCTATTCACCCCAAGATTTAGGACTTTCAACTTCTTCAATAGAGAAACCTGGTCAAAGCCTGTAATGGATCATGAAAGCATTTAATTAATTAATTAATTAATAGATGACCAAGTGATTATTTTGAGAGTTTATAAACTAATTAATTATTCATGAAAATAAAATAAAATAATTAATTGGGAGTGGAATTGAAGAGTATATATTTGTGTGTAAAGAGAATTGAAGAGATTGCATGCATGCATACAAATCCAAGAGGACCAATTAATGCCTCTTCAATGGGAGCCTTTAACAATATCATATTCATTACCTTCCATATAGTTCAAGGAGAGATCCAATATCTCCAAGTTTTCCAAAGCTACAAATTAAATAGATGTAATAAACATATAATTAGAATTACATGGCATGTTATTGCAAATATACATACATATATTAATTAAGAAAGAAAGTAGGTTAGGTGGAATTGAAAGACCAAAAACATGCCAAGAGCAGGGAAGTATCCTTTCAACTCATTGCCACCGAAATTCAAAACTCTGAGTGAAGTCAGAGCACCCAATGAAGAAAAGGTCACATTAGTAATGCTATTCATGCTAAGGTCCAGTGTCTCTAGCTTCTTCAAACTTGACAACCTTCCAAGTCCTGCAAAATAATAAAGTTATAATATTGTTTCTTTTTGAAATTAAATAGCTAATTAATAGTATAAAAATATGAAGTGTATATATGCATCTGGAACCATGATATATGCCTTAATTAATTAAGGTGTTGTTGCTTAATTATTGTCTTTACCTGTATGTAATTAGTTGTCCAAGAGTACTTAATTATAAGCTGCCTAATATATATAATATGATAGGCACATGATATATACCTGTGTTCACAATCCCATCATCAAGACAATTCCTTGATAAATTCAGACTTGTTAACTCTTTAAAATGAAGAAACACAGAAACATTTAATGGCCAATTCCTCTTGCAGTCCCAATAAACCTTCTCTGGAACGATTTTTCTCAAAGAAAGGTTTGTAACATGGCCGGTGGTTGTGTTGCAGTTGACCCTCTCCCAATCACAACACTCCCCACCATCATCAACCCAACTCGGGAGAAAATAGTCAACATTAGGACCGTATGAATGAATAAGGGAAGTTTTGATTTGTAAGAGTGCCTTTCTCTCCTCTTCTATACAACCACCTTCTATTCCAATCACACTACCTCCTATCATCATCATTATCAACATCCATGATCTAATCTTACTGATCACACACCAACACTCCATTTTACCTTAATTATACACTAATAATTAAGAATGGTAGCTTCTTTAGACACACTCACAAATAAAGCTTATTTTCTCCTTTGAGGTTGGGCTCTTAAATAGATGGAAATTTTCTTGCTAACAACACGATGATAAATGCAACTTGTGTGGGACCACAATATTCAACTTGCTATATATGAGAAATCGTATTTTCTCTGTACGTTCCATTATATAGCAACTCTATTTTTCTAAGGTTTTCATTTGAAATTACTTTTTTGCCATTTGGAAATCCATTATTACTTGCCAAACAACAAAGAGGAACTAACTTTAAAATAAGTAGGTAATATTTGAAAACAATGGTAGATGTCTAGCTACCATTAACAAAAGATCCTCCTATCCAAATTCAACAAAAATTGCAAAAAATTAAACCAAAAATCCAAAATTGATAGTAACAAGGAGTAGAAGAATTTACCTGATAAAAACAAAATCCCCTGCATCAATCCGTGACTTGGTTGTTACTTCTACAAAAATAAACTAGTGTCATCTTTTGAATTCACGTAATTACTTAACTTATACTTCATATATGAAAGATTAGATTGGGAAAATGTTAATCTAACAAAATGACTCAAGAGTGAAGCAAACTAGCACTACAACATATTAAGTTAATATACATTTTTTGTTACATTCTCGTACTTAAAAGTGTGTAAAAGAATTATGGACTCCATGTTTGGCACTTAACACGGAGAAATTTGGTAAAATAAATTGTTTCTAAATCTTCACATTGTTAAGTGTATACAAATTGTCTAAATGTTCGTCCTCACTCTTTACTTGCAGTCACCAAGGAACTAAACCATCATGGATTTCAGTTAATTAACTTTTTGTGAATTATCACATAAAAAACCCTCTAATTGCATGTAGTTGTACTTTGTACATGTACTAAAGCCTTAATGAAGTTCGTGAATGAAGATGGGATAAATACTCATTTTGTCGAGATATCTGATCAATGATCCAATTGTTTCTATATTCTTTTTAAATCACAAATTGAAGTTTTTCTTTTGAAACAAAAGAGTAATACTTGAAACTTTTGTAGATTTCTAATGTGGCATAGAAAATATTTGGTACTTGCCGAAATGAATACGGATATTAGCTTCATAATACTCTATAATATACGCCATGAAGTCAATAGTCAATTGTAATGGGTAAGTCTACTTCATTGATTATCAACCACAACTTTTGTCTTCTGGAGAGATAAGATCCAAGTCTACTCAAGCCACTCTTTCTGCTTGTCCTATTGTAGAGATAATAATGCATTATATTGGAGAATGAATCACTCTGAATACTTATTACGACACAATAGACCGTCAAACAAACTTGCAAGTTTCCATTTAAAATATCAATTTCTTATAAATAGTTGTGTAAATAAAAACAATTATTAATTACATACCAGCACTATATGCATATTAGATCAAAACAACCATATTTCATTTTGCACTATATCGTACAAAACATCTTAAGCATTCTGACTACTTAACTATTATGCATCAATCCATTAACAAACTGCCAAACAACCCGTAACCCTTTGTATAGTCTTTGATATATATAATAACTTGACATGTTGATCAATCTTAAGCCATTTATCATTTGAACGATAATCCTCACCATTTATCATTTGAACAATAATCCTTACGACTAAAAACAATGACCAAGTATCAAACAATATATTTTTCATTATTTAAAAATGTTCGATATCCAAGCAATTATAATATCATGTTGTAAGTCTATATACAAATCTAAACTTGATATCTAGACCCATTTCTTCCCCTTGGAGGGATAAGAAATATAGAGTATGAATTACTCTCAAAAATTGAAACAAAGACATAATTGACTTTTCAACAATCAAACAAAAAAAATTAAAATTCTTCTACAACCTCAAATCAAGCCGTATATAAAAAAATACCATCATCCTATCCACCTCTTCACGTTCCTCACAATAATACAAAAGTTAGAACTTACAAAACACGCACTCAAAATTCTAATGACATTTAATTTTTACTATTTCAATTTCAAATGGTTTATAATCTCAATTCCTTTCATTTTAAATTATTTATTAAAATATTAATACTATATATTAAAATTGCCAATGGATTAGTCTAGGCATAACCTAGGACAATCTTCCAAAAAAAAAAATTACGCCAATTTCCATGCATAAATCTATTTTAGTAATTGCCAACGACAAGTTCGGTGTTTTGGAGATATAAGATAGGATTGGAGTATTAATCACTTCCAAAAATGTATGAACCAAAAGCATTCATTATTTTCCAACAAAAAATCCAAATCTTCATATGTTTAGGAATATTGTAACATCAATTTCAATTCAAAGAATTCTGCACCGACAGCTACTCCATTGATCTATGTCTCTCGATTATAGATAATAGAGATAAGATTATTACATCGTATTGGAGTATATATCACTCACAATATTTTCTTGACTTTCTAACAAGTTTGCATATAAAATATCAGTTCTTTTAAAATTGTTTCTATGAATCAAATGATTTATTAATTATATACTAAATATGTTTGTATCAAATCAAAAACCTCACCCGACGTGAAATGATATGGACTAATAATACTTTGACATGTCGATTAATTTATAACCATTTATCAATTTTATCATCTCATCAATAATTCTTACCGTTTGTGTGGCTTTTTCACACGTTAATGTTATGATTTTGTTGGTTCTCGTGTTCTTTTAAATAGGTATTGTTCTCGTTTTAACCTGGGTCTCTCTCTCTCTGTATATATATATATATATATATATAAAGGTTGAGTTCCGGTGAGAAATTGAGGTTAACATGAGAAGAATGAGAAGTGGTTATCAACCGTTTGATAAGAAATGGATGCACATTCGGATGAGATGCACTGAGATAAGATGCACCGAATTCCCTTTTAAGCAGCAATTCATGGCAGGGCATTTGATTAAAAGTGTGTTGTGGCGCACCGGAAAGGCTCAGGGGGATATAGTGGAAATCTCATCTTCCTTATACATTCGAACACGCTGCCAAAGCCCTTATGGCCATGGAGGTTCGCCTGCGATGACTTCAAGCCATTCGTGGTCGACAGGGTGATTAGTCATGAGCATTAGCTGGCCTAAAAACCCACGGTTACCAAAAAAAACTTAGCATTATAAACAATGCCCAAGTTCAAATAATGTTCGTTATTTAAGAATGTTCTATTTCTAAATTAATATCATAACCATACACGCACAAGCCTAAACTTGATTTCCTAACCCTATTTCTTCTTCTCCTTGGAGAAACTTTTCAAAATTGTACGTAAGATAAAGATATTATTGACTTTTCAACAATTAAACCACGCTTTTCAAATTTTCTTCGACGTTTCCATTTGCCTTTTATTATGTTATTCTCTTGCAAATATAAGAGAGATTGTGATTGCTTTTGCAATCAAATTGATCATTTTTCATATTCAAATTCATATTTTGTTATAGGTGAGTAACATATGACCACTACTAGAAAAACGTTCATTACACCCCATATACTCAGAAAAACATAAAATCGGTAGATCTACTATGGATCGGACATGTACAAATATTGATGGGGAAGACAAGGAAAGATAAATTATGATTGGTAGAGCGTAAGATGAATTGAATTGGTATCTGAATTTTGGTTATGCTTGAACTGGATTGGTACTTAATTGTATCTAGCTTGCAAATAAATACGTAGAATATATATATATAAAGAGAGGGAGAGAGAGAGAGAGAGAACTGGGCTTATACTAATTAAGCTATCGGATCTCAGTACTGAAATTAAAGAGAAAATTGTGAAACCTTTAAGTTGATTCTTGTTGAACCAATTTTCAAAATCGTCCATTTAGAATTCCAGCCAAAATTTTCATATAATTAAGAGATTTAGGGGTCGTTTACCAAACGTTAACCCGGGTAAGCGCTTACCGATAAAATTCAACACTATCACTTACTTACCAGGTAAGATTTTAGTCCCCCAAAATGGTATCGTATGCAACAATTTCTCTCCGGTAAGCGCTAACCGTGGTAAGAGTTTTCACCATCACTTACCGGGTAAGACTTTCAGTCATTGACTTAGCTCTTACCATGTAAGATTTTTGGTCCTTACCGTACATCCGATTAGGTAATATGACTTGATAAACACTTACCCGAATAAGTGTCTTGATAAACGGTCCCTTATTTACCTTATGACCTTTTAAAACAATAGGCCCAATGATTTCACCACTTGGTCTTTCAAGGTTGGACAACCTTTGGGTTGGCCTTCGGATTAAGGTCCTTACAGCATCTTCAACAGTTTAATTTTTTTATAGTTTAATAGATAGGAAAAGGTACAAAATTTAAAAAAAAAATACATTTCAAAATTCCAATTTTAATTAGAAAACCAACAAATAAGCAAAAAAAAAAAAAAACAATTAATACACATTCTTTCCTCTAAAACACATTTTGCATATTTCTCTATTCTTTCTTCCTTTCTCCGTTTTGAAGAAATACCTGATAGGCTGGTAATTCCGTCGAAAACAATTTTTTATCAAATTTTGAAGAATTTGTCGGACATTACATTCCTTTTGGCATGGCTGCAATCCACCAGCTTTTGCCTTGTAATCACAGATTCACAATATACTAGCCAGTGAATCACCTTGATGAGTTTTATCATGACTTTAGATGTCACTTTGTTCCTTTTAAGCAAATGCTATTGGGCTTTGGCATAACTCATTAGATAATTGATTCTTTTCTTGCCTTTGGGTCAAATTTTGTTGCCAGTGTAGCCCTGTAGAAACACTTGCATTTTAAGACCCAATAACCATGAACACAAATGCTGCATATCTCAACACCAAATGGATTCAATATCCATCAAGAATTTCTAAATATTTGACTTACTACTAAAGTCTAAACCTTCAATACCTAAATATGATAATGGAACAAATGGGCTAATGAAAACAATACTCTTTTCCTATTTCTTCTTCTTAAAGGGTGGCTGGTTCTCTTCCTCTTCGTCGTCATCGTCATCATCCTCATCATCTTCGTCGTCATCATCATCGTCTTCATCATCATCATCGTCATCATCGTCACTTCCTGCATCCTCATTAGCAGATGAATCACTGTCGGGATCCCCTTCTTCGTCATCATTGTCGTCTCCAGACGAATCTTCAGCGTCGTTATCACTGTCGTCACCAACAACAACATCTTCATCGTCACTATCGTCTTCAGTTTCACTATCGTCTTTGCATTCATCAGCAGAGCTTGCAACATCGTTAAGCTCACTTAAACGAAACCTACATCGATACAAATCCCATCTTAACAACTAATATAAGAGCCAGCATAGCACAAAAACGGAAAGAAAAAAAAACTTGTCGAACCTCTTCTCGGCTTCAAGCAAGTTAGTCAAGGCATCAGCATTGTCGGATATGGATCCAATCTGAAATAAAATAACGATATAAATACGGAAACATAATTGAAACACCATCATCCATATATTACTGCCACTAACAACCAGTATTGTTCAAGCCATGGAAGATCAAAATTCAAAATCATTAAATTGCTATTGTGATAGAAATTGGTAAACTACAGCAGATCAAACTCAGAACTCTCCAAATAATATTGCAATTTTTAGGAATCCTGCTATAATGGCATGAAATCACCAACCAATCTAAACAAGAAGCTTCGTTTTATCAGATCTAACACATATTGATGAGATTTAAGCAATTCCACCACACAGTGTCTTACAAATTTAATCGTCAAAACAAAACACAACACAAATCGCAAAATCAGTTGTTCTCAGCTTCAGCTAGCAATCAATTGTCAAAGCACAAATTTCACAAATCAAAACTAAGCAATCGAAGGTAAATCAAAACGAATATTAGACCGGATTTCACATCAATGAAATAGATCCTGAAGTAATTCCGGTAAAACAGTAACGGATTTTTTAACAAACGCCTTCAATTTACCAAGATCTGCTTACCGGAGCAAATTTAGTCATCAAATCAAAATCAAATCCATGCTCAAGTGAAGTACAAACGCATCAATAACTCTATTTACGTAGTAACAAGTAAATTGCACAGAAACAACCTAAATTAGTAGCAGAAAATCGTAGTAACACAGATCTTGTATAAAAAAACAATAGTAATGATAATGTAGTATAGATTTACCAGAAACAGAAGGTAGCAAACGGATTTCTCAGCAACCAAAGCTGTCTGAACCATCAAATTGAAGGCCTCCGCCATAGGAGCACCACCACCACCATAGCATCGTCTCTCCGTCTCCATTGCGGCGTAACTTAGGGTTTAATCAAGGAGAGATTTAGAAAGGATGTTTGCAGGGGGTTCTAGGGTTTTGTTTGACAAATTAGGGCTTTTGTGGGTTTAGGATTTTTGATGTTTTTGACCAAAATTCAAATATTGGTCTATTGGTCAAATACTCCTATCCAGAGTCCACGCTTTTTATCCCTTTAAAATTTAATCAAAAAGACTATATATTTTCTTTTTCTTGTTAGAAATCTGAGAATGCTTATCGGGTAATCGCTTACTGAAAATTTATTGACAAATCTAAAGAGTTGTTTCTCAAACGCTTATCCGGTAATTGTTTATCGGGTAAAAGTATTTTCCCTCACTTACTAATAAGACTCTTCCCTAAATGTTATTTGTCAAATGTTTATTAGTTAAGTGTTTATCAATAAAATCACTATCTTCACTTACCTTATCAGGTAACATTCTCGTCCATCAACATGAATTATTGCTAAGCGTCTCTTATTCCGTAAGGACTAACCAGATAGCAGTCTTATTCTTCACTACATGGTAAGATTCTCAATACTTGTTATCCTCCTACTAGATAAAATTCTCAATATTCAATAAGGTAAATGACACCCGATAAATATTTGCCTAATAAATGTTTGATAAATGTTCCCTAGATAAAAAATATTTATCAATTAAGATTAATTATTTCAAGTATTGTTGATTACTAGCAGTGTACCCGTGCAATGCATTGTGGTGAGTAATTGTAAATGTAAATAAAATATTAATGTAATAGTTTGTCAGAAGAAAAGATATATATGGAGTAAATCATATATTTATTTGCTCAATGACACTCGTTTCCTTTTATAAATTTGCTTTTTTGAGTCCAGGTTTTCAAGATATATATGAGTTACTTGCTCAAATTAACACTCATATAAGGAGTTGTACCTTATGCATACCAAGTTGTGATTAAGAGATTTTTGAAATTTATGCATAAAATAGTAATACCATATGTTTTATAAATAGTAATTAAGAGCTTTTTATCCGTACTTTATAATATTAGAAGCGTACTCACGCAATGCAGCGAGATATATCACGATTTTAATGTTTCATTTTATTTTTATTTTTTTGTCGATTTACAGTACGATTTTGGATGGTTTTGAGAAAGTGATAATGTTTTTTTATAAATTTGTTTAATTTAGACTTAATAATATAATGTTTTTTATATAAAAAAAAGTATTTTGTTAGAATTCTATGATTATCTTATATATTTTAATGACATCTAGAAAAAATAACCAATTACATATTTAATAATATAATTAAAACAAATTTATAGTAATATAATATATTAATTAATAATGATACATGGAAAGGTCTACAAATTTATAGTAATATAATATATTAATTAATAGTGATACATGGAAAAGTCTGCATAAAAGGAAGGTATTGCACATACCAAATTGGTGGGTTTTTAGAAGTCTGCAGTAGTAATATGTATCTTGTGCTTTGATACTTGTAAATTAAGAGATTTTTAAAATCTTGCATAAAATGATGGTACCTTGTGCTTAATAATTTGTATTTAAGAGTTTTTATATGTGCTTTATAATATAGTATGTATATGTATAGATATAGATTTATATTAATATGGTCAAAATAATTCATCACTTATAAAATATTTATGATTCATAAATATTTTTGTTAAACATATATTTAAGGAAACTATTTAAAAAGTGTATATTTTGCTTGAAATGCCTTCTTTTTCATTTCTAAAAAGACTGGAAATCTTTTAAATAATCTGGTCAATACAATAGCAACTTTAAAATATATAAACTCTAGTGCAACAAAAAAGAAACATATTTTTGAGTCCCAATCTTTTTAAAGGTCATGTTATACCCATATTAAAAACTATAGATCGTCTTAAACAAATAATAAATAAAATAAAACGTAAAAGTTCATGTTATATTAAAAAATTTACGAATTAAAACAACAAAAATATTTAAAATGACAAAGTGAGAAGAATATGGAAGAGTCGGTTTTGTTTTTGATCTATTCTGAAATTAAACAAGCACTTTTTTATTTTGAAAAAAACAAATAGGCCTTTATTGAGGTGGTTAACAAATTGGGCTATATAAATCATAAATCAAGCACAACTAAAATTGGGTCCTAAACTTTTGAAAAATCTGATCAAAAATTCATATTTAACATGCTAAACAAATGATCGTGTGAGAAGTTAAGTTAACGGTGAGAAGCGTGAGAAATGAATCTGAACAGTTGATCTCTTATAAGCTCAAGCCCTCCCATGAATTGCGACTTAGAAGAGAATTGATCTGATGCATCTCATTTGAATGTGCATCAAATTTTCATCCAACACCACTTCTCACGCTTCTCACCGTTAACTTAACTTATCACCGAAACCCAACCCCGTATATATATGTCATCAATTAATATCAATCTTTATTTTTATTTTATTTTTATTTTTACCAACTATGAATTAAAAGTTTATATATTATTACTGATTAATTGGAATTTTATTGATTTTGATCCCACATAGATGAAATAGAGAGAAGTGAAAGGGGGAGGGATTGCTATAAAAGAAGAAAGCGAGCATTGTAAAAGGCACTTACCTGGACGGGGTCTTTGGGCGATCAAGAAGGTCCATGGCCTAGGTAGCGGACCTCCATTGCACCATACGGAGGGGCTTCTGCCTAAGGTCGGCCCAAGTTGGTTGAACCTACGTCATAATTTGTGTCAGCGGGGGCTTGCGTTCGCGCAGCCCCTACCCATTCTTTAGTTTTAAATATTTTGACAATTAAAATTCGGATTGTTAAAGCTTTGAGCCAATCTTGACAACACAATATAAGGTCGAGTTTTATAACATCATGGAACTTTGATTAAAAACTCAATTAAGTTCTCGGAATTGAACCGAGCCGTTTAAACAAAAATTAAAGAAGTTATGTTAATAAAAATGGCGCGATGGTATGTTAACTAATTAGTCCACGACAATAAGTTTAGGGACTTGAATATACGGACTTTTTTACTTTTCGTGGAGGACTAGACCCAGTAACAAGAGGTCTATGGTTAACTGATGTACATTTTCAAACCAAACATGATCGAGTTCGAGGCTTTGAGCTCAGCCCAACTATGAAAAAGTATGTGAGAGCTTTCGTTAACATTCCTAGTTACAATGCCCCCCTAATTATATCTAGTCCCTAAAGGTGGAGTCAATCTCTAACATAAAATAAAATGTGTTTAACATAACCAAAGAAATCTATATATTAATGTTCGAGTTGACTCATTCAAAAACTTGATTAAATTGTCCGAAAAGAGCTATTCGAACATACACTTTTTTGAACGAAACTTGTCATATATTATACTATAAAAATTATCGAAGATCGAACAAATGAGTTATTGATCGGGAGCTTGAATTCATAAATAAGCTTATAAAACATTAATTTTAGATATAATATATATAACATAAATTTGTTAAACCAACTCGAGCTCAAGCATTGTTTTGAAAAGGTTATTCAAGCTCAAGTTTAATACTAAGCCGTGCTTTACGGGTTCATAAAAGTTCCAATCCAACCACAAATTCTTCGGACCGGTTATGAACCACTAATCCGGCCTGATTACATCAACCGCAACCCAAACCGTTTTACGGGTTGCACTATAAAGCATGATTATTCAAGGTTATCGAACAACACTCATTTTCCGTTCGACAATTTCGATACCAAACTTCTAACAAACCAACACTTTTTTCATTCAGTTTCATCAATAATCCCAAAACAAGAAACAACTTTATGGATTCCTTATCATGGAAATACAAAATAAACAACATTTCACCATTTTCGAATTTTGGAACCCTAGAAACAGTTTAACCTAAATCTTGCACACAACCAAGTTAGATCTACAAGTCAATAAACACCAGCAACACCCCCCTAAATCTTCGAAACCGCCAGCAAAACAAGCGTTTAAAAGAACTTGTGTTGCTGCAAACGATTCCGTCATCTTTGCCCTTGTTCCGATCCCGAACCTCCGACCGGTGACGATGCCGCTACATTGCTCGTTGACCCGTTTTCGGCAGGCGGTGGCACCCCCCATTTGCCTTCCGATTCAAGTGGCTCAAAGACATGAACCACACCGTCGGAGAGACCTAGTGCAAACTGGTTTGGTTCTTGTGGGTGAGCCGCAATTACCATTGGGTGCACGTTCAGATTGCTGCAAGAAACACTATGAGATTTGAAAACCGTGGATAGAGGGGTAAAACCGTAAAAGTACTGAACTTTGTTAAAGATTTTCACCTGAGGACGCTCGGGGAAAGATAAACGGACGGATTAATGCGACAGCGGAGGCGAAGGTGAGAAGCAGTGAAAACGCATACGGTTGCATCCGCGAAACATGCGTATACGAGCTGACTATCGCACGAAAATGTGGCGTGTGATATAGGGGCGGAAGATTCGCGTTGGACCCACTGAAATAAAAACAATTGGATCAGAAAAATATAATTTTGTTAAGAACAAGATAAACCAAACCATACGAGCCCATTATATCCACCTAAAGGATTGACAATGCAACATAATCGCTTTATAGTACACCAAATATGTCGGTGGGACCAAACAATTGTATGTTCTAGGTAATAATGTTACAATAAGTTCATAGAACGTTTGGGCATCCTAACAAGTTTTTTAGGATATTTTTAAGATAAATATCCTATTACATTAAACACATCCTTTATAGGACGCTCGTTTCTTAAAGAATATTTTTTCAAATAATTACATATATATAAAAGACTAGGGTCAGGTTCAAAGGAAAACCGCAAAAAAATGAAAAACTGAAGAGCGCCCTCGAAACCGCTCATCTAGATGATATGCTCACACATGCATAAAAAACAAAAAACAACTTCAATTACTCGTATGCACTAATGCACATGTGCATACTTCCAGATGAATGGTTACCAGGGTGTTCCTCAGTTTTTCATTTTTTTGGGGTTTTCCCTTGAACCCCTCTAAAAAGACTAATATGACATTTTATTTCAATGTCCTAAAAAACATGGTAGACGCCCAAAATCGTCTTACTAGCATATTGTAACATCTATACATAGATCACACAATTTTTTGGTCCTATAAAGGAGTCTATTAAGACATTTAGACATAGTGGGTACCCGTCTTCTACCCAAGAAGTAGAGTGGTTTCCATCAAAGACAAGATAAACATAATAAAAGATGATCAAGAATCGAGTTTCTCACCTGTTTTACGCATTCTAGTTTTGATGTTTCGTATATGGCCAGTTGAGTCTCGTGGACAACAAGAAAATGGATCTGATCGTGATGAAACTGCACTCGTGTGTCCGACTGTGCAGCCGTTGTCCTCCCGGGAGGAAGTTGCAAGTATTTAGCTTTTTGCTTTTCCCATCCATCAGAACTCCATACACAAATCTAAAACAAGAATATTTCACGTAAACGATATAAATTTATGTGTGTATATATATATAAATATAGGCGCACACACACATAGGGAGATTCAAGAGAAAACCCAAAAAAATGAAACAATAAGGAATACCCTGATAACCATTCATTTGGACGGTATACACATGTGCTTACAAGTAATTGAAGCTGTTTTTTGGTTTGTATGCACGTGTGCACGTTACAACTTACTTGTATGCACATGTGCATACCGTCCAGATGAACGGTTACCAAGGTGTTCCTCCGTTTTTCATTTTTTTTTTGCGGTTTTCCCTTGAACATGACCCTATATATATATATATAGGGTGCGTTTCTTTTGCAACTCAAGCAATTTGTACAAACTATGCAAACCACTATATTAGGAAACAATAGATATATTTATGGATAATGATTAAGATTCATTAATAATGATTGTGATATATATGGAAAATGTTAAGTTTATTCATTATAATCATGATTTTAAATTAGGAAACATAATAAAAACATATATTCATTAGATTTGATGAACGACTAAGATTGGTTTGCATAGTTTGTACAAATTGCTTGGGTTGCAAAAGAAACGCACCCTATATATATATATAGAGGGGCAGGTTCAAACGAGAAGCTAAACATTTTGTGAGAAGACGAGAAGTGTAATATCATATATGATACACAAGCTTAATCATATGTGATTAAACATATGTTACATTGGCAATACATAGACGTTTAATCATATATGATTAAACACACCCACATGCCGTGTAATCACACTTCTCGCCTTCTCGCAAAATATTCACGCATGATCATTCCTATATGTGTGTGTGTATATATATATAAATTATATACGCATTTCCGCGAAGTCATAAAGAACGTTAGTTGAACATCAAAATAAGCATTCATGATGTTCATGATCTTTACGAACCTGAGAATCTGCACCGGATGAGACAAGGACGTTGAGCACGTGCGAGAAGGCAAGCCCAGTGATTTTTTTGGAATGGCCTTTAAGTTTGCTTTTCACCTTTGTGCCGAAAAATTATAATAATTAGAATAAAACCTAACCAAACAAACTCAGTATATCCCACTCGAAAGTAGGGTCTTAGAGAGGTACGATGTAAGCAAACTTGTCCTCTGCCCGGCTGCCCCCAAAAGGGTAGAGCGGGTTTTCCTTGAAGACCCCCCCAACTTGTGCAAAAGTGTAAGCAGAAATTATAATCAAATGAAAAATATTAAACCCAAGATTTGGATAGATATATCCAAAACTTGTCAAAATCTAGGTTATTGTGATACATACCTCATCGACACGAACGTTATAGATCTGGATTGTGGAGTCATCCATACCGATAGCAATTATGTTGTTATCTTGAGGATGGAAAGCAAGAAACGTTGCCGCTGGTGGCGGAGCCATGAACGTTGTCATTGTCTACAATCGCCCGTTATTTAAAAAGATAGATTAATCGAACCAATTCAAGATGTTAAATGGCAACCATAAGCTACCTTATAAGCTCGTAAATTTTTTGAGCTTATTAAAAAAAGCCTCGTTTGGTTAGTTATAAGCTAGTTTTTTGAAAATTACTTCAAGTAGTGTTTCAACAAGTTCCATTCGGGGTTTTTTCCACTTTTTCCCGAACTATGCCCCTTATATTTTTCCAGTTAATTCTTTTAACATATCCTTTTAGGTCATTTTACTTCAAGTAGCTTATTAGCTAGTTTTTACCAAATATGACTAGTTTGACCTCAAAAGTTAAACCTAATTTCTCGTTTAAGGGTAGAAAAGGAATAATAAATTACCTTGAAAGTCATCATGTTGAACAAAGAAATCTTTCCTCCTGATGCTGACATCACATACGAATCATTTTTCGACAAAGCAAAGCAAGACACGGATTCTTCGGGGTTCATGTCAGCCACGTCATTCGTCATCAAAATCCCGCTTGAAGGTTGCCATAATTGTGGCGAAATGCCAGCCGTTGCCTGCAAAAGGGGCCGTAAATTATAGACCGTTGACTAGATATCCAAAAAGCCCATGCTTTTTTGGGCCTGGGCCCAGGCCTTCAAAACACATTCAGTACGCAAAAAAACCCAGGCCCTTTGGGCGTCAAATACGCCCGATCGGGCTTTTAGAACTGGGCCTGGGCTTCGGGATTGCCAGGCCCCCGAACTTTTTCGGGGTGGGCTTCGGGCTTTTTGTGCATCTCTACTTTGTATCTTAATAAGCATCAATCTTACCTTGCCACTTGAGTTACGCTCATTACGCTGCCATTTCCATAACAAATGAATAGCATTTGATGCTAATGCCAGAATGGCATTTCCGGAGTTTGTATATATCAACCTTGATATCTGAACGATAAAAACGATAAACAAATTATGAAACTTTCGGCTTTTTTCTGTACAAAAATGACTACTTTTTGTAAACATGTTGCCATAACATACCTTTGTTACTCTCATGTTTTCCGGAAGCTTCAGTGACCGACACTGAGAAGATTCACTTATCTCGGTGAGCTTCCAAATCTTTGATTTGTCGTTGGATTCTTCGTTGATTCTTGGTTTTACATCGGTCATGTTTCTCGTATCTCCATTCTAGCATAACCATATTTATAAACTATTAAATTGCAAGGATATATATATTAAAGAAATATATAGATACGGGAAAGTTCATTCACAAACCGTAACTATTTTGAGAACAGTGAGAACCAACTATTTATGAATTATTCATGATGAATATTCGAAATGGAATATCATGAATAATGAAAATACATGATATTCATTATGAATAATATTCATGAATATTTAGGCATATTCATTATGAATAATTCATGAATCTTTAAGCATATTCATTACGAATAATAATTCATGAATATTTAGGCATATTCATTATGAATAATTCATGAAATTTAAGCATATTCATTATGAATAATTCATGAATAACAAGGCATATTCATTATGAAATATAAACACTAACCACTCCAGAGATGGAACCAACGGAGGCAACCCTTTCGGCTAATCCACCACTAGTGGCGGCAGCCGCAGCGGCAGCAGCGGCAGATATCGTATTTATGGCAGGCTGCAGATTATAACAATTACACAAGCAGTTATCAAAAGGTAATCAGCAATACAAAAAGATCGCTCTCGATTTCTTCACTTAATCTCACGCATCTACCTTTGCAGCTTCGGGTGTTCTTGAAGCAGCATCATAAGAAAGATTCTCGAAAGTCCGAAGCAATCGTAGCCCATCAGAATTCGCCAAGATTTTGATTCCGTTTTCGTTTGAAGAAACCGCCAACAGCGCACCATCTTTGTTAAATCGGATTCGTGGGCTTGCCTTCAATATAGAATCGATTAACAGATTAGATTCATAAACCAACGAGTTATAAAACATTTTTCTTAATATTTTTATCTTTATTTCGAGATAAATGATATTACCGGAAGACCTCCATCAGCATCAACGCTCATCAAAAGTTGAGTGTTGTCCATATCCCAGTACTTAATCGAGAAATCATCACCAGCTGCCAAGAACCGGTTTTTAGTCGTATCGAATTGGACAACACCTAAAGATCGTTTACGGAACCCAAGATACGTCCTTTTCACAGCTCCTTCGCTTTCATTCCATTCCACGATATGCGATTCCCCATCTTTGCTCGTCCCACATGAAAAAAGTCTAAAATTTCCGATCGAAAAAAGAAAGCAATTACGACCCCGAAAACTATTTAAGAACGGACGGTTACAAATAGCTCAAAAATCATTAGTCAAAGTTCACCGAACCTCGTTCCGTCAGCACTGTATGCCATTGTCGTGCACCATCGGCCGGGAGCCTCGTAATCAACTCGGGATCCCATGTTATCATATAACCAAGCTTTTATCTTCCCATCAAGAGCCGTTGAAAATATGAACTGACGAAAATAAAAGTTTTGAGTGCATAATTAACTAAACGAGCCCGGTATATCCCGAGTAGAGTGGTTGTTTCCGTGAAGACCCTCGGCTTTGAAAAGTGTATTGAGAACAACAATCGAAAACTCGAATAAGTTACCTGAATGTTCTCTTTATAGTGCGGGCATACAGAATATACGGGAGCATCGTGACCTTCAAAAGTGTATTGTCGTGCACCAGTTGCAGCATCCCATACCTACCATAACCGAAAAACAAACGAGACAACGTTATCTCGATTAGTAGCATTTTCGATTATTGGGTTTTGTTTGTGCAAAAGGGTTTATAACCGGCAACCCCTGAGCGGGCCCACATAGCCCGCCTAAAGAGAATCATGTGAGAGGCAAATCAGGTAGACACTGGGCTTGTAAGAGCCCACTGCCCACAAGGAGCACAATTCCCAAAGGAATTGTGACTCCCACACTGTCCCCACCGCAAGAGCATCATGTGAGCACCCGGACTCATGGTTTTAAAACGCGTCTGGTAGAGGAGGTATCCAGTCCCTTACAAAGCAACATTCGTTCCCCTCCCCAACCAATGTGGGGTCTTACAGGCCGGCTTAAAAGCTCAGTGCCCACAAAGATCCCAATCCTCAAAGGATGCCACCTCGCCAGTTTGTGCAAGTATACCACCCCGGAACCAACTGTGCTACGCCCTGGTGACATTATTGTGGATAGATAATCATAATTCGTAAAGAAGTTCTATGTGAAGCAAACCTTGATGGTCTTATCATCTCCACACGTTATGACACAAAGCTGCTTATTAGGATGAGAAAATGCAAGATCATTTACTCCACCGACATGGGCATCAATCTACAACAAAAAGAATCAACGGTCATCAAAGGCACACACAAGAATACATAGAATAGCAGGAAGAAATAAATTAAACAAACCTCGAGATGTTGTCTAACGTCATCACCGCCGTGATACGAATATATTTGTACAATGTGTCGTGAATATGCAACTCCTGTTCATGTGAAATGAAATCACATCGATTAATTATCCACTAAGTGCACTTATTTAATAAGACAAATGCATCAAAATGTAACAACGTTTGGTTTAGTTCCTATTTAGTGTAACAAAGAATATCTTTTTTCTCAATCAATGTCACAAAGTTTCAAATTTTCCTATTTTGTACCCATTTTGTGAGGTAACCTGCTGATCTTGTAACATTTAATGACATGGGTACCCCTATTTACGAGAAGGTTGCGGCAAAGTGGACAATAAACTTGATATCCATGTCATCATATGTTACAAGATCAACAAGTTACCGCTCAAAATGGGTAAAAAATAGAAATTTTGTTACATTAAATAGAAATTTTTGAAACTTTGTTACACTAAATAGAAACTAAGGGGTTGTTTGTTTACCTCTTAATGGTTCCATTAAGAAGCAACCTTTGAATGGTTAAGAGGTAAATCTTGTTATGCAAAAAAAATGTCTGTCTCCTAATGGTTCCAAAACCCTCTGAATGATTTTGTATCCTGACCCTCCCTTAACCATTAAGAGTCCTGATTTCATTTTGAACAATTAAAAAACAACCGTATTTCATTTTGCACTATATCATAAGAGCCTCTTAATCATTCTTCTGACCACTTAGTCATTCTGCACCAACTGCAAACTGTTCAGCAACTGCCAAACAACACCTAAGGCAAACTTCGTTGCATTTTGATGCATTTTTGCACGAGTTAATACGACTAATATAGCAATTTAGCAAGACTTACCAAACAACGAACCATCCGGGCTCCATATTACACGGTTCACGGATACGCCAGGATCTTTTACCAACGCAGCCTAAGTTCAACAAAACGATACGATCACTAAAAAAAGTCGAAAAGATATCTAAAGACATAAATTGGAATTATAAAGTAAATGTTTAAAACCTGCATAGGCATTGAACATGCACTAAGATCCCAAACTTTGAAATTTCTAAGAACCAATTTATCCCGTGAACCAACTTCCCACAATCCGATATCGCCCACATTTGTTCCGACTGATTCATCATAATTCACATAACAGAAAAAGTCAATATCCAACGTCTCGAGTCTCAAATGTCGACAAAAACCAAAAACACGTGATTACCTAAGAGCAACGTCTGTTGAATAGGATGAAAATCCATACTCATAGGAGACGAACCCTGGTTCAACGTTCGTGCAACCGTCTTCGGCAAATCATCCGGTGCATTAAACGCTTGCGTATGACTACCGTGACCAGGGAACGAAACAGGCATCACGTTAATCGGTAGATTCACCTGTGTAACGCAACAACATATCCGCAAATCTTACTCTTGCAATGCTCGTAGATACGTAAATACTATCGAAACATTCACCTCAAATTACCTCCTCGTTTATGCCCATGGTTCTTGTTCGTTTGCTCATGTGATCGGAATCCCCAGATGGGAAATCTAAAGACGGATTCGTTGGCGGAGTTCTCGGATGCTTCAAAGCGGCTGTAAGTCTCAATCAAACAAAAGTGTTAACGGGTTGTAAACTAGCAATCGGGTCATATATTCATATGAAACATTTCATTAAAAATAGCATAGAAAAATGACCTGGAATAGATGGACCACCGAGACCGATCGCACTACCAGATACACTTGGATGAGATACGGCTGGAGGATTAGACATCCAACCAGCGAGTGGGGTCGGAACTGGACCTGGTGTAGGTTGAAAAGGCTGCAACATTAATACACCAATAAGGTCAAATTTTTCGAAACTTATATACTTCACTAGGGGAAGGTTCATTTGAAAACTATAAATATTTTGAGAATGAGACGTTCATGAATTATTCATAATGAATATCGTGATGGATATTCATGATGAATATCATGAATAATTGAAATGTATGTTATTCATAGTGAATATTCAGGTATATTCATTGTCAATAGTTGGTTCTCACGTTTATGAAAATGTTTGTGGTTCCTAAATGAAGTTTCCGGAACTCCACTAAATTGATATGTCAAGATGGACAAAATTAAGGCACAATACGAACCCCGTGTGCACCCAAAGGAGGAAAGCCACCAGCTTTAGGCAACGGTCCAAGAAGTGGATTATTTGCGGGTGATGGAGCACGTGCACCGTTTGGTTGTCCACACGAATGGTCTACAAACAAAGTTTTGATATCGGGATTTGGCCTTGGGTTTTTACAAAGTTGGTGCTGCCAATTCAAGCTGCACCAAGAAATCGACAATATCAGTTTTAAGATATATATAAAACGGCAAAATACATCAAAATGCAATGAAGTATGTCTTAGTTCCTATTTAAAGTAACAAAGTTTTAAACTTTACTAAATAATGTAACAAAGTTTCAAATTTTTCTTTTTTTTTGTTACCCATTTTGACCCATAACGTGTTGATCTTGTACCATCTGATGACGTAAATGTCAAGTTTATCGTCCACTATGGTGTCCACATCATCAAATGTTACGGGATCAGTAGGGCAGCGGTCAAAATGGGTACAAAATAGGAAATTTTGAAACTTTATTACGTCCAACAAGGGGAAAAACTTCTATACAGTAAATCAAATTTTGATGCATGTTGCCTTATATAAAACTCCACGGTCGACGTTAATGATTATGCCGACTTCAAAATGCTTATACGGCATACCTTTGGTTGATTAGAGTCCGTAACCTAGAATTCTTAAGATTTGGAAACTGCAATTTGTCACGGAAAAGAGGATTTGCTTCGATAAGCTTCTTGAGCTCAACCAACATTATAGCTCGCGCTGATTTCGTATCTCCATACTTCGACAATTGCTCGTTTTCCCTTCAACACGAAGAAAAACAGTTAAATAAAAAAAAATCCAACCACGGTCTAGCATTCGAAATCTTGACATTTAAGGTAAGGTACCTAAAATTCTCCAAAGTTAACAACTGAGTTATCTCCTTGAAAAGCTCTTCGTTAAATGAAGCGAAAACTTTAAGATCCTTCACAAGAATTTCAACAGCCTTCGAACGATCATGCCTAAATTACATAAATTCAAATACCCATCGTTATTTAAGCTCAAAGATTCATATAAATTACATAAATTCAAATACCCATCGTTATTTAAGCTCAAAGATTCATATAAATTACATAAATTCAAATACCCACCATTATTTAAGCTTAAAGATTCATATTAGTTACATAAATTCAAATACCCACCATTATTTAAGCTCAAAGATTCATATTAGTTACATAAATTCAAATACCCACCATTATTTAAGCTCAAAGATTCATATTAGTTACATAAATTCAAATACCCACCATTATTTAAGCTTAAAGATTCATATTAGTTACATAAATTCAAATACCCACCATTATTTAAGCTCAAAGATTCATATGAAACAAGGTTAAATTCAAATACCCACCATTATTTAAGCTCAAAGATTCATATAAATTACATAAATTCAAATACCCACCTTTATTTAAGCTCAAAGATTCATATAAATTGCATAAACTCAAACACCCACCATTATTTAAGCTCAAAGATTCACATAAATTCAAATACCCACCATTATTTAAGCTCAAAGATTCACATAAATTCAAATATCCACCATTATTTAAGCTCAAAGATTCATATGAAACAAGTTCAAATTCAAATACCCACCATTATTTAAGCTCAAAGATTCATACAAAACAAGTTCAAATTCAAATACCCACCATATTTAAGCTCAAAGATTCATACAGAACAAGTTTAAATTCACTAAAAAGAAAAAAAATCTTACTTATCCAATGCTTCAAGATACTTCTGCTTCCTAATTTCGAAAAAGATCTTCATCGAATACCGATTATCGTCCACTTTCGTAAACCCAGAAAGGTATTTCTCAACATCATCCCAATTCCCATTTTGCACCTCATCCTCAAAATACTTCATGTTAAAGAAAAACCCTGATTCTTGTTCCAACCTATGACAAAATCCCATCAAAATAGAGGCGAAAACAAACATATAAGTTCACAAAAAGTACCAAAGAATACAAATATTAAAAAAACCCCAACTCATCAACAAAAAATGGGAATTCAAACACTTACTTATGAACGGTTTCCTTAAATTTTTCTTCATCAAGAAACTGTAGGATCAAGAACACAAGCTCTCTACTTAGAGACGACATTGAGCTCAGCCGTCCCCAAATCAAGAAAATGAAATTAGGGTTCTAACGAAACAGATCTGTAAATAAATAAATAACCCAGAAAGTAAGAAAAGAAATACAGGGTCGGCTACCCTTTAGCTTCATCCAAACACTAAAAGATTACCCAAATAAGTTAATCAATTATTTATTGCTATGACCAGGTTCACAAAAAAGAAAAACATTTAATGCTTGGACACAAATTTCAAGATTTATAATTTATAAATAAAGTTCAAAAAAAAAAGTAAAAGGAAAAATATTTGAAAACCCTTTACCCAAAAACTAGATCCTTGATCTTCAAACTTCAATCTAACTTAACCCACAAAAACCCATGAATTTTTTGGTTGGTTTGAGCATGAATCACGATAAAGTCTCAATTTTTTTACATTTTTTTATTGGAAAGAAGAGGAAAAATTATAAACTTTGACAGATCAGACAGAAGAAAGCAACTTTAAAAACTGGGAAGTAAAGATGCAAAAGAAAGAAAAGGGTTGGCAAATGGGAAGACTAAAGCAAGTCAAGAATCGTGAGAGAGAATTTATATACATGTATATATATGTTATATATGTGTATGTATAGAGAGAGAAAGAAGTTAAAAAAAAAGAGTTCTTTAAGCAAAATATTCCAAGAAAACACAGAGACTGAGTTGAAAGAGATTCACCTTAGCAAGATCGATTGAACGATAGAACAGAGAGATGAAGAAATGAGGAGGTTGAGGTAGAAGAAGACAGACAGGGTCTCTCTCTCTCTATCTGTACACACACATGATTATATATGTTATATATATATATATATGTGTGTGTGTATTTTTCTTACCTATTGTGCGGAGAAAATTAAAGAAATAAGACATTATTGAAGAGAATATGGGGGAATTTTATAGCAACGGGAAATGAGAGTGGGTGATAAGTGAAGTAGCTTATCACTCTATTCTTTACATTGTGGATGATAAGTTTGATGTGTTATTGATAAGTAGATGATAAGGGGGTCACATGGAGCCGGCTGGCTTTGTCTTTTGGGCATTCGGCTTGGAATCTACAACTAAGCAAAATGCGACCGAGCAGTAAAGATAGTATCTTGTTATATGTCATATATCGTGTTAGAAGAATAGTTAAAGTAAAATGTAAAAATGGAACTGAACCTCTTATCATTTTAAGTTTCAAATCCACCTAGGAATTAAGGTTATTTGGCAATTGCTGAATGGTTTAGTGCATAATGATTAAGAGGCTTATATGATATATTGCAAAATGAAATATGGTTGTTTGCTAATTGTTCAAAAAGAAATCAGGACGTTGAATGGTTAAAGAAGGCCAAGATACATAATCATTCAGATTGTTTTGGAACCATTACGAGGCAGACCTTTTTTTGCCAAACAAATATTTACCTCTTAACGATTCGGATGTTGCCTCTTAATGTAACCATTAAGAGGTAAACAAACAACCCCTTACACTTGATACGGGGATTGATCTGGTGCATCTCATCCTAATGTCCATCTAAGGTGAAGATTTTTTCTTACCTTTCTCATCATAACTTTCATTTTCACTGGAACTCAACCCTATTACCATTATCTACCGTTTACGGTAATCCATCATCGTGTCCATTTATTTCAATTTTGAGTCCTAGGCTCCTAGCTAGATCTGACGCTTAGACAAACTCCAGCTATTTCATCTGAAGATCGATCAAAGTAGACTTGAAAATACTTCACTGGTTATATGAAATCAACGTTACAAGATAAAATAGTAAGTAATAAATGTTGCTCGATGTTTTTTTATCTAAATAGTAAGTAATAAATGTTTTTTTAAAGGGTATCCTAGGCACAGCCTAGGCTAATCCCTGACAATTTTTGACTGTTAAAGCGACACCCCTGGATAAACCCCAGTGGTCACAGGTTGCGTACACCTGGATTCGAACCCGGGGTGGATGGGATATCCCACCACATCCCTCACAGGCCTTAACCAGTACGCCACAAGCCTTGTGGTTAGTAAGTAATAAATGTTGCTCGATCTAATTTAATATTGTGCCAACGGTAAGGGGTTATGCTAGAAATGCACATCCGTATTTAGACCCAAAACCAACTCGTAGTTGGTTAGTGTTGTCCCCCTTCCTAAACTTAGGGGTCGTTTACCAAAATGTTTACCGGATTAGCGTTTACCGGCAAGGAAATTGTCTCACTTACCTTACCGTATAACATGCTAGACCGTCAAATTAAATTGATTGTTGGTAAGCGCCTTAAACCCAGTAAGCGTTTACCGTATAAGAGTCATTTCTCTCACTTACCGAGTAAGACTCTAGGTCCTTGTTATGACTCTTACCGGGTAAGATTCTAGGTAGTTTCCATGTTCAATATGTAAGGACCGTAAGTTAAGTGATATCGGTAAGCACTTACCTGGGTAAGTATTTAGTAAATGGCCCCTTAGTTGTTGGATTCGGTCATACAATCCGTCTGTGAGTACTGAAATAGTTGAAGACCGGTAAAAACAAGACGATTATATAACCAATTCATGACCAACTTTGTTTGTATTAGGATATGTTAAAGCTCGGTCAATTGACCGACTAATTTAGGGCTAGAACACATATGTAGAAAAAAAGTATATATGTATATCAATACACACAAAATAAAATACTTATTATCACTAAGTTATGTATACAAGAACTGTATATAACTTTCAATTAACAAATATTCTTGAAAACTTTAAACATAATCCTATTAGAGAGATGAATCTTTTTTAGTCGGTTAATCAAACAAATGTTGAAAATTAAATTGGTTCATTAAAGCGAATTTAGACGTAATTTTTTACTTTTGACTTTTTAGTACCATTGATTTCATTAGTTGCACAAGTTTTAAACACACATTTAAATATACTATTGCACGATATGGAAAATTTTTATGGTAATCGAAAACTGAGAATGAATGTTAAGTAAAGTAAATTATCATTATATGCATACATGTGGTTGATAAATTCGCGGTCCTATTGATAGGTAGGAGGTCCCATGGAGCAGGTTGGCTTTGTCTTTTGATCAGTTGACTTGAAATCTTCCACTGCAAACTCACTATTAGTAAAATGTGAACCAACAGTAACGATACTATGGTACCATAATCTACCATCCTGTCCATTGATTTCACTTTGAGTCCCAAATCTAACAATAAGGCAAGCCCCATATATTCTACCCGTAGACGAGTCGATATAAACTTGATAATATTGAAATTTAATCGTATAAAATCCACGCTGGTAAATAAAATAGTAAGAAATGTTTGATGGCGTAAAAATATAAATTCATAAAATAATTTATATATTCATCAAAACCTCAAGTGAATGACAATGATTTGTTAATAGACTTTTATCTATACTATATTATAAAAGAGACATAAAAAACTCTTAATTACAACTTCTAAAACATGGAGTACCACCATTTTATGCATAAATTCTTAAAATCTCTTAATTTACAATCTACAATGCATGATGTACAAATGTGAAATGCATACTCTTTGTATGATAGAAAGTTTCATTTTAGGAATAGATAGTTTATGTTTCCTAAACTATTTCAACCTTCCGGACTTCCCTAAAATTCAAAATTTAAATTCAAATTTCAAAACAATCAAAAGGTGTGAGATAAAATTTTAGAGCTCCATCCCAAATTCAAATCACCTAAATCTCTAAACATGCTCTGAAACCCTAAAATGTCTCATCCCATCCCAAATTTAAATCGGTGAAATTTATCATTTATATTCTTAAAAATTGTTCAACTCTTCTACTTTCTGTAGGTGGTCATCAACGCAGGGAGAAGAGGTACCTGCTTTAGAAGTTTCAAGATACAAGGTTTTTGGTCCTCAAGATTTTTGGTTTTATTTTGAAGATCGATTTGCGATGTCAGGGAATTGCTAGGTTGTAAGAAATTTTTCCTGCAACTCAAAATTCAAGTAAGGTTTTTCCTTTTCTAAATGCTGTTTTCGATTAGGTAATGGAGGCTGTAAGAAGTTCTAATACTTGGGTATTAGATCGACGTGAAAAAAAAATGAGAATAGTTGCTTTGGGACAGCGTGAGTGGTTAACATAAAACTTGTTTTCTGTTTTTACTACCAACAACGAAGTGCCATCATGGTTGATGTTTTTACAGGACTGGAGATTATGGTATATCTTATGCCTGCACACACACACACACACTCACTCTGTTGAATCATACTTCGATGGTACAACGAGTAGTGGCTAGGTGGATTCGAAGAAGCTACAATTTTGTTCCTTCCGTGTTCGAATCGCTCTAAACATGAAAGGTTATCTTACATCTCTCCCTACTACCAATCTTTGTCTGGTTATTAATTTTTGATGTGGTTATTAATTTTTGATTCTACTAATAAATAAATTGTTAAATAATTCATAACTGTTTTGTCATATATATTGTTTCTGGATGCGTAACAGGACTTGATTATGAATACAAAGCAGTTAATCTGCTCAAAGGAGAACAACATAGCCCTGGTAACAAATTTTGTTCCTTCACTTTAACCTAATGAATATAGATTTGCATGATATTAATTGAAGAGTCAGTTTTTGCTACATTGATCTATCTAACGATATCAATATCGTTAAAATATGAGATCAAAAGTGTTTTTAGGGTTGCAGATATGTTCTTGGTTGGAATTGGAACTGCAATGCTTGTATTTGAGTTTCATTTTGAAGGTTTCATCTATAACATAGTCAAAAGGGCATGTTTCGCTTCCATCTATAACTGTTTTTTGTCTCCAAGTGAAACAAAGACAGACCGTATTTTATTTATAATTTATGGGGATTTTGGGTTCCTGGTCTCAATGTTGTTTCATGTTTGTATGTCGGTTTGAATTTGATATATGTTTTCATTTGATCTTTTTGGAGCTTGTTTTGTTTAACAAATATTTATGATAAATTTACTTTGTATCTATTTGATTCTAATTACATAATAACACCCATGAGACACTCATCAACTAATCCGAAATGAGTTTGGCTTTGGTCTGTCAAATTTTGATTTGTCAGTTCCAAAGCTCAAACAAATC
The DNA here is from genome assembly GCA_954870635.1 of Arctium minus. Taxonomy (NCBI): domain Eukaryota; kingdom Viridiplantae; phylum Streptophyta; class Magnoliopsida; order Asterales; family Asteraceae; genus Arctium; species Arctium minus. Next base: position 3,581,368 of record OX941091.1, read on the forward strand.
TTTCATGGAACTAAAGTAAAAATGGTTTGTTCGTTGTTCTTTATTTTGCATTATTTCTTATCTAGGATCTCACTTGTGAAAACATTCAGACTAATATTATGTCCAGTCATCATTCAGACTAATTGCATTATGCTGTACCCTATTTGCTCCTTTCAACCTCTACTGATCTATTTGAAAAGGTTACAAGTTGCTCTATTGAAAAAATTACGGTTGCCTATCTAGAGGCAATTACTACAATTGGAGACACAACAGACTCATCTTATGAACATGTTGCAGGTATGCTTTCTAAGAAATGTTCCACATACATAAATACATGCTCTCTTGTTAAACAGTTTCTTGATGTCAAGGATTTTGTAACACCCGTAATTTTCGATAAGTAAATGTCACTGGGACAATTTAGTGACTTATAACCAGTGGGGTTTTGTCGGGAATTGCATTGTTTAAAGTCCCTCGGAGTATCGGAAGTTTTGGCGTTGAAAAGTCGGAAGTTTGATACTCGGTACGTCCTGGGCGATTGTGCCCGCGACTGTGACAGGGTGTCACTATCGCGGGGCACTGTCGCGAGGAACGTACCGCGGGCAACCCCCTTCGGGCGACTATGCCCGGCGACTATGCCAAGGGCATAGTCGCATGGCACTATCGCCGGCGGGTGCAGACCTGCTTAAAATCGCGAACCTCAGCCCTCTTTCATTCCAACCTTCCCCCATTTCACCCTCTTCTCTCTAGAAACCAAACCCAAACCCTAAAATCGGTTTCTATGTATCCATGGCGCCAAACCTATCATGTTCCAAGTGTTCTCCCCCACCCAACAAAGATTAGAAGCTCCACCTTCATCTTCCTCATCAAGTTCAACGGTTAGGAGCTCGGGTTGAAGTGTTGGTTTGAGTGTTCTCGGAAGCCTCTTTGTCTTCTAGGGTAAGTTTTCTTATATTAAGGTTATAAATGCTCCATTGGTGGTTTCTTAGGGTTCGATATCTCAAATCTCGGATTTGATGATTTTGGAGAAATTAGGGTTTTGATCTTGTTTGGGATCTTGGTATTTTTATGTTTGGAGAACGTTTCCTTATGGTTGAAATGGTTATTTATGGGTTGGAACTTTGGATCTAGGTTTTGGAAGTTTTCGGCTTGAGGATTCAACTGGTCTTCAAAAGAGCTCGTTGGGTGAAATCTAGATTTAGCCTAAATCTAGCAAGGTGAGTTCAAGTTGATTTGTGAAAACGGTGTACATGCCAAAATGGTTATTTTAAAGTGTTTTACATGAAATGGTTAACTGCTGATAAGTTTGGAGTATTTTGAAGTAAACATGTATTTTACTTGGTATTTGTCAAAGTGTGAGTATTTTAATGAGTTTTCTCATTGGGTAAACTTGGTTTATTTTAGTTTCATAAAATGCTCATATTTGGGATTTGGACATCTTGATAAGTAATATCATGGTTTATGCATTTTGGGGATTTTGTACAAGTAGAGTCCATTTCATGACTCATACATATTGGTGATTTTGGTACAAATGAAGTCTATTTCATGATTATATGCATCTTGGCGTATTTGCATTCATAAACCTTTTGGAAAACCTTTGGTCCATTATGTGTTGAGTTTTGGGTTAATCTCATCTTTGGGATATGTGTTTTCATAAACGTTGTTTAAGGACATTTCATTATTTGGGGGACCGATAATTATTGGTCACATGGATTTTGAGCATTGTAGCTCGGCGTTGGCTTAAAAGAGTCTTGAGGACACTTGTCCGGTTTTATATGGCTCAATGTAGAGTCCGATTATGACGTACGTACTAATGCGCGGTGTTGCGTATTGAGTTTGGTTACGGGCTCGAGTGTTTTGGTCATTCGTGTGTAGTCCGGTAACGTTAGACGGTGTGTAATGGATCCATAGGCACGTGAGTCAGTCCGTTTTGGATGGTCAATTGGGTATTGCGGGGTTGAACTTCGGTACCCATGTTTTATGACCGGAAACTTTATAAGTGATCGCTAGGAGGGTTGAGTCTGTAGCGCTATCGGGGAGTGAGCGCTAGGACCTCCGCCGCTTGAAGTAATGCCTGGGAGGTAGTCTTTAAGTGTGTCGGGCCTTCAGGATGGAGTTCTTCGGAATGATCCATCAAGGTCAACTGACTTGGGGTGACACTTGGTAAAGGAGTCGTAGGGACACTTGGGCTGCGATGTCGTGAGGTGTCATGCGATTAACGTTGTTGAGTGGCATACTTTTGTGTTCTTCCGCTCTCAACGGATACGGGTATCCCCCGTTGTCGGCCCGCTGTATTTTGGATATGTAATTGTCCATGCTTTAATATTTGGATTTCATCCCATTTTATGGTTGTGTGAGTATTAAGTTTCAGTTCCATGTTTTAATGGCGTATTATATTTATATGGATTGTTTCTGTTATTTAAGGGTCGAGTATGATGTCCCACCCGGGTTTGGGTGTTTTGGGGATAAGAAGTATTATTTACATTTTAGCACATTTGAGTATCGAACTATGACCCCGTTTTGGGTGAGTTACGGGTTGCATCGTTTTACAAGAAATGCATGTGTGGGAGCATTGTCTTTAAAAGTGTATTTTAAGGGAAAATGTGTCGTTTCCATTTGGAAGTATAATATTTCGAAGGATCTGGATTTAAACTGATTTCCTTTCTTTTAAAGATATATTCGTTCATGTTAACACTCTTGAGCTCACTAAGCGTTAAGCCTAACCTTTTTATTTGTCGGCATGTGCATCAGGTTCCTAGCGGAGGGTTCAGTTCTAGCGGTGCTATGAAGAGTTGAGCCTTAGCCTTACAAACGTAAGTAATTGGTGAAGTCTTCCGCGAGTTGGAGATAGTGACATGTTTTGGGTTTTAGTAGCACCCGTTCTTATTGTTTACGGTATGTATAGATAAAAGGTGTGTATTGTAGCAAAATCTGAATTTGTGGTTGTAGATGATTCACTTATGGATGTATTTAGAAATTTTTAAATAAGTTGTTATTTCCAGATTTGAGGGTGTTACAGATTTCATTGGTGTATCTCATGACCTTGACCCTATAGTTTGGAGTGTTGGGGTGCCTTGGTTTTTTAATATAGATTGGTTGTTATATTTCTATGATGGGAACCGATTTGTGGTTTTTGATCCTAGTTGTCGGATTGTCATTTTGGTTTTATGTATGGTTGTAAATTGTTATGGGGATCACTATGCTCAAGGTTTATGGCTGTTGTTACAGAGGTTATGAAATGACCTCATATGGTTTGATGTATGGTTTTAAATTGCTATGTTGGTTTTAGTTTCTGCTTTGAAAACTATTTCTAATTTTATTTTTTAGATTATGCTTTGAAAGTTATTTTTAGTTTTAAGTTTTGTTTTCTACTTTAAAAGTTCTACCTATTTTTATTTCTTGTGGTTTTATGCATTATCTTATGATGTCGAGTTTGATGATTCATGTATAATTTTTTTTCCAGGATAGGAATACTTGCATTTGGTAGGAGGTATCCAACTATCCGCCACTGTTGTTGCAGGGGTGATTATATCGTGTTGAGCACCCTCAAATGAACCTCTCTCTCTCTCTCTCTCTCTATATATATATATATATATATATATATATTACTTACCGAGTTACTGCATAACTAGGAAAATTACATACTAAAGTTACTGCATCAGAGATTAGAGTTGTTCCTGCATTAGATTATAGATTAGTTTGTTTATTCCTTTTGCAATCATAAAATTTGGAAATGCTTTGAATTGAAATTTTGAGTTTCATCTGCATTTTAGTTTGCATCATTTCCCTTCTAATTTGCATTGTAGTCTTGCATCATATTAGAGTTGTTCCTTCAATATGTCAAAGTTTGGATTTTAACCGTCAACCTTCAATACGAGAGTTGTTCCTACCTTAATTTCTGCATATATGATTCTAATTTGCATTTTAGTTTTTGTATAGTTAGATTTATGCATTTCAACTTTTGCATTTTAGTTTATGCAAAATTAGATGCATCTTGGTTTTTGCATAATTAGGAAAATGACATACTATTACAAAGGGTCAAACTCTTTGTCTTTAATTTGAGATAACTGAAATCAACCATAATACATACTGTTTAAAATTAATAAAACAGTTGATAACATAAGCAGGTCAAAGTTTTCACAGGACGTGGAATAGAGTTGCTTCAAATTCTTCAGACCTCCAAAGCTTTCCAGTTTCCAAGCCCATTTACTTAAAAAGTAAATTGACCAACATTGTTGTTCTTCCACAAACACCAGGTAATACCAAATTTCAGTGTATGTTGGTTTGAGTAGCAAAAACTAACAATCAGTTTCAACCCTAATGTTGAAATCGTTTTGCACTTCATGATTTCAATATTTGGGTTTACTTTCCCCCAACCTTTCCAGTAGCATAACTCAAAATGATTTCGACACCGGATAAAAACATGCTACTGCAAAAAAAACTTACCTTCATTTGGAAAAGAATCATTTTGCACTTCAATCGGTAGGCATTATCGTGGGATAAAACATGCTACCGGAAGTAGTTTATCAATTTTGCACTTCATGTTATCAAAATCATTTTTCACTTCACATCTGATATTTCTTTTATTATTATTCTAATTTGTATGGCTTTGGTGATAGATGTTGATATTTATAGCTTCATCTAATGGGTCGCTTACCATACACTTACCGACTAAGCGCTTAATGAGTGTATTACCTTACCGAGTGAGCATAGTAAGAATCGAGATTCTTACCTGGTAAGTGATGGTGGTGACTCTTACCTGAAAACTTGTATATGAATTCAACAAATCTCTTAACAATTTTCTGCAGCATTGTTGTATTTTTTTTCTCTTGTACATTCGTTGTTCTAATCGGGAATTATGTCATTTCATGTTGACTTCTTTGTAGAAACATGTTTCCTTATGCTCTGGATGTTAACTTGACAAGGAACTTGAAAATTATCTCTACTAACTTATTATATGAGATGGGTTTTTACATAAACTTGTAGAGTTGAGTTTCATGTGTATCCATATCATGTTTATTTGTGATGAAATCTTATTGTTAGTTTGTTACATTGGTATTTTGAAGTTGAAGACAGATGGTTCTTCAAGAATGGCAGCTGCAAATCCCCTTACTAGTGTTCACAAGATTTCAACCCAAAAGGTAATGGGTTATCAACTGCCCCTTTACACTGAGATACAGACCATGTATGGATTTGGTGGTGCTTAATTTTATTTTGTATGTTGTAACTTGTGTGGGGCTGATTTTCTTAAAAGTTTATCTAAAATCTACTATGCATCTCAGTGGTTTGTGTTTTCTTAATTTATGGTTCTTAAAAGTTCAATTACATTTGGATTATATTCTCTGCTCTTTTTCATCTTTGTGGGCGACATCATTTTTTGGATGTTTCTTCTTATTTTTAAAATTTTACTTAATATTTTCATCTGGTGAATTTGGGATTTGGGGTCTTATTTCGTCGGTTTTTTATGAAGTGTTTAACCAAACCATTGATTTGTTTGATATTTTCTAGATTGCTAATTCATTATGATTATATTGCCCTCACAACTCTTGCGGAAATACATATCTTGACATTCACTTCTTTCTCATGTGATGGCATCACGACTTGCAAAAAGGGTCACCTTATGCTGACAATCGTACTACTTTTCATCTTGTTATAGCCGCTGTAGTGATCAAGTTTTCCAGGGGGCTGCACCTTCATTCGGGATTGATGACTTGTTCATGATGCTCGAAGACTTGTACTTTTCTGTTTTTATGCTTTGAAAATGAATGTTTGATCCAACAGGGGTTGTTTGGTGTTTATTCAGACTCTTGTCTTGTTGGTATTTTTTTAAAAATGTAATAGGATGTAGCATTATGTCTCCTTTAAAAGTTTACTCAACATAAAGACAAATTCTTATTTTTGTAATAGGATGTAACTGGGGTTATAATTGCAAAATTTAATTTGTAAACTAGAAAAGCCTTTGCTAAGTTTATAGCTTTGGAAGCCCCTTCTTCACTCAGGTGCTCTTTTAGAGAACAATCTGTTAAGTTTTCGGCTTTGGAAGTCCCTTCTTCACTCAAGTTTACAGATAATTTTACCATTTTCATCTTTGTTAGAATTGTTTGCATATAGTAAATTAAACATGAACATAACGAGTGGCATGAATCTTTTTGCAATTACCATCTTCCACTCTAAACTGAAGATTTTGAGTAATATCACGAATTTGAAGTCAAAATGAAGGCCTAAAAGTTTGGTTTATGATTACATGATTACATGTTATCCTGGTGCAGATTGCTACCGAGTTAGGAACTACTATGGATTTGAACTTGAATCTTTGCACTTTTACTTCTTGAACAAAGTCAAGGTTTAGTTCGTGTGAAATTACGAAGAACCATCTGAAAGTTGGTAAAAAAACCAACCTCCGATTCTTGATGTAAGCGTGTTAGTGGCACTTAGGGGTCGTTTACCCAAATGCTTACTCGGTAAGCACTTAACGATTAAAATCAACACTTTAACACAGGGGCCGCTCACCCAAACGCTTATCCGGTAAGAACTTACTGGTAAAATTCGACACTCTAACTTACTTTACCGGGTAAGATTGTAGTCCATCAAGAAGTTATCGTATGCAAAAATTTGCCCGGTAAGCGCTTACCGGGTAAGAGTCGTCACCTCCACTTACCGGGTAAAACTCTCCCATCCTTATATCGTTCTAACCGGGTAAGATTCTCGACTCTTGCGATGTTCATCCGGTATGGTAAATGAGCCGTTAAGCACTTACCGGGGTAAGCATTTAGTAACTGCACCTTACTTTACCAGATAACGGTAGTCCATAAAAATGGCATCATATGCAACAATATATATGGTAAGCGTTTACCGGGGTAAGAGTCGCCACCCTTATTTACCAGCTAAGACTCTACATTCTTTTTATCACTCGCCCCTTGCCACGTTCATTTGGTAAGGTAAGCGTTTAAGTAAACGAAAAGTTAAATCATCTGACCGTGCTAATGTGAGATTTTATTTTAAGACGGCAATTCAGGCCACGATTCATAATCTTGAGATGCAGGGGTTTTTATATGATTCACAGGGTAATGCTCCACTTGCTCCTCTCGACGATTCAGGTAGATGCTCTCGATTTCTCATACGATTCTAATTTTTTGTTTCTAATCTCGATTTCCTGTTTTGTTTTAGGTTTCTCCATTTCTAATCTTGATTTTTAATCTCGATTCGGCTCCTCTCACTTCTTCGTATTTGTGTTCTGCTTGTGCTTTCATCAGGGGGTAATTAATTTTCCATCCATTGGTTTTCTTAGTAAACCATTTTGTGTTCTTACATGTTGTTAGTTTCCATCCAAGTTACTCAATGATAGAAAATTGTGGTTTTAATCAAGTATGTTTCAATTTCAAACATGGTTCTTATAAGTAATACTTATCTGCTTTAAGTTCTTGACCATGTTTCATCTAAGTTGTCCATGATCAACTTAAACAAGCCTCATTAGGGGGTATCCCAACTCCCAAGTTACTAACTTTTTGACGTGTACTGTTTGCGAGCAACAACTATATTTTTCATATATTTTTTTATGATTCCTATTCTTAACATTCCTTTAAATTTCCAATTTTATCTTCCACGATATTTAGGGGTCGTTAATAAATTAAATTCTTATCGGGTAAGCGCTTACCCACAAGAGTAATTACTCTCAATTAACATTGTCGGCCATCAATATGGATTGTGGTAATCATCTTCTGTTAAGATATTGTGTAAGAGTATTCTCTCTCACTTACCGGGAAAGATTTTTGGTCCTTGTTATATATGTCTTTTATCGGGTAAGATTTTCAGTCCTTGCCTTGCTCATCGATAAGGTAACTGACGTTCGATCCTTGCCAGTCTAAGGCTTTTTATTATCCATTCACAATAACTTTCACACATTGCTCACCGGTGCATTGCACGGGCACACTACTAGTTTTTAATAATGTGTTAATGGTAATGAGTTATGTTGGAGATGTATAACTGGGTTCAGATGTGAAATCAATTACACGTGGACCATTCCATCCAAAACCTATCTACTGGACCCATCTTATTATACAAAAAAAAAACGATTATCAATTGTCAGTATGGAACCGATTAAAGACCAATAAGAACAATATAATTTCATAACCAGTCCACGACCGCTATTCTACTTTAGGATCAATGAAAGCTCAGTCAAAGAACCGTCAACGGAAAAATTTGTGCTAAAAATACACATGTACAACAAAAGTATATATGTAAGTATATACACACACATATACATACAAGTTTTTTATATATTGAAATTGTATATAATTCATATATAAATAAAATAAATAGGCCCTGGAAATATCGATTGACCACGTAAGTCAATTGCATATTGTTAATTTTTAGAATCATGACCACATACAGATAGAGGAACGTCTTTTTTTGGATGTTTAAACCATGTCTGAAAGGTCCAATCTAGGACAGGTACCTTGCCCTCTAGGTTACACCACTGGGGATGTTTGATTTGTATGTTGATGAAAGGGAGCGAGGATGATTATTGCACTGATGTTGTTCGGTTGATACTGTAGAATGGGAGTGATCATTGTGCGGGGTAGTGAAGCCATTGACCGACAACAACGTGAAGCAATACACTTAGGGGTTGTTTGTTTTTAAAAAAAAAACTCTTAATGGCTCTTAAGTCTGAATCGTTCAGACCTTTTTACACATCACCTCTTATTAATCATAACTAAAATAAGATTTCATACTTTAGACCTCTTAAAAAACAAACCGCACTTTAGTAGAGGAGATGACAAATCTGTAAGTGGAATATTCTTTATGTGACACCGATTTCATTTTTATTCCCTTTCCCAACTCATAATAATCTGAATCAATCCCCCCTTTAATCACTTGATTTTTCAGTTAACCTTTATTTTGGAAAATCATAATCCTATACCTAACCAAATAAACGACTTCTTTAGTCGAGTTAACCATACCAATTTTAAAAAACAAAATTGGTTTGTTTAATCTAGATAGTGCAATTTTTTAGTTATGGGTTGTAGTACCGATAATATCATTAGACAAATAATAGTATTTTTTTTCTTTCTAATCAATGATAAATGATAATATGTTAAAGCAATTCCAACAGCTTTCCCAAAATTTCTCCAAAATGGAGAACCAAAAGTTAAAATCTCCAAGAAAATTTACATCCATCTCCAACAGATTCCCCATTTTGAAGATAAATCATTTCATTTCAAAATTTCTCATTGGTGGGAAATAATAAAATATAATTTCTCTCCCCTAAACATTTTATTTCAAAATTTCTCATTGGTGGGAAATAATAAAATATAATTTCTCTCCCTTGGTAATCATTTTTGGGGATATCTCCAAATTTGGAGAAAATTACACCTCTCTCATATTTTCTCCATTTTGGAGAAGCTGTTGGAGCAAAAAATTGCTCAAAATCTCCATTTTGGAGAAGCTGTTGGAGATGCTCTTATACATCTGCTTAGTCATTACTAATAAGGGTAAAGTAAAACCTACGGTAACTTTAAAGTTATGTTTTCTTTTGTGTACTCATATTTAGGGTCTCTTTGTTAACATATTAATAAGCACAATGAGACTCATAGCTTATACGGTCAGTTACACATGATTGTTTGATAGTTGCTTAATGATATACAAAGTGACTTATTCAATAAACTTTTAGGGGGTTTATGCAAAAAAACATTTTTTACTAAACCTGTCTCTCCCAGTTAAAAGAACACACTTGTTCCATATATATATATATATATATTGAACGGCGGATAAATTATAAATAAAAAAAAAACTAGCAAGAATGTAGAGAAAACAAATTATATGTAAGAGATAGCAATAAGAGAGTTTTGTAACCAACCCACCCAATTAATGTTACACTTTTTGCTCCTATTTGTAACCCAAAAGAAAGAATGAGACACAATGTTATCCCACAACGTCGCTTTCTTAGACTCACGGAACCTAAAAAGAGTCCCATTCCGTAAAGACCAAATAGTCCATAAAGCCGTTAGAATAACAGCTTCAAAACAAGCCGACTCCATTTTCTTCAAACACAAAGATAATAACCAACCAATCTACTCTGAATTGGACCTAAACCCTGGAATATCCAAACTCCACCATCGACCAATTTGATTCCATATATCCCGAGCCATTTGACAAGAGAAAAACAAATGACTCACATACTAAATCTCCAAATCGCAAACCGGACATAACAGGGATGCACATCAGTTCCTCTTTTATCAAGGTTGTCTCGGTTGGAATTTTGTTCAAGCTCAACCGCCAAGCAAAGACATTAATTTGGATAGGAACAAACCAATTCCATCTAGTAGGAGAAGAATCTACCACCAAAATTTTAGAATCAATGTAACTAAGAGCAGAAGTCACCGAAAACTCACCCGAATCGTCAAGAGACCAAAGCCTTCTATCTCTTTGGTCAGAAATATTGCGTAGCTAGAATCTCCGTAAAGCTAACAACTGCGACTCATCCACACCTCCTCTCGGGTCTCTACGCAACACTGAGCCCCAATCCCCCCAGGACCAAACGATCTTGCACCAATGCCGATTTGTCACGATCAAGCACATATACCCTCGAAAATTGCACTTTAAAAGATGAATCTCCCAACCAAACCTCATCCCAAAATAGAGTAGATTTCCCATCGCCTATTTTTTTCTTACAAAAAGACAAGAGGTCAATATCATTATTATCCATTTGTTGAATCGTCTTCACAATGCAAATCCAAGAAGAATTGAACATCTTATTGGGTAACCGCGTTCCAATGAGCCCACACACACCGTAAATCAATTTAACCACTTTGACCCACCAAAGTGCATTTTGATCCTCCCGAAACCTCCAAATCCATTTAAAAATGAGAGCTCTATTGATAGCAAACAAGCTTCCAATACCAAGCCCCCCATCTTTTTTACAAGCCAAACACTTTTTCCATTTCACCCAAGCAGTTTTTCCATATATTAAAAAACTCTCCCAAACAAAACCATCACAATCTACACATACAAATTAATATACAGATACAACATTATTCATACATAACTTTATGAAAAATCAACCAAAACAACCCCTTAATCTTGTCCAATTTGCTTGTATTATATTTGTTTTTTACTTCCGATAAAATTTGAATTCATAGCTTATGGTTTTCTTGAAGAAAACCATAATTATTCAAACATGTGATTGTACCGTAAAAAAAAAACTTAAAAGATGATATATAGTTTCTAAATTTCTTTAAAAAATCATCAGGTTATTTAATAACGATACTCACCTTTTCATCGGTTTGTATGTGCCTTTTTTTGTTACTTTCGAACATAATTGCCTAATTGGTGCTATCAAATAAAGGGAAAAGTCCAAAAAAACCCAATGGACTTTAGTGTTTGGAGTGATTAAGTCCTTGGATAATTTTTTGGAACAAATAAGTCCTTAGACATTTCAAAACACACTAAATAAATTCTTGAACTTTTGGAAACATGTTAAATACATTCTTATTACTTAAAAATGTAAATTGTAACCTACATAATAGATAAAACTACAAATTAGAAGAAAAAACAAAAAAATGTCACCTACTTTATCACCCTACAAATAAGAAAATTAACTAAAATAGTCAATCTCATCAATAAAATTAATTTTTTAAGCACTTTTCAAAGTCTTTTCTTAAAATAGTTAAAGCATATTATTTTTTTGACTTAAAAACTGTTTTTGGCAAAAAAAAAATAGAAAACATCTTTATAATTTGTTATTTAATTTACTTTATATCTTCTACCTTTTTATTTTCATTTTAATCTTTTATTATATTAACACACATAATCGTATATTAACTAAAATATATCAAAAAGTACTTTTTTTACAAATTACATCATTATAATTGTCTCGTCAATACGTTTAAATTGAGCCTAATATTGATTTTTTGGATTTAATCTCATATTATTAAATATCATAAATACGTACTAATTATATTTAATATTTACACTTTCTATCCTTTAAGGTTATTTATTTAATAATATAAGATTAATTTGTAATTATAAAGGGTAAATATTAAAAATAATTTGTACGTATTTATGATATTGAATAATAGAAGATAAAGTTCAAAAACAATATTGAGTTTATTTTGAACGTATTGACGAAACGACTATAATTGTGTAATTTGTAAAAAAAAACTACTTTTTTTGATATATTTTCGTTAATATCCGATTGTGTATGTTAATAAAATAAAAATGTAAATGAAAAAATAATTGATATAAAATAAATTAAATAACTAATTATAACTGTATAAGAATGCAAAGTGTAATTTTTTTCTAAAACCATAAGCAAAAAGTGAATCTTTATACATAAAATTTTCTACGTGAGGATGTTTGTTATTTTTATTTTTTTGGAAAAAAAACAATCCTTACGGAGGAAAAAAAACATTATGTGCAAACTTTGACAATTTTAGGAAAAAAAAACTTTGAAAAATGGTAAAAGAAAAATAAATATGGTTGATAAGATTGAATATTTTAGTTAATTTTCCCATTTTTAATTTGTAGGCGGATAAAGTAGGTGACTTTGTTTTTAATTTGTAGTTTTACCTGTTATATAGGTTGCAAGTTAAATTTTTAAGTAATAAGAATGTATTCAACAGGTTATCAAAAGTCCAAGGATTTAGTTAACAAGTTTTGAAATGTCCAAGGACTTATTTGTTTCAAAAAATTGTCCAAGGACTTAATCACTCCAAACACTAAAGTCCATTGGGTTTTTTTGGACTTTTCCCTCAAATAAATACAAGTTATCATTTTTTGTATAAATTTTGTTCATTTTAATATCAACAAGTTTTTTTTGTCGCTAATCAATATAGGACATCAAGTTACGATTGTTTTCACATTAAAACCGATTATACTCTTATTATATACAGGTCAAATTTGGGTACATTAAATGATTTAATATATTATTGTTAGATATTAAAGTATTATTAATAACGGCAAGATTTATAATATTTTATATTAAAATAAGTGAAAACTGTTATCTATACTATATTATAAAGCACAGATAAAAAACTCTTAAATACAAATTACTAGGCACAAGGTACCATCATTTTATGCAATATTTTAAAAATCTCTTAATTTACAAGTATCAAAGCTCAAGATACATATTACTACTGCAGACTTCTAACACCCACCAATTTGGTATGTACAGGGTATTCCTTTTATGCAGACCTTTCCATGTATCACTATTAATTAATATATTATATTACTATAAATTTGTTTTAATTATATTATTAAATATGTAATTGGTTATTTTTTTCTAGATGTCATTAAAATATATAAGATAATCATTGAATTCTAACAAAATACTTAATTTATGAAACATTAAAATCGTGATATATCTCGCTGCATTGCGCGAGTACGCTTCTAGTTTAATATAATGAATCTATACTATATTATAAAAACGACATAAAAAACTCTTAATTACAACATTTTAAATACAAGTTACAACTAATTAAAGTCAATTACTTAATTTACAATTTCTTAATGTTTTGGTACAATCTTTTCAAGCACAGTATCTAACATAATCATCTATTTGTGGAATAGATACGCATTTATTAATATAAATATTTGGTTTTTTTTGTGGAGGATTTTATAAAATAGATTTTATATTATCATAATCTATTTTAAATGTAGATTTTACATTTAAATCTATATTAATGAGATTAATATAAAATCTTTTTTCTTCTGTATTTTTTTATATTACATCTCATAATGATTTTTCCATATTTTATTTTATAAAATCTTTTTCCATATTTTATTTTATAAAATCTTTTTACATAATGAGATGTAATATAAACTCTTTTTTCTTCCGTGTTTTTTTTGCTAATATAAAATCTATTTTATTTTATAAAATCTGCACGTATTTTATATTAATATAATATAAAATCTACACTTATTTTATATTAACATAATATAATGTAACACCCCGATTTTCGAAGGGTATCATTTCAAGTTAATACCGAAAGCGATATATTAAGGAAAAATAAGATATTTTATTTTGGGTTTGAATCCTTGATTTTACAGTTTAGATGGATGAAGGATTCAATTACGAGTCCAACGGTTCTTTCCGGAGCGAAAACGGAGCTATAACGAAAAAGTTACGGCCGAAACAGTGTTTAGGACTTTCGGTACATTTCGCGCGACCCTGCCTCGCGATTGTGACAGGGCACTGTCGCGAGTCACTGTCGAAAATGGGTTTTTTCTTCATTTGGCCATAAGTCTCTCATTTCAACTCCGATTTGGGCGATTCAAGTTGCTACGGTTTCGTTTTTGAGAGCTTTTCAAGGATCAAGCAAGAGATTGGAAGTTTATTGAGGTATACTAGAGTATTTTGTGGTGGTAAGCTTCTCATCCCTCACTATTCATCTTCTTCCCCAAAGTTTTCTAGGGTTTCATCCATCATTTGTTCTCCCTTTCATAGATTGAAGGTTTGTAATCATTTTGGTGAACTATAAGTGTTTTGGTTGGTGAATTCAAGCTTGGGTTAAGGTAATCTTCTATCCTCTTCGGTATTGGAAGTTAGGGTTTCGGTATTAGTTGAGGTATCCATGTATATGGTTTGGGAAATGATTCTTTGTGGTTGATTATGTTTATTGGTGGCTGAATATGTATGGATTTAGGTTTTGAAAGTTTTGTCTTGAGAATCCAAGTGTTCTTCAAAAGAGCTCGTTGGGTGAAATATAGATTTAGTCTAAATCTAGCAAGGTGAGTTTACTAAACTTTTGTTAAAACTGGATACACATCATATTTGTTTAATTGTTGTTATTATCACATATTTGCTCAAAATGGTCATCTTTACGGGTTTAAGTATTTGATGGTATTTCCATGAGATTATGTGAGATATATGTATATGAAGTATCATCCCATGAGTTACTCTATGTTGTGTAATTATTTGGGGATTTATATTATGTGTGCCTACAATGGGTATTTGACATGATTAAGAAATATATGTTTGGTATAACATGATGATTTCCATTTGGAATACACTATTGGTGTTATTGTATCTACAACGTGGCTATGTGGATATTCATGTCATATGATGGATTTACATGCTTAGGATGGTAATATTGTGTTCTTGGTTGATACCCGAATGACTAACGGGTTGAAACACATCTTTGAGACCTCCTATATGCATTATGTGGACGAACCAAGTCTGTGATTCACTATAGGAATGTAGGTGGGTGACATTTGAAGAATTTCCTAAGACGGTAGTCTCCTATGTACCTAGACCTCCGCCGTCGGGGAATTTCCTAAGGCGGTAGTCCCCGTAGCGTGTCGGGCCTTTGAGTCGCCAGAGAAAGTGGCTTCAAGGTGCATTGCCTCTTTGGGTGAACCGGATTGGAGATAAATGCATTATGTGGACGAACCAAGTATGTGATTCACTATAGGAATGTAGGTGGGTGACATTTGGAGAATTTCCTAAGGCGGTAGTCTCCTATGTACCTAGACCTCCGCCGTCGGGGAATTTCCTAAGGCGGTAGTCCCCGGAGCGTGTCGGGCCTTTGAGTCGCCAGAGAAAGTGGCTTCAAGGTGCATTGCCTCTTTGGGTGAACCGGATTGGAGATATGGGTCGCTCCCGTTGACTCCACATCTACGTGATTAATTGGTTAACTGCTGATAAGAACTGTAACTGTTTCTGGTATGCTTTTACTTGTTCAACTCAATAGGCTTTTTGGCCTAACACTTGTTTGGTGTCGATGTGTATCTCAGGTTCTAGCGGCTCCGGTTCTAATCTGGCTTGGTACTTGGGTGAGATATTTGGGAATATTGCGATTGGACTTACTTTTGGTAGTAGAACCTTTGGGTTTATAAATGACACCCTTATTTATAATCTATTTTTCTAGTGATGGAAATTAGATTAGTTGGTGGTTATTTATTGTCCGTTTATTTACGACCGTATTTAAACAGGTTTGTGTATTTTCCCATTGTTGGGAGGCTCTTGCTTTGGCAATTTTAAATACCGCATGTCCGTTTTTCGGATTTTTGTTATCCCTATTTTAGGGTGTTACATATAAAATCTACACCTATTTTATATTAACATATATATGCAAGTTAACCACTTATGAAAATACATTCGTTTTTCACATTGTATTTCATTAACTGTTAACAGAGAAATTACGTTTCATTTTAACTCGGTTCAATATTCCAACAAAAAATTTATCTTCCGTGCAATGCACGAGCCCAACACTAGTAATTAATAATTGAAAGATAAACCTATTCAAACCCTCAATTATTAAAATAAGAGCATCTCCAATGGAATTTTTTATAAAAACATTATTTTTACACTTTTTGTTGTCACCTCACATCTAACTCATCAAAATAAGATCTCACATAAAATGCTACAATAGTAGTTCTTACAAAAGCATGTTTTTGTGAGTCCAATATAATACTTATATAAGTTAAATATATAATTAACGATTATAAAGTCAATAATATAAAAAAAAACTAGTAATATGTAACTTCACAACAAATATCAATGCAAGAACCAAGGTTCTTATTTAAGAACCTAAAGTGTTTTGGGTTCTTATAAGAACTCTCCAGAATGCTCGTTCTTGCATTAAAGATGCTCTAAAAATTAATTTTATTTTAATATTTAGAGCATCTCCGATGCAAGTTCTTATAAGAACCTCATTTTTGTACTTTTTGGTGTCACCTCATTTCCACCCCCATCAAATTAAAAATTCACATAAAAGTCCACAATGATAGTTCTTATAAGAACCTATTTTTGTGGGTTCCATATATATAAGTGTCTGTTTATTAGCAACTTAATTAGCTTAATGAGACTCACAACTTATTCAGTCAGCAATATATGACTGTTCGGTAGTGGCTTAATGATATAGAAAGTGGCTTATTCAGTAAGATTTCAAGGGGGAGCTTTATGCAGAAAGA
This sequence comes from Arctium minus, assembly GCA_954870635.1. Classification (NCBI taxonomy): domain Eukaryota; kingdom Viridiplantae; phylum Streptophyta; class Magnoliopsida; order Asterales; family Asteraceae; genus Arctium; species Arctium minus. Next base: position 3,598,255 of record OX941091.1, read on the forward strand.
CAAGTTTTTTCCAAACCAGTCTCTCCCATTAAAAAACACGTTTATTCCATTTATGAAAAAACTCTCTCAAATAAAAACCTTCTAAATCTATACAAACAGATTAATCCACACAAACACCTTTATTCATACAGAACTTAATGGAAAACCAACCAAACAGCCCCTAAGTTAAATATATATGATATTAATAATTATTATAAAGTCAAGAAAAAAAATAAAAAAATAAAGATAATGTCACATTTCACACATTTCATGGTAAGAACCAAAATTCTTATTATTTAAGAACCTAGATGGATTTGGGTTCTTATAAGAATTTTCTACAATGTTAATTCTTACTAGCCACTACACTTTTTGCTTATAAAAATATTGCATTGGAGATGCTCTTAAATTAACACACTATTTTTTCGAACCAACATATGCCCCTTATTTTTCCTAGTTTTTTTTAATAAGTCTCTTTTTATTGCTTTTAGCAATAAGCATTAGAGATTTTTTTTTATAAAATATAATAGTTATTTTTTCTAATTATTTTTTCAACAAGCAATTTTAAATCATTTCATATTGTTATATAGTTTATCAAACAGTTTTAATATAACAAGTTTATTAAGATCTACCTTATCAACTACGTTCAATTTAAATAAATACAAACTAATTGTGACACAAAAAATATATATATCGTTTGATTTTAATTGTTAAAAGTTCTGATCTCCTAAGAGTTGTAAAAAACATTGATAAAATTTGGAACTTTTTTATAACGAAATAGTATTAAAGTAAAAATAAATGAAAGTTGTTTTTCTTCAAGTGCAATGACTTAGTGGCATTTAGTTCACGAAATGAAATATGACGAAATTGTAATATGTTAAAGGAACTGAAATATAAAGGAATTTGAAGATTTAATCATGTTAGACCATGTGTTCGGTTGACAGGAATTGAAATAAAATTGTCAACATAATTTGAATATGTTTGTTTGGTTTGTTAAATATAATAATAGCGGTGGTGTGGAGGCGGTGGTGGTGTCGTTGGTATTAGCGGTGGTGGTAGTCGTGGCGATGGCGATGACTGGAGTGATGGCTGCAATGGCGGTAGTGGTGACGACTATGGTGGTTGTAGGGGGTGAAAGTGACAACGGTAACGACGGTGATGGGGACAATGGCGGTGACAACGATGGTGACATTCATCGTGGTGGGATGGAATTGAATGATGGTACGATAACAATTTTTTTTTCTTAAAAGATGGTACGTATGAATTGAAATTCATTGTTAGAACGCAAGGAATTTTCATTCCACCATATGTAGAATTCAAATTCCTTACCAAAAATCCAAAAATGAACCAATACAATAATGGAATTAGGTAAATGAAATTGACCATTCCAATTCTTTTAAATTCTCCTAAATCCCACTGAACCAAACTGCCACCCCTTTTCTTTAAGTTAGTTTACATTATATATATGACTTATTGCTATATAAATTATTGTATTATTTTCAATGTATAAATTAATTAAGTTTTAACCAGAAGGTCTTATTTAACAACATTTTATTTGTACAACAGTACAAAACGCACTTTTTACATAAAACAATTAAAGTTGGAGTAAATTATATGTTTCCTTCTTATGGTTACTAGTGTTGGGTCCGTGCATTGCATGAGAGGATAAATTTTTTGTTAAAATATTTAACCGAGTTAAAATGAAAGGTAATTTATCTGTTAACAGTTAATGAAATACAATGTGAAAAACGAATGTATTTTCATAAGTGGTTAACTTGCATATGTTCTTAATCGTTTGTTGTTATGAGTTTGTGCAATAATTTTGGTAATAGTTTTGTATTATATTATTTAAAACTCAAACGACATATCTCACAACATATTTATCTGACTATTAACTTCAATACCTCATAGTATTAATCGATAAAAATAAAGATATGTATATATATCATATTCCCCTACTTCGAAAAATATGATTGTGGGTTTTGAAAAATATAAAAATATAGTAGAATACCTTTTGTTCAGTTGCAGGTTCCGCCATTGACACCCGACCGTTCGTCTTCTTCTTGTACTCGGATGATACATAGAGAAGCTATATATATTTATAGTGAATGTAGATAATATTTTAAAATCTTTTATTTTCATTTTCGATTTTACATTTAAATATAAATATATTAAAAATATGGAAGAATATTTTTATATCTACATCGTTTCTATTTTAATTTTTTTACACTTGGTTAATTTGGAAAGTATTGCGAAATATTTTTATTTTAAAGAATACGATAATTTATATGTGTATATCGTTATTTTTTATTTTTAATTTATATCAACCTTCTTTTTTCTTCTTTTAATACTCGTGAAAAAAAATACGTGTAGATTTTATATTATCAAAAAAAATACGTGTATATTTTATACTATGCTAATATAAAATACGTGTAGATTTTATAAAATAAAATAGATTTTATATTAACAAAAAAAATACGAAAGAAAAAAAAGTTTGTATTACATCTCATTATGTAAAAAGATTTTATAAAATAAAATATGGAAAAATATTTTATAAAATAAAATATAGAAAAATCATTATGAGATGTAATATAAAAAAATACGGAAGAAAAAAGATTTTATATTACATCTCATTAATATAGATATAAATGTAAAATCTACATTTAAAATAGATTATGCTAATATAAAATCTATTTTATAAAATCCTCCACCAAAAAAACAAATAGTTATATTAATAAATGAGTATCCATTCCACAAATAGATACATTTAAAATAGATTATGCTAATATAAAATCTATTTTATAAAATTTTTCACCAAAAAAAACAAATAGTTATATTAATAAATGAGTATTCATTCCACAAATAGATGATTATGTGAGATACTGTGCTTGGAAAGGTTGTACCAAAGCATTAAGAAATTGTAAATTAAGTAATTGGCTTTAATTAGTTATAACTTGTGCTTAAAATGTTGTAATTAAGAGTTTTTTATACCGTTTTTATAATATAGTATAAATATATTTTTAACAGCCTCTTCTTTTTGTTTGAAAATTTAACGGATCATGTTTTTTGGTTGCATGTTTACAACGAGTTAGTTAATGCAACCCCATGGACCCAGGTTGTTGATTTATTTAGATACCAAACTTATTAAAAAACTGCAACTACAATGACCCAACTCGTTAAAAAAATGCAACCATAAAGATATACTCGTTAAAAAACTTAATAACATATAAGGTTGGGTTCCAGTGGAAATTTGTGGTTAATGTGAGAAGTGGTTATTAACCGTTGGATTGGAAATTGATGCACATTAGGAAGAGATGTACTGAGATAAGATGCATCAGATCAATTCATTTCTAAGCCGCAATTCATTGAGAGTATTTGATTAAAAATGATCAATGGTTCAGATGCATTTTTCACTTTTCTCATGTTAATTCAACTTTTCATACGATCGTTCGCTTTATAAAATGTATATACATTTCATTGAGTTTAAAAAAGACGACAATTACCGTGAAAAATACGTAACTACAAGGACTAAATATGTAATTTACTCTAAAACAGAAGTATTTTTATTGAGGGCATCCGCAATGGTCAAGTCTTTTAAATACTTGATCTATTTGTCACGTCAATAAAAAGTCATCTTCAAATTACCACTCAAATAGTCAAGTCTTTCTAAAGCTTTTTGTTGCATTTTTAATATATATACATAAACTATCCTCGTCTATTTGAAATGTTTTATAAAGCTCCTTTCATTATTTGTTGTTATTTAAAACACAAATACGTTTTTTAAAACAAATATTATACAACAATAACATAAAATTTAATAAAAATATTATAAAACGATAATGAAAAACTGAAAGTAAACCTAAATTCCATATTTCTTTTTAATTTCCTCCGTCAACATTTGTTGATACCTTAGTTGTTCGTTTCCTTGCGTATTTTCCATTAACATTTTTAGCTCGTTGATTTTTTTTGAAGACTTGCACGAATCTTTTAGCTCATTTAAGTGTTCAGCTACACCATTTATTGTGGAGATCCGTAAAGTGCTTATTTCGTTGATTATATCTTTTACTTCATTTATTTCGGCATTTGAGGTAGTCGCTTTTCCTTTTTGTACCCTTGTTGCCTTTTTTTCCCGTCGGACGAACTCTGGTTTCATCATCTTCCTTCTTGAAACTTGTTTAATTTTTAAAAACTATGATTTCTAAAGACAAAAGTATTTAATTTTTGTGTTTTTTTATTTTTGATATTTACGAAAGCGTTCCAATAATGTATTTTGTTAATAATAATAATAATATTTTATATATTTAATAAATGAATTATTATTAAATGAAAATGTAAAATTAAAAATGTAAACCTATGATTGTTGAGGGATCAAATATAAACATTTTATAAATATTCAAACACTTGACATCCACCAAGTCATTGGATGTCAAGTGATTCTTCAAGTAATTGTTCCAATGGATACTCCTTACATCAAGTGATTCTCAACCTTTTTATCAAGTCATTATTTTTACTATCGGAGAAAGTCGACTGGTAACAAATTAATAACACGTCAGAAATTAAATTTGTCATTAAAATGATGTGGTGTGAAGTGGGACCCACAGGGGTGTATGATTTGGTAGTTGATGGTGACATGCGTTATCATGTACCCTTAACTGCAACAGTGAAATGTGGGACCTCCATTCTTTCAGATCACATTTATTAGGTGACGTCACCAAAACATCACATTTTTTGCATTCCTTTTGTTCTTAAATTTTTAAAAATTAATTTAAACTTAAGTGGAGTTTTGGTGATCTATTCTATATTATAAAACACAGAAAAAAAACTTTTAAAAACAATAAAATTATTGAACTTAAGGGTTCGTTTACCAAATACTTACACGGATAAGCATTTACCAATAAAATTTAACAATATCACTTATTTAGCGGGTAAGATTTTAGTCTACCAAAACGGTATCGTATGAAACAATTTTCCCAATAAGCGCTTACCGGTAAAATTTAACACTATCACTTACTTACCGGGTAAGATTTTAGTCCACCAAAACGGTATCGTATGCAACAATTTTCACGGTAAGCGCTGACCGTGGTAAGAGTCTTCGCCATCACTTACCAGGGTAAGACTATTGGTCCTTACCTTAGCTCTTACCGGGTAAGATTCTTGGTCATTGTCATCTTCATCCATAAGGTAATATGACTTGGTAAGCGCTTACCCGGATAAGCGTTTGGTAAACGGCCCCTTAATGTACCGTTGTTTAATGCTAATTACTTAAAACTTAAAATCTCTTCCTATTTAATCCTTATCTCTAACAACTTTAAGTCTCCTAAAATCCTTTTTCAATTCAACTTCACTAAATTCACTCCCTGCATAATTAAATACATAATAAAAATCAAATTTAAATATAAAAAATATAAAATATAATTAAGAAAAATCTAAAAGAATATTTAATGTTTATTTTATAACAAAAACATTATTTTATTAAACCTAAAATAAATTACATTATTATTAAACTATCGAAAAAACTCTTAAAAACAAACTTTTATGCATTAAGTACCGTTTATTGATACACATTACTTAAAATTCAATATTACAAATTATGATGCTTGAGTACAAATTTTCTAAAGTTATATGTTTGAATTCATAACTAACCGATAAACATAATCAAAACAAGATAAACATTTTAATTTAAATATAAATAATTTAAAATATATAAGATAAAAATAAAAGAAAATACAAAAAATAAAAAAAAATTAAAATCGTGATGTATGTCGCTGAATTGCACGAATACGTTTCTAATAGTTATTTAATAGTAATTAATTAGATTGAAAATAAAATGAAACTGTTTGATTTTATATAAGATATAGATTCATTTCTTTTAGAATTTTAAAATTTCTTTCTAAATCAAACTATAGAAATGAAAATTCATGTTCATTTCTATTTCTATTTTCATTTTCTTTTCTTTACTTGAATCAAAAAAATTATTATTTTATTTTATATGGAATCAAATTAGTATTTTATTTTGACGGTTAAGTGTGAACAACAATAATCAATTTCATATGAATATTTTCATAGAAAACTTTTATTTTTAAAATTAATCTGAAACAAACTCAAATTTTTTTTTTTTACTTTTTGGTTACAAAAGAATGCAAACCATGGCAACTATTTTTCGTTATAGTACACGAAATGAAACCTTTTACGAAAGATCATTTTGGTAATTCTAAAACATCACAAGTCAAATTAGAAATTAGAATAATTTTGATGATAAACCTATGTAAGTTTTATGAATAATTTTTATTGATGTTTTAATCGACCAAACTGAGTTGGGTTATACATGTTTACGAACATGGCATCTCATTATATCCTGATATGTAAGAAAAGAGTTTTGACACCTATTATCAAAGATAGAAGCATGACCAAATAGCTCGTCAAGATTAATGGAAAGACATGATCAATACAAAAACAATTTCAAATAAATTATATAGTCTATTTAAATTACTTTTTTCACAAAAATATATAATGAATTAAGTTTTATAATTATTACTTTTTTAATAACTTAGATAGGAACTTTACATATTTTATGAATTATATATATATATATATATATATATATATATATATATATTCTTTAGTTATCATACAACTTATGTATTTATTAAGAGGCCGTTTACCCAAATATTTACTCGGTAAGCGTTTATTAATAAAACTCGACATACAAATTACTTTACCGGGTAAGATATTAATCGTCACGATTGTATCATATACAACAGTTTACCCGGTAAGTACTTACCCGGGTAACAGTTGTCACTCTCACTTACCGAGTAAGACTCTCCCTCCTTATTCTCGCTCTTACTGGGTAATATTTTATGTTCTTGTCATGTTCATTCGCTAAAGTAAATACCCCGATAAACACTTACCGGATAAACATTTTATAAACGGCCCCTAAATCTTATTTGAACAATAAAAATTATAATAATTTTCTTTTTGGAAATGAGCATGTATGGGTTACTAGAAAACAACTAGTTTTGAAGATTCCTAAAGTGACCCTGACATGTGACTATAAATAAGCATGTGATGGGCTCAGGAATGTAAGAAGAAACAAGAGTTGTGTTGGGAGAAGGACAATTGTGTCAATATATAAATTGTTGGGGGCATTTTTGGTATAATTTCCTTTATAAAAAGGGTATGCATGTGGTGTATGTCATTCCTAGACGACTCATTCGGTGAAGACGCTTACTCTTTGACGTGTCCATCGTTCATTGGCCCACCTATCCTACTCTAAAAGGACACTTATTTTTTCTAAAAATTTAAGGTTTTAATTTTCTTTCTAAAAATATAAACAAAAGGCAACAACTTCATGTTTTGTAATTAGAGGTGGACCTACATAGACCCATATATTGGCCCGTTTCGTAGTAAGAGGAAAATTTAAGATTTTGAAAGATGTCATTATATTATTTTATTGGATGTTATTATATAGTTTTTGAAAATAAAGCTTTCATCTACGTCTTTAATGGCAGAGTTAGTGAAAACTCTGGGTCAGAGTCCCATCTTTGTCAAAAAAAAATTAGTTTTTTAATTTCAACTTAATTTTTTGTGTTTTTTTATATGTTTTAGAAAAAAAAATTACATTATGAACTCGAACATGGGTCCTTTCTATGTAAGGGCAATAAAACCAACCAACCAATCTATTTTACTATTCTGAAATATTTCAGTAGAATTGTTTTTATAGTCAAATTGTGACATCACCCACAAAATTTTTTGGATCTTCCTCTGGTTTCATTCACATTTTCTCATTTATTCATTAAATTTGAAATATACAATAACACAATATGGATTAAGGGTGGTTTACCAAATGCTTGTCAGGTGTCACTTATCTTACCTGATGAAAATGACAAAGACTTGTACACAGTAAGAAGCATAGCAAATACAAAGAATTTTACCCACTAAGCGTTTGTCGGTAAATGATGTTTACCATATAAAGTAAGTGAATGTGATGACTTTTGTCGATAAGCACTCACCAACAATCGTTTGGTAAGCGACCCCTAAGTTAATCATCTTTTAATTGTCCCGATGCAACAAATAAAAAGAAAAAAACGAATTTGATTCATGTTATCTTAACCTCTTTTTTTTTTTTTTTTTTTTTTTTTTGCATTTTTCCTGATTAATTCTTCTAATTTGTTTATCAATTAGACACCGAAATAAAGTTGGTAATAATTTTTTACAATAAATCTCTTCTATAAACATCAAGTGTTCTTTGATGTTGTATGGTTTTGATAAACTAACCAAATAAGAGTTTCGTAAAACCCTTTCCCATATAATTGATGTGATTCACAAGAATAGATGATAACGTCAAATTTACTTGTAATATACAACACATGGTTTTATAAAAAACATATGATTATTACTCAAATGATAAGACACACACGATTAGGTTTTGTATTAGACTTATAAATAGAACAAAACTGCATGGTTTAATATTTGTAAACCAAATCCAAATCATTATATTTCAAAATCAAACCAAATTTAACAGCTAAATACAATTCGATCTGATTTAAAAAATACAATGTTGTCATGTAAATTGACACCGACCACAACCCAATTTTGTAAAACTTTGGTTTGATTGTTTGGAATAAAAGAAAGAGTGTGACAAGGACAAGGCTAACATGAAGAAATAAAGTAGAAGTTGTTAATTTCCCTCTTGGGAAGAGGCTTTCTAGGAAACACACTTTGAAAAGGACTCATCTTTCACTTTCTTTTCTTTTGAGGGTCACTTTTGCAAATTCGAACAAACTTTTTTCAACTTTATCAAAATACCCCCATCAACTTTTTTATTTTCTATTTTTACACCTTTGGATGCTTTTTTGTAACTTTTTTTTTGATAACCGTGGGTTTCCGGGTCACCTTACGCGCACCCACTAATCGCAGGTGAACCTCCATGGCCACAGGGGCTTTGGTAGCGTCTGGATTTGAACCCTGGGTAGATGAGATTTTCCACTACATCCCCCAAAGGTTTTACCAGTGCGCCACAACTCAAGTGGTTTATAACTTTTGATGTACACCTAATAATTTTTTTTGATAGAAAATATTATTTCATTAACGATCAATAGAATTACATATAGAGTTGAAGAACATCAAGAAGTCAACTTGGAGAATCTATAAGCGAAGCGCAAAATTATATATATGATCGTCTTGCCAATGTGTGAGTAACCTTGTGTTCGTTTCTCGAAATACATTGGATCTCAAAGGACTGATGAACTTGCAACAATTGACGACATCGTTTTATAATAGTTCCAAATTCCGTATTATCATCCTCTTCTTTTTGTGATGTTACGATGACCACTTGAGACTTGGATCTAAAGATCACTTGAAGATACCTCATAGATTCCACCCAAGATATGAATTTGATGTACTCCCAATGATGTTCATAACAACGTCTTCAATGTGAAGTTGTCAGTTATATTTTTGTGTATATATATATATATATATATATATATATATAGTAACTAATAGTTTTATGAAGTCTTTAATTTATGTGAAATAAAATAAGTATTTCAAAACTTAAACGTTTTAAAGTAATTTATCGCAAAAAGTAAAGGGTCGTTTACTAAACGCTTACCAATATCATTTATCTTATTGATTGAGCATTGTGATGTCCAAGAAGCTTACCCGATAAGAGACAAGTGAAGGGTCGAAAGTCTTACTCGGTAAGTGTGGAAAATGAATTTTACCTGTTAAGCGTTTACCGGGTTTAAAAGGTTTATCAACAATTCATTTTCATGGTCAAAGATGTTACACGATAAGAGAAGTTAACGTGAATTTCTTGCCGGTAAACGTTTACCCAGTAAGAATTTGATAAACGACCCTAAATGTAATAATTTGGACTCCTCTAAATAAAGTTTTAATCTGGTTTTATAGTAAACTCACTAATTATTTCATTAACTATTATAAGTAAATAATATATTAAATCAAAATTGTTTTATTTTAAACGAGAATAATATATATTTGTTGAAAAATTCAAAGTTTTTTTTTAACAAAAAGGGACGTGACGACTGACGCATAAAAGTGGACCCATTCAATCCCATGTTTACCTTCTCTCCCCCTTTTGTTCTTGTAGAATTCATGTTCTTTTAGAATAAAATTAAAAATGAAATTATTTTAAGAGTAAATTACGTTTTTAGTCCCTATGGCTTGTTGAAAATTTCTAGTTTCGTTGTTATGGTTTTGAAATTACAATTTTCATCCCAATGCTTTATTATCTTTACCTCTTTCGTTCTTATGATTTAAATTTTATTGTTTTTTTCATCGCTATGATTTACACTTCATTTCCAGTTTAGTCTTTCATACTAAAACTAGTGTTTTGACCTCAGGGACGAAAATAGAAATGAATTACAAATCATAGGGACGAAAACCGAAATTTGAAACCACATGAACGAAATCTGAAATTTTTAACAAACCAGAAGAACGAAAAACATAATTTACTCTTATTTTAATTAAAGAATAATTTCACAAATCATATATATACTAGACATATACCCCTGTGATGCAACGAAATATAAGTAAAGAACGAACAATTAATGCTACTTCCTTATAGACATGTCATCAACCATGATCCAAGAATCACAACTTATGAAACCATAAACCCATAAAAATATTCAATAATTAGTTTATATTACAATTATTGACGGAAAAAATTATAATGATATAATTTATAATAAGAATGAAACGTATTTTATGATTATGTAATTTTAATGTGCTAACGATGAAAAATAAAATAAAACGTATGGATAGAAAACAAATTAATTCGTATATATTTATGATATTTAATAGTACGGTTAAATTTAAAAATATTCAATATTTGACTCATTTTGAAGGTATTGACGAGACGATTATAATGGTATAATTTGTAAAAAAAGTAACGTATTTTTTCATTGCATTTTTGTTCATATACGATATTTGTGTTAATATGATAATGGTGTAAAATGAAAAATGAAAAAACAAGGAATATAAAGTAAATTAAACAAGTAAGTGTAAGGCTGGTAAATGTTATTGTACAAAAGATTGTACAATAAACGTTTTAGAATTTTTATATAGTAGTATAAATTTATATCGGATATTAATCATTTAAGAACTATATACACTGTAATAAGTGTAATATATATATATATATATATATATATATATATATATATATAGTCTTAGCTTCATTTGAGAAATGGTAAATATATGAAAAATAGAGAAGTAATTCTAGCCATTCATACGGTCAATATCTTATTTGACTGATCAAATATTTCGGCTTTGACTGGTCAAAAGTTGCGAATATTCCAAAAATAGAATGACACTTTCGTAATTTTTACAAAATACACGGACTGTGTTCATATATGAACATGTATAATTCACATATGAACTATATGTTCATATGTGAATCAGTGTAATTCACATCTGAAATCTTTTAACTGATTCATTTATGAACCTTTGTGATTCATATATGAACTAATTAACTAATTCACATATGAACTAATTAACTGTAAATTCATATATGAATTAATTGAACTAATTAACATATTAATATATGAACTAATTAACTGATTCTCATATGAACTAATTAACTGATTCACATATGAACGTATAGTTCATATGTGAATCATATAGGTTCATATATGAACTCATCCCGGGTATTTTACGAATCTACCCCTCTATCTTCTATAGACCATGCAAGGAATTATCCGGTACTTCGCAGTCAAAGCCGCAAATGAATGACTACGATTAATTCTCTATTTCTCATACATTTACCATTTCTCAAATTAATCTTTTCCTATATATATATATATGCGCGAAGGATCGTGTGATAAGTTGAGTTAACGGAGAAGCGTGAGAAGTTGATCTAAACCGTTTATATCTTTTAATCTCAAGTCCTCCTATTAATTGCGGTTTAGAAGATAATTGATCTAGTGCGTCTCAGTGAATATTATCTCGATGCATCTCATCTTAATGTACGTTCATTTCTGATCCAACGGTTGATAACCACTTCTCACGATTCTCACGATTCTCACCATTAACTCAATTTCTCATCGAAACTCAACCATATATATATATATATATATATATATATATTAATTGATACAATAAATTCAAGCCGTAGATGAAAAAATATCAAGTGAAATAGCATATTGACTAATTATAACTATATAAAACAATACAACCTCATGGTCCGAATAATATTGATATAAATTAAGGGGTTCTAATATATGTATATCTTTATGTGATTTTATAATTAGTATTTTTCCTAGTCTTTATTAAATATTTGTTTTTAACAAACTATATATTTCATTTGTCCACCCATGTCATGTATATATGTTATGATGATGAGTAGTTATCCCACTTTAGACTTGGAAGAATGCCAAAAATTGTAAAAGAAGTTACCTTTCAATTATTAATATTTAAAAATAAATAATTGAGTGTTTTTATGACTTATATTTTGGTAACTTTTAGTGCCTCAATCATTCTTATATTTAATTGGCTTCAAAAAATTTCATACGTAAGAAGTTTCGTTTCATATATTTATTAAAAAAATAATTTATATTAAATAGGAACATGTTTTCACATCATTATTAATTTGTGTATTAAGTTTTAAAATATTTATTGATATTAATGTAATTTTAAAGATTAATTTTTTATTTAATTTTGATACGAAACTACATAATGTTAATATAACGGAATGATATTATATAACAATTCATTAAAGTTAGATGTTTAATAAGGATTTATTAATTCATTAGAAGTATTGCCATACTGGTAATAATATCAATGAATCTGTGGGACTTGGAGTGGTGAACTATGAGGAGAGAAACCTCAAAGACACAAGATTTATTGTCATCGAGCAAACTCTGTAAGATTAATTATTCGAAAGGTAAGTGATCTGATAACATTTACTCGGTTAGGGTTTGTTAAACGACTTACAACATAGTTAATATTTCAATTAAACAAGTCACAACCATCACATTTTCATAGGTATAGGTAAATAAATCATTGTAAGGGGTTGTTTGACAGTTGCTGAATGGTTTGGTGCGGAATGATTAAGTGATCAGAATGATTAAGAGGCTCTTATGATATAGTGCGAAATGAAATATGGTTATTTGCTAATTGTTCAGAATGAAATCAGGGATCTGAATGGTTAAAACAGGGTTAAAATACAAAATCATTCAGAGGATTTTGGAACCATTAAGAGACAAACATTTTTTGACCAAACAAGATTTAACTCTTAATGATTAAGAGATTGCCTCTTAATGGAACCATTAAGTGGTAAACATTATTTAATTGTAAAAATGGGATACATGTATCGTCACAATTAAAGATGTACATAAGCCAAGACGTAAATGATGGGCTTATATATATATAACTTATATAGGTCCGTAACAAGTCGTCGAGTGGTTCGGTTCATCACTAATAATAAACTTTTGTCGCACCTCACATTTTATTTCCGTCTCACCAAAGCAAGACACATAAGTTTTTTGTAAATTTTAAATCAATTTATTTCAAGTTCACATTCTCTCAGATGATTCATATTCATGTGATTATGGTTGACTATTACTCCATCCATCTCAAAATAAATGTCCACAACAAAAATATACGACTTTAGAAATATATAATTGTTACACGTTTAATCAATTGATGAAAATTTTACCTTTAATCACAGAAATGATAAAAACCTTTATTTCTTAACTAATGATAAAATTGAAAAGTAGACACTTAATTTTTAAAATACACACATATTTTAAGGAAAAACTAAAATAAAAGGGGTAGGCTAAATGCACCTCTACTTATTAAGTTTTTTCCTTGCACACATCAAATCAATTTTTTTTTTTGGAAATGCATCAATATATTAAAATCAGCCAAGAACAAATAAGACTACAACACAAATACAAATCAAACAAAAACCAACCCACCATCTACAAGGCGAAGAAAGGAGGGAGGCACAACCGAAACCCAACAAAAACCAATACCGGACAACAAACAAGACGAAAGCTACAAACAGAAAACAAACAACAAACTATATCCCACTAGCAAGAATACGGAGCCGGGCTACGACACTACAACGTCCAAGATCAAGAGAAAACTTTAACCCGATGAGAAAACTATTGAAACGAGGCAGGTTGGATATCAATCAACAAGTCACCACCACCATGTAGACTACCGAACACAAGCTTATTACGAGAGTTCCAAATCGAGTAAAGGGAGATCGAAACCACGGTTGACTATAACCTACTTACAGAGGACGATGCATAAAACAACTCGGAAAAAGACCACACGTCCGAAACCGAAGCAATAGCCCGAGGGTTGAAGCCCCACCACTTCAGAATTCTGCCACATAGCTTTCGAGATCAAATAGCACTTCGCAAAACAACGTTCCAACGATTCGACAACGCTATTACACCCGTACTTACTTTTTACATTCCCAATATATGACTTAATCTGAATTTGATAGAGAAGAGGTGCAAATAGCATTGCTGAAATGAAAATGTAAACACCCAACATAATCGATATCATTCGTCCACATATCATAAAAATTAGAAACCCTAGTTTTAGTTGGGCCAGACTCATTCCAAGGCCCAAATAGAAACCTTCAAAGTCAAATTTCTAAAAAGTCAACCACACCGACTGTCCTCTTGCTAAGCAAAACCCCTCTTCAAACAACATCTAAAAATTCCCTTCATTTTCTCCCTTTTCAATCCATTCGTCATTCTTAATCCAACCAACAAAACCCCAAGATCTAGTAATTCATCATAACCCCATCTCAATTCAATCACACGATCAACGTTTTTCAATCCAATTTCACATTTCTATCCGTATCAAATCACCAATCTTGTAAGTCCCCAATTTAACTCCTCTTTTACTTCTGTATAAATCTCAAATCAATTGATTACTTGTTCTTCAGTTTCCTGTAGATTTAGCAACAGATTCACACCCATTTGATCAATTTGTTTCAAATGGGTAGTAATTACACACAAATCCCCAAAGATTCATTCGTTGAATTGGAATTACGAGATCAAAACAACCATCGATCTCAAAACCCTAAATTACCCAATACCGAAACTTCCCCAATCTTCAAATCTCACGATTTTGTTAAATCAGATGAGTTAGAATACGATGACGACATTGATTTCGATAATTTGCCTCTTGTAATTGTTCCTAAACAACCTTCTGGTTCCGGGATCTATGGAGCTGTGTTTAATTTAGCAACTTCTGTAATTGGGGCTGGAATTATGGCACTTCCCGCCACCATGAAAGTTTTAGGGTTAATCGTTGGAGTTGTTTTGATCTTCTTAATGGGTATTTTGTCTGAAATTAGCGTCGAATTACTCGTTCGATTCGCTGTTCAATCGAAGTCGAATTCGTACGGTGAAGTTGTTCAGCAAGCTTTAGGTAAACCAGCAAGAATTTTGTCTGAAATTTGTATTATTGTCAACAATGCTGGTGTTTTGGTGGTTTATTTGATCATAATCGGTGACGTAATGTCGGGTTCGCTTCGTCATATCGGGGTTTTCGATCAATGGTTAGGGAACGGTTTCTGGGATCATCGGAAATTAGTGATCTTGATCGTGATGGTTTTGTTTCTTGCCCCGCTTTGTGTGTTGGACAAGATCGATTCTTTGAGCACGACGTCGGCCGCTTCGGTCGCGCTCGCGGTCGTGTTCGTGATCGTCGCGTTTGTCGTGGCGTTTATTAAGCTCGTGGAAGGGAAGATCGAGGCGCCGAGGTTGACGCCGGATTTCGGTTCGAAGAAGGCGGTTCTTGATTTGTTGGTTGTGATTCCTATCATGTCGAACGCGTACGTTTGTCATTTTAACGTTCAGCCGATTTACAACGAGCTCGAGGAGCCGTCGCCGAAGAAGATGAATAAAGTCGGTCGTTTGACGACCGTTCTTTGTGTGATGATCTACACTTCGACTGCGATCGCGGGGTATCTTTTGTTCGGTAACGATACCGAATCGGATATCTTGACGAACTTCGACAAACCCCTCGGGATTCGGTTTAGTACGGCTTTGACTTACATCGTCCGTGTTGGATACGTGCTTCATTTGGTTCTCGTTTTTCCGGTTATCCATTTCTCGTTACGGCAAACGGTCGACGCGTTGGCGTTCGACGGATCGGCTCCGTTATCGGAGAGCCGTAAGAGGTGTTTAGCGTTGACTTTTGTGCTTCTGGCACTCGTGTACTTGGGATCAACGATGATCCCAAGTATCTGGACCGCTTTCAAGTTCACCGGTGCAACCACTGCCGTGTCATTGGGGTTTACGTTCCCAGCACTTATCGCACTTCGGCTAAGTAGTCAAGGGCCCGGTTTGACTAGCCGAGAACGGTTCTTGGCTTGGTTAATGTTGAGTTTAGCGATCATGGTTAGCTTTGTCGGAGTTATCGGTAACGTTTATAGCATGCAAAGCAAATCCGACTGATTTGTCATCGCTCGATAGTAACAAATACTTCCACTGATCGACCTTCGATTCGGGCAAAAAAACGTCCGTGACGACATTTTTTTGTGAAATGACGAAATTGCCCTTGGGATGTGAATGGAGGATTGGTTGAAAATGAAATTGAGTTTGATACTGATTGTTATAAAATCATGTACTATGATCTATTTTTACCTTTTCATTTTGATTAAATTTTTATTCTTGTAATAACTATTTGTATTTGTGTACAATGAGAATGTTGAAAGTGCGATCATTACTATGATTATAATTTTGTTTTTAAAATGTGTGATTAGATCGTTACTATGATTTTTTTTTTTGTTTTTTTAATCGAATCTATCTCAAAGGGGTAATGTTATATGCAGTCTTACTTATATCAGAATTAGGTTGATGTTATTTTTTTTAATCAGATAGAAATTATTTAATCGATTTTTTGAAGTATGATTTATAAAACAAAAAAATAACATTTATATAAATTCATTTAGAATTAGATCTTAAGAGCATCTCCAATTAACTTTTTTGCATTTTCGTTACATTATTGACAATTTAACAAATTAAGAACTATCGAAAAACTACACAATGATAGTGACAATAAGAACCTATGTTTGAAGGACACATGTATTATTTTAACATTAAACTATGGTTATAAAAATAAAATATATATATAAAAAAAACTAATATAATGTCATTCAGACAAAATTTAAGATAAGAAACAAAGTTTTTGTACATGAACTCTAAAAATGCGGGAGACTTATAAGAACGTCTTCTTATTGTTGTTCTTATAAGTCATTACACATTTTTTCTTATAAAAACGTAATGTTGAAAATGCTTTTATTTGAACTATATATGTTAAAAAAAAAAAAAAAACTCTATATGTTAATGAAACATCATGAATCATCCATCGATTGATTGTAATTGTCGCTAGCTAGAGTTTGAGGAAAATGGAATGAATTACGACCATAAAGAAGTTGGTGTAAATGGCCTAATTCTGGTAATCCCGATTTAGTAGTGATTGGGAGTTAATAAGCTAGTTTTGAGTTCACGTTTCATATTTATGCAGTATAATTATTATTATTATTAAATATTATAAAACACGTATAAAAAGTTTTTAAATACAAATTATTAGGCACAAAAAACAATCATTTTATGCAAGATTTTAAAAATCTTTTAATTTACAAGTTTCAAAGCACAAGATACATATTACTACTGCAGGCTTCTAACACCCACCAATTTGGTATGTGCAGAACCTTTCTTTTATGAAGACATTTCCATGTATCACTATATTATATTACTATAAATTTGTTTTAATTATATTATTAAATATGTAATTTGTTATTTTTTCTAGATGTCATTAAAATATATAAGATAATCATTGAATTCTAACAAAATACTTAATTTTTTATATAAAAAACATTATATTATTAAGACTAAATTAAACAAATTTATAAAAAAAAAACATTATCACTTTCTCAAAACCATCCAAAATCGTACTGTAAATCAACAAAAAAACAAAAAATAAAATGAAACATTAAAATCCTGATGTATCTCGCTGCATTGTGCGAGAACGCTTCTAATATAGAATTATAAAGATACGTGAATGAGTAAACAATAAAATTTTGTTTCCCACACATCCAGATGTGAAGCAAGAGGTTCACGGATAAGGAACCGAAATGCAACTGATTTTTGCTATCAATCAGTTTTAGGATATTTTGTTTACGATAAATATCCCCTTTATATCGATTCACAACACAACCGCTATTATTTGTTTGACTTTTCAAGGATTTTGTCCCTACATACATCTACAAATATGATTCAAATATGTGTTCTATTTTGCCTTTTACTTTCTACAATTTAAGATACATATTTGGAGTTAGTCCTGGGATGTAAACAAAAAGAAACTGCAAACTACAGTGATGAAAACCGTAATTTATGAATACCTAAATAACAGTAAAAAAAATTATGATATAACAAAGGTTTGTACGGTCTGTTAAGTTCTAAAGTAACAACACAGATAAGTATTGGAAGACTTCGATGATTTATTAAGCAAAAGAAAGGTTGTATAAATAGCCAGTACAGTAACGTCAATAAACCCAAAACTAGGAAATAAAAAAGGAAACATAATAGACTAAATCAAACATACTGACTCCTAAACTTTAGGAACTTATTCAAATCATCTACTGACTCGGTCAGACCCAACAATGCCTCCCCTAAACTGAAAGCTCCAGCACTCAGTTTAACCTTCACACACACCCAATTTGTCGCGTAACCTGGTGAATGCAGCAAGCGGCAGAGGCTTCGTCATTATGTCAACCACTTGGTCCTCTGTTCTACAGAAAACAAGATCAACAATTCCTTCTTTCGTAAGATCTCTCAAGAAATGAAATCGGACGTCTATATGCTTGCTTCTGCCATGAAGCACCGGATTTTTTGACAACTTGATTGTCGAACTGTTATCACACATAATCGAGGTGCACTTCGATTGCTTTAGCCCAAACTGATCCAAGATCCTTCTCATCCAAATACATTGGCAAGCACACGAGGCAGCTGCAATAAACTCGGCTTCAGTTGTAGATAAAGTCACAACAGGTTGCTTCTTGGATGCCCATGCCACCGCACCTCCGTTCAGAAGAAATACATATCCACCCGTACTTCTTCTGTCTTCTGCATCCCTAGCATAATCGCTATCTGTAAAGGCATACAATCTTCCATCAGCCCCTTTCTGGTAGAACAATCCCAACTTCATAGTACCTTTCAAATACTGGAGTACCCTTTTGGCCACCAGCATATGTTGCTCGGTAGGGGCAGCCATGAAATGACTCAGTAAACAAACTAAATACATCAGGTCCGGCCTTGTAGCTGTGATGTACATAAGACTGCCAATCAACTGTTTGTACACCGTTTCATCTACTGCAGCTCCTTCTCCTTTCTTCGTAAGCTTAGTTCCTGGCACAATTGGGTTCTTAACAGGATTGCCATTTTGCAAATTGAACCTCTTCAAAAGTTCCTCAGCATACTTCCTTTGACTAAGAAAAATCCCTTCTTCCGTTTGCGTTATTTCAACACCAAGAAAATACTTCATCATACCTAAATTAGTCATGTCGAACTCCTCCTTCATAGATGACTTAAACTTCGCGATCATAGTTGCATCATTACCGGTAAAAATCAAATCATCAACGTACAAACTAACAATGATAATTTTGTTACCTTCTTCTGTTTTGACAAAGAGTGTATGTTCAGACTCACATCTCTGAAATCCTTCTCTAGTGAAGTAGCCTTCAATCTTGCTGTACCAGGCACGTGGTGCCTGTTTAAGGCCGTAAAGTGCCTTGCTGAGTTTGTAAACCTTGTGCTCTTCTCCCGCTCGTACAAACCCTTGAGGTTGCTCAACATACACGTCCTCTTGGAGATCTCCATGCAAAAACGCACTTTTCACGTCTAATTGATGAACATTCCACCCTTTTTGTGCTGCTAATGATAAGAGCATACGAATTGTATCCCATCGTGCCACCGGTGCAAAAACCTCGTTGTAATCGACACCATGTTGTTGAGCATAGCCTTTTGCTACAAGCCTAGCTTTACGCTTATCCACTTCTCCTTTTTCATTCAACTTCGTCTTGTAGACCCATTTTACGCCAATTTTCTTTGCTCCAGAAGGTAAACTTGTGAGCTGCCAAGTATGATTCTTTTCGATAGATTTCAACTCATTCTCCATTGATCTCCTCCATTCTTCATCTTTCACCGCCTCCTCGAACGTGTGTGGATCCTCAAAAGTAACAAACATGACCTGGTTGTTATTGGCTTCTTCATGAAAGAGTTCTTCACCTGTTGCAAAGTCTTGTAGGTAGGAGGGAGGTCTTCTGGTTCTCGTAGGTCTTTGTGTTCCTTCATCATGGTTATCATTGTCTTGGACAACGGGTACATCCAGTGTGGTTTCTTCAACAGGTACATCCGGTGTGGTTTCTTCTACGATTTCTTCTCGTCCCGCAGATACCTCTGCAATAATGTCTTTTCCAACTAGGTCTTCGTTTTCAAATCCTTCCCAAGCAAGATTCGTTTCTCCCTTCCTTTTCTCCCACGTCCAGCCTTTGTCTTATTCAAACACAACATCACGACTGGTAACAAGCGTTGAAGTGATGGGATTGAACAAGCGATATGCTTTAGACTCGTTACTAACTCCAAGCAGCACACACGGAAAACTCTTATCATCGAGTTTTTCTCTTTTCTGATCCGGTACATGAACATGTGCTAGGCATCCAAAAACCCTGAAGTAGTCGACGGTTGGCCTTGTTCCACTCCATAATTCCTCTGGAGTTTTGTCTTTCACTACTGAAATAGGACTCCTGTTTAACACATGAGCCACCCATCTCGCTGCTTCTGGCCAAAATTTTTTGGGAACAGCTTTGTCATTTGTTGGGAACTGAAGATTTGCTTAAGTATGATTACTACTGCCAGTACATCATGGTTACTACTGCTGAGACAAGTTACTACTGCTGAGCCAGATTAATACTGCTTGAAGAAGTTACTACTGCTAAGCAGAGTTAGTGCTGCTGGTGAAGATTAGTACTGCTCAGAGTGATTAATGCTGCTACAACTTAATACTGCTTATGAGATAATCAAGATACGTGCAAATCAAGGCTGAAAATAATCATGGAAGGTTTTGAAGATAATTATGGAAGAATTCTAAAGATCTTTTATATTTTGTAATTATCTTGTATTCAATCTTTGTTTATATAGTATAGAATAGTCTGCAACAAAGATAGACAATCATTCTGAGTTTTTGTTTTAGAGAGAGAATTAACCTCAAGGTTTACAATCATAGTTCTAGAGAAGTAGAATTCGTCTTGGTGAGACTGTTCATCAAGATTGAGGTTTTGTGTGAAAGCTTGTAACTTTAATCATTCAATAAAGTTTACAAGTTGTGATTTATATTTTACTGTTCCATTGATAGTTGAATATTAAAGTGTTCTTCCGCAACTTCTTTAATATTGTTTCTGAGTGTTATTATTCTTGTTAAGAATTAGATCCTGACAAGTGGTATCAGAGCAAGTATTCTCAGAAACCTTCATTCATCATGGACAACTCAGGCGAATCAAACAGTACTTTTGTTTCAAAGGTTCCCATGCTCAAACCTAATGAGTTTGACATGTGGAAAATTAGGATCAAGCAGTACATCCTCCTTACAGACTGTTCTATGTGGGACATTGTTGAGAATGGTCCCTCTGCTGAAGGTAAAATTGGACAAGATGGAAGAAGACCACCTCCAAAAACTGATGGTGAGAAGAAAGTGAGACAATTGGAGATGAAAGCCTTAAGCACCCTGCTTTTGGCCATTCCTAATGAGTATCAACATCAGTTTCAACACTGCACTGATGCTCAGATTCTATGGAATGCCTTAGAGAAGAGATTTGCTGGCACCAAGAGCACTAAGAGGAATCAATGGGATATTCTCAGGCAGCAATATGAGAATTTTACATCTTCAAAGAATGAGTCTATGACTCAAACTTTTGACAGATTCAGTAAGTTGATTGGTGAGTTGGCTACAGTTGGAGTCCAGATGGAACAAGATGATGTCAACCGAAAGTTCCTCAGATCTCTTGGAGATGAATGGACCATGTACACTGTTTCATTCAGACAGAATGACTTATTGGAAGAAAAGGAACTGGATGATCTGTACAATGATCTGAGAGTGTTTGAATCTGAGGTGGAAGCAAAGAAGAAGCCTACTGGATATGTTCATAATGCTGCACTCCTATCAGCATCAACTGATTCTATTGCTAACCCTGAATCAGTTAATGCTGCTAATGGAGTAAATCAAGAAAAAGGTAATGAATCTGTTTTTGAAGCCTTTATTTCCAGCCATGGTAATTCCTCTTTAATCAATGATGACTTGGAACAGCTTCATCCTGATGATCTTGAAGAGATGGATATTAAATGGCAAATGACTATGCTTTCTATGAGGGTGAAGAAGTTCATCAAAAGGACTGGGAGGAACAACTTCTCCCAAAGAAGAGAAGATGGAGCATGCTTTGATAAGTCAAAGGTGGAGTGCTATAAATGTCATATGAAGGGACACTTTGCCAGGGAATGCAGAAGTGGAATGTCTCACAACAACCATCAACAAGCTCAGACTGGAAGCTTCAACCAGAACAGAAACTCTGCTCAAGCTCTTGTTTCTCAACAAAGAATGGGGTTTGACTGGAGTGATCAAACTGAAGAGGCTATTCAAAATCAAGCTCTCATGGCAGAAGTATCAGATCTCCCAACTGAGGTACTTTCTAATATCTGCTCTCAAACTTGCATAGACACTGTTAAAAGGTACAGAGATCACAACCAGAGTATGAGTGATGACCTGAAGAGGTTAGAAAAGGACAGAAAAGACTATGTGAGAATTGTTGAGAGGTTTGAGGAACAAATTAAAGGTTTCCAAGCCAATGAACTTCAACACACATATGATACAAATTACTGGAAGTGGGAGAAAAATGAGCTAGAAATCCAATTGACAAAGTCTAGTGAGGAGAATGAAAGGTTGAAAGGAGAGTTAGCCAAGGTTAAGCTAGATGTAGAAAAGTTTTCATATGCTTCTAAAGCCATGGATTCAATTCTAAAGGTCCAAATCCATTTAAACTTAGACCAGGAATTGGGTATAATACCACTCCACCACCATACAATAACAACTACATCCCTCCTAAATCAGAACTGCTAGAGACCAAGGATAGGAAGGACTTGCATGAGGGATCCACAAAGATAGATCATTTAGATGAAGTAGTTGTTGAGAACAAGACTGAAAAAGAAGCTGGTAAGAGTAAGAATAATACTGTGAGTGGTGAGATTCCATTAGAAAATAACATTATTACCAATGAGGATTGTGGAAGGAATTGGGTCAAATTTAAGGACATAGAGAAGACTGAGGGAAAGTCTAAAAAGGTCCATTACAAGCAGACTACAGTTGTGAATCCTGTTCTTTGCAAACAGTGTGCATGTAATGAGTCTGAGCCCCTAAAACATGATAAAAGAAGAGGCAATCAAAGAAATTGGAATAATCAGTGGGCTCAGAAACAAGGAGTTGATCTGAGTAGAATCATCAGACCAAAACCTTGTTTCATATGTGGCAAAATAAACCATCTTGCCAAGCACTGTTACTTTAATCCCATTAATCAAAGGATAAATTTTCAAAGATCTATGCAAAAATTCTTTGGTTATAGGAAGGATGAAAGGAACCATGTGTCTAAGAAACATGTTAAATCTAAAAGCCACATGAAGAAAAAGATTGCAAAAGAGAGTGTCAATATGTGGGTTCCTAAAAGCACTAAAACTGTTAGTACTGCTACCACAAATAGTACTGCTTCTAGTGTTTGTGCTGCTAGACCAATCATCTTGACAAAGTACTCCAGTAAAAAGTGCTCTGATTTTAAAAATCTCATCAAAAAGGAATGTAAATACTTTGATGAGAAAGGGAGACCCAAGACCACTTTGGCTTGGGTTCCCAGTCAATACTCAATATTAATTGATTTATCTTATGTGCAGGGCAACCAGCAGCTCAAGGGAAAAAACATCTGGCATGTTGATAGTGGTTGCTCTAGGCACATGACAGGGAACATGGCTTGCCTCAAGAATTTCAAGAAAATTGATGGAGGGAATGTTGCCTTTG
Source organism: Arctium minus (assembly GCA_954870635.1). Taxonomy (NCBI): domain Eukaryota; kingdom Viridiplantae; phylum Streptophyta; class Magnoliopsida; order Asterales; family Asteraceae; genus Arctium; species Arctium minus. The sequence continues at coordinate 3,622,333 of OX941091.1, forward strand.
GTAATACTCCAGATGGAGGTAAGATCAGTGGTAAAGGAGATGTAACAAAAGGTAAAATGACCTTTGAAGATGTTTCCTATGTTGAGCAGTTAAGGTACAACCTGTTAAGTGTATCACAGGTCTGTGACAAAAAGCATAATATATTATTCACTGATTCAAAATGTATTATCCTTGCTCCTGGATTCAAGGTAGTTGATGAAAAGATGATACTACTAAGAACTCCCAGAAAGGATAGTGTCTATTGTTTGGATATGGAAAATGTTTCAACTGATTCATCCCTAAACTGTCTTGTTTCAAAAGCCTCTTTGGATGAATCATCACTTTGGCACAGAAGGATGTGTCACATGAACTTTAAAACAATGAATAAACTTGTTAAAAACAACCTTGTAAGAGGTTTGCCTTCAAAAGTCTTTTCATGTGATGATCATTGTATTGCTTGTCTCAAAGGCAAACAACACAAAACTTCTCATAAGTCCAAAGAGTTGAACACAATTTCTTCTTCTCTTCAGTTGTTGCATATGGATCTGTTTGGGCCTACAAATGTCATGAGTATAGGTAAGAAATCATACCGCTTAGTTATTGTTGATGATTACTCTAGATTTACCTGGGTGTATTTTCTAAGGACTAAGGATGAGACAAGTGGACTGATCAAATCCTTTATTCTAAGAATTGAAAACCAAACAAATCAAAAGGTAAAAGTCATTAGGTCAGATAATGGTACTGAATTTAAAAATGTTGACCTAAACACCTTTTGTGAGGAAAAAGGAATTGAGAGACAATACAGTGCTCCTAGGACTCCACAACAAAATGGTGTTGCTGAGAGAAGGAATAGGACACTGATTGAGGCTGCTAGATCTCTTTAGCTGATTCAAAACTTCTCAATACCAAAACTCACTTAGGAAAGTTTGATAGCAAAGCAGATGATGGTTTTCTTGTTGGTTACTCATCTCAGAGTAAGGCCTACAGAGTATTTAATTCTTCTTCTAGAATAATTGAGGAAAGTGACAATGTCAGATGCAATGAGAACTCACCAAATCCTATTGGTTCTGGTCCTCAGTGGTTATTTGACATTGATTCACTAAATAACTCTTTTGGTTTCAGTAGTGATGATTATGCAGAATCAGGTAGTAGAGGATCAGGGGATGAAAAAGTACAAAAGATTATTCCACAGTCTGTGATCTTTCCCATACCTACAATGGAACCTGTTGAAATCTGTGAAAAGGAGACTGTTACTGAACCAATACAGAGTGAAGAAGAAAGAAGAGATGAGAAGATTTCAGAGCATGAAGAGCCAGAAGTAGCTGATGAGACCCCCTCAGCTGACTTAAATGATTCCAATCTAGATGTTGGAATTAATGAAGAACCTAGTCACCAGACAAGAACTCAGAAGAATCATCCTCCAGAACTGGTAATAGGAGACATCACTTCTCCTATGATAACTAGGAATCAAAGCAGACTTCAAGAGTTGCAGAATCAGCAACATACAGTACTCTCTTGCTTTCTATATCAGATTGAGCCTAAGAAGGCTTATGATGCAATGAAAGATTCAAGTTGGATAGAAGCCATGCAAGAAGAGTTGCTTCAGTTTAAATTGCAAGATGTTTGGGACTTGGTGGACCTTCCAAAAGGTCATAGAGCAATTGGCACCAAGTGGATCTTCAGAAATAAAAAGGATGAGAGAGGAATTGTAATCAGGAACAAAGAAAGGCTAGTGGCACAAGGGTACACTCAGAAAGAAGGCATAGACTATGAGGAAGTCTTTGCTCCAGTTGCAAGCGTAGAGGCAATTAGGCTGTTTCTAGCCTATGCCTCATATATGCAGTTCAAGGTATATCAGATGGATGTGAAGAGTGCCTTTCTATATGGAATAATTGATGAAGAAGTATATGTCTGTCAGCCCCTGGTTTTGAAAATCCATCATATCCTGACAGAGTATACAAACTTAAGAAAGCACTTTATGGTCTACATCAAGCCCCAAGAGCATGGTATGATACTCTGTCTACCTATCTCTTGGAAAATGGGTTTGAAAGGGGAATCATTGACAAAACCCTTTTCATTAAAAGAAGTAAGAAGGACACCCTACTTGTTCATATCTATGTGGATGGCATCATATTTGGATCTACAAAAGAACAGACGTGTAGAGACTTTGAAGAGTTGATGCACAAGAGCTTCAAAATGAGTGCAATGGGTGAACTCAATTTCTTCCTTGGGCTTCAAGTGAAACAGCAGAAATATGGGATTTTCATAAGTCAATCAAAGTATGTGAAAGACATCCTAGATAAGTATGGTTTATCAGACTCAAAGCCAACAAGCACACCAATGGAAACACACAAACAAATCACTGCTGATCTTGAGGGGGAGGATGTTGATGTCCATCTTTATAGATCAATGATTGGATCTCTCATGTATCTCACAGCCTCAAGACCAGACATCATGTTTCCAGTGTGTGTTTGTGCCAGATTCCAAGTCAAGCCAAAGCAGTCACATCTTCAAGCAGTTAAAAGGATTTTCAGATACTTAAGAGGACAACCTAGATTAGGTCTTTGGTATCCTTATGAATCCAACTTTGACTTGATTATGTATTCAGACAGTGACTTGGGTGGTGCTAATATGGATAGAAAGTCTACTTCAGGGGGATGTCAGCTTTTGGGTGCAAGACTAGTATCTTGGCAGTGTAAGAAGCAAACCACAGTGTCCTTATCCACAACAGAAGCTGAGTACATTGATGCTGCAAGTTGCTGCTCTCAGGTTCTATGGATTCAGAATCAAATGCTGGACTATGGGGTAACCTTTCTTCACACTCCAATCTTCATTGACAATAGTAGTGCTATTAGCATTGTTAACAATCCAGTCAAGCACTGCAAAACAAAGCACATTGAAATCAGGTATCACTTTATTAGAGACTGCAATGAAAAGAAGCTTATTCAAGTTGCTAAAGTTCATACTGACAACCAGTTTGCTGATCTATTCACTAAAGCTTTTGATGTGGGTAGATTCACTTTCTTGGTCACAAGTGTGGGCATGATCAACTCTGAATGAGCTCATGTTTAAAAAGTGATTGTATACCTGTTATTTGTTTGTTTTTGGTGCTACTAATCATCTTTCTCAGGAAGTGTATTGCCTTGCTCAGACTAACACAAGCTTCAATAGTGTAAGTATAGTTAATGCTGCCAGTGCAAAGTTACTACTTCAGGTATCAGTTAATACTGCTAGTTAGTTAATACTGCTAGTTGGTTAATACTGCTCTCAGTTAATACTGCTAGTTGGTTAATACTGCTCTCAGTTAATACTGCTAGTTGGTTAATACTGCTCTCAGTTAATACTGCTAGTTAGTTAATACTGCTAGTTGGTTAATACTGCTCTCAGTTAGTACTGCTTTAACTGAAATTAGTGTTAATACTGCTTCTTTCCTGAATACTATAAATACCCTTTTTGCCCGCCTAAAAGCTCATAACAACTCTTTGAATACTGTTCATCTTCTCTCTAACCTTTTTCTCTCAAGCAACCAGTGTTTTCAGTCAAAAATCCTCAAGCCCGATGGCATCAATGGCGTTTATTGATGAACACAATGAGATCGCGATGCTTCAAAAGCCTAAGCAAGCTGCTGGATTCCATCAGATAGTTGATTTTCTCAAGTCCAGTCATATCGCTCATGCTCTTACAGTGTCACCACCAATCTACATCGAGCACCAGAAGCAATTTTGGGCCAATGCCACTGCTGTTACTGAAAATGGTGTGCAGTTGATCATGACAAGGGTGTGTGACAAACCCTTGATAGTCACTGAAGAGGTTATTCACATCTGTCTACGACTAGACGATGCTGCAGGTATTACCTCTATCTCTAATGAGGATTTGTTTGCCAATCTCTCAAGAATGGGGTATGGAGGCCCTCTGGGTGTCTTCAAATTTTCAAAAGCTAAATTTTCACCCCAATGGCGTTTCTTTGTGCACACTCTTATGCACTGTATTTCTCGAAAAACTACTGGATGGAGTGAGTTCAGTAGTACCATTGCTTATGCTTTGGTCTGCTTGTCCACTGCCAGAAAGTATAATTTCTCAAAAATGATTTTCAATGACCTTGTGTCAAACTTGGAGAATAAAAAGAGTTTCTATATGTATCCAAGATTTGTCCAGGCAGTTATCACCACTGAATTGACGGATATGCCTCAATTTGATGAGGTATATGTACCTAAAATCCCCAAAGGCAAGGTCTTTTCAAATATGAAGATATCTGCCAAGGACTATGAAGGAGTTGACACCCCATTGTTCTCTACAATGATGGTGGTGTCCCACAACCAAGAAGGTATGGCATCAGGGTCAAGGCCCTCACTAGACCATCCCACTGAGAGCCAATCCCAACCTTCAATCACTATATCAATCCCTCAGTCCCTTCTTCAAAAACCAACTTCACCCATCACCCATACTTACATAAGGAAAAAGGTAAAGAATGCTCCTTCTCTTCTTGTACCTTCACCCACAAAGCCTTTAATCCCTCTAATGGAGAATTCTCCATTAGAGAATATCGATAGGGAAACCACAGGAGTGTCTCCCAACCCCAAGGAGGTGCTCACTGAGGAGATGCATGAGCATATGGGTGAGAAGGCTGGCATTACTCCTGCTAGCACAGAGGAGGCCAGTGGTAACATCAATAAGACCTTCCCCATGGCAACTTTGAATGAGCAATCATTCAAAGGTCCCAGGTGCCAAGAACCCAAGGGGTTAGCAGGTGCTTCTGCTAGGCAGAAGACCTCTACTACTAAAAGATCCAAGGATCCTTCAAGGTTGGTAAACACACCCAAAGGAGGTGAGGACAGATATAACTACCAAGAATTGATGGATACAATGGGCAACATTAATCTAGATGTCATCAAACAGGGAGCAGATATAAAGGAGATGAAATTGGTAATTCTGTCTCAACAAGTGCAGATTACCAAATTGAAGAAGCTAGTGAAGAAGTTGGTGCAGAAAAGAAAAAGAAAACAGTATGTCCTGAAGAAGAGGGGAGATGCTTTCAAAAAGGGGGAGAAACAAGATGAAGGGGAGAAACACAGTACTAGTGGTATGGAAGCTCAATTTGAGGGGGAGCAGAATAGGGAAACAGAAAACAAAGAAGCAGAAACTAGTAAAGCAGCAGTAACAGAAAAAGCACAAGCAGCAGTAACAGAAAAGGGAGCAGCAGTAAAAGAAAAGGGAGCAACAGTGTCAGTCCTTTAACAATACTACTACTATCAAGTTTTATAGAAACAACAACACAATAACGATTACCAACCTGTATTGAATATATCAAACGATTACAAGGTTGATCGATTAAGTTCTTGATGTGTTCTCTATGTTTTTCTCTCTTTTACACCTTGATGTGTGTTTTTGTGTGTGTGTTCTATTATCTGATTATGTGAGAGTAGAGAGATACACTTGACAAAACTAGTGTGTTCAACACACTACCTAAACATAATATCTAGATTAATATCTAGATATTATACTAGATAATATCTAACAAACTAGAAAATTACTTAGAAACAAACTAAGTTAACTTTATCTAACTATTACAATATTATAACTTAGATATTAAATCTAAGTAAACTAAAACAATTACATTGACATTTATTACAAATAGACATAGACTTTTATATCGAGAGTCGACATTCCGGCTTTAGCTTCAGATTGCGATCTTCAGTTTGGATGATCTTGAATCCAATGAGACTGTGTCTTATCCAATGTGCATGATTGAAGTGCGAAGGTAGGGCAGACTTCCTTCTTTTCAATATCCAGATTTTCCAAATGAAAATCAGATAGCAAATGTGCTGCATCCCCTTAGAAAATGAAACATTTTCTTTTTGAGAAGAAAATGAGTAGATGGTGAGGTTTGATCAAGAGTTGGCCTGGGTTAGTTGCCTGTTTCAATAATGATCACCAAAGAATTGTGAATCACTAGAATGGTGGCTACCCGGCTCAGAAAAAGTTGGTGCAGAGTTGTGATATTCTTTTAACTCTGTTCTCACACGCTCTTTCTTTTAAACATTAAGCTTTCTCTAATCACACTCATTTCTTTTCTATTTGCACACTCAATCACTAAGGATTAACTTCTTGGGTAGAAATCACTGGTTAAGGTGAATCCATAGAAGTTGTGTTAATTCCTAGCACAATGATTCTTTGTTTTCCTAGATGCACGTGATGCTCAGATTGGTTTAACTATTTTAGTTAAAGTACAATTTAGATCATGAAAACATTTAAAATACACTCCCGAAATATAAAATCTGTTGAAAAATCGGGAAGTGTTTTTGAACATTAAAAACAATGTTTTCTATGATTGAAAGTTGTCCTTCTTTCAACCATATATGAGATTAAGATAAAGGATTATACCTTACGTGCGATCTTATATCTCATGAAGCTAAGCTTTAAGTCATAATGATATGAACTTGTAAGCTTCTCTCAAAAATTCTGCAAAAGTCTAATGTCAAGTCAAAGTAAAATTTATTCACTTAAATTGAAAAGACAAAAAGCAGTAAAACTTTTAAAGTACGAGTTCTGATCAGAAATAATCAGAAGTCATATCCGTACTCCCTTTTTGACTTTGAAGAGCTCCCCCTAAAATCTTGCATTACAAAAAAAAATTGGCATTAAAAGGTACATGCAATATTTTATGAGCTCCCCTTCGAAGTAATATTGACCAGATGTCAATTTCTTCTCATTCTCCCCCTTGGATCATGAACATATGATAGAATGGCAGATATCAATTAGAGTTAAGAATGAAGAAATGATGAATAAGTATACAATTACTGGTTATACTTTGAGATTTAGCATACCAAGCTTCGAGACTAGAAAGGTAAACCTCTTTTCGTCTAAAGGTTTGGTGAACAAATCAGCAAGTTGATACTCAGTCTTTACAAAGAAAAGTTCAATTGTTCCTTTCTCTACATTATCCTTGATAAAATGATACCTGACGTCTATATGCTTTGTCTTCGTGTGCTGAACAGGATTCGCTGTTATTGCGATGGCGCTCTTGGAGTCACAGTAGATCGGGATCTTGTTGAAGTGGAAACCTTAGTCGCGCAATTGAGTTCGCATCCATAAGACCTGAGAACAGCAGCTAGCAGCAGCTACATATTCTGCTTCGGCCGTAGAAGTTGAAACACAAAGTTGCTTCTTTGATCCCCAACCTACCAGTTTGTCACCGAGGAACTGCACATGTCCTGACGTGCTCTTCCTGTCTAACATACAACCTGCATGATCTGCATCTGTGTAGGCTGTTAGTTCAAAACTAGTATCTTTAGGACACCACAGACCAAGATCTGCAGTGCCCTTTAGATACCTAAAGATGCGCTTCACAGCAGACAAATGGATTTCTTTAGGATTGGCCTGATATCTTGCACATAAGCATGTTGAAAACATCATATCTGGCCTACTCGACGTAAGATACATTAAAAAACCTATCATCCCTCGATAAGTCCTAATATCAACAGCCTTTCCCGAAGGATCGCTGCCAATCTTAGTACCTGGTGCCATTGGGGTACCAATCGGTTTTGAATTTTCCATTTTGAACTTCCGAAGAATATCCTAATGTACTTTGATTGATTGATAAAGATACCCATAGAAAACTGTTTGACTTGCAATCCGAGAAAGAAATTCATCTCTCCCATCATGTTCATCTGAAATCTAGACACCATAAGGTTTGCGAAATTCTTACAGTACTTAGTATTTGTAGAACCAAAGATTGTATCATCTACATAGATTTGAATTAAAATGATATCGCCTTTTTTCTTTTTAATAAACAAAGTGGTATCCACCGTACCTTTTGAAAACCCAGACTTGACTAGAAAATTAGAAAGGATATCATACTAGGCTCGAGGTGCTTGTTTCAGACCGTAGAGTGCTTTGTCGAGAATGTAAACGTGATTTGGCTTCTCTTGATTGACAAATATCTCTGGCTGAGAGACGTAGACTTCCTCCTTCAGAATTCCATTGAGGAATGCTATCTTCACGTCCATTTGAAAGACCGTGAAGTTCTTGTGGGATGCGTAGGCTAAAAACATTCTGATTGCCTCTAATCGCGCCACAGGAGCATATGTTTCGTCATAGTCTATTCCTTCCTCTTGTCTGTATCCTTTGGCTACTAGTCGTGCCTTGTTTCTGATGACGGTTCCATCTTCGTCTTTCTTTATTTTGAACACCCATTTCATACCTATTATGGTTTTACCTTGAGGTTTCGGTACGAGTCTCCAAACTTTAAGTGCATCGAACTGATTTAGCTCTTCTTGCATTGAGATCACCCATTCTGGATCAACAAGAGCTTCTGATACCCTTGTTGGCTCAATCTTGCTCAGAAAGGAGTCATGCATGCAAATGTTCATTGATGCTGACCTAGTTTGCACCGGTTTTGATGGATCACCTATGATCTGGCTTATCGGATGCTCTTTGGTCCATTTATGTTCATGAGGTAGTGGATTATATGAATGTATGTCAAAGGTTTCATCAACATATCCACTTGTACCTTCTTCTGTTTGTTCATGAGGAGTGATTTCAGTTGAAGTGGCAGGTTCAGAAGGCTCAGCAGGTACAGCTTGTTCTGGCTGTAGATTGATCTGTACAGAACATCCTACTGTTTCAGCTACTTCTGTCTCTTTTTGATTTGTTACTTCTTCAACTGTTGGAGTCGGCATTTGAATTGTTATCTCTTGTTGAATCGGGGCGTTTGATTCAATTGTAACATCTGAACTGGTTGGATGAGTAGTCGTTAAGTCTTCCATCCTGTCAACCACAACAGATTTCTTTACATTAGATCTGAGATATTCATCATAAAACAATTCAACTAATAAATCTAAATCATATAAATGGTTAGTAGAAGTTGATGTTTCATCTGATTTATTCTGTTGAGACATAGGTTCTGGACTGAGTTGCCCAGAAGCTAGTATTCCTGTTATTGCGGGTTCTGAACTGTGTTGTTCGGAAGCCATTTCTTCATCAAAGCTGACGTTGACGCTTTCAATCACCGTCTTTGTCTTCTTTAGATAGACACGATATGCAGTTGAAGTCGAGGAATATCCAATGAAGATTCCTTCATCTGCCTTAGCGCTGAATTTGTTGAGATTCTCCCTATCGTTTAATACGAAACACTTACATCCAAATATATGGAAATATTTGATTGTCGGTGTTCTGTTGTTGATTAACGCGTAAGGAGTCTTCTTGAATCTCCGATGTATCATGGATCGATTCTGTGTGTAGCACGCGGTCGAAACAACTTCTACCCACAAAAATAGAGGTAAGTTGGAATGACTTAGCGTAGTACGAGCAGCCTCGACTAGCGTTCGATTTCTTCTTTCAACCACTCCATTTTGTTGAGGCGTACGAGCAGCAGAGTATTGATGTGAAATCTCGACAGATTTGAGATATTCTTCAACTTTATTGTTTTTGAACTCTGTGTCGTTATCTGTTCGTAGAAACTTGACTGGTTTCTGCAGATTCACCTGGGTCGTCTTCAGGAATGTAATGATAACATCTGGTGTTTCATCCTTTGTACGTAGAAACTTGACCCATGTGTACCGCGAATAATCATCCACGATCACGAGTATGTACTTCTTGCCGCCTAAGCTTTAAGTGCGCATTGGACCGCATAGATCCATATGCAATAACTCTAAAGGAGTTTTTGTACTTGGTTCAGGCTTCGGTTTATGAGGTGCCCTCTTCATCTTCCCCTTTTCACAAGCTGCGCATAGATGTTCTCTTTCATATTTCAGCTCTGGAAGTCCTTTGACGAGCTTTCCATTGACCAGATCGTTGATGTACCGAAAGTTGAGGTGCGAAAGACGTCGATGCCATAACCAACTTTGTTTCATCGAAACTTTCGATAGTAGACAAACTTTATTGTCAGTCTGGACATCTGATAAATTGATTGTCTAGAGGTCTGATTCTCGTTTACCGACCAAAAGTTCTTCGCCTTCTTCATTGCGAACGGAACATCTTTTGACTTTGAAGTTGACCTCTAAGTCTTTGTCACAGAACTGGCCTATACTGAACAAGTTGTGTCCTAAGCCTTCTACATAGCTCACCTTCTTGATAGTGAGATTGCCATGTTGTACATCACCGTATCCCATGATTGGAGAAAACTGGTCGTTGCCAAATCTTACTGTTCCACAAAATTTGTCTTTGAAATTGGACAGTATCTCTTTTTGCCCTGTCATGTGCTTTGAACATCTGCTGTCTAAGAACCATGTATGACAAGTCTGCATAAGAGAAAATAACATAATTTAGATTTTCGTATGACAACATTGGAATTTACACTTTGATTCTCGAAGTGTGGGTCTTGAACTGATTTGTTCAAAAGCCTATTTCGACTTTGATGTTCGGGTTTTGAACTGCATTTTCCAAAAACATATTTTTGACATTGAAGAACGAGTCCTGATCTGTACATAATCAGAAGTCGCTTTCTCTTTAATCTTTGTGTGCCTGCAACACAGATTTAGCCTTAGGTACCCACTGGAATTTGGGTCCTGCTGTGTTAGCACAAGATTTTGGTATCCATTTCAAATTGGATCCTTTGTTCTTTTGAAAAGCATGAGAGTTGGTATGAGATGAATGTACATGGTAATTTCCAAACCAATCTCCAGAATCTTGACAAGTAATAGAAACATGTTTATTATAGATAGAGGACTTTCCAGCAGATAAAGATAACTGAAATAATTGCTTCATTGTATATTGTTTACGAGAAACAACAAGTTTTGGATTCAAAACAGCAATTTCAGCAATCACAACATCTTTAGTAAGCGAAGTCTTATTACAATTAACACTACTAGACGATAAAACGGCCTTGTCAAGCTTCCGTTTTGGTTGCCATTGAGAATGGGCTTCAGGTCTTGACTTGCTCATATCTGAAACATGTAAAACTGGTGAGTTAGACCTTTGAGCAACAACTGAATGTTTCTTCTTAGAATTACCAGTAGTGGTTGGTTTCTGTGAATGCTGAGATATTTTCTTACCTTTAGCATGATTAGCTTTCACAGAGACTGATTTATCAACTTTCGTTGATTTTGCACTGTTCACAGGCAAACTGGTTTTTCTTGAAGTTTTCTTAACAAAAGATGCATGGTTAGGAAGTTTCGCATTAAAATCAATTTGTTCAAAACAACCATCTAAACCACCGTCAGAATTAAGAAAATTAAACTCTTCGTTTGATGAACCAAACATGTCATTAGAAGTAAAAGCCTTTGTAAAAACAACATTTTTCATAACAGTTGAAAAAACCTTTTGTTGAATCTCAATCATAAGTCTTTCATCTGATAAAGAGGTCTCGAGTTCAGAAATTTTACTTTCTAACACGAGAGAAGGGACATAAATTTTACCTATAACAGGCTTCGCCTCCATCTTTTTTTCAGAATAACTTTGAAAGTAGTCAGTTGAAAGAGATTTCTTCTCATCATTTGGAAAGTCATAACTATTATTCAACTTCGCATAATAAAATGGAGCGTGAACTTTAGTTGACTTCATCCGTTTTTCAAATTCATTGGCTTCATCCTCTTCTGATAGTTTAGTATTAAAAACTTTAAATGAGGCGATTCAGTGAGAAACAAGCATAGAGGTATAGTCATAAAGTGCGGGCACTTCTCTTATACCTTTTTTAAGACATTGAGGTTTCACATAACCGATTCCCCTATTTTTTATTTTTTATTTTTTGGTTTGTTAAGATGAATGGTTTTCTCACTTTGACCTAATGAGTATAGCTTCTTTTCCAAATCATCTAATTTAGCAATTAAAGTCTTGTTTTCTTTAATACATAAAGAATGCATATCAGTAAGCTTATAAAAATCAATCTCACTTTTTGTCAATTTAGACTTGAGCTCACTATTCTCTTTTAGAATTATAGTCTGTTCTTTTGCGTTGGTGTCAGCGTTTGTATGTAAAACCTCAACTAATACTTTCTTCTCAGCAAGTTCATCGCTAAGTTTTTGTATCAATTGGTTTTTATTAATAATAACACCATTTTCTCGCTTAAGATTAGATTCTAACTCTTCTAGTTTTAAAACCATAGCATGCATTTTATTCATTAAATCTTTATACGATAAATCACATACCTCCTCTTCTTCATTTTCTGAATCAGCTTCAGTATCTGATTCGATTTTGCCCATCAAGCACATATTGACGGCTTCATCCTTTTCTTCTTCATCTTCTTCTTCATCTGAGTGATCCAACCAGTATTCATCTTCAGCCATCAGCGCCTTGCCTGCCTCCTGTTGCTTTGCAAGAAGCATCTTGTTCTTGTAGAAGTCGGAGTTTCTAACCTTTGATATTCGGCAATTCTTGGCAAAGTGACCGGTTTTGCCACAGTTGTAGTACATGGGTGGTCCTGGCTGACTTGATCCTTCAGCTTTGTACTTCCTTTCTTCCGGTTTCTTCTCTTCCAATCTGTTTCCTTCTGTCTGATATCTTCTCTCATCAGATTTCTTCTCCTCTTGTCTCTTCCCTTCAAATCTCTTCCCTTCAAATCTTTTCCCTTCAAATCTTTTTTCCTTCATATCTGCTTCCTTCAACTCTTTCTTTGTGAGCATAGTCGTTGGGTCCAGAAGAGTACCTCTGACTGTTTGACGTTGGATTCCTGTAGAACTTTTTCTGAAATGCATTTGTTAGAAACTGCATTGCTTGCTGCATTTGTTCATTTTCATCCGAGTCAGAGACAACATCAGCTTCAACTTCTTCTGATTCATACACAATCGTCTTGTTCTTCTTCTTCTTCACAACAAGAGCGACTGTGTCTTCAATTGTCTTTCCTTTTCTCTTTTCTGCTAGAATTTCATCCACCTCATCTTCATTTTGTCGGAGGGTTTCATATACCTCGTGAAGTGGAATCTCATTCAGGTCTTTTATCTGCCTCATCTGCCTGGCAAAACTTTTCCATTCTGGTTGTAGAATACTCAGGAATTTGATATTCAGCTCGATTTGAGATTTGTTGACCTTGTTCTTGCTCAATTCGTTTAGCAATGTTACAAACCTATCATAATTTCCTTCTAGAGTTTCTCCAGTTCTGCCTTTGAATTCTTCAAAACTGTGCAGGCAGTTAGAGATTTTCAGTTGGTTCCCAATCTTTGAACCCAACATCATTTTCTCTAGTTGATCCCACATTTGTTTGGCTGAGGCTTTGTAGCTGTCAATCTTTACATAGATTTCATTTGTAATCCCTTGTAGAATGTATGACTTGGCTAACCTGTCGCCTTTTGCTCTTAGCTTAGCATCACTTGTTAGATCTGTATATGAAAGTGCAACTCTTACTTCTTGAGTTCCTGCTGTTGGCTCCCTATACTGTGTTTCCATTAGGCCTTCTTCTAGGGATTGTATAATGAAATTACCCAAATCCTGTCTTTCAATGAAGTTTAGAAACCTATCCTTCCACTGTTCGTATTCCCCTCGAAAGAGAACTGGTGGCTTGGTGTAGGTTCCTATTGCGAGAGCTTCTTTGGATGTCATCCTGTATTGAATAAGAGAAAACTTGACAGATATGATCGTTAATCCAAATAAAATTTGATCACACAAGAAATTTTGTCCCCCTAGGCAGACTTAGCACGGGGGTCCCGCTTGTGGATGGCATATATTTGGATCTACAAAAGAACAGACGTGTAGAGACTTTGAAGAGTTGATGCACAAGAGCTTCAAAATGAGTGCAATGGGTGAACTCAATTTCTTCCTTGGGCTTCAAGTGAAACAGCAGAAAGATGGGATTTTCATAAGTCAATCAAAGTATGTGAAAGACATCCTAGATAAGTATGGTTTATCAGACTCAAAGCCAGCAAGCACACCAATGGAAACACACAAACAAATCACTGCTGATCTTGAGGGGGAGGATGTTGATGTCCATCTTTATAGATCAATGATTGGATCTCTCATGTATCTCACAGCCTCAAGACCAGACATCATGTTTCCAGTGTGTGTTTGTGCCAGATTCCAAGTCAAGCCAAAGCAGTCACATCTTCAAGCAGTTAAAAGGATTTTCAGATACTTAAGAGGACAACCTAGATTAGGTCTTTGGTATCCTTATGAATCCAACTTTGACTTGATTATGTATTCAGACAGTGACTTGGGTGGTGCTAATATGGATAGAAAGTCTACTTCAGGGGGATGTCAGCTTTTGGGTGCAAGACTAGTATCTTGGCAGTGTAAGAAGCAAACCACAGTGTCCTTATCCACAACAGAAGCTGAGTACATTGATGCTGCAAGTTGCTGCTCTCAGGTTCTATGGATTCAGAATCAAATGCTGGACTATGGGGTAACCTTTCTTCACACTCCAATCTTCATTGACAATAGTAGTGCTATTAGCATTGTTAACAATCCAGTCAAGCACTGCAAAACAAAGCACATTGAAATCAGGTATCACTTTATTAGAGACTGCAATGAAAAGAAGCTTATTCAAGTTGCTAAAGTTCATACTGACAACCAGTTTGCTGATCTATTCACTAAAGCTTTTGATGTGGGTAGATTCACTTTCTTGGTCACAAGTGTGGGCATGATCAACTCTGAATGAGCTCATGTTTAAAAAGTGATTGTATACCTGTTATTTGTTTGTTTTTGGTGCTACTAATCATCTTTCTCAGGAAGTGTATTGCCTTGCTCAGACTAACACAAGCTTCAATAGTGTAAGTATAGTTAATGCTGCCAGTGCAAAGTTACTACTTCAGGTATCAGTTAATACTGCTAGTTGGTTAATACTGCTCTCAGTTAATACTGCTAGTTGGTTAATACTGCTCTCAGTTAATACTGCTAGTTGGTTAATACTGCTCTCAGTTAATACTGCTAGTTAGTTAATACTGCTAGTTGGTTAATACTGCTCTCAGTTAGTACTGCTTTAACTGAAATTAGTGTTAATACTGCTTCTTTCCTGAATACTATAAATACCCTTTTTGCCCGCCTAAAAGCTCATAACAACTCTTTGAATACTGTTCATCTTCTCTCTAACCTTTTTCTCTCAAGCAACCAGTGTTTTCAGTCAAAAATCCTTAAGCCCGATGGCATCAATGGCGTTTATTGATGAACACAATGAGATCGCGATGCTTCAAAAGCCTAAGCAAGCTGCTGGATTCCATCAGATAGTTGATTTTCTCAAGTCCAGTCATATCGCTCATGCTCTTACAGTGTCACCACCAATCTACATCGAGCACCAGAAGCAATTTTGGGCCAATGCCACTGCTGTTACTGAAAATGGTGTGCAGTTGATCATGACAAGGGTGTGTGACAAACCCTTGATAGTCACTGAAGAGGTTATTCGCATCTGTCTATGACTAGACGATGCTGCAGGTATTACCTCTATCTCTAATGAGGATTTGTTTGCCAATCTCTCAAGAATGGGGTATGGAGGCCCTCTGGGTGTCTTCAAATTTTCAAAAGCTAAATTTTCACCCCAATGGCGTTTCTTTGTGCACACTCTTATGCACTGTATTTCTCGAAAAACTACTGGATGGAGTGAGTTCAGTAGTACCATTGCTTATGCTTTGGTCTGCTTGTCCACTGCCAGAAAGTATAATTTCTCAAAAATGATTTTCAATGACCTTGTGTCAAACTTGGAGAATAAAAAGAGTTTCTATATGTATCCAAGATTTGTCCAGGCAGTTATCACCACTGAATTGACGGATATGCCTCAATTTGATGAGGTATATGTACCTAAAATCCCCAAAGGCAAGGTCTTTTCAAATATGAAGATATCTGCCAAGGACTATGAAGGAGTTGACACCCCATTGTTCTCTACAATGATGGTGGTGTCCCACAACCAAGAAGGTATGGCATCAGGGTCAAGGCCCTCACTAGACCATCCCACTGAGAGCCAATCCCAACCTTCAATCACTATATCAATCCCTCAGTCCCTTCTTCAAAAACCAACTTCACCCATCACCCATACTTACATAAGGAAAAAGGTAAAGAATGCTCCTTCTCTTCTTGTACCTTCACCCACAAAGCCTTTAAGCCCTCTAATGGAGAATTCTCCATTAGAGAATATCGATAGGGAAACCACAGGGGTGTCTCCCAACCCCAAGGAGGTGCTCACTGAGGAGATGCATGAGCATATGGGTGAGAAGGCTGGCATTACTCCTGCTAGCACAGAGGAGGCCAGTGGTAACATCAATAAGACCTTCCCCATGGCAACTTTGAATGAGCAATCATTCAAAGGTCCCAGGTGCCAAGAACCCAAGGGGTTAGCAGGTGCTTCTGCTAGGCAGAAGACCTCTACTACTAAAAGATCCAAGGATCCTTCAAGGTTGGTAAACACACCCAAAGGAGGTGAGGACAGATATAACTACCAAGAATTGATGGATACAATGGGCAACATTAATCTAGATGTCATCAAATAGGGAGCAGATATAGAGGAGATGAAATTGGTAATTCTGTCTCAACAAGTGCAGATTACCAAATTGAAGAAGCTAGTGAAGAAGTTGGTACAGAAAAGAAAAAGAAAACAGTATGTCCTGAAGAAGAGGGTAGATGCTTTCAAAAAGGGGGAGAAACAAGATGAAGGGGAGAAACACAGTACTAGTGGTATGGAAGCTCAATTTGAGGGGGAGCAGAATAGGGAAACAGAAAACAAAGAAGCAGAAACTAGTAAAGCAGCAGTAACAGAAAAAGCACAAGCAGCAGTAACAGAAAAAGGGAGCAGCAGTAAAAGAAAAGGAAGCAACAGTGTCGGTCCTTTAACAATACTACTACTATCAAGTTTTATAGAAACAACAACACAATAACGATTACCAACCGGTATTGAATATATCAAACGATTACAAGGTTGATCGATTAAGTTCTTGATGTGTTCTCTATGTTTTTCTCTCTTTTACACCTTGATGTGTGTTTTTGTGTGTGTGTTCTATTATCTGATTATGTGAGAGTAGAGAGATACACTTGATAAAACTAGTGTGTTCAACACACTACCTAAACATAATATCTAGATTAATATCTAGATATTATACTAGATAATATCTAACAAACTAGAAAATTACTTAGAAACAAACTAAGTTAACTTTATCTAACTATTACAATATTATAACTTAGATATTAAATCTAAGTAAACTAAAACAATTACATTGACATTTATTACAAATAGACATAGACTTTTATATCGAGAGTCGACGTTCCGACTTTAGCTTCAGTTTGCGATCTTCAGTTTGGATGATCTTGAATCCAATGAGACTGTGTCTTAACAAGCAGTAACAGGGCTATCTGTTGAAGAGATAGAAATAGCAGAAACCCTTCTAAAGGCCAAAACAGGCACTCCCAAGGCTACTCAAAAGGCCAAGGGAGTGGTCATTAAAGAAGGAGGCCTTGAGCAGAAAAGAAAAGAAATCAGCGAGGCAGAATTGAAAAGGAAAGGAAATGCCAAGGTGGATGAATCTGTAAAGCAACCAAAGAAGCTAAAACATATTGAACTAGATGAGGAATTGACAAAGAAGCTGCAGGCTGAGCTACAACAAGAAGAAGAGAATCAACAGGCCAAAGATAGGCAGATTGCTCTAGATCTGTCTAATAAGCTGAATGAGGAGTATCAAGAGAGTCTGAAAATTGCAGTTGAGGCCAAGAAAAGATCAGTGAAAGCATCCAAGCACAGAATGCCTGTAAAGACTCAGAAAAGACAACCCTCTAAGACCTATTTGGCCAATCAAGAAAGGAGAAAGATGATAAACTTCCTGAAAGGAGCTCTTGGAGTTCCTGAAGGAATGTTTACTAACATGGCCTATGGTAGGATAGAGGAGTTGTATTCAAAGGAGATGGCAAAGCTTCAAGGGGATTCCACTCAAAGGGAAGAAGCTGAAAGGAGGATGAAAGAGAGACATGATCTCAATATCCAACAACCCTTCCCTGAGGAAACCACTCCTTCAAAGGAAAAGGATGAAGAAAAGAAGGAAGAGTCTGTTGCTGTGGAAGTTAAATCTGCAAAGAGAGTGAAAACTCTAGCCTCCAAGAAACAGTCCAAAAGGCCAAGGGTTGATGAAGCAGAAAAAGTGGCAGAATCATCTGTTGCAGGTCATACAGAGTAATCAAGTCAAAGTGCACAACAACCAAGTCAATCTAATGTGCATTTTGAGCTTTACATGACTGTAACAGATGATGAACCAGTACAAGTTGATCCCATTTCTATGAAAGCACCTGAAATCATCTTTTGGGATATCCTGGAAGATCAAAGAAAGAAATACTTCAGGATTAAGAGAATGGGAGACATATATGAAGTGTATTCTACTTGGGGAAGAATCATCAGAAGTTGTTCAAGATCAGATCTAGAAGAGATGTTTAAGGTTGGAATGAGTCTATATGAAAAGGAGCTGACAGGAGAAGAAAGGAGCTTAATCAGATTAGCCATGGAGTACTTGTGTATGATGTTTGATCCTAGCAAAGTTCAACATGTGATCAGAGATTTGCATCTAGAGAATAAATTCCAAAGAATAGAAAACTGGATGATATTTGAAAGGTGTGGAGTCTATGTCATCACTATAGACAGAGCTTATCATGAGTACTACTTGGTTGATAAGATCTATGATCACATCAAGGGTAAACTGCAAGCAATGTTAAATGCCAAGCTTACATGTTCAAAGGATTCAGAAATGGCAAAGATTGTGGTAAGCAGGATCATCAATCAAAGCTTGGGTTTGGATCGTAATCTAGGAGTGTAAACTTAGGTTTTGAAAGCATCTTGAAGATTATATCTGAAGAACTTGACTTCTCTTTCTAAAAGTCAAGTTAGGGGAAAATTGTTGGGAACTGAAGATTTGCTTAAGTATGATTACTACTGCCAGTACATCATGGTTACTACTGCTGAGACAAGTTACTACTGCTGAGTCAGATTAATACTGCTTGAAGAAGTTACTACTGCTAAGCAGAGTTAGTGCTGCTGGTGAAGATTAGTACTGCTCAGAGTGATTAATGCTGCTATAACTTAATACTGCTTATGAGATAATCAAGATACGTGCAGATCAAGGCTGAAGATAATCGTGGAAGGTTTTGAAGATAATTATGGAAGAATTCTAAAGATCTTTTATATTTTGTAATTATCTTGTATTCAATCTTTGTTTATATAGTATAGAATAGTCTGCAACAAAGATAGACAATCATTCTGAGTTTTTGTTTTAGAGAGAGAATTAACCTCAAGGTTTACAATCCTAGTTCTAGAGAAGTAGAATTCGTCTTGGTGAGCCTGTTCATCAAGATTGAGGTTTTGTGTGAAAGCTTGTAACTTTAATCATTCAATAAAGTTTACAAGTTGTGATTTCTATTTTACTGTTCCATTGATAGTTGAATATTAAAGTGTTCTTCCGCAACTTCTTTAATATTGTTTCTGAGTGTTATTATTCTTGTTAAGAATTAGATCCTGACATCATTCAATATACACCGTACCATGTTCATTATAGTCCGGTTTTTTCGTTCCGCAACCTCGTTCTGTTGCGGGGTATAAGCCGTTGTCAACTGCCTTCTTATCCCTGCATCCTTACAGAATGAGTTGAATTCACTTGAGGTGAACTCTCCTCCTCTATCAGTACGCAGACAACTCAGACTTGAATTAGTGTCCTTCTCAACAAAGATTTTAAATTGCTTAAAAACGGTAAAAGTATCGGACTTGTTTGCCAAGAAATAGGTCCATACCTTTCTGCTATAATCGTCAATGAATGTTAACATATACCTCTTGCCACTATTGGACGATGGAGATATCGGTCCACAGAGATCTGAGTGAACCAACTGCAGCTTTCTTGTAGCACGCCATTGACCCCTTTTTGGAATCGATTGCCGATGTTGCTTGCCTACGATACAGCTTGTGCATGAACTTGTTGATCCTTTCAGTTGTGGTATTCCAACCACCATGTTTCTGTACTTTAGAGTCCTCAACCCTTTGTAGTTTAGATGAGCATACCTACGATGCCAAAGTTGAGTTACATCATCATTGGAGGTTTGCAAGCATTGGAGTGCTATGTCTCCTACTCTTGTTGCTGATAATGCGAACATCCTGTTTGGAGTCATCTCCGTTCGAAAAATGAGCCCTTTCTTCGGATGATAAAGCTTGCAAATTCCATTTTGAACTTGGAATGCCACACCTTTTTCTTGCAACTGACCTACACTCAACAGGTTATTGCACAAGTTTGGTACATAATACACATTAGTGACTGTGTGTGTGTTGCCATCGATTTTTAACCGTACATCACCCATCCCCATCACTTGCATACGGTAATTATTTCCAATTTTTACTTGATGCCTGAAACTTCCGTCAAGACGAGAGAACCATTGCTTGTTGCCACACATGTGATTACTGCAGCCCGAATCTAAAAACCATTCGTCATTGGCCTTCGCATTACTGGTGTCGGCAAATGCCATGAGTAACATGTCTTCTTCTTCATCAAACTTTGCATAGTTAGCTCTCTTGTTCCATGTTGGACACTCGTATGCAAAGTGACCCAATTGATGACATGTGTAGCACTCCACAGTAGCCTTGTTCAATGGCCTACCTCTTCCTCTTCCTATTCCTCTTCCTCTTCCCCTTCCTCGAACCGTGTAGCTGCCGTTTCTCCCTTCTCGGTCATCATCTGAGATCTTCAATACTTGCTCTTCACTGCTATTTGAGCCACCATTTGAAGCTCTCTTGAATTTCTGTTCATGAACGAGAAGCGAGCTTTGCAAAGCATCAACTGAGAGCTTATCAATGTCCTTTGATTCCTCGATAGAACACACTACATAATTGAAGTTTTCGATAAGAGTTCGTAGTACCTTTTCAACGATCTTTACATCTTGCATGTCCTCGCCGTAATTCCTCATGTCATTAGCGACCACCATCACCCTTCCAAAATAGTCTGTCACCGACTCTCCGGTCTTCATTTCCAGTAGTTCCCAGCTTCTTCGTAATGATTGTAGCAGTGCACGTTGAACCCTTGCATTCCCCTGGTACTTTGTCTTCATTGAATCCTAGAGCTGCTTGGACGTTTGCTTTCGGGTGATGGTTTTAAGAATAGATTTGTCGATTGCGCTGAATAGGTAATTCTTAGCCTTGAGGTCTTTTAGTTTTGTTTCTTCATTGTCGGTCTCTTGATAACCATTCTCCACTACACTCCAGTAGTCCTTTGATATGAGAAGATTCTCCATGATCAAGCTTCAATGATCATAATCCCCGTCACATTTTGGAATACATGGTAGTGCAAAGTTACCATTCTCTGCCATCTCTCTTTACTCACCCACAGGTCAGACTTGCCAAACGAGGCTCTGATACCAGGTGTTAAGTTCTGAAGTAACAACACAGATAAGTATTGGAAGACTTTGATGATTTATTAAGCAAAAGAAAGGCTGTATAAATAGCCCGTACAGTAACGTCAACAAACCCAAAACTAGGAAATAAAAAAGAGAACATAATAGACTAAATCAAACATACTGACTCCTAAACTTTAGGAACTTATTCAAATCATCTACTGACTCGGTCAAACCGGTCTTCATCAAATAATACAATAAATATAATAAAATATCTTTCACTTTAATGCTACTAAAGTTGTATGAAAATAATATATTTTATATATTCATAAATGTATAATTATGTTATTAATAAATAACATTTAGATATATTTGTGTTTAAAACAAATTATTCTTTCCATGTTATCATGATAATAATTTCTTGAAGACTTGCTAACAAAACACATTGACCTGAATACAAATTTGTTGTTTTCAAATATGATAACTTAATGAAGTGTCCTCGATAAAAATCGAACCGGTAAATAAGGGTACTGTAAAAACCCAAAACAAAATAACATACCTTTCTTCGATAACCGATAGAAAACTGCCCAAATGAGATTTAATTTTCGAATAGACTCAAAGTCAAAGGCCCAATTCTTATTGACTTTTAAATATATGTAACCTCCCTCCCTCTATAGTCCAATGGGCTTTCTCCAATTTGTTAAGTAATGTGGGAAACGAATAAAAGGTTTATAAACCCATAAAAGTTTTCATCTTCTTCTAACGTGAGATTCAAAACAATGTATACGACGCAACCTAATTTGCTTGATGTATGATACGGTCCGAGTTGATACGCATTTTTGTTTGATTGGTTAATTGTCGACTATGAATGTATGATATAATTAGTTAATTACATATCCAAGTAACAGAGTTTTGCATTTGCAAAATTATTGAAGCATTCCAAACAAAAATAATATGATTTTCTTTTCGGTTTACCCAATTTCCAAACCGAATGCATAAAATAAATTAAAAACCGAACCTTATTTGATGTGATTATCAAATAATTTGATTTTTTTTAAAACAAGTAACCTCAAAAAACCGACCAAATAAGGGGTTGTTTTGCAATTGCTAAATGGTTTGATGCAAAATGATTAAGTGGTCAGAATGATTAAGATACTCTTATGATATAGTGCAAAATGAAATATGATTATTTGGTAATTGTTTAAAATGAAATCAAAACGCTTAATGGTTAAGGAAGACCCAAGATACAAAATCATTCAGAGGGTTTTGGAACCATTAAGAGGCATATTTTTTTTTACCAAACATGATTCACCTCTTAGCGATTCAGAGGTTGTCTCTTAATGAAACAATTAAAAGTAAACAAACAACCCCTAACGCTGTGTTCTCGAAACTCATTTAACGAAGGAAAGGAAATGAAAAGGAGGGAAGGAAGAGAAAAGTAAAAAAAACTCGTGTTCTCGAAACTTTTCTAAGAGAGAAAGGAAAGGAGACGGAAGGAAAAAATTGATAACTTTCCTCCCAAACCTTTCATCCCAAATGTGGGAGGAAAGGGAAAGAAATGAAATGAAATGAATTAAAATCATTTAAAAAAATTACTGAAATTATTATAATTACAAAACAACCCAATCTTTCATTATAATAAATAATTTTTTATAAGGATATATTTGTAAAAATGACATCTTTTATTTCCTTTCTCTCCTGTTCAAGAACATGAAAAACTATTTTTTTTACTTTTTTTCCTTCCACTTCGAGAATGCATATAAAAAAGTTATTTTCCATTTTTTTTTTCCGTTCATTTCATTTTCCTTCATATTAGAAAACACAGCGTAGGAGGGAGACAAGGAGGGATGTGTGAATGAATAGAAGGGGTGACACGTGGGGGACAAAAGGTGGTGGGGGTCACGATCACCGGAACAAATCTAGAATACCAATAATAACCCAATTTTATTAAACAACTAAAAAAGCAATGGAGTATTATAATAGCATGAAATTTATCATAGAGGGTAGGGTGGGCCCACACTAATGAATATTGTAGTATGGGTTACGACTAGAGTGAAAAAAATTGAGCGTCGTGAAATGTGTCAATATATTTTTTTTGTTGTGTGTAATTATATATATTTTGGAACTAAAATAATAATACAAGTTTTTTTTTGGTAGAGTTGGTTTATATTAATCCCGCTTTTGTCATTTTCTTTGTTTTTAACTTATAATTTCAGATTTATTATGTTTTTTTAAGGGTGTCCTAGGTTATTCATAGACTAATCACTTGACAAATTATAACTGTAAGACATCAACCCTGATTAAACCTCAGTGACCACAATTGTTGTGTACGCATGGATTAGAACCCTGGGTAGATGGGATATTCCACCACATCCCCCAGGACCTTAACCAGTACGTCACAACCCTTGTGGTTAGATTTATTATGTTTCTGCCAAAAAAATGTGATAAAAGATTTGAACACAAGACATTACATACGAAAAACAAGAACACAACCAACAAACCAATAATAAATTTTAAAAAAATATTTATATCTTAATTTCTTATAATCAAATAATGTCACAACTTTAAAAAAAATCTTAGGCCCCCTTTTGATAGAGGGATAGAGGAAGCTCCAGTCTGGCGGTCAACTTGATGCGGGAGAGGCATGTGTACAGTTCGATCTTGTGGTGTATTTCTTTGTAGCGAATAGGGCCTCTTTCTCGTTGATCAGTTCCCCTTCGCTCTTTTGAAAGGTCTCCGTACGCCGGCTTTGCATATGAACTTATATAAATCGAACCGGTATTCCATAGCGGACTCGGGATTTTTACCGAGGGTTGCACCTCTGAAATGGATCAAAGATTAACAAAGTAGTCCAAATACATCTAGCCAAAATCCACTGTCTTGAGAGATTTTTTAAAAGTTTTTTAGTTGATTTCGAAGTATTTTTTTCTTTGGGTTTTTGGTTGACGTCCCTTTTATTTTCTAATATCCCGAAACACCCTTATATTTCAACGTGTGAATCTTTCTTGTCCACGAAAAAAAAATTATATTTACGAAAAAATGTTGAGCGAGTAAACAAAACCCTACTAGAGCCTTTATAGGTCCGACCCTACAATTTTTTTAGCGGGAGACTAATGGCACTTCTATACATTGCTAAATGCTAATGACACACCTATTAAATGATTTTTTCCACATACATATTAGAGCATCTCCAACAACATCTTCAAAATTTCTCCAAAATGGAGAATTAAAAACCAAAATCTAAATAAAAATTTACACCAATCTCCAACAGATTCTCTATTTTGGAGATGAAATCATTACTTATAATATTAAAATATTGTATAAATCTAATAAAATATTAGTTATCTTTCATATCCATCTCATTTGAAGAAATCTTATTGGTAGAATATAATAAAAAAACAATTTCTCTCTCATGGTAATCATTTTTGGAGATTTTGGAGAGTTCTCCATATTTAGAGAAAATTACCATCTCTCACCTACTTTCTCCATTTTGAAGAAAGATTTGGAGAATCTGTTGGAACACAAAAATGCCTAAAATCTCTATTTTCTCCATTTTGGAGAAGCTGTTGGAGATGCTCTTAAGATCAAAATATATTTTTTACATTTTCAATGCATGAATTAATCTGATTTTGACATTAATAAGGGTGTCAATAGTATTCCCTTTTTTTTTATATGAAAGAAATATTTGATTCTTGTTAAAAAAAAAGTGTTCATATATAATTTTTAAAATATTTATGAAGCCAGGAGATGGTTGAGCCGAGCACAAGTACACAACAATTTATAGTCCGGTCATGACTTCATTTAAAAAAAACCCAATCAAATCAAAAGATATTTGTTTCACATAGAAACTGTGATTCAAATAACATCACGAGTTTTAAAAAGTAATTTATTCACAATAAATTTCTAGCAAAAATCCAAATAAAAGAAATAACATATTGATTATTGAACATTTTTATGAGCTTTATCTACCTCTTTGAAATAATTAAATCAGTAATATAAATGCGAGCGTGAAATTAATAAATGGAGTTTACTTAACAGTATGGGGTTCATTTAAAATAACTTAATTCATTTCAAGATCTACAATGTCATAGCTACGCTACAAGAGTTAACTTAGTAATTTAAAGATAAAATCTATGAAAATTCAACAAAATTCGTTCCAATTCTTATTTTATGTAACATATTTTCATAACATTTATTTTGATATATTAAATGTGAGGAGCTAAATCTTGAGATCTCAAACAAATCAATCAATGCTATTTCATATGATTTAAATTTAATACAATGGTTAACATATATTTGTTTTTTAACATGTTTGTGAAACAAAAAACACATGTAAAAAAGTTTCATATTATGAACAAAATACATATGAAACAAATATATAGAAAAATTTATGTGAAACAAAACCTTATGATGGAAGTTCTCACGATCTCATAAATTTTAGAGTTCTCAAATAATTAAGCCTCTAACATGTGATATCTTAAATATTTAAACAAAAATATGTTATATAAAACAAGAATAATATCAAAATACATTGCATTTTAATGCATTATGATATTATACATGTAAACGAGATATCTCATTTCAAATCCAAACATAAACACTTTCACAAAACAAAAATCCAAACAAAATATGTAGCATTTTTATACAATTTGTCAAAATATAAGAGTAGGTGATTTACAGTAGTCAAAATGCAGAGCTCCGGTTGAACATAAAATCTTCACGATGTGGCAAAAATTCGTTCAGATTGCTTCAACGATGCAAATTTGACGAACCTAGGGTTTATGAAAAATTAAAATTATGTAATCTAATCAAATAATCTGCAAAATTGTTTGTAACTGTACAACTAGTGAGTAAAAAGTAATAGAATCACTCATCGGCTTTGGACATAACGGAGAGCCGGCTAGGCCTCGGCTGGAAGTCACTTCGCCGTCTCTGCTGGTGCGACGACGGACGAATCAAAGCCGCTAACGCTCTCTTTACCAGATCACCTTCCACAGTTCCGATTCTCACAAGCGAATTCGTCATCGCCGATCTCCGAGCATACAGTCTGTGCGATCGATACGACACCGTACTGTCATGACTATCATTACTGTTCGTCATACTCGAATTCTTATGCAAACTACACCGAAACGATCCAGGATGAGTTGTTGGCGAACACAAACACGTTTTCTTCGATCCGTGACTCCACGCCTTCTTATTACCGTCACGATCACAGTTCCGATTCAAGTTTCTAGACGACGAAGCCGCGACCGAACGGCCGGGAGATTTATGACGGTGATAGATTGAGAAACGGACGGAAGGAGATGAAGTTAGGTAACCGCCGCGAACACTGATCCTCGACGGCGATGTGGATCTGGTGGAAGATGAGAAACTAGACATGGAAGAAGCAAAAGCAGAGGAAGATGACGATGAGATTGTGGAGGAACAGAACCTACCGGACGGCGAAATTGATCGGTGTAAATTGCTCCGGATTACCGATACTCCACTTGCTTTGTTATTCTCCGGCGACATCATCGGAATTTGCAGAATTTAGAGACGAATCAACGGAAGCCAAAAAGTGTTAAAAAAATTGGGAAATTAGAAGAGGTAGGTTTGAGTGTTCAGTTTGGGAAACCTACCGAAATAGAAGACATCATTTATATGGAAGTTCAAAAGGAGGGGGTAAGAATGTAATTAAATGATTTTGAAGGGTTATAATGGTAAAAACGGGCCGTTGATTAAAGGAAACAACGGCTTAAGGTTCAGAACTGCTTCCATAACTGGGGTCCGGCTGGGATAAGCTGTGGGCGGTGAAAATGGAGCCCATTTTTTTGTCACCCGCTTTGAAAAAGCTATAATATAACTTAAAAAATATAAAATCAGAAGTTCAAATCTCTAAAAATAATTATATTTAATTTTAACATAATATTTATTTTAGAAATTTTAACACAAAATATATTACTATGGTATTCCTCTAATTTATCATCAAAAAAATAAATATAAAATGATAAAAATTTAATCTCATTGAAAAGATTGAATAAAATAATAATTTCTCTCACACCATCAACTTCTAGGGAATTATTTAAATTTAATTTTTTTTTAAGTTTTTTCTATTGTAAAAAACAAGATCATAAAGCTCTTGAAAAAATTTAGAAATAAAAACTCATTTTTATTTATTTTAGAGAAGCTATTGAAGATGGTTTAAGGCACATGGAAGAATGTGATTGGCGCGTAAAGGATACATGCGGTGAATGAGAGTGGTGCTTTGATGTATTTATTGAACGGCTTGGGCGCCAAGGTTGGCGCCTGTTGTCACATGAACTAAGGATTTCTGGTGGTAGCGACACGTGTCGTTTGTATGATAATGTAAAATACTCGGTTACGGATGTGGTCCCTGTGGTTTTATATTTGTCTTGGTTTTAGCCCCTGATTTTTTTTTATTACAGAAAAGCCCAGTGGTATATGTTTTCTACATATTTTGGTCCCTGCTATTACGTATTATGTCCGTTAAAAAACATCTGTTACTGAAGTGTATTCCGGTCTTTCCCAATTTCTATCATTTTCTTTTCTAAATAAAAAATTAATTTACAAACAAAATATAGTTTGTATATTACATATAGACAAACATCATAGGGATTACGTGGTTAGTGACAAAACATCCATCTTTGGAGACAAAAAACCTCATATTTAGACCAACCCTTGTCTGCTCCGAACAATCCAAGCACCAAGGAGCCAATCTCTGCCCCCTCCCCCCTTAAGATTCCCCGCCCTTCTTATACTCTCTCTTTAAATCGACCCCTATTGCTTCCAATTTCAACTACAGTTGCAACATGCAACAAAACCCAACCCCTTAGCAGCGTCGTTCCTAAACCCCAACAGAGAGAAACCATAACCCCCTTTTTACGCAATCCAACAATATCCTAATATCCTCCCTGCATCAATCCATCAGTCGAAGATCTACACGTTTCAATTTTGAACATGGCTACCATCTTTAAGTTTTGATACTACCAAAATCAAGCTTTCAATTATGTCAAAGATTGCAAATTTAGATGTTTGATCCGGGTTCTAGTTTTAGTGTAAGAAGGGTTGTAATTTAGTTTAGTTTTTAAAAAAAATTAAGATTGAGGGTGTTTAACTAGTTTAGGACAACAAAAAGAAACTAATGAACTTATATTTTTTGTGCACCTAGTTCTTCTTCCACCAGTGTTTGTGCGTATGCATCTTTTTCTAGTTTTATTTGACTTGTTTGTGAGATATAAAAGTTTGATTTTTTGTTGTGTGTTTGTTAATCTACTTCTGATGTCTTGTGGTGGTGCTGATTGTGAAGAAGAGAAGGGGGGGTATAGGATAAGAGAGGAAAGCAGAGTGAAGGGATGACATGTTTTGGATGATTGCAAATATAACAATTTATAATTTTTTAAAAGAAAATGAGAGAAAATAGAAAAGGACCAAAATGGCTATTCAGTTATATTGCTTTTTAATAACCGTTAGGGGCTGTTTGATAATTGCTGAATGGTTTAATGTAGAATGATTAAGTGGTCAGAATGATTAAGATACTCTTATGATATAATGCAAAATGAAATATGGTTGTTTAGTAATTGTTTAGAATGAAATCATGACGTTTAATAGTTAAGGGAGACCCAAGATACAAAACCATTAAGAGAGTTTTGTAACCATTATAAGACATAGTTTTTTCTTACCAAACAAGATCCACCTCTTAGCGATTCAGATGTTACCTCTTAATGGAACTATTAAGAGGTAAACAAACAGGTGATATGGACCAAAACATGCTGAAAATGCATACCATGGCCAATTTTAGTGAGAAAAAAAGTTGTAAGTACTAAAACAAAGGTAAGTATGAAACCACATGGGCCAAATCTATAATTTAGTCAATCTTAAATTAAACCTTCTTGATATATTCGAAAAATAGTTTAATTAATAAAATATATAACCTTTTAATCAATTTAAACCGTCTAATAAAAAATAAGTGGGAAGGACACACGGCACCTTCTAGTGCCCGAATTCTCCAAACCGACCGGAGGACACGCGTTGAATTATTAGTCGCAAATTATATATAGTTCTTTTTTGACTTCAAATAATATATTTTTTTTCCAAAAAAGAATTTTATTTAATTAATCTAAATGAGTTGATCTAAAGAGCATATTTAATAGTTATGTTAAAAATTAAAATAGATATTTTGGATATTTAATAATTTTTTTGTTTCAAAAACTGTGTTAAAACGTATATTAAAATGGAGAAAATAAAAGAGATAGAATGTGAAAATCTCGAAGAAAATTTCTATCAATAATACATAAGAGAAAAATATTATTTTAATTCTTTTCCACCAATAAGAAGTTTTGGAAATAAATGTTTAGGGGCCGTTTACCAAGCGCTTACCAAGTCATATTACCTTATGGATGAAGATGATAATAACCAAGAATTTTAGCGGTAAGAGCTCAGACAATGACCAAGAGTCTTACCCTGATAAGTGATGGCGAAGACTCTTATCACGGTTAGCGCTTACCTGGAAAATTGTTGCATACGATACCGTTTTGGTGGACTAACATCTTACCCGCTAAGTAAGTGATAGTGTTAAATTTTATTGATAAACACTTATCCGGGTAAGCGTTTGGTAAACGGCCCCTAAGAGAGTGAAGTAACATTTAATTAAATATTTTAATAACATAGTTGATGCTAATATTTTGCTAAAATATAGAGCGGTTGGAGTTGGATGTATTTTTAATAATCGATTGTGTTTATTGGATTGGAATTTGGAACTATTAATAAACAAGTTGAATCGTGAGTCCATGACTTAAATCCACATAGGCAAAAAGAACAACATTTTAACTTACTTATGTCCAGAATTAGGCTTCAAAGTTGTGATTTATGGATTTCTTGTTTTTGAAACATTCTCGACGATATGCTTCAGAGCATACCACAGATCTAGTTGGTTTCGGGGAGGTATGCATAAACAGACAAGGGTTCAAGTCTAACAGACACAATATTAAAGTTACAATAGCTGGTTGTTGTATACCTAAATTGCTTTTTACATGATGTTCTTAAGTGGGAGGTGTGGACCAACTTAGGAACTACATGTTATGAACCTTTTTGCACAAACCTTTTTGACGATACCAAATTGCATTAAACAACATTGGTCCACCCTAGAAATAGAAACCATATTTCTACAAATTCGTCAACATGCAACATCACCGATATAGATTCAACCTCAGATCAACAATCTCTCAAAAAATTATGCGTAAAACCTTGACTGAAACCCTTAATTCATTATATATATTTATATATACACACTTAGTTGTGGTCAGAATATATCTCTTTCCGTTGTTAACATAAAAATCAACAATATATTATTACAAGTTCTTGCTCATAACAGATCTAACATAAATCACACTAAGAAATCGATTTAGGGTAGAAATTCGTACCTCAAACAAGTGATTCTTGCTCTACTCCTTGAGATTTCCACTAATCCACAACTAATTTCTCCTTGAAATCGTTACTCTCTCTCTCTCTATATATATATATATACATACACGGAGGAAAGTTCAAATGAAAACTCATTTTTCATTGTGCACGTGAGAACAAGTCTCAACCACTCGATCTCTTTTGATCCAACAACTCATATTAAATAGAGTTTTTAATATTAAAATGTTTAGGGGTAAAAATGGAAGAAAATGTAAACACACGCCTACCATATTTGACTTTTTATTTTCTTTTTTAATTGAAAACTTTTTACCCAATTAAAGTTTAAAATAAATTATCTTAAAAATTAATAATATTTTAATCAAACAAATTGCATAAAAAAACGAGAATTGTGTGATATTCGATATGACATCCATCTCGATATAGTTTTTTTGTCGCTTTAACCGTTTTTTACGTGAAATGATATATATGTGTTATATTCATTATGAATATTTATGCACGTTCAAGTTTATACAACGCCTCGACACCGTAAGTACGTAACTCGACATCACCTTCTTCAACACTTTCTTCAACGTCGTAAGGCATCACGTTTCTTCAGCACCGTAACCCAACACCCATCAAGACGAATCGAGAACCTATCGAGTAATTCTGTTGTGAATCGGGGAACAAAAGAGAGCGCATCACGTCTCCACATCTTCACAGGTCATTCATGTGTTATTCATCATGAATAATGTATCATTCAGGATGAATAATACAACATTCAGGGTGAATAATTCACGATCCATGAATTCGTGTATTATTCGTCATGAATGTTGTGTAATTCACCCTGTATACTATATTGTTCGTCATGAATAATGACTGAACGTTCACATTTGTTATTCATACTGAATGTGGGACATCTGGGGATGCGCATACATATTTATAATAAATTAAACCAAATTTCGGTTGTGAATTGGGAAACAAAAGAAAGTGCGCCATGTGTCTACACGTTCACGAGTCATTCATATATTATTCATCATGAATAATGTATCATTCAGGATGAATAATAGAACATTCAGGGTGAATAATACACGATTAATGATAAATAATACATGAATCATGGATTCGTGTATTATTCATCATGAATATTATATTATTCATCCTGAATATTGTATTATCCATCATGAATAGTGAATGAACGTTCACCTTTGTTAATCATACTGAATGTGGACACCCGGGGACGTGCATACATATTCATAATGAATATAACACATATATAGAATTTCACGTAAAAAATGTTAAAACGAAAAAAATTCTGAATATTGTATTATTCATTCTGCATACGGTATCATTCATCATGAATAGTGAATGAATGTTTACCTTTTGTTATTCATACTGAATATGGACACCTGAAGAGGTGCATGCATATTCATAATGAATATAACACATATATAGAATTTCACGTAAAAAACGGTTAAAACAAAAAAAAAAACTATATCGAGATGGATGTCATATCGAAGAGCACGAAATTCTCGTTTTCTTGATGTAGTTTGTTTGATTAAAATATTAATAATTTTTAAGATAAATTATTTTAAAGTTTAAGGGGGTAATTTTTTTTTAATTAAAAGTAAAAGTAAAAAGTCAAAGAAAATATGCGTTGATTCAAAATTACAATTTTGTTCTTCATCACTTTCCAATTAACCTTATTATGTATTAACCATTGATTAGCTTTCTAAGTTTTGATCAATGGTTAAAATTTGTCCTCATGTACACAATGAAAGATAAGTTTTCATTTGAACTCACCCCTACACACACGAATGAAAAGAGTATTAAAGGTTTCGTCTTATTTATTTCAATGGGCTTGGGCCCTCAACCTGTTACTTTAGTGGCCCAATTCCCTTTTAACTGATTTGGGCTCAACTTAAAGCGGGATATGCATACATACATGTATGTAACTATGTACACTTGTATGTTAGTCTTTTGAATTATCCCTTACAACAATTTAAATTCATATAAAATAATAGATTAAAAAGGAAAGAAAAAATATTTATATCAAATATATTGAGTTTTATAAGAAAAAGATATATCAATAATGTAAAATTAGAATTAAATAACTCACTACAACAAAATTTGGTTTATAGGATGCAATTTCTAAATCCTAATAGACCACTTAAAAGACTAAGGTGTCGTTTGTTTTTTAAGAAGTCTAAAGTCTGAAGTCTTAATTTAGTTATGATTAATAAGAGATGGTGTGTAAAAAGGTCTGAACGATTCAGACTTAAGAGACATTAAGAGATTTTTTTAAAAAAACAAACAACCCCTAAATTTATAGGACCAAAAAAGTAAAAGATCATAATTAAAAGTGTTGTAATAAGTTTATGACATTTTTTTAGGCGTCGTGACAAGTTTTTAAGACATTTTAATACAAAACATCATATTAATTATTTTGTATGACATTATTTAAAAAAATGTAAATAAATATCCTATAAAAAGATAGTTTATAGGACAATTATCAAAATGTCTTAAAAAAACTTGTTAAGAAGTACAAAAGCAATCTATAAACTTATTAATTACAACGCTTTTAGATAAGACGCTTTATCTTTTGGTCCTATATATTAAGTCTTACAAATCAGTCTATTAGAACGCTTTGAAATTTGTAGAGTGCTATAAACCCAATTTTGTTGGAGTGTCTTGAGTCTTTACTCACTAATTTCTTCTATTTTCAAATAATCAATGTTCGACTGTCTATGTATTGGATTTACCTCTTCAAGATTTTAGTTTTTATGTTCCATTTTTATGTTTATTTAAGTTTTAGGTCTCATACATAATTATCTCCAAGTTATATGTTTAAAAATAGTAAAAAAAAAAACGTCTTACAAAATAACGCGTCATAACACGTTACAATAGAAGTCAAGTCTTAAAATGTAGCCACATAGATTAACATGGCGGCAAAACCAACCTCAATGCCATAACGAGTTATTTAAAACCATGTGTTTTTGTCATTAAATCCTTGAAAATAACAAGGTATTTTTGATGAAGGATTGTATTATCTAAAACCTATTTAATTTTGATTAAAATCATCATATCTAGAAATAACCTATGTTCATCTTTTGCCATAGATAAAACTTCACAAACATATATCGTTACTAATTGATTAAAACGTTTACTTTTCAAAAACGTAACATGACTAATTAAGTCTTGCTATCAGACTTTATTAATTCTTCAAGATATTTTGAGCAAGACATAACCCACTTTTTGTTAATGGAGAATTATGCCATTTTCTTTTTCTTTTTATCATCAAAGTCATACGGAATTTTTTCCTCCTATTATTAGCCATTCAAAGTTAACTCCAAAAGGATTCGCCAAGTTATCAATATAATTTGACACTTTTTATGTTATTATAACAAAATGAGCATTTTATAACATATAATCGTACTAATAAAGTACGTATTTAATCAGACTGTTAAGTTTACAACATATACTAATAATTATTTGTTTTATATAAACGTGTTATAATAAGTTGCTATGATGAACCTAAATCATCTAACAAGTTTTTTTATAAGTTCTTAAGACGAAGTTTGACAACTTAAATTAGACTGAACAAGTAAATACTGTTGGTAGACTTTGTTTATCTTTTAGGGTCTTGAAATATGCCACCTTATCATTTAGTTGTGTGCAACCGTATATATTTTGAAACTACAATAATAATACACGTTTTCTTTGGTGGAGTTGGTTTGCGTGACTTTTCTTCCATTATATGTGCGGGTTCGAATCATGTTTGTGTCATTTTCTTAGTTTTTAATTTCAGATTTATTATGTTTATGAGTTTTTTTTAGAAGAACGACTTGAACATAGGACCAAACATATCAAAAGCAAAAAGCAAGGAACTAATTGGCAGATCATGGATAATTTTATGAAAAATATCCATATATACCTTCATTTCTTATAGTTAAATAATGCGCCATTACTTGAAAAAAATTATTAGGTCAGCCCTTTGTTAATGATTGTTGATACATCGACAGGGAATTGCTATATTCTTTCCGTTTTATGTGTGATGATTTATTTGTTTAAAAAAACGTCCATGAACTTAATCACTCAAAATATGAAAATTCGTTGAAAGATTTTTGGATTCAGTAATTTCAAGGATTTATATGCTTGGTTTCAGTAAGTATAAATATTTACTTGTTAAGAAAATTGTCAAATAACTTAATTAATTGCTGAAAACATAAAGTCATCCATAAGGGTTTTTTTCCTACTTTTCTTTTATAAAACACATCATTGTTTCTATAAACTTAAAAATCTTATCAAATTATATGTGTGATAAATATATCATCATAAATCATATATTCATTATAAATATGTTGCAATATTCATAATGAATAACAATATCCATTATCTCATAAATATGTCATGTGTTCAATGATCCTCTTGTTCCCATTAAAAATTAGGTTCCTAATTATCCTTCCCCATAACTTAGGATTCGTATTTATCTTTAGTTTATGTTATTATTTTTTAATTGTGTTACTCAAAACATTCCATTTTTATCCCTCATCCCACGCACAACACGTTTGAACTACAATCCTATATATACATATATATTCCTATATATACAACCTCTCAGTCTCACCCTGCAACATACCAACCAAGCTCACATTCACTTCCGCCATGGATTATTCTTCATCAAGGAGCTTTTCAACTTCATACTCTCTCTCTAGACCCGACCTCGACCTTTCCAAATGGATCGATAGCATGCGAAAATCCATGGAAGAAGACGACGAAGAAACCACCAATACCGACGTCTGTATCTTCACCGTACCCAAAACCCTACTCGACACCGACCCAGATTCCTACATCCCGGAACAAGTCGCCTTAGGTCCGTTCCACCAGTGGAGCCACCAAGTTTACGATATGCAGAAATACAAGCTCGCGGCTGCGAGAATGGCCCAGAGACGAAGGAACGTTAGATTTGAACGAATCGTGGAGGTGATGAAGGAGAACGATGAGGCGAGAATCCGAGCTTGTTACCATAAGTTTCTCGATATGGATGGGAATACACTCGCGTGGATGATGGCGGTGGATATGGCGTTTTTGCTCGAGTTTCTTCAGGTTTACTACACACGTACTCTGCTTTATAGGACTTACAGTTTATATAAGTAAATAGTTACACATTATATGTAAAAGTGTTAAAATAGATTTTACAGGATAATTTGGGGCATCTTAAAGTTAGGTATATATTATATATGTTATGTCCTATGAACTTATTTTTATTTTATTTTTATAAAACATTGTTTTACATAATGTCATATAAAAAACTAAAAAGACCTTTTATTTAAAAATTGTCTGTAAAAAACTTGTTAATTAAGATGTCCAAATATGTAGTATAAATAAAGTTATTGTTATAAACTTTAGTCCAACATTTAAACGTTTTTAGGTCCTCTAAATTTAATTCCTATAAAGCAATCTAGGACATTTAAATATTTTTTTTGGGATCCTATAAACTTGAGGAAAATTTTCAAATAAGTAGGCAAAAAGATTGAAAACATAAAATAAATGATTCATAGAAAAATCAATTCCGTTTGGAAATACATATGTAAACTAACGTTCGTTTACTCACCTTTTACCAATTATTCATATATGAAGATACATATATGATCCCACATATCATTTACTAATGATTTACATATGAATAATTTATTCGTATGTTTTTAACCCTTTTTCTCTTTCTTATTTGAAACCCTCTAAAACAGTTTATTAGGATCTTTAGATATTTTATGCATCCAATAAACTTAAAATCCTAGAAAACAACTTGTTATGACAGTTTTAGTGTCCTACAAATCCAATTTTGTTTTACAGGTTTACTACATGAGGGAAGAAGGCGGGGGCCGGAGTATGGATATCGGATCAAGACTCTCGAGCGTGCTCGATGTTTCCGGGAAGAAACTCTCTCACATGGCGATCCTCCGGGACGTGGTGAAACTCGAGAACCAAATCCCATTGTTTCTAATCAAAACGATGATGGAACACGATCAGATTTCCGATAAACCGGCCACCGACACCCTCCGAATCATGCTCATGGGGTTGTACCATGAGCTTTCTCCCTTCCAATATCAACAACAATCCCCTTGTGTTGACATCAATGATTGTGATCACCTACTAGACTTTTTGTACCACATGACTGTGCCGAATGCAAAGGAATTAGGGATCTCGATGGACGTCCACGAGACAACAATCGATGTCGGTGTCACCGGAGAAAAAGGCGAAGATGCCGGAGAAAACGAATCTTTTGCAAAACCGACTCATGTTAAACGGTTTCTTGATTACGTTTGGAAAGTTATCAAGACCGCGAACTTCGGTTTCTTGAGATTAGTGAAGAAGATAACGTTCTCAAGACCGATAAAACTCGTGATGAAGTTGCCGTGGAAGATTATATCTAGCCTTCCGATCCTTAAGCTCTTCAAAGAACCGATTGAGCACATGTTGGCGAATCTCCAAGGGGAAACGAACGAGAAAGAAGAAGAGGGAACCGATGAATCGAACCCGCCGTTGATCGAAGAGATCACGATCCCTTCGGTCACGGAAATGGCGAAAGCCGGGATCTTTTTCTCACCCGTAAGTGGCACTATCTCGGAAATTCGTTTCAACGAGAAAACGAGCACCCTTTACCTCCCCGTGGTGAGTAATTTTGCAAAAATAGGGTTGTTTCATACTTCCTCAGTCCCAAAATACACGTCCTACACAAAAAAGGTACAATGTTTAAAGAATGTGTAAATGACAATTATACACTTAGTAACGGAGGAAATAATGAATTTCCCCATCTCATATTATGGGTAAAATTGGAAAAAGACACTTACTTTGGTACAAACTAAAAAAGTTGCATCTTTTGACGTATGTGCATTGTTTTTATAGCATTTTTACACGGTTATGGTGTAAAAAATGTAAATGTACAATTTTTACATGGTTCAAAAGCCGTGTAGAAGTGTCATATAATTTCATACACGGTGGCCTTTTACACTGTTCCAGAACAGTTGTAAAAGACATTTTACAACCGTGTAAGTAAAAAGGCCCTTTCTGTACTAGTGATTTTTGGACACATATTTTGGGACGTAAGGAGTATCTTTAATTATATATGCAAAAATCGGTTTGTTTCATATTTCTTATGCAAATTACACCAGGTCCATTTAGACGTGAACACGGAGGTGTACTTGAGAAACTTGGTTGCATACGAAGCTTGTGTTGCATCCGGACCGTTAATCATGGCTCGTTACACCGAGCTAATGAACGGGATCATCGATACCGCAGAAGATGCAAAGTACTTGATGGATTGCAGGATAGTTTATAACCATTTGAAGAGTGAAAAGGAGGTTGCAGATTTGTGGAATGGGATGAGTAAGTGTGTGAAAATGACCAAAGTGCCCTTTATGGATAAAGCTATTGAAGAAGTTAACAAGAGGTATGAACAAACATGGAGGGTGAAAATTGGGAAGTTCATGAGCAAATATGTGTTTGGATCTTGGAAGTTTTTGACATTGTTGGCTGCTATGTTTTTGTTGTTCTTGTCGACGGTTCAAACGTTTTGCTCGGTTTATAGTTGCGCTCGTGTGTTTCGACAGCTTCCCGAGCTTGATGAGCCACAGTGAAACGAGTTCTGGATACTATAAGAAAATGGGTCTTTTAAGATGTTCAACAACTGTTATAGAACATCATTATATATATTGTACTTAATTGAAATGAAAAGAAAGGCAACGCTGCCTAAGTAATACATATTTTTCGTGATATGACTTAAGAAAATTATACCTTTTAAAAAACTCACAAATCATAGTAGATGACCAAACTTATATTTGTATTTTTATATATTAGGACTTCAAAATTATCCTTGTTTTTTTTAATACACCATACTTTTGGTTGCTAATTACTTAATAAGGAGCACGTAAATCTTAAGTACTCCTTTATCTATAATAAAAAGAAATAATATTTCTTTGCCCCATGAATTATTAGCAGTTTTTGTATTCACGCTATGTTCTCGAATTTTGGAACGAAAAATAAGAAATGAAAGTGAAGGAAGGAAAAGAACGGAATATTTATATTTGTGTTATTGATATTTAAGAAAAAAAATGAAAGGAAAGAAAAAATAAAGATTTTTTTTCATGTTCTTAAGTAGGAGAGAAAGGAAGGGAAAATGTCACATTTTCAAATTTGTCTGTATTTATTTTATATTGAAATGTAATTGATGGGTATATGTATTATTTTATAAATATTTTTAATTTTTAATTTTTTTTTCTTCCCTCCTACATTTGGGAAGAAAGTTTTGGAAGAAAAATCAGCATTATTTTTCCTCCCTTTCCATCCTTGAAAAGAAATCGAGAACACAACATAGTTTTGGAAGGAAAATCAACATTATTTTCCTTTCCTTTATATCCTTAAAAAGAAATCGAGAACACTACATTTTTTCCCTCCCTTTCCTTCGTACGTAGAAAAACCCGAGAACACAACATCAAATTTTTTACTAATGAAAATCATCTAATAAATTTATTTTCATACTTATCAAAGACCTCTGATTTTACATTCGTCCAGTAATCTAATATCAATAAAATATCACGAACGAACCTGTCTATTTTCATTAAATAAATTATAAAAAATCTGTTAGACATGCCCTAAGTGTATGTTAAGATATCCATTACGTTGTAGGGTAATATAACATACGACTCGAATTTATCTTAACTCTTTATGCTATTATCCTTTTAACTATTTGTTAATCTTCCTATTTTACCCCTCATCCCACACACATCACGTGGGACTACAATCCTATATATATATATATATATATATATATATATATATATATATATATATATATATATATATATATATATATATATGTATACACACAACCTCTCACCCTGCAACATACCAAGCTCACATTTAGTGCCACTCAGTTGTATACGACAGTTGTGGCCACTGAGTTTATTAGGACTTGATTTCTTATCATCATAATTTGTCAGCATTAGTCTAGGCATAGTCTGGAACACCCTTAAAAAAACATACCAAACGCACATTCAGTACCGCCATGGATTCTTCGTTGAGCTTTTCGACTTCATATTCTTTCTCTAGACCGGATCTCGACCTTTCCAAATGGATCAATAGCTTGCGAAAATCCATGGAAGACGACGATGAAGAAACCACGAATACCGACGTAAGCATCTTCACCGTACCCAAAACCCTACTCGACACCGATCCGGATTCCTACATCCCGGAACAAGTCGCCTTTGGTCCCTTCCACCAGTGGCGCCCACAAGTTTACGATATGCAGAAATACAAGCTTGCGGCCGCGAGAAAGATCCAGAAACGAAGTAACGTCAAATTTGAACAAATCGTGGAGGTGATGAAGGAGGAGGATGAAGCGAGAATCCGAGCTTGTTACCATAAGTTTCTCGACATGGATGGGGATGCCCTCGCATGGATGATGGCGGTCGATATGGCGTTTTTGCTCGAGTTTCTTCAGGTTTAGTACACAAGTACTTTGTTTTATAGGACTTAAACTTTATATAAGCAAATAATAATACGTTATATGTGAAACTGTTAAAATAAGTTTAAAGGACGTACGGTTTTGGGCATCTTAAGACAAAATTAAAATAAAGTATATATTAGATTTTTTATAGGATATTTTTTAGAAGTATCGTATGAACATATCTTTTTATAGAATATTTTTTCATATAAAAAAACTAATAAGACATTTTATTTAAAAAAATTATTAAAACGCTTGTTAAGAAACCCAAAAATATCCTATAAATTAACTTATTGTTACACCTAATAGATCAATCGTAAACTTAAGTTTTATAAACTAACTATAAAACAATCTATTAGATTATTTAGATATTTTAGGATCTAATAAACTTAAGTCCTATAAAACAGTCTATTAAGACATGAAGACATATATATTTGGAATCATATAAACTTAATTTCTATAAAGCGGTCTATTGAGACATTTAAACATTTTTTACGTTCTATAGATTTAAGTCGTATAAAGCATTATGCTAAGACAATTAGATAAAAAGAAATTTCGTAAAGGGGACAGAACCCAGGAAAAGCTTATTCAACAAAAAAGAGAACTGCAAGCTACGAGGCGGATACCCCAAGGCAAAACAATGACCTAAAAAATGCTTGGGCAAAACGAAGAATAACATGGGACTAACTCTAGAACCAATAATAAAATAAAAGATCCACAATTACATAATTTTAATGTCCTATAAACACAATTTTGTTGTATTGTTAGGTTTACTACATGAGGGAAGAAGGCGGCGGTCGGAGTATGGATATTGGATCGAGATTGTCGAGTGTGGTTGATGCTTCCGGGAAGAAACTATCTCACATGGCGATTCTCAGGGACGTGGTAAAGCTCGAGAATCAAATCCCGTTGTTTCTGATCAAGACGATGATGGAATACAATCAAACTTCTGATAAACCGGCGGCCGAGGCACTCCAGATCATGCTGATGGGGTTGTACCATGAGCTTTCTCCCTTCCAATGTCAACTTCAGTCCCCTCATGTTGACATCGACGACTGCGATTACCTACTAGACTTTTTGTACCACATGACGGTGCCAAATAATAAAGAACTAGGTATCTCGACGGACGTCCGTGAGACAACAATCGATGTTGGTGTCACCGCAGAAAAAGATGGCGAAGCCGGAGAAAACGAATCTTTCGCGAAACTAGATCATCGTAAACAGTTTCTTGATTACATTTGGAAGATTATCAAGGACGCAAATTTCGGTTTTCTAAGATTCGTCAGGAAGATAATCTTCTCGAGACCGATAAAACTCGTAACGAAATTGCCATGGAAGGTTATATCTAGGCTTCCTATCCTCAAACTTTTCAAAAAACCAATTGAAAACATGTTGGCAAATCTCCAAGGTGAAACAAAGGAGAAACCAAAAGACGAAACCACCAAATTGAATCCACCGTTAATCGAAGAAATCACGATCCCTTCGGTCACAGATATGGCGAAAGTCGGCATCCTTTTCTCACCCGTTAATGGCACGATCTCCGAAATTCGTTTTAACGAGAAAACAAGCACCCTTTACCTCCCAGTGGTGAGTCATTTAAAAAAATAGGGTTCTTTCCTCTCTCTTTGAAAATTAGGGGGCGTTTTTGTGTTGCATAATGAAATTTGGAGGAATTGGAATCCATCAAAGAAATTTTGACTTTTAAGGAATTGGAATGGGTGGGTGGGGGTAGGCAAGGTAGGGTGGGTAGGTAGGTGGAGGCAGGGAGGGTGGGTGGAGTGCATGAGGTGGGCGGGGCAGGGGGATGGGGATGGGAATAGGATGTGTGAGCAGGGCAGGGGCATAGGGTGGGTGGGGTGTGCAGGACAGGGGCATAGAGTGGGTGGAGTGTAGGGCAGGGTGGGGTAAGGTGGTGCAGGGGGTGGGCAGAAGAGGGTAGGGAGTTGGTGGGGTGGTTGTTGTGACGACGACAGTAGTGGTCGGTGGGGTGGGGGTAGGGAGGGAATGGTGGGTAGGTGGGTTGGTGGATGGGGGGTGATAACTCTCATTTTCAGTGTTATTTACACATTGTTTGTGTGTGTTTTTCTTTAATTTTAGTGTGTGTTTTCCCTTTACGTGTTCATGTTTCTCTTTTTTATTTATTTAGTTTCATTTGGAGGTGTTGAGGATAAAAGTTTGTGTTTTGATGGTTGAAAGCTTCATTTTTGGGCTAAATGTTGGACTGCAGAAAGTGGCCACCTTGTCGCCACGTTGGTGAATGATGTAAATCCGAGGACAGCTGGAAAATCTCATATTTTGCATGTATTTTTATGTCCATTTCAGGTGCATAAAGGCTTTCTTAAAGGCTAAGCTTTAGAAACCAAGGTGGTGAAGAAAAGACAAAAGATAAAAGCAAAATGTTGGTGGAAAGATATCAATGCCAAAAATGCCTATCTAAAAGCCTAAATGAGATAAAGCAAACTATGAGCTTTCATGAGAAAATAGATGAAAAAGGCAATGAGCCTTTGGGTCAAAGAATGCTTGAACTCATTGAAAG
Source organism: Arctium minus (assembly GCA_954870635.1). NCBI lineage: Eukaryota > Viridiplantae > Streptophyta > Magnoliopsida > Asterales > Asteraceae > Arctium > Arctium minus. The sequence continues at coordinate 3,664,938 of OX941091.1, forward strand.
GTTTTGTGGGTAAAATCTTCCACCACCATTTTCATCTTCCACTATAAATTGAAGCCATGGATGTCATTTGAAGAGAGCTCCAACATGTAGCATAATTCAACTATTGTTCTTTTTTTTTTTCTCTTAGATAGTTGTAGTTGTAGTTGTAATTTATTTTCTAGTATTTAATTTCCAGCTCAAAGTGGGCACCTTGTCACCACGTTGGCAGCAACTTTTAAGTTTCATTTATGCAATTTAAGTTTATGTTCTCTCCTTCTTCTTTCATGTCTTTTACTGTTATTATGAACTAAACACCCCTCTGGGTGTGGGTATGAGCCAAGGCTAAGACTAGTAGGCAACACTTGGGTGTTGCCATCTTTGCTAACTCTTAGACTTGGTCACTCGAGTCGGGACTTAAACTCAACGCGGACAAGCCGATCACTTGTTAGTGTTAATATTAGATTTTAGACCTCGAGAGGGGCAGATCCGAAGTATGGCTTGAGTGATGCAAAGAAGATTTGAGAAAGTCTTTTATAACCACGTAGAGATACGGGTTTTTGCATGATTTTAACTAAGGTTCAAATGTCGGTCGATATGGGTGTCACAAAGAGATTTGGGCGTCTATATCTATACTGGTGGAACTGAAATCCTTAGAGGTTTACTTAGTTAAGTCGGCAAGTCTTGAGTTGGCCTACGTGGTGACAAAGTGGGTTCCGAGGAAACTTATTTTCGAGAGAAAAAGGTTTTTAAGGCTGTCGTGTGTCATTTTGTTTCTGACCAAGTTGTTACTACATCAGTCTTAGTTAATGCTTGTACCCACATCCTCCCCTTTCTTTAAATTATTTGTTAATTGTTAAAAGCACCAATTTCGCTCAAAGATATTTTCTTTTTCTCTAATTGAAACCATTGATTCTCGACCTACTATTCGAAACTTTGAAGTCTGATCCCTGTGGAGACGATCTCGGTATGTTGGGAACTGAAGAATTACACAAGTACAGTTAATGCTGCTAGTAGAACTTGGTTAATACTTCTGAGTATAATACTGCTAGTTGAAGTTAATGCTGCTCTTCAAGATTAATGCTGCTAGAAGATATTAGTACTGCTGAGCATGGTTAGTACTGCTGAACTTAGTACTGCTCAGAGTATTAATACTGCTGATGATTAGTATTGCTTATAAGATGAAGACTATGTATGGCAAGGATGACAGCTGGATAGATTGAAGATATTAAAGGAAGCTTGGAGATAATGATGGAAGATTATACTGAAGATCTTTTATTATTTTGTAATTATCTTTTATCTTCAATATATGTATAGAATAGTTTATTTCATTAGTTGTAACTATTATTCTGAGTTATTAGCTTTCTTAGAGAGAATCAACCTCAAAGTTAGAACCCTGATTCTAGAGAAGTAGAATTCGTATTGGTGAGTCTGTTCATCAATATTGAGGTTGTGTGTTTAATCTTGTAACTTCAATCATTCAATACAAGTTTACAAGTTGTGATCATTGATTTACTGTTACATTGTTTTTCAGAATATTAAAGTGTTATTCTGCAACTTCTTTAATATTGTTTTCTGAGTGTGTGTTCTTGTTAAGAATTAAGATCCTGACAAGTGGTATCAGAGCCTGTATTCTCAGAAATCTCATTCATCATGGAAAACATTGTTGAATCAAACAGTACCTTGGTCTCAAAGGTTCCAATGCTCAGACCCAATGAATTCGACATTTGGAAGATCAGAATCAAGCAGTACATACTCCTCACTGACTATTCTATGTGGGACATCATTGAGAATGGCCCTTCTGAAGCAATAAAGATTGGTGCAGATGGAAAGAGGACACCACAAAAAACTGATGCAGATATGAAAGCCTTGAGCACTTTGCTCTTGGCTATTCCCAATGAATATCAACATCAGTTCTGCAATTGCACTGATGCACAGATGCTCTAGAATGCTCTAGAGAAGAGATTCTCTGGTACCAAAAGTACCAAGAGAAATCAGAAGGCCATACTGAAGCAACAGTATGAGAACTTTATGTCAACCAAGAATGAGTCCATGACTCAAACTTTTGATAGGTTCAACAAGCTAATTGGTGAACTAGCTACTGTGGGAGTACAAATTGATCAAGATGATCTAAACATGAAGTTCCTAAGGTCCCTGGGTGATGAATGGACCATGTATACTGTCTCTTTCAGACAGAATGATCAACTGGAAGAAAAGGAACTTGATGATCTATACAATGATCTAAGAGTTTTTGAATCTGAGGTAGAGGCTAAGAAGAAGCCTTCTGTATATGTTCACAATGCTGCACTCCTATCAGCATCAAGTGATTCTACCTCTAACCCTGAATCAGTTAGTGCTGCCAATGGAGCAAATCAAGAGAAAGGCACTGAAACTGTGTTTGAAGCCTTTCTGTCCAGTCATGGAAATTCTTCTCTAATTAATGATGACTTGGAACAACTCCATCCGGATGATCTTGAAGAGATGGACATTAAATGGTAGATGGCCATGCTCTCTATGAGAGTTAAGAAGTTCATCAAGAGAACTGGGAGGAATAACTTCTCCCAAAGAAGAGAAGATGGAGCTGGATTTGACAAGTCAAAGGTGGAATGCTATAAATGCCATCAGAAGGGACACTTTGCTAGGGAATGCAGAAGTGGAGTGTCTCACAACAACAACCATCAACAAGCACAATCTGGAAGCTTCAATAATAACAGAAACTCTGCTCAAGCCCTAGTCTCTCAACAAGGTATGGGGTTTGATTGGAGTGATCAAGCAGAAGAGGCTGTCCAAAACCAAGCTTTAATGGCAGAGGTGTCTGATCTCCCAACAGAGGTAACTTCTAATCTTTGTACTCAAAACTGCATTAACACTATTAAAAGGTACAGGGATCACAACCAGAAAATGAGTGATGACCTGAAGAGATTAGAAAAGGACATAAAAGACTATGTTAGGATTGTTGAGAGGTTTGAAGAGAAGATTAAGAGTTTTCAAGCCAATGAGCTTCAACATTCCTATGACACAAACTACTGGAAGTGGGAGAAGAATGACCTAGAACTTCAATTGACCAAATCCAAAGAGGAGAGTGAAAAGTTAAGAGGAGAGCTAGCTAAAGTCAAGCTAGATGTAGAAAAGTTTTCCAATGCTTCTAAAGCAATGGATTCTTTACTACAAACTCAGATTCATGATAAACTGAGAAGAGGAATAGGGTACAATACCACACCACCACCCTACAACAACAACTACATCCCTCCTAGTTCAGACTTGTTAGATTCAAAGGATAGGAAGGACCTGCCTGAGGGAGCCACTGAGATTGATCCCTTAGATGAAGTAGTTGTTAAGGATAAAACTGAGAAAGAAACTGTCAAAAGTAAGGACAACACTGTGAGTGGTGAGATTCCTATAGAAAACCACATAATTACCAATGAAGGATGTGGAAAGCATTGGGTCAAGTCAAATAAGGTAGAGAAGACTGAGGGAAAGAACAAGGAGATTCACTATAAGCAGACCACTGTTGTGAACCCTGTCCCTTGCAAACAGTGTGCTTGCAGTAAATATGAGCCCCAAAAACATGATAAAAAGAGGGGTAATCAAAGGAACTGGAATAATCAATGGGCACAAAAACAAGGGGTTGATCTGAGTAAAATCAATAGACCAAAACCCTGTTTTATTTGTGGGAAGCTTAATCACATTGCCAAATATTGCTATTTCAATCCTATGAACCAAAGGCTGAATTTTCAAAGACCTATTCAAAAACCCTTTGGGTACAGGAAGAAAGAAAAGAACCATGTGGCCAAGAAAACTGTTAAATCTAAAAGCCACATGAAGAAACAGAATATGGAAGACAGTGTCAAGATGTGGATTCCTAAAAGTACTAAAACTGTTAGTCCTGCTACTGCAAATAGTGCTGCTGACAGTGATAGTACTGCTAGAAGCAATACTGCTGCTAGCAATGTTAGTGCTACTGACATTGTTAGTACTTCTGCAAATGTTAATATTGCTAACTATGTTAGTGCTGTCAACAAGGTTAATACTGCCAAACCTGTTAGTGCTGCTAACTCTGTTAGTACTTCTAAAGATAGTAATGCTTCTGGTATTAGTGCTGCTAGACCAATAATCTTGACAAAGTACTCCAATAACAAGTGTTCTGATTTTAAAAACCTTGTTAAAAAGGAATGCAAGTATTTTGATGAGAAAGGGAGACCCAAGACCACTTTGGCTTGGGTCCCCAATCAATACTAATTGTCTAATCTAATGTGCAGGGCAACCAACAGCTCAAGGGGAAGAGCATCTGGCATGTTGATAGTGGTTGCTCTAGGCACATGACAGGGAACATGTCTTGCCTCAAGAACTTCAAGAAGATTGATGGTGGGCATGTTGCTTTTGGGAATACTCCAGATGGAGGTAAAATCAGTGGTAAAGGTGATGTGACCAAAGGTAAAATGACCTTTGAGGATGTATTCTATGTTGAACAGTTAAGATACAACCTGTTAAGTGTATCACAGGTTTGTGACAAACAACATAGTATATAATTTACAGAGTCTGAATGTATTATCCTTGCTCCTGGATTCAAGGTAGTTGATGAAAAGATGATACTACTAAGAACCCCTAGAAAGGACAATGTATATTGTTTAGATATGAAAAGTGTTTCATCTGATTCATCCATAAATTGTCTTGTTTCAAAAGCTTCTCTGGATGAATCATCACTTTGGCACAGAAGGATGTGTCACATGAATTTTAAAACAATAAATAAACTTGTTAAAAACAACCTTGTAAGAGGTTTGCCTTCTAAAGTCTATTCATGTGATGATCATTGTGTTGCTTGTCTTAAAGGCAAACAACACAAAACTTCTCATAAGTCCAAAGAAGTGAATACTATTTCTTCTTCTCTTCATTTATTGCATATGGATCTGTTTGGCCCTACAAATGTTATGAGCATAGGGAAGAAATCATACTGTCTAGTTATTGTTGATGATTACTCTAGATTTACTTGGGTATATTTTCTAAGGACTAAGGATGAGACAAGTGGACTGATCAAATCCTTTATTCTAAGAATTGAAAACAAACTAATCAAAAAGTAAAAGTCATTAGGTCTGACAATGGTACTGAATTTAAAAATATTGACCTAAACACCTTTTGTGAAGAAAAAGGAATTGAGAGACAATACAGTGCTCCTAGGACTCCACAACAAAATGGTGTTGCTGAGAGAAGGAATAGGACACTGATTGAGGCTGCTAGATCTCTGTTAGCTGATTCTAAACTGCCAATAACTTTCTGGGCAGAAGCAGTTAACACTGCTTGCTATGTCCAAAACAGAGTACTAGTAGTCAAGCCTAAAAATAAGACACCTTATGAACTTTTAAATAAAAGAAAACCCTTTATTGGATTTTTCAAACCTTTTGGGTGTCCTTGTACAATTCTCAATACCAAATCTCACTTAGGAAAGTTTGATAGCAAGGCAGATGATGGATTTCTTGTTGGTTACTCATCTCAGAGTAAGGCCTACAGAGTTTTTAATACTTCTTCTAGAATAATTGAGGAAAGTGACAATGTCAAATGCAATGAGAACACACCTAATCCTATTGGATATGGTCCTCAGTGGCTGTTTGACATTGATTCACTAACTAACTCTTTTGGTTTCAGTAGTGACAATTATGCAGGTTCAGGAAGTGGAGGATCAGGGGCTACACAAATTCAAGACTATATACCTCAGTCTGTGATCTTTCCTATGCCTATAAAAGAACCTGTTGAATTATGTGAAAAAGAAACTACATCTGAGCCAATTCAGAGTGTAGAAGAAAGAAGAGAAGAGGAATCTTCAGTGCATAAAGAGCTAGAAGTAGCTGAGGAGATCCCCTCAGCTGACTTAAATGATTCCAATCTAGAAGTGGGAATTAATGAAGAACCTAGTTTTCAGACTAGAACACAAAAGAATCATCCTCCAGAACTGGTCATAGGAGATATCTCTTCTCCTATGGTTACAAGGAATCAAAGCAGACTTCAAGAGCTGCAGGATCAACAACACACAGTACTCTCCTGCTTCCTATCCCGGATTGAGCCTAAGAAGGCCTATGATGCAATGAAGGATTCAAGTTGGATAGAAGCCATGCAAGAAGAGTTACTTCAATTCAAACTACAGGATGTTTGGGACTTGGTGGACCTTCCAAAAGGTCATAGAGCTATAGGCACCAAGTGGATTTTCAGGAACAAAAAGGATGAGAGAGGTATTGTGATCAGAAACAAAGCAAGGTTGGTGGCACAAGGGTACACTCAAGAAGAGGGCATAGATTATGATGAAGTGTTTGCTCCAGTGGCAAGGGTAGAGGCAATTAGGTTGTTCCTAGCCTATGCATCATTCATGAAGTTCAAGGTCTATCAAATGGATGTAAAGAGTGCATTTCTATATGGTACAACTGATGAAGAAGTATATGTATGTCAGCCACCTGGTTTTGAAAATCCTTCATATCCTGACAGAGTATACAAGCTGAAGAAAGCACTCTATGGTCTACATCAAGCCCCAAGAGCATGGTATGACACTTTGTCTACATATCTCTTGGAGAATGGGTTTGAAAGAGGCATAATTGACAAGACCTTATTCATTAAAAGAAGTAAGAAGGACATCCTATTAGTTCAGATCTATGTGGATGATATCATCTTTGGATCCATAAAAGATCAGATGTGCAGAGACTTTGAAGAGTTGATGCACAAGAGCTTTAAAATGAGTTCAATGGGTGAACTTACCTTCTTCCTTGGACTTCAAGTGAAACAGCAGACAGATGGGATATTAATTAGTCAATCAAAGTATGTGCAAGACATCCTGGAGAAATATGGTTTAAAAGACTCAAAGCCAGCAAGCACACCAATAGAAACTCACAAACATATCACTGCTGATCTTGAGGGGGAGAGATATTGTGATCAGAAACAAAGCAAGCTGCAGACTTTCATCAGATAGTGGATTTTCTGAAGTCCAGCCATATCGCCCATGCTCTTACTATCTCACCTGTTATCTACATTGAACATCAAAGGCAATTCTGGGCGAATGCCACCATTGTCACAGAGAATGGTGTGCAGTTTCTGAAAACAAGGGTGTGTGACAAACCCTTGTCTGTCTCTGAAGAGGTGATACGCATCTGTCTACATCTAGACGATGCTGAAGGTATTACTTCTCTTCCTAATGAGGAGTTGTTCTCCAATTTATCAAGAATGGGGTATGGAGGCCAACTGAGTGTTTTTAAATTCTCAAAAGCAAAATTTTATACCCAATGGCGTTTTCTTGTTCATATCTTAATGCATTGTATCTCTAAAAAGACTACTGGATGGAGTGAGTTTAGCAGTACCATTGCTTATGCTTTGGTCAGCCTGGCCACTGCCAGAAAGTATAACTTTTCAAAAATGATTTTCAGTGATCTTGTTTCAAACCTGGGAAGTAAAAAGAGTTTTTATATGTACCCCAGGTTTGTACAAGAAGTTATAACCCTCGAATTGACGGATATGCCTCACTTTGATGAGGTATATGTACCAAAAATCCCCAAAGGTAAAGTCTTTTCAAACATGAAGAGATCTCCTTTGGACTCGAAAGGAGTTGACACCCCATTGTTCTCTACAATGATGGTGGTGTCTCACACTGAAGAAGGTATGGCAGCAGGGTCAAGGCACTCATTAGACCATCCTACTGCTAGCCAATCCCAACCTTCCCACTCTATATCTATTCCCCAGTCCCTCCTTCATAAGCCAACTTCACCAATCACCCAAACATATATAAGGAAAAAGGTAAAGAAGGCTCCTTCCCTTCTTGTACCATCACCCACTGAGCCTTTAAGACCTCTAAGGGAGAATTCTCCTTTAGAGAATGTCTACAGGGAAACCACAGGGGTGTCTCCCAACCCCAAGGAGGTGCTCACTGAGGTGGAGGTTGAGCATGTGGGTGCTAAGGCTGCCACTACTCCTGCTAGCATAGAGGAGGTCAGTGGTAACATAAATAAGACCTTCCCCATGGCAACTTTGGGTGAGCAATCATCCAAAGGTCCCAGGTGCCAAGAAACCACGGGGGTGGATAGTGCTTCTTCTAGGCAGAAGACTTCCACTACAAAAAGATCCAATGATCCTTCAAAAGAGGGTAACACTTCTGGAGAAGGTGAGGACAGATATAACTATTTTGAATTGATGGAAACCATGAGAAACATCAACATGGATGTAATCAAACAAGGCAAAGATATTGAAGAGCTTAAAATTATAGTTCTGTCACAACAAGAACAGATTGTCAACTTGAAGCAAATGGTAAGGAAATTGATTCTGCAAAAGAAGAAGAAACAATTTGTACTACGAAGGAGGAAACCAGTGACTGATGCTCCCAAAAAGGGGGAGTCAGAAGCTGATGTCAATATGGAAGATGCCAAAGCTAAGGGGGAGCAAGAGAAAGTTGAGTTTGAGGGGGAGCAAGTATCTGCAGCAAATGTTGTATAAGAAGCATAAATAGAATCACAAGCAGCAGCAGTAACAGAATCAATAGCAGCAGAAACAGTTAATGCTGCTCAAGCAAATAAAGCAGCAGAAACTGTTAATGCTGTTGAACTAAATGAAGCAGCAGAAATGGTGAAAGAAGTGTTAAGTGATCTTCAGAGCAGAAATTTGGAAGAACTTGAGACAGCTGAAGCATTAATCAAAGCCAAGCATGATACTCCCAAGGTCACTTCAAAGGCCAAAGGAGTTGTCATCAAAGACAATGTTGAAGCTGTCAAGAAAGTTAGTATTAAAAAGGTGGTAAGTAAAGAGAAAGGCAAAGCAAAGCTAGTTGAACCTGATCAACCAATGAAAAAGCAGAAGTTGATTGAGTCAGATGAAGCTCTGGCTAGAAAGTTACAAGCTGAACTTGAAGAAGCAGAAACTGTGCAAGTGGCAAAAGATAGAGAGATAGCAAAAGCAATGGCTGCAGAACTGAATAAAGCCTATCAACAAAGCCTAGCAACAGAACAAGCCAAGCAGAAAGCCACATCTCTAAGGAAGCCTGGAAAGATCAAAATGGCTGCAAAGAGAAGACAACCTTCAAAGACATATCTTGGTGCTCAAGAGAGAAAGAAAATGATTACTTTCCTCAAGGGTGCTGTAGGTGTCAAAGTGGAAATGTTCTCAAAGATGTCTTTTGAGAAAATCAATGGGTTGTATGATGCAGAGATGACAAAGCTTCAAGGAAATGAAACTGCCAGGGTGGAGATGGAGAAGAGAATGAAAGAGAGCAATGATTTCATAGAAAAACCTTTTCCAGATGAGCAAGAAACTCCAAAGAAGGAAGCCACTATTGGTGAAAGTGTAAGGACTTTAAAAAGGACAAAGATGATGGCAAGGAGAAAGATAACAAAGAAGCCTAGAATAGCTGAAACAGAGGCTGAGAAGGTTGCTGAAGAAGAAGAGGCACCTGAGTCATCTGAAAAGAAAGAACCTTCAAGTATTTATGATGTCAATATGTATATGGTAGTGATGGACAAAGTGCCTGAACCAATTTCAGCAGAACCTGTAGGAGTTAAGCCTCCTGAAGTCATTCACTGGGATGTACTGGAGGTAGATGGAAAAGAGTACATAATGCTAAAGAGGAAAGATGAAAAGTATGAAGTCTACAGTACTTGGGCCAAGATTGTCAGAACATGCTCAAGGTCTGATATTGAAGAAATGTTTGATATAGGGATGAAGTTGTATGCAGATCAGTTAAAAGCTCCAGGGATTTCAATTACAAAACTGGTAATGGAGTATCTGTGTATGATGTTCAAACCTGATGAAGTGGAGGAGATCATAAGGAATGTTTTTCAAACAGTCAACAATTGGACTCTATATGAAACTAGTGGAGTATATGCAGTGACTTTGGATTTAAATCACACAGAGTACTTCCTAGTGGATAGAGTGTACAACCATAGCAGACTGAAGCTTCATGCAATGCTGAAGAAGAAGCTAGGATGTGTTCCAAATTCAGAAATGGCTAAGTATTTGATCTAAAGAACAATCAATCAGAGTTTGGGGTTGGATGCAAACACAGGAATATAAGCCATGATGAAGTTTTGGGAGCATCTAAGAAGATCAGATGAAGAACTTGACTTCTCTTCCTAAAAGTCAAGTTAGGGGGAGATTGTTGGGAACTGAAGAATTGCACAAGTACAGTTAATGCTGCTAGTAGAACTTGGTTAATACTTCTGAGTATAATACTGCTAGTTGAAGTTAATGCTGCTCTTCAAGATTAATGCTGCTAGAAGATATTAGTACTGCTGAGCATGGTTAGTACTGCTGAACTTAGTACTGCTCAGAGTATTAATACTGCTGATGATTAGTACTGCTTATAAGATGAAGACTATGTATGGCAAGGATGACAGCTGGATAGATTGAAGATATTAAAGGAAGCTTGGAGATAATGATGGAAGATTATACTGAAGATCTTTTATTATTTTGTAATTATCTTTTATCTTCAATATATGTATAGAATAGTTTATTTCATTAGTTGTAACTATTATTCTGAGTTATTAGCTTTCTTAGAGAGAATCAACCTCAAGGTTAGAACCCTGATTCTAGAGAAGTAGAATTCGTATTGGTGAGTCTGTTCATCAATATTGAGGTTGTGTGTTTAATCTTGTAACTTCAATCATTCAATACAAGTTTACAAGTTGTGATCATTGATTTACTGTTACATTGTTTTTCAGAATATTAAAGTGCTATTCCGCAGCTTCTTTAATATTGTTTTCTGAGTGTGTGTTCTTGTTAAGAATTAAGATCCTGATACGGTATTTTTACCACTTTATTACTTATAGCGATCATAGTGTCCGGTGTGCACTTGCACCGCCACTGTGGCAACATAGTGGCCACTTTGTGGACCTATACGATTTACCGCTATTAGGGGGCAAGGCAGGGTGGGTGGGCAGGACAGGGTGAAGGATGGCTGGAGTGGGTGGGGGTGTGTGGGGTAGGGGGATGAGGATGGGGTGGGTGTGGTGGGGGTGGGCAGGGAAGGCAGGGCAGGGATATGGGGTGGGTACGACAGGGGTTTGGGGTGGGTGGGAAGGGTTGGGGGTGGTTGCTGGGATAACGACAGTAGTGACATGGTGGTGTGAGGTGGGAGTAGGAAGGGAAGGCTGGGTGTGTGGGGGTCGGAGAGGGTGTGTGGGTGGGCATGGTAGGGGATGGGTGGAGTGGATCGGGGTGTATGGGAGGTGGGCAGGGCAGGGGTATGGGTGGGGTGTGTAGGGCAGGTTAGGAAGGGGGTGGGGTGGTTGTTTTGACGACGACAGTAGTGGCATGATGGTCGATGGGGTGGGCGTGGGTGGGTGGCGGTTGTGACGTCAAAATAGTGGTGTGGTGGCGGGGGGTTAGGGTTGGGCGTGACGGTAACAGTTGTAGCATGGTTATGGTACGGGTAAGGGGTGGGCGATGTTGGTTAAATTGGATTGATGAATTCCTTAATATGTAGAATTCAAAGATTCCATCAATTTCATTATGTAAACCCAACAAATGATATGGAATCTGGTCAAATGAATCATCCATTCCAATTCATTCCATGGATAACCAAACGGCCCCTTAGGATTTTTTCATACTCATTCCGTCCCAAAATGAATGTTCAAAACGAAAAAGGTATACAATTCACAAATAGTGTTGTTTCATTTTTCTTTTGCAAATTACTCCAGGTCCATTTGGACGTGAACACAAAGGTATGCTTGCGAAACTTGGTTGCATACGAAGCTTGTGTCGCATCCGGACCATTAATCATGGCTCGTTACACCGAGCTAATGAACGGGATCATCGATACCGAAGAAGATGCAAAGTATTTGATGGATTGCAGGATAGTTTATAACCATTTGAAGAGTGAAAAGGAGGTTGCAGATTTGTGGAATGGGATGAGTAAGTGTGTGAAAATGACCAAAGTGCCCTTTATGGATAAAGTTATTGAAGAAGTTAACAAGAGGTATGAACAAACATGGAGAGTGAAAATTGGGAAGTTCATGAGCAAATATGTGTTTGGATCTTGGAAGTTTTTGACATTGTTGGCTGTTGTGTTTTTGCTTTTATTGTCGACGGTTCAAACCATCTGCTCGATTTATAGTTGTGGTCGCCTGTTCAGACAACTTCCCGAGCTCGATCAACCACTAGAGTGAAAAAGCTAAATCCACTATAATAAAATGGGTCTTTTAGGACGTCCAACTGTTATAGGACTTCCTTATATAGGGTACTTAAAATGAGGCTTGTGAGTTTTATGTTCAATAATTATGTGTTATATTGATAAAAAAAAACTATATGTCATATAAAATGGTCGAAATTGTGATATAAAAAGATTAATAAAAATATTTATTGTGTACTACTATAGCTTGTTCATCTTAATTTTTCAATTGAACTCGTTTGCTCTCATAATGCTAACGTATAAGACTGGTCAAAGTTGTTGGTCGTAAAAATTTATATAGGCTATATGTTTGGCAAACTAGCTGATAAGCTAGTTTTTCAAAACGTTACTATAAGTAATTTTTCAATAAGCTAGCTTATAAGCTAGTTTATGGTTATCCAAACATGTACAAAAAAAGCTAGCTTATAAGCTAGTTTTTTTTTTGCCAAACAATGCCATAGATGGAAGATCAAACCGAGAATGATAACTATTTAAGAAAACACAAAAATGGTCAAATCACATGCATAATCATATATGATTTTACATTAAAGGTCAAAAAAAGGTGTGTGGGCGACTTTGACCGCGTCTTTATTTCGCAGGGCAAAGTCGCGTGAATCACATGTGAGTTTGTACGTGACGTTAGTGTAAAATCACATGTGATTTCTCTGTTTTCTTATTTTCTTAAATAGATATCATTCTCGTTTGAATCTGTCTCTCTCTCTCTCCCTCTCTCTCTATATATATAGAGAGAGAGGGGGGGGGGGAGGTTCAAGGGAAAATCTTAAAAAAATGGAATACTAAGGAACTCTGATAGCCATTGATCCGGATATTATGCACTTGTGTATACAAGTAAATTAAGTTATTTTTGGTTTTTATGGATGTGTGCATTATGCACTTGTGCATGTTACAAATTACTTGTAAGCGCAAGTACATATCGTCCAGATAAAGGCTACCATGATATTCTTTAGGTTTTTGCTTTTTTGAGGTTGTCCTCTGAACCTGACCCTATGTATTGTTTAATAGTTCAAATACATACATTTTGTTGTTATCATCGATTATTGTTAGACGACCATTCAACCTTGTCCGTGCAATGGCCAGTCAACACAACTGTTTTAAACATTTTGTAAATCACATACGATTTACTATATATAATCATATGTCATTTGACCATTCTCAAACTTATAGTAAGTTAACTACTAAGGGGTTGTTTGTTTTAAAAAAAACCCTCTTAATAGCTCTTAAGTCTGAATCGTTTATACCTTTTTACACACCACCTCTTATTATTCATAACTAAAATAAGACTTCTGACTTTAGACCTCTTAAAAAACAAACGACATCTAACTGTTTTTTCGTACTAATGGGATTTTATCAAAAGATAGTTCTCATGAAAAACATAAGAATAAATCTACATACAGAAGAAAACACCTCTAAAGACATCAAGAACAATAGCATTACAACAGCCAAAAACACCAAAAACTGCCAGGATTCAAACACATAAACCTTCATCAATTTCCCAATTTTAACCCTCAATCTTCTTTCATAACTCTTGTTAACATCTTCAATCACCTTGTCCAAGAAGGGCACTTTGGTCAATCTCACAAATTTGCTCATCCCATTCCACAATTTAGCAACTTCTTCATCATTCTTCAATCTGTTCACCATGATCCCTTTTTCTCTAAGCAACCTTGCATCCTCTTTCGTGTCGATAATCCCATTCATTAACTCCGTAAAACGAGCCAAAACCAATGGCCCCGACATGTTACAAACTTCGTACGCGATCAAATTCCTCAACACGACGTCGGTATTCACATCCAAACTCAAAACCGGAAGGAAGAAAACCGACGCCGTCTCATCGAAACCAATCGTAAAAATTCCACCCGACGAAGGCGAAAACTGAAAACCCGCTTTGGAAAGATCGGTAACCGAAGGGATCGAGATTTCTTCCGTTAACGGAGATACACAATCGCGTTGACCCACATCCAAAACACGTTTATCTTCCTTAAAAACATGATCTTTAAAGATTCTTACAACGGGTATATTCGAGACGATCGATCGACCAAACTTTCCAATGAGTTTTACGGGTTCCGAAAGTTTCAATCTTTCCAGAAATCTTTGTACCCCATTGATGATTCCTTTGAATTTATGTTGTGTTTCTTGATTTTCTTGTTCATTTTCTTGATCAATTGCTTCATAACATTGTTCTTGAATTTTGTGATCCACAATCATGTGGTATAGAAACCCTAGCAAATGTGTGCAATCAAGAATCTTGCTGACGTCAGTAACCCTAATTGGAGAAATTTCTTTACAAAACCCTACCAACATTGAAGTTAAAGATTTTTTGGCAGATTCCAAACAATGGAATTGAAATTCCAACATTTTTTCCAAAAGAAAATTGGGAATTTGATTCTCTAACATGACAATGTCTCTAAGAATCCCATCGTGCGCAAATCTTCGACACGGAAAGTCATCCAGACGTGACATTGTGGATGTCGATCTCGTAAGACTATGTTTATCCGTGATCTGGATCGATCCCGTAGCACTAAAAGACAAAACAAGAAATTAAAAAAATCACATTATTACTGCAATCTAAACCAATTTCGATTAACATACGAACTGAAATTGCAATCTTATTCATTCTTTTTCTGTTAAATTAATTTGACAAGTGGAATTATATATGAGTGGTTGATTTAAGCTTTTTTTAGGATAAATCTTATCATATTAAAAATATAACTTTAATAATAAAAAATAAAAAAAATATACCAAAATACATATTTTTCAATTTTATACAAATAGAAATACCAATACTGACATATTTTTATGACATCAATACTTTTCAATTCCCTACAAAAATTATACGTATATATATAGGGAGAGAGAGAGTTAGGTTCAAACGAGAACAATACTTATTTAAAAGAACACAAAACCAACAAAATCATATATGATTTTACATTAACGCACGAAAAAAGTCACGTGGGCGACTTTGGCCGCGGATTCACAGCATGCATGGCTCCAGATCCGCGTTAATGCAAAAATCATATATGATTTTGTTGGTTCTTGTGTTTTTTTAAATACGTATTGTTCTCGTTTGATCATCCCTCTCCCGGTCTCCCCCCCCCCCCCCCCTCTCTCTCTCTATATATATATGTGTGTGTGTGGTTGGGTTCAGGTGAGAAGTTGAGGTTAACGTGATAAGTGGTTATCAACTGTTGGATGAGAAATGGATGCACATTAGCTAGGATGAGATGCACCGAGATAAGATGCATCGGGTCAATTTCTTTCTAAGGCGCAATTCATGGGAGGACATAAAATTAAAATTTGTCAACGGTTTACATCCACTTCTGACGTTAACCTCAACTTCTTACACAATCATTCGTCTATATAATATATTAAAATATTTGAGATTGAGTTAGATCATTAATGAACCATAAAAATAATGAACCATAAAAAATGTGAGATTGGATTGGAGTTTGAAATTGGGTAGGTGGAAGAGGAAATAAATTAATTTTTTAATAGATATAGATTGGGTGAGATTAAGTTAAGAGAGATTGTTGATAAATATAGTCTAACCAACCTCCCTTTTTCGATAGCATAAGCATCAAGAAACCCGATCAAGAACGAAACATCAAGAGCCATCATCCAAGCTAGGGTTTCGCAATCGAAATCCAAGAACCTATGATAACAAGCTCGAATTCTTGGCTCGAAACCCGCTAACTGATCCACTATTTGTTCGAACTTTAGACCACCATTTTGCAGTTGCTTTCGATATCTTTTGGCAGCCGAAATCTTGTATCTTTCCATCTCGTAAAGCTCGGGTCGCCAATGGTGATAAGGACCTAATGCTACTTGTTGCGGAATGTAACAATCTGGTTTTGTGGACACTAAGCTTGGTGGGATTTTGAATATACTCACCGGAATATCGATATCGTCTTCTTCGAGATCTTCATCGATGGTTTGACGGATTTGAACGATCCACCTCCGGTCGCCGGAAATCAGATTTCGGTTTGAATTCATGATGACAAATTTGGGTTTCGATTAAGTTATATGAGGTTTAATAAAACAATTTAGAAGTAAACTAATATAATTAAAGGGTATTTAATTACTTTCCAATTTATTGCAAGTAGTAACGTTTTTTTTAATAAAACGTTGGCATTTTACATTAAAGAAATTTTTTGTATATATACATCTTATCCTGTAGGGTGCGTTTGGCAAGTAGAACAGAGTGGAACAGGACAGAATAGAACAGACTTGTCCCATGTTTGGCGTGACTATATGTGGGACACGCTAGAACTAAGTGGAACAAGCAGGAGACACACTTGTCCCACTCCAACCCCCTGGAACTAAGTAGAACAACAATACTTTAATTAATATACCCTTTGTTAAAAACATAAAACATGTCTTCTCATCATCCACGCCTCCAAGCTAGGGGTGTGCAAAACCCGAATAGTCCGAAATCCGAATCCGAACCGAAGATAAAGTGTTTTTGCAAAACTCGAATACCCCGAAATCCGATAATCCGAAACCCGACATTTGGGAGGATATCCGGGTTCGGATTGGGTTTTATCGTTGGCCACCCAACCCGTTAGAAAACCCGAAATAACATAAATCTATATTTTAAATAATATATATATATATATATATTATATATATATCTAATTATTTTTTGAAAATCGTAAATTATAGTCTGTTGAAATATTTTATAAATTTTAAACTTGCTATCGATTTCATCAATCTTTCAATCGATTGTATTCATCCTAAAAAACGATTGAATTTATATATAACTTTTGCATTATATAATACCCAAACCCGACCGACATCAATCCGAAACCCGACCAACCCAAACCCTAAACAACCTAAAATCCGAAACTTAAAATTTGGGTTTTGATTTCCATATCCAAAATCCAATCGTGATAAATTAGTTTTATGTTTTTGATAATCCATTACACTATGTATTAATGATATCAATTAGTTTTATGTGATGTAATCTATGATTTTTCATCTGAGGTAAATTCGTCATTTAACCGGTCTAGTCCTGTTCTGTCCAGTTCTGTCATGTCTTGCCAAACGCTGGACAACTGTCCTGTTCTGTTCCGTCCTGTCCTGTTCCATCTTGTCATGTCCTGTCCTGTCTGCGTACCAAACGCACCCTTAAATTTAACTTTTAGAAAAATGTTTTTGTTTGGGTAGTGGTGATTATCCAGGTTAGCTTATGTGTACTGACTAATCTTGTAGACAATAAAGAGTAAGAAAGGATGTTAAATTCTCTAGATTTGAAGGACCCTTTAAAAATGATTATCATGAAAGAAACATTTTTTCTATTATATTTCATCGATAAGAAAACTTGAAATTAAATGTTTAAAATACATAAATAATATTTTATTAAGTTATGGAATATTTCAATAATATAATGCATGTTGTAATCTTTAAAATAAATAAAAAATGTTAAACTTAAATGTAATTTTTTTTAAAATTTTGAATATTGATTGTACATTTTGAAGAAAAATGAGGAGCACGATAAAAGTGTTGTATTTTAAAAAATAGAGGGACTAAAATAGCTATTCTTAACAAACAGCAGGGACGAAAAAGTAATTTGGTAAAAATTATTTGATGCACCAGCCGGGAATCGAACCCGGGTCTGTACCGTGGCAGGGTACTATTCTACCACTAGACCACTGGTGCCTTACGTTTTAGTTGGCAAAATAATATTTAAAATGTTCACATTTGGGTTGACAATATTGTCTAATTCAGTTGGACAAAAGTTAAGGAACTCATAATTACTTCATAAATACTAGGGGTGTGTAAGAAATCGTCAACCCGCGAAACCCGTCCAACCCAACCAGCTAACAACCCAATTAAACCCAACCCGCTTACCCGCTAATTAGGAGGGTTGAAATTGGGTTAGCATAACTCAACCCAACTCAACCTGCCGCTAATATATATTATTTCGATAAATTTATATATATATATATATATATATATATAATATTTACAACCATTATAATTTACAACCCAAAAAATATATACATATATTAGTCTAACTAACAACTCGAAATATATATACAAATATTAGTCTAATTTACAACCTAAAGCCCAAAATTAATCCAACTACGTGATACAGGGAGAATTCGAGTGTTAATAAGGATTTTTAATAATAATTGGAAAATGGGAAATCGAGATCGAATAGAAAAACGAGCTCGAAAGAGGCTCGGAATTTGGTATCGAAAAAGAGGCAAATATAAAGCACCGAGTATAAAAAGGATTGTGACGGAAATCGAAGAACAAGTCGGAATATACAAACGGACGAGTAAGCGGGTGTCATGCGGCTTGTTTCCCTTCCATGCGAGTTTGATGTGTCCTAAGCTGCTACAATACCCGCGAAACACACGTGTTGGTGTTCCAAAGAAATTTTCCAACTCACGTGACCATGCATCCTTAATCAATTGGAAGTCTTTAATTTATAATTTACTTTATCTTTAAATTCCTTTTTGAATTATCTTTATTAATTATCTTTTCTAGGATTAGTTTTAATATATTAGATAATAATTTAGGATTATTTAGTTTCCTTTTATTAGTTATTTAAATAGCTTCCTAGTTAGTTTATAATTAGGATAGTTTTAATTTCCATAATTATTTCTTAGTTAGTTTAGCTATAAATAGGTTTATTGTTTTCATTGTTAATCAATCAAGTTTTTAATCAATACAAGTTTAGCTTTTTAGAGAGTTTTCTCTTAATTTCTCGAGTTTTACGGTTGTAATTCTCGTTATCAAAAGGGTTTAGACGCTTGTCGATCCTTCCGCAAACCTACGCTGCGTCACTACGTAAAGGCACGAATTAATTCAATTAGGTCCGATCGATATGTCTCAATAATTACGAATGCACGAGCACTGAAACAACTAGATCGACATTGTTGTTTTCATTGCATAAATAAACATATGAAGTATGTTTCAAACATTAGATTTTAAATTAGAAGTATAAACATAAATGGATATAAGGAGTATGTTTTAAAATAGAAGTTGGAACCATGAATTTTTGTTTTCATTGCATTGATGTTGTTAAAAGTTTGATTTTTATTGCGTAGATAAATATAATATGTTTTTTTTGTAGGTTGTAACTTTATATTTTTATATCATATTTCTTATGTATACGAGCAATGAAAAATACTCTTAAGTCTCCAAAAATCGAAGACAATGATAAATCAAACACGTTTAAGAAAATGGGATGTAGAACCTCGAACATTTGTCATCACTAATAACTTTGTTGGCTACATTTTTAGTATTATTTATCGTATTTCAATCGTCAACTTTATGTATATTTATAACCCGCCAACCCAATCCAACCTGTCCTGGGTTATACTTTTGAATGGGTTGGGCTGGGTTGAGAATTTTCAAACCGTCGTAATTGGGTTGGGTTGTAAAAATGTCAAAAACCGCCCAACCCAACCCGCGTACACCCCTAATAAATACCATGGGATTCTATTCTTTTTACCTAAATTATTATTTTAAAGTTTTGTAATGTAATTTTTATTTCAAATGATAAGTTTAAACCAAGCAATAGATGATAAGAATATTAATAAAAGTTTGTTTTCTCGTTTACTTTACTTGTATTTCAATAATATGGAAAAAAAGTTGATTACTAACAATCTTAATCGGCCCCATATGGAACATGTTTCCAACTATACGAATGTAGGGGGTATTTCTTGGCTCTCTCAGCGGCAAAGACTAGCGAGGGGCCCGGGATCAAACTCGGGACCCGTCTTGTATTTTTATTCCAATTATAATAAGAAGAAATGTTATTTTAATAATATAAAAAAAATCGACAAAAATGGTCAAGATAGCGGAAACTTTGTTGACTAATAGGAGACTGACACGTGTCATGACAAAAATTCAAAATGTAAGAGAATGTTTGGTTCGCGGAATTCAAAGGAATTTGATTGAATTGGAATGACAAAATCCTTTAACCAAATTCCTTAGTGATGTTTGGTTCACGGAATGAATTGATTGGATTCCACCGGATTCCACCAAATTCCACGGTTGAGGGATTTGATCATTCCTTAGCATATGTGAAGGATTTGAATTCCATTTCGTGAAAAATAACATAATTTATAATTGTGTTTCAGAAAGACAAAAATAACATTTGCATCCAATTTAACCTTGGTCAAATTCCATCAAATTTCATTCAAATTCCTTCAAAGTCAAATTCATTTGATGGATTCCAATTCCACCAAATTCCATTCCGTGAACCAAACGCCCCCTAAGTTCCAATCGGCCGTTCAAATGGTGCGTGAATAACCGGTTGGTGCCTAAATTTGCATAACTGAGAAGCACTAACCAAATCAAACCTATTACTTTTTTGAACCTTTTCGAGATCCGATTCGATCATAGTTATTGTTGGCCAACCCTTGGCCCTAAAACGAAAACGCGTTATATTTCAAATCGTATAACAACAATCAATCAATTTCAACTCGAATCGTATAACTATTAATGATGTCAAATGATTCACGATATGGGTTGTTTTTAAATAATTGTGGGTGTTTGGGCAACTTATGCACACCTCGATTAACTGGCAAACAAATCTTCCGACTTTTTCATCTGTAATACTTATCAATGAATGTAAAGAAAAAAAAACTGATAAGATCCGAAAAGAATATAAGATTGCATCTAAAATGGTTAAAGAAGATTTCTACACTATCGTTATCTTTCATCAAATGAAGTCTTTTTCGCTACTTACACTTGGCCTATCCATCAACGTTAGAACTTATTTTCTATTGTTGACCATTATATATTCTATGCCTACTTTACTCCTCTTCACCGCCCACCGGAATATTTAGATCAGGCACCGCAAATGAACCCACCGCCTCCGCCTTCAACCCTTCTACCTCACTTTGCAAATCCATCTGAAACCACAATACAATTAAACTAGATTCTATATAATTTCTCTAAAATAAAGAAACAAAGGTTAAAAGCTTTAAAAGAAAATTTTCAACTAACATCAGTAGTAGAATTTTCTGTATTTTGAAAATTTTAACATTGATTATATATTATTAAAATATTTAATACAATTAATATTCCAACAAATTATCAAATAAACTTTATATAAAAAATACTAACATATTCAATTTCATTGATGGAAACAAAAAAAACATTTCTTTCTTTTCAACATTTCTCCAAAAACTTGAAAACGTCTGTCCATTTTTTTTAGAAAGCTTTGGGAGAAGCTATTGAAGCAAAAAAAATGTACGATAACCACAAAATCTTCTTGTTATATATTTTGGAGAAACTGTCAACGATACTCAAAAATCTCCAAAAAGAAAGTTGCACTCGACTCACACAATTTCTCCATTTTGGAGATTTCAACAATAACCATAATGCTAAAACATTCGATATATTTAATAATCTCAACAAACTTTTAAATAAATTTTATATAAAATTATAACTTCATTGGTGGAAACAAAAAATATACATTAACGTCTTTTCAACATTTAATTTCAGATAGTTCTCCAAATGTGGAGATTTTTATCCACTCTCATGCTTCCTCCATTTTTAGAGAAAGTTGTGTATATATTGGAGAAAAAAAATATACGGAAATCTCAATTTTCATCATTCTAAAGAATCGGTTGGAAATGCTCTAAATATTGGGTTCGTTTGGTTTGGTTTGGTTTAGTTTCAGTTATTTGTTTGTTATTATCATTTTCATGATCAAATCCATATCCATTTCAATATGTGTTGGTTTTTACCTTCATCTTCTTGAGGCTCTCATTCTCCTTTCTCTGTTGCTGGCATGTGGCTTGTAAGCTTGCTAGTTGCTGCAAATCACAAAGGAAACTATAATATCAGCATATTAAGCTCCACATACATGAAACAATCAAAGATTAATGATCCACTTTCATCGTACCCGTTTCAATTGCTTTCTTTCCTTTAATAGCGTCGTCTCATCCTCTTTTAAGTTCAGCCAACGTCTACAAACAACCGGACAAACCACATAAATAACATCAAGGAAAGGAAAGTTCAAAAAACCTGAAGATAACAGTCAGGAAAATCCTAAGGCACCCTGAAGATAACAGCCAGAAAAATCTTAAGGGGTCTAGAAAATCCTAAGGGACCTGAAAGGAAAATCCTAAAGGATCTTGAAAATACCAGCCAAGAAAACATTGGATGTCCATACCAACTCGACTAAAGCAATAGGAGCCTAAAGGTAACGATTAGGAAAAAATCCTAAGTGGGCTCGATTAGACTTTAACTGACGACCTATTGGGGAGAATCACCAAGGCCGGACATTTATTTGCTAGTTGAGATGGTCTACAAAGTAAAGGGGTTACCTTCTTCTTTCGTGGTCTCTTTGTGGGGGTTGTTTCATTCGGCCGAATAACCTGAAATACAAATCAATATGGTGTTCAACGATTAAGATCAATGGCTCTTATTCATGATAACATTTAGCATATATAAAGCGAGAGATGACTACAAAATTAACAAGAACACAAGATCTAGAAACGAGAATACTGTCATCATTGACGTGTGAAAAGACCCTGATCATTTTTTTCACATAAAGTAAACGGGACCTACAATCATATTATCATTTCTAGCGCGGCAAGACCTGATGATGAGTTGGGATTTTGGATTAGTTTGCGATAGTGATAAGAAAAGCAACCATTTTGATGTCCAAATTTATCATTAAGATAGATCCTTTGGTATTACTGTTAACATACAAATCCTTGTTTGATTTGACTATTGGAAGTCAAATGTACTTATATCTTTTAAGCCCTAAATTGACATGAAATGTTTCAATCTAATTTCAAAATTTCCATGAAATTTTAACTATAAAGGGTTGTTTGTTTAAAAAAAAAATCTCTTAAAGACTCTTAAGTATGTGACGCAGCGTAAGTTTGCGGAAGGATCGACAAGCGTCTAAACCCTTTAACGGTTGAGAATTACGATGCGTAAAACTCAAAATTAAGAGAAAACTCTCTAAAAAGCTAAACTTTTATTAATTGATAACTTGATTAACAATGAAAAACAATAAACCTATTTATAACTAAACTAACTAAGAAATAACTATGGAAATTAGAACTATCCTAATTATAAACTAACTAGGAAGCTATTTAAATAACTAATAAAAGAAAACTAAATAATCCTAAATTAACTATAAAACTTAATTAGATAAATAATAATAATCCTAATATAATTATAAAGATAATAAATAATAATTAAAATTAAATAATTATCCTAAACTAATTAAGAAATAAAATAACCAAATAAACAAATCATAGCAATCCTTTCAGGACTCGTTAGAACGCGCCCGCGACTTTGAACGCGACCCAAGTTGCGGGATAAGTCGCGTAAACGATTGTTTCTCGGTTTTTGATGCCAGATTCCGAGCTTCTCTCGAGCTCGTTTTCTTCTTTTCCAAAGATAGAAGAAACACCTTGATAACTCCCGAATTCTCCCTGTATCAGTATGAATCATTCAGACTTTTTTACACATCACTCTTATTAATCATAACTAAATTAAGACTTTAGACCTCTTAAAAAACAAACGGCACCTAAGTGTGAAGTTGTGCGGGATGAAAGGGCGGACCTGAAGGCGAAGGCTCCAGGTATGGTTGCATCCGCTCAATCGATTTTTCATGCAAACATGATTTTCATTTTTTGGGTATAAAATATGCACACGTTTTAACTCTGAGGGGTGCTCTTAGATATTTGAAAATACAAGAGATATCACTAAAAAACATAAAAAGTTGCTTGAAATCAACCAAAAAATCCATCAAAACAGTAAATTTAAGCTAAAAACACATCCTCGGATGAGTCTGTTGGTCCACCATAAAAGTGTACCCATTTGTTTAACTTTTTACGTGGGTCTGCCGCTAGCAGGACAGATGCATTTTTAATAAACTTGTTACCTTTTGTTTTATGATCAAGGAGACATTAATTTACCAAATTTTTACCGACAAGAAACATCACTCCCACTTACCTTATCGTGTAACATTCTTGGTCATTAAAATGGATTGCTGGTAAACATTCTAATGCACATGGAACAAGCTATAAATATATATACCATATATATCACCAGCCAAGATAATAATCATGAGTCAACAGAAACAAACAAATGAAAAATCATACTCATATCAACGAAGAAGAGAGGAGAACCACGAGACGTCAAAGATTGCACTGAAGGAAGATGGACATTTGCTTCATCACTGATACATTTCGTCTTAGGAGAGAGCTAGACGTTTGAAGAACATGAGACATGAGGATGAAGTTTAAATTTTGAAATCTGAATTGAAATAAGAAAAGAGCAACCTGCATGAACAGTATAAAGTTAGAAAGCTGCACAGTGTGTGTATATATTCTAATCAGAGACAAACTATATTCTAATATGGAGTAAATCAGATTAGACCAGAATTTGACCGAAACCATATATGACAACAACGTACTGTTGGCAAGAAGTGGACAGATCCCAAAAGCCAAATCTAGATGAAACCAAAGCTTTCACACCAGATAAACAAGCTCTTTAACCAGCGGACAATTGAGACATTGTCTTTTTGCCTAAAAAGAAAGTTTGATTGAAGAAAGAATGCTGTAAAGCTACTAAAATTGTTGGATGCATGTAGGAACTCATGTATTTTAAGATCATATGGGAAAGGGAAAAACTTGAAGAGAAGACAGTATAGTTCGACCTGGAGCTTTCAACTTCGATGGTGGTGGTGGTGGTTGCCTTGTACCTGGAGTTGTAATTCATAGTTTTTTATGCATAGTTTTTTTATGCATAAATACTAACCTATACCGTGGAAACCCTCGATTTCATTGGTCAAGTTAATAAAATTGTTTCATATAATTCTTTTATTGATGAAATCGTTGCATATATTTGTGTTTTTTTTATATAAAAATGAAAAAGTTTCATGAGACTGCGAAAATACATGAAACAATTTCACCAAAATGAGAAAATAGATGAAACTATATAAAAAAACAAAAATATATTAAACAATTTCATTAACAAAACAATTATATGAAACAACTTGATCATATTAAACAACTTTATGAACCAATTTCATTAATTTAACCAATGAAATTGACGGTTTCCAAAGTTTCCAATCTAATATGGTTTCCAATTGAAACCATCTCTCTCTCTCTCTATATATATATATAATTTTTGTAGGGAATTGACAATATTGATGTGATGTAAATATATCAACATTGGTATCTATTGGTAGAGAATTGAAAAATATTAATTTTAATCTATTTTTTAATTTTTATATTTTTTATTGAAATTATCTTTTTAATGTGATAAGATTTATCCAAAAGAAAATCTTAAATCAATCAATCATATAATCATATTTGTCAATTTAACTTAATAGAAAAAGAATGGACAAGATTGCAATTTGACTTCATATGTTGATCCAGATTGGTTTAAATTCCTGTAATAACATGATTTTTTATTTTCTAGTTTTGTCTTTTAGTGCTACGGAACTAGTTTGGATCGCGGATAAACATAGTCATACGAGATCGACATCCACAATGTCACGTCTCGATGACTTTCTGTGTCGAAGATTTGCACACGGTTCGATTCTTAGAGACATTGTCATGTTAGAGAATCAAATTCCCATTTTTCTTTTGGAAAAAATGTTGGAATAACAATTCCATTGTTTGGAATCTACTAAGAACTCATTAACTTCAATGTTGTTAGGGTTTTGTAAAGAAATTTCTCCAATTAGGGTTACTGACGTCAGCAAGATTCTTGATTGCACACATTTGCTAGGGTTTCTATACCACATGATTGTGGATCACAAAATTGAAGAAAAATGTTTTGAAACAATTGATCAAGAAAATCATCAAGAAAATGAAGACCCACAACATAAATTCAAAGGAATCATCAATGGGGTACAAAGATTTCTTGAAAGATTGAAACTTTCCAAACCCGTAAAACTCATCGGAAAGTTTGGTCGAACGATCGTCTCGAATATACCCGTTGTAAGGATCTTTAAAAATCATGTTTTTACGGAAGATAAACGTGTTTTGGATGTGGGTCATTGCGATCATGTACCTCCGTTAACGGAAGAAATCTCGTTCCCTTCGGTTACCAATCTTTCCAAAGCGGGTTTTCAGTTTTGTCCGTCATCGGGTGGAATCTTTACGATTGGTTTCAATTCTTATGAGTGATTTAAACTAAGCAATAACGTAAAGATTATGTCACATACTGATATATGCATGACGTTGAAATCTGACATGCATATAAGCTTATGAAACATTATTCACACAAAATGTGTCACATCTAGAGGTGTTTGTGGTGAGGTTTGAGTGTTTTAACCTCCCAAACCACAAACCAAACCATAATGACAGTTGAGCCTACAACTTTAAAACTAAATATAATAAATACATGTTATATTTTGGGTTCAATCCAGACCACTAAAAAAAAATTCAAACACCATACACATCCGGTCATCTCAGTCTATTTCCACAGGCCATACTCTACATATTTGTATACGAATAAAAGGTCTGTAAATGCAATAGATGCTGCAACAAAACATATACACAAAATGCTGCTTCTTAAAATGTTTAGGTCCAGATACTGAATCCACCACCAAACTACACACTGAGTCTTGTACACAACCTAAAATTGGTGACTGTTATGGTTGGTATTCACCTGTATGAATTAATTCATTTGTATAGATTTAGAAGGTTTTTGTTTGGATAAGTTTTCATAGATAAGAGTGTATTTGAAAAAAAAAGTTCGTTTTGTACATAACCCTAAAACAATTTTCTATATCATTTAAACCAATACCAAACAGTCAAGTATAACTAACTGAATAAGTTGTAAATCCATTAAACTGCTAACACACGGATAAAACATGGATAAATAAAAATAAATTACCGAAACAGAGCACAAAAAAGTACATCTCGCTGCTCCATCCTTTCTCACTTTATGTTTGGGTGCTTAGGTGTTCCTTCCTCCTCTATCTCTAGAGGGGTGATATTCATAATTTTTAATAGTATGGTTAAATTAAAAAATATTCAATATTTGGCTCGTTTTGAAGGTATTGACGAGACGATTATAATGGTATAATTTGTAAAAAAAGAAACGTATTTTTTCATTGCATTTTTTTCCATATACGATTATTTGTGTTAACATGATAAGGGTGTAAAATAAAAAATGAAAAAACAAGGGATATAAAGTAAATTAAATAATTAATTATAAGGGTGGTAAATGTAAGGTAATGGATTTCCAATTCTCTGAGATCACATCTTATTTTATTTTTAATTCATAGTTACAGTTTTTGTCCATGAACTATTTTGATAGATTTACTTTATACTTTTTAGTTTTACATTTTACATTTTATATTTTCATTATATTAACACATATAAGCATATATTAACTAAAATACGTTTAAAAAATATTTTTTAATTTTAACAAGTTACACCATTATAATCGTCTCGTCGATACCTTCGAAATGAGCCCAATGTTGAATATTTTTTTTATTTTTTTATATTATTATATGTCAAATATTATACCTTGGTTAATCGATTTTTTTTAAAAAAGAAAATGCATTACATCGAACGTAAGTTTTAACATCAAAATAATAAACATAATAAATATATTGCGTATTTTTTTATTCCAACATATTCCAACTTTGATAATTCATTTAAATCAACATATTCACGAGTACGAGTACGCTCTATATATTCTTCATTCACATATAATCTACGTTTGTATGGGATAATCCACGACATTGCATTTGGAAGTGCATGACGTGTCCAATGATGTATGAGTGTGGGCATTGGATAATCTCCTTTTAATACTCAGTTAGTTCACCCATTAACTCTATATGGATAGTGTCTCATGCATTTTCATGACCACCAAAACAAGTAGATGTGACTCGAAATTCACAATTTCCATCGCCTAATACATTTTGTATTTGTGCGATGTATGAATGAAATAAACTCGGGATTTGATCAAGATATGGAGGGGGGTTGTCGTTGGAAGGTTGGGTTTCTTATCTACTTTTGTCTGCTTTCAATTAGACATATTTCTTGAAGCTTACATGGGATAGACAATGAAGAATTGGTAGAAATAACTTTTTATTTTCTATCAAAGAAACAAATACTGAAGTTGAGTCTTGGATATTCGGAACCTAAAAGAGAGGTGAAAACATTATTGTTTCCATGAGAGTTCACAAGGGGAACCAGAAGAAGAATTTGAATCGATAAAAGAAAAAAGAAAAACTTATCTGAGTATGCGTCTAAAGACAATCATCATATTAACACATATAATTATATATTAACTAAAATATGTTATTTTTAATTTTAACAAATTACACCATTATAATCGTCTTTTCGATACCTTCAAAATGAGTCTAATATTGTATATTTTTTAATTTTTTAATTTAATTATTTTATTATATATTAAAATATGTCAAAAAATACGTTTAAAATGGTTTGTAATTTCCTTGGTTGCTATTGATTTTGGTTTGTTATCTTAAAATCGATTTCAATTTTTATTGAAATCGATTTTGATTTTTCTATCCATGGCTACCGAAATCGATTTTGATTTTGGTTTTCTTTGTTGGGATGAATTTTGATTTTGGATTTTGACGTGAAAGCGGTTTTTTAAAATGGATTTGAATTAATAGTTACAGTTTTAGGGGTTGTTTG
This sequence comes from Arctium minus, assembly GCA_954870635.1. Classification (NCBI taxonomy): domain Eukaryota; kingdom Viridiplantae; phylum Streptophyta; class Magnoliopsida; order Asterales; family Asteraceae; genus Arctium; species Arctium minus. Next base: position 3,693,675 of record OX941091.1, read on the forward strand.
TTTTTTAAAAAAATCTCTTAATGACTCTTAAGTTTGAATCGTTCAAACCTTTTTACACACCTCCTCTTATTAAAAAACAAATGGCACCTTAGTCCTTCAATTCTTTTTATTAATTTAATTTATATCTTTTACTTTTTTTAATTATGAAGGTTGGAAAAGGAAAAGGTCAAATAATCATGAATCCATCTATTAATGATGTTCCCTCAATGCTTATTTTTCTTTCAAATATCATGTTTAAATCTATAGTTTTAAAAACTTTATTTTTATAACATAGTTGTTTTCCTTCCTTTTTATATGTTTTATCGTACGTATGTGTCTACATTTTTTTTATGTTGCTTATTTTATCAGTTTTAATTCTTCATAAAAATCGTCGTTTTTCTGCAAGTTGATCTCAACTCTTTGACACAAGAGTATCTATAAAAAAAATTACGATTAAATCTTTTTACTTAACGAGTTGTGAATATATGGATTTGAAAACTCGACATTTTTGCAATTATTTTCCTATATATCTTGTAAATAAACATATTTTATGGTAGTAACTAATAAATCATACTAACCTATAAAAATATTGAGCGAAAATAATATGATCAAAAAATATCGGTGCCAGAAAAGTTATTTGTTTTGAATTGTGATTCACCCGCGCTGCATCGCACGGGTAGACAGCTAGTATATATATATATATATATATATATAGAGAGAGAGAGAGAGGCAGTTCAAACAATAATGATATTTGTTTAAAAAAATAAGAAGAGACAGGAACGGGTACAACAAAGAGCTTTTTTAGGACCGGCATTCTTTCTTGTGCAACCTAATACAAACTACTTGATAGAATCATAGAATATAAATTTTTGAGTAAACTACTATTTTTGTCCATGTGGTTTGTTGTTTATAACTATTTTTGACCCTGACCTTTAAAAATTGCTTTTTTCGGTTCTTGTGGTTTGCAACTCCTTTCACTTTTAGTCCCTAAGAATATTAGATTTAGGGACGAAAATGGAAAGAAATTGTAAAACACAATAACCAAAAAAACAACTTTTAAAGTCAGAAACAAAAATAGTTATAAACAACAAACCACGAGGACGAAAATCTTAGTTTACTTTAAATTTTTATGACCAACAACTTTATATATTAGAATTATACTAGGTTATGAAGACGAAGTTACGAGAGCATTAAAATAGTAGTAACATATGCATTAAAATAGTAGGTTATGAATTATACTAGGTTATGAATGTATTACTACTATTTTAATGCATATGTTACTACCATATATATATATATATATAAAAGGACGGTCTATAACATTCATTGAACGTCCTAAAAGACCCATTTTCTTACAATATCTAGAACTCGTTTCACTGTGGCTCATCGAGCTCGGGAAGCTGCCGAAACACACGAGCACAACTATAAACCGAGCAGAAGGTTTGAACCGTCGACAAGAACAACAAAAACATAGCAGCCAACAATGTCAAAAACTTCCAAGATCCGAACACATATTTGCTCATGAACTTCCCAATTTTCACCCTCCATGTTTGTTCATACCTATTGTTAACTTCTTCAATAGCTTTATCCATAAAGGGCACTTTGGTCATTTTCACACACTTACTCATCCCATTCCACAAATCTGCAACCTCCTTTTCCCTCTTCAAACGGTTATAAAGTATCCTGCAATCCATCAAATACTTTGCATCTTCTGCTGTATCGATGATCTCGTTCATTAACTCGGTGTAACGAGCCATGATTAACAGTCCGGATGCTACACAAGCTTCGTATGCAACCAAGTTTCTCTCAGGTACACCTCCGTGTTCACGTCTAAATAGACCTGAAGCCATTTGAGAAACGTGGTTGCATACGAAGCTTGTGTAGCATCCGGACTGTTATAGACAGTCCTAATATATATATTAGGCATATACTCGCGCACGATGCGGCGCGAAAAGTCGTGAAATCGAAGGAACAATTGACAAAGGTATGTATCCGCTCGCGAAACATCTCGAAATCAAAATGACAACAACGTTTTCATTTTAAGTTTGTATTCTTCATTCTTATCGATACTTTAGTCTATGAAAACACGGTGCTTGAGTCATTTGGTGCACTTATATGTGAACCATAGACTAAAGTATCGATAAGGACGAAGAAATACAAACTTATTCTTTAATAGTTTGTACAACTTGTAATTAAAAAAGAAAATTAGAAATTTATGAGCATTGACTAAGACACAAGATCATTCATGGTATAGTTTTGTAGCAAAAGATCATTCATGGTATTGTATTGAGTACCTGCATTGTGCAGCGGAATGCATTTTGATTCTGAAATCGAGAACTTGAACCCTCAATTTTATATCATAACATTTATGAGCATCGACTAAGACACAAGTTTATAACATATAACTTGAATAAACAACTTTACTTCTGCAAAAAACGATTAATGTATAGTGCCAAAAATAAGCGTACTAAATACAAATAGTAATAGCAACTTCACAAAAACAATTTTATTTTGTTCCTAAACCCGAAATATTTTCAACTCAAAGGTATAAAAATATGAATTTTTATACTATGACCCGATTTGGACCCATGGGATCCCTTTTGCAACCCTTCAATAAATACATGACAAAGCTCAATGAGTAAATAGCTTATAAAATTACTCTAATCATCAATGCGTTGGATTTAATGGTATAAATCCATTAAAATAGAAAGTTATACTTCTAGAAGCTTAAGAATACATGTTGGATTTAACTAAAAATCCCTCTATAACCAGCAACTAAACATAAAAACTTTTAAAATGGAGTTTTGCCTCGTGTTTGTTGCGACCGAGAGATCCAATGCAAATGCTTGATTGAAATATTCAAAGAAGGCATCAACTACATTACCTTATTCTGAATAATATCTTTCAACATTGAAGTGATTCTTGCCAAAGCTTCGATCCTCTTTTCCATTTTCACGTGTATCAAGCACACAACATTCTTATCTTCCTGAAAAGTCCAAAAAAGAAATCATAATTCACAAATAATTCATTTGACTTATTTTATTTCTAGACTCAACATATATTAATAAGTACACAACCAATAATACATTTATATGTTCAAAACCCAAATAAAAAATGCACTACGCGGTGGAACACGTGTTCTTGTGCACTTGCACTTAATAGCCATATAACCAAATAGCATCGAGAATTAGTTAAAGAAATCAATGTTTCAAGAAATGTGATCGTAGTAAATTATCGATCCAGATGAGAGGAAGCTAGTATACAGAACATCATAGAAGAGGAGAGCGAAATACAGAACATCATAGAAGAGGAGAGCGAAAAGCATCCTTCTACTATTTTTTGGATAAAACAAATGTATACGGTCATTTTAGTTAAATCACTAATCTGTGAAGGTTTAGCAGCCATGTTTTCCATGAATTTTCACAACCATATTTGTCACTAAATTCAAACATAACCCTTTAAAACATAAATTAGATTGAGAATTTCACCCTCAAAGATGAGTTTTACAATTCTTTGTGTTCTTAGCCAAAAATAAATATAAGTTGCTAATATTTCTTTTTCGTGCAAAGAATAACATAAAGTTCTATTTTAAGGTTGTCTTGGATCAAATATTGTAACAACCTGAACAATTATTTATATAATAAAATAACATTCATTACTAAATACTGTCCCAAGCTTACAATGTTCTTTACTATCAACTATTACACAACTGAGTTTCTCAAAAAGATAGCTATGGCAGGAAGTCTTCTATCTCCTGCTAAAAGCTCACACCTTCTCTTTACCTTTATCTGCTACTTTTCGATTACCTGAAACAGGATTAAAATTTCGAAATAGCGAGGGTTAGACCAAAGGTCTAGTGAGTCCCCTCCAATCACTACTACAACAGTTCAAATATTAATTAAAACATTTAAACAAAACTGTATATCTCAATACATAACTTGCTCTTTAAATCACTTTAAAACATATTATGCTTCGCAGGCACAATAAAACTACTGGCCATCAATGATCACTTTCTACGCTCGCAAGCGTACTTTAAACTACTGACCAACATTCCCATCAAAGACGGTATGTCTGTCTCGCACTGCCTTATTTTAGGGACACACCCTAATGGCATAAACGGGCCACACTCCCCGGTATGAGCAGGCGGGTCACACTTCCCGACTTAGGTCAAACTTCTGACTCAAATGTATACATACACTGAGTCCTGCCAGTATATAAAACAAGTTTATATACCCTGAGCATAAACATGCCCAACTAATTAAATCAATCATTTGAAATAATTCTGCTAACTTTCAATATTATAAATGCGCAGTATATAAAAACTCACATTTATAAAATAACTGCTCAAATCATAAAAGATTTAGTTGAAAGACTCACCTCTGATTCTTCTGAATTAAACTCTGACTTCTATTGATTAACACCACCTACGATGGTATTAAAACAAAGATAAGCTAACTTGCAACTAACACTTTTTCTTTCAAAAGACTCATCAATTGAAATCTACTGTTTTTTTAACCCGGTCAAAACCAATCTGATTAAAAACCTCTTGTACCAAATATCAAACTATCGGTCTAACAAATAGACCGAATAACACTGTTCTAACCATAACATCGGTCGAATCTCTATCGGTCATTTACAACCTACCGGTCGAATCATTCCCGGTCTTATACAACATACCGGTCGAACACCCTTCCGGTCCTTTACAACATATCGGTCGAATACTACCGGTCTTATACAACATACCGGTCGAATCCCATCCGGTCTTATACAACATACCGGTCGAATCCCATCCGGTCCTTTACTATATCGGTCAAAAGCATATGACCGATACATCATCTTCCGGTCTTTATCAAGAACATAAGTCGGCTAAACACAGTTCAACCCAGAAAACTTTTGATCGATTAAATCGATCAAATACACGGTTAAAAGCTTGATTAACAAGTCTATTTACCGACTATAACATGCAGATAGAAGTATGAAGCTAAAAACATACCTCTATTTGACAAAACGAACAAATCCTTCACGATCTCTTCTCTTCTTTCTCTCTGCTTTCTCTCTTTCACTCTTTCTTTTAGAAACTTAGGTCGACTGATATTTGAGATATGAATCTCAAATATCTGATAGTTTTGATTATATAAAACCAAATTTCCACTTTACCCCCTTGAACTTTGGGTCTCGCTTCACTTTTTCCCCCAACTTCCAAAATTAACAAAATTTCGAAACTGGGTATTACAAATATAATATCTCATTTTTGAAGTATGGATATGAATAAGATAGACCCATGTCTCATCACCCTAGAAGAGTTTGTCACTGCTCTCGTGTCTTGATCACTTTCCGTATCGTTTTCTACAACTCGAATAATGAAAGGCAATATTTATTTTTGGTAAAATAGGGTCGGGTTCTAGCTCTAAAAGGCATATTAGATCTATTATCCTAAAATCAATAAGCAAACAGGTTGTTCATATAGGTTAGAACTATTGCATATCCAATCAACAAACAATATGTTTCATATAGGTTAGTATTTATGAATACACCATTTGTACATCAAACATGTTTAGTTTTGAGAGGAGTAAGGTATAAAATATATTAAGTGAATCTAATATGCCGTTTGATATCATAGCCTGGTCGAATCCGATCATTAAGTTGGAATAAAAAATAATGGTGGATAATTAGTAACAAAATCCATCACAATTTTGCACAAGTACCAGGTTTTACATAAAAAAAAAAATCAAAATGTAGCTCTTAGTTTGGAAGGGGATATCAAAATTTGTAGTCAAATCAGAAAATTACAAGATGACTTACCCAATACAGGTTATATTTTATTACATAGAATTTCTATCTTTTTATGGAAGTATATAATATTTATATACCGCAAAACTCACAAATGCTCCTCAGATGAGGCTTGAACCCTTGACCTCCACGGAGGTTTGCCCGTGGGTAGAATTTGTATCTTACTCCAGCCGTTTTGAGGTCCAATGGGTATGAGACGCATGGATTCTATCTAATTTATGTTTTCTTTTCTTTTGTAACAGGATTCAAAAGCACAAGTGAAACCAATTCTTAGCTAGCCTTGACAACCACCTATCAAGTGAAAAGATACCAACGGTGGCCAAAAATGTTTAACATAAGATACAAAACTAAGTAACTAATCTTAATGAAACCAATTTCCTTTGCATTGCTGTGGAAACACTGCCTACAACACATAAGCCCGTACTTTCTGATCAACCCATGTGAGTTACCACATACACGACTGGTAAAACAAAATCAGATATCAAACAAATCATCTACATTATTGGAGTGAGCAATAATTGAACACATAACAAAAAAAAGGAGCAACATATTGCCTTTTTCCAGATGACACCAGCCATTAAAAGTTATTAACAAAAATCAAACAACATTGACGCAAACTTGCAGCATTGTTAGCCTGCCACAAAATATTAATGAAAACTTAATTTAGAGGCCATTTACCAAACACTTACCGGCCGAAAATCCTATGCGGTAAGAGGCAAGGCAAGAAACAAGCCGGTAAGTGAGGGTCACAACTCTTACCGGGTAAGATTGTTGCATACTTTGACATTTTGATGGCCAAAAATCTCACCCTTTGATGTTAGTGAGAGTGGTGCCTCTTATAGATATGCACTTACCCGGTAAAGCTTTTTGGTAAACGATTTTAAGAACACGATGTGCTAAGTGTTTCCTTCACCGATCATGGCATGCTACAAGGCCCCCTTTGGTTAAAATAACTTATACTATTATATAGAAACCTTCAAAATTCAAAGCGATAAGAATAATTCACATAAACATTCAGGCCGTTAGAATCTGTAACAAATAAAACTTAGCCATTTTAAACAAGTAAGTAATAGTTATTCTACTTTCTGAATCAATCCCTTGTTAGATAGAGGAAATATCTCTTAATGCAGAAACACCAAATGGCATATCGAGTAATAGTAACTGGAATTTATCGCCAACAATCTAGATTCAAGCTAAATCAGTTCAAACTCTGAACAAAACCAGTGTAACACCCTAGAAATTCGCGGAAATAACTTTTTTTGAAAAAAACGGAATTCAGCAAAAGACTAACTTGCGGAATAAGGTGTAACAATTACAAAATACATAATAATCCGACGGGGTACAGAGTAGACATTAATGTGGTATATAAATGAAGCATAAAACGACAACCTATTAATCTACAATTAAATCTAGATTAGGGACGGGTGTCGCTATACTTCCAAAATAAATCTTCAAAAGAATCTCTCACGACCCCAAGGTCGCTCCCTCAGCCCCGACGAGCCCCACCGCTAAGATAACCTGCCAACATGACAACCAAGAGCAAGCGTTAGGCTAAAGCCTAGTGAGAACAAGCCAAATAAAAAGAGAGTACTAAACCCAAATGGTGTCACGTGGTGAGTATAGCTGTGAGCTAAGTCAAGAAATCAAACAAACCATTAGTGATTAAACATGGTATAAGTAATACCCAAAATCACATAACGAGCTCAACCCCTCTAGATCTGTTGCTCAAAACATTCAAGTCAACCCCTCTGGATCTATCCTTAAGAGTTCCCAAAACAGGGGGAACCCAAGCACCAAATGGGATTACACCTTACTGCACCATGAGACACTGCCCGACCGTATAGGCCCACAGCCTACTTATCATGGCAACCCGATGCCTATCCCGTGCTAAAACGTGAACCAAATGCCCAAAACAGGGGACATAGGGGCACCGTGCCTATGGATCCATTGCACTAAGACTCAAAGCCAAAGCATGTCATTTCAGAGTATACTCATATTAAATCAGATATACAGGCAATTCATATGAACAACGGTTCAATTCTATAAATCTTGATTCTTGAAAATATGGGATTTTTAGAGGGTATTTCCCAACGTCAATCAGTCACTTTGAAACCAGGTTTTCCATATTTAAATAATACATTTATCACATAGCATTCGTAATACAGACTGATTTAGCTTAAGGACTCACCTCAGATTTCTTCCTGATTAAAGACTGCTTCTTACGATTGCTACCTACGACAACACCGATAAATCGGTAAGTCGAAACACAGATAACTTTCTCACACAAAACTTAAAGACAACAGAACCTAACAACTACCAGAAACTAATCCGGTCGAACACAACCCCGGTCGAACCCAACCTCGGTCAAACCCAACCTCGGTCGAACACAACCTCGGTCGAACCCAACCTCGATCGAACACAACCTCGGTCGAATCCAACCTCGGTCGAACAGGTTCCGGTCAAAGGACACATCGGTCGAATCGACCAACCGGTCGAACAACACACCGGTCGAACGACCAACCGGTCAAACGACCATCGCCTTGTTCATCAAGAATATCAAGAACAGATCGAATGCAGAACCCAGATCCAAAATGAGAAAATACTCAGATCTCACAATGGAACGGTTTAAAACCTTCACAACGAGATTCTACACGGCTAAAAGCATTCAGATCAAAGCATTAAGCTAGATTCGTACCTTGATTTGGAGAAAAACGAACAACCACTTTCTCCTGCTTCCTCTTCTCTTTCTCTCTGATTTCACCAAAAATCTGATTTGTGATATTTTAAAAATATCTAAACTTTGGTTTGTATTTATATAATCCAAGTTACATTTTACCCCCTTGAACTTTGGGTAAAAGTCAACTTTTCACCCAACCCCAAAATAGCGGGTGTTACAACCAGCCTCCATTATGATTCTAAACCTCAAATTCCAAGCTCCCTAACCCTACCAAAACAGTTTCACATCAATTACCTTCAGATTCAGTAATTCAAGCAACAATCAACATAATAACAAGTTAACAACTCTTGTATATTGTACTATAAATATACAGGAGCCCTCACTGTAGCTAGTTCTTTTAGTTCAATCTCACTAAAACCAATCTATAAAATCATACTTGAGCAAACAAAAGTTAATCATCTAAGTAATCGAAAACAATTAAACGAAAAAGTAATTACAATATGTTGAACATTTACGATCTTGATGACGACGATTTCAAACGTATCGATATGCGTCGCTGCACAAAAATTTCTTAACTCTTTCAAGTTCAATTTCAACAAAATTGACCGATTTACAAGCAAGAAGAAGAAAATCTGAAATTAAAACCTAAACCTGGATGAATTTCACGGAAGGATCCACTCCAATTTTGAAAATCAAATTAAAGCATATAACAAACATTGTTTGGCATCTAAGATAATTTTAAACGGGGTCAAATAATCACTTCAAACAATAAGGAGAAGCTACAAAGTTCAAACAGATATAACGTGTGTGAGAATTCCAATTTCATGGACCCGATTTGAAATTGAAGCAAATTTGAGATCAAAATTTCAAAACATCATGCTAACAAACCCTAACTTATAGATCAATACAGTTACGGCAATCTAGAATTAAGGATTGAGAACATCCTTTGTTTCTTCCAATTTTCAAAATCGAACTAAAGCAGGTAATAAACATTGTTTAACATCTAAGATGAACTAAAACGAGATCAAATAATCACTTCAATCAATAAGGAGAATCTACAGAGTTTAAACAGATATAGTGTGTTTGTGAATTCGAATTTCATGGCTCCGATTCCAAATTAAAGCAAATTTGAGATCAAAATTTTGAAAACATCATGCTACCAAACCCTAACTTATAGATCAATGAAGTAATGGCAGTTTATAATTAATGGTAGATAACATCCTTTGTTTCTTCCAATTTTCAAAATCGAACTAAAGCAGGTAACAAACATTGTTTAACATCTAAGATGAACTAAAACAAGATCAAATAATCACTTCAAAAAATAAGAGGCTACAGAGTTCAAACAGATATTAGATAATATCCTTTGTTTCTTCCAATTTTGAAAATCGAATTAAAGCAGGTAACAAACATTGTTTAACATCTAAGATGACTTAAAACGAGATCAAATAATCATTTCCATAAATTAAAAAGATACAGAGTTCAAACAAAAATGCCAAAATTAGAAATATAAGAAGAACAAACCGTTCTTAGCCTGAAGAAGATTTAAACCAATCGAAGCTTCAGAGGTGAATATGCCATCTATTGAAGAAAAGGAGAAGATCGAAGGTTCAGAAGTTGATCTAAATCTGATGAATGAAAGTGGAATCACATGAAAACAAACCTGAAATGGAAATCGGAGAAGAGAAACAGGTGGAGGTACAACATAGCAGGAGGAGGAGAACGGATATCATCAGAATCTTAAAGTCGGCAACGGTATTCCGGTGAGGGCGTGAAGTCGAGAACGCTACGCGATTCGTGAATGGTTCAGGTGGTCCGTCTCCAGGCTGGATTCGTGATCTGTAGATTCTTCGAAGCGGTTGTGACGATTGAAGATATGAAACTGATAGGGAGGAGGGGGAAGCGAAATGAGGTTTGACAGAAATTCGAGAGTGATTGCAGTGGAGCGCAAAATTGGGCTTTCCAAAAACCGTCTCGCTTTCCAAAAACCGTTTAACAATTTTAATAAGTAGTATAGATAAGGTAGTAACATATGCATTAACATAGTAGTAATACATTCATAACCTAGTATAATTCATAACCTACTATTTTAATGCTCTCGTAACTTCGTCTTCATAACCTAGTATAATTCTAATATATAAAGTTGTTGGTCATAAAAATTTAGAGTAAACTACGATTTTCGTCCTTGTGGTTTGTTGTTTATAACTATTTTTGTTTCTGACTTTAAAAGTTGTTTTTTTGGTTATTGTGTTTTACAATTCCTTTCCATTTTCGTCCCTAAATCTAATATTCTCATGGACTAAAAGTGAAAGGAGTTGCAAACCACAAGAACCGAAAAAAGCAAATTTTAAGGGTCAGGGTAAAAAATAGTTATAAACAACAAACCACATGGACGAAAATAGTAGTTTACTCAAAAATTTATATTCCATGATTCTATCAAGTAGTTTGTATTAGGTTGCACAAAAAAAGCTCTTTGTTGAATTTTTTTAAACAAATATTATTCTTGTTTGAACCGCCTCTCTCTCTCTCTCTCTCTCTCTCTATATATATATATATATATATATATATATATATATATACTAGTTGTCTACCCGCGCGATGCAGCGCGGGTGAATCACAATTCAAAACAAATAACTTTTCTGGCACCGATATTTTTTGATCATATTATTTTCGCTCAATATTTTTATAGGTTAGTATGATTTATTAGTTACTACCATAAAATATGTTTATTTACAAGATATATAGGAAAATAATTGCAAAAATGTCGAGTTTCCAAATCCATATATTCACAACTCGTTAAGTAAAAAGATTTAATCGTAATTTTTTTATAGATACTCTTGTGTCAAAGAGTTGATATCAACTTGCAGAAAAACGACGATTTTTATGAAGAATTAAAAATGATAAAATAAGCAACATAAAAAAATGTAGACACAGACGTACGATAAAACATATAAAAAGGAAGGAAAACAACTATGTTATAAAAATAAAGTTTTTAAAACTATAGATTTAAACATGATATTTGAAAGAAAAATAAGCATTGAGGGAACATCATTAATAGATGGATTCATGATTATTTGGCCTTTTCCTTTTCCATCCTTCATAATTAAAAAAAGTAAAAGATATAAATTAAATTAATAAAAAGAATTGAAGGACTAAGGTGCCGTTTATTTTTTTAAGAGGTCTAAAGTCTGAAGCCTTATTTTAGTTATGATTAATAAGAGGAGGTGCGTAAAAAGGTTTGAACGATTCAAACTTAAGAGCCATTAAGAGGTTTTTTTTTTTTAAAACAAACAACCCTTAAAACTGTAACTATTAATTCAAATCAATTTTAAAAAACCGCTTTCACGTCAAAATCCAAAATCAAAATTCATCCCAACAAAGTAAACCAAAATCAAAATCGATTTCGATAGCCATGGATAGAAAAATCAAAATCGATTTCAATAAAAATTGAAATCGATTTTAAGATAACAAACCAAAATCGATAGCAACCAAGAAAATTACAAACCATTTTAAACGTATTTTTTTGACATATTTTAATATATAATAAAATAATTAAATTAAAAAATATACAATATTAGACTCATTTTGAAGGTATCGAAAAGACGATTATAATGGTGTAAGTCTGCGGGACCCCCGTGCTAAGTCTGCGGAGGGGGACAAAAGTTCTTTCTGTGATTAAAATCTCTGAATTTCTTTTCAAGATTTCTGTATTTTTCTTGTGATTTCATATTTGGATTAACGATCATTTTTGTCAAGTTCTATTTTGTTAACAGATATTCAAGATGGGATATTTTTCTGATGATGAAAAGAAGATTGCCGAGGTCAAATTAGAGAATACAAGTCTCTCTTCCTCAGTTACCTACTATTCAAAGAGGTCAAAGAGATACAAAGATGAAAGAAATCTACTGAGAGAAGAAGTTAGCAATTTAAAGAAGATAAATGAAGATCTACTAAAACATACATCTGGGCTTAATGATGAAAAGATTTTGCTTTTGGAAGCTGAAAATGCTAAGCTAAAGATCAAGATGTCTGATTTAGAAGATCACATTATTAAAATTTCTGAATTAACCGAGTGTGATAATGAAAAGAAGGTCTTTGAGTTAGAATTGCAAATTAGTGGAGCAAGATCAACTTTTGAGAAAGAAAAGAAAGAGTTTGCTAAGAAATTATCAGAGTTTTCCAGAAAATGTGCTGAAGAGAAGAAGACGGTTGAGCTTAAATGCATTAAGCTTTCTCAACAAATTTCTGAGTTTGAGAAAGTAATTATTCTGGAAAGAGAAAAGTTTGCAAAAGAAAAGAAGTTAATAGAGCAAAAGAATGTTGGGATATTCAAAAAAGTATCTGGTCAGAGGACAAATGCTAAAATGGGATTTGAGGAAGAAAGAAGCTTATTTGAAGCAGAGATAAAGAAGCTAACTGCAAAGCTATATGAGCTATCTACAACTGTATTGAAAGATCAAAAAGCGAAGTCTGAATTCAAGAAAGAGATTGACATGCACATCAAAGAAAAGAACAGTCTATCTTCAAAGATTAAAGAGCTTGAAAAGATTGTTTCAAAGGTGGTGGTGACTGAGCAAACGCCTCCAGAGTCAAAAATCCACACACCTAGAAATAATTCAGCTGACTTTAAAAAGACAACCTCAAGCTCACACATGAAACCTGTTTTTTCAAGAAGGTTAGTCAATTCATTTAATCAGATTCGTACTTCTAATATTTTCTATGATCAAAATGTAGATGGTTCGGGTACACAAAGAAGAAGAAGAAAATATCAAGAAGAGAAACTGGTATGGAAAGTGAAACTAGTGATTGATGATGAGAAGAATGATGAGAAGAAGGAAGAAAAGAAAGGAAAGAAGAAAGAAAACAAATCATTTGTACATGCATCAACAGCCAAGAAGAACAAAGTGCTGAAAGGTAAACCTGATCTTGCTTACTCGAGAGATCAATTGATCAGGTTATCTAAAAAGAAAAGGTATTGTTCTTACTGTCATACATATGATTATGTTCATAAAGCAAGTGATCATTAATGGTATGGTTCTTATTCAGTTACTCCCATTCGAACTGCAACTAACACACATGGACCCAAATACCAGTGGGTACCAAAACCGAAAATTGATTCTGTGTTGCAGGCACCAACTGTCAAAGGGGAGTAATAGAACAAAGGCTTCTAAGTAAATCAGCTTAGAACCCGTACTTCAACGGAGTATGGCTCTTGAATAACACAGTTCAAGACCCGCACCTCAATGTCAAGAACAAAGGCTTCTAAGTACATCAGCTTAGAACCCGTACTTCAACGAAGTGTGGCTTCTGAATACTACAGTTTAGGACCCGTACTTTAATGCTTAAAGAAAGATACTCCCGAGCTGATATGATGATTGTACTCCGAGAATTCAATGAGGATATCAACCTTCAAGGGGGGGTACATATTTTTTCTGAAATTTTTGCATCAGATAGATATGACGAACTGCATTCCAAAAGGAGTTGTAGATCTCTATCATGTGCTTTATAACTGACATATTTTAGATGCATAATTTCAGGGGGAGTAAAAGGATTATGATTTCTGATTACTTCTGATCAGAACTCGTACTTTAATCGTTTTACTGCTTTATGTCTATTAATTTTTTTGTGAATAAATTTGTTTTTGACTAGACTTTGAGACTTATGCAGGATGAGAGAAGCTGACACGATCATATCTTAATGACTACAGCTTGATTTTCTGAGAATTAAGATTGAGCGAAAAGGTAAATTTCTTATCTTAATCTCAAATGTATCTGAAAGAAGGACAACTTTCAGATATAGAAAACATGTTCTTAAATGTTCAAACCATTTCCCGATTCTTAAACAGGTTTTATAATTTGGAAGTGTGATTTTAAATGTTTTTATTTAATTTGTGTGCTTAATTGATAAACAAACCGTGTGTTTCCAAAGATAAATACTTGTGTATTGTCTTTTCTATATACTTTCAAGTATTCACACACACCGGTTTGATTCTTTGTTCATTATGTTCTTACCATGTCTCTAAAATTGAAACAATTACTTTTCGATGGTAAGACATTCCGATTGTATTTTCAAGAATTTTGAACGATATTTCATTTCGAAACGTCATTTCAAGAATGTCTATATTTTGTTTCGTATAGACAATATCTGTTATATCATTTGATTCTGATCATTTTCATACAATGTCATATTTTCAAACAAGTCTCTTGTATTCATGTTCATTCATTCAATATACTTGTTTGAAAATACTTCAATGTTTCAAATGCTCAAATTTTCATGATTATATTCTGAGCATATTTACATCTGACATTTGTATATGAGCTTTAATTGATAAAATTAAATCATTTGAGCAACATATGCTTTATAGGACTGGGTTCTTTGTGCTAGGAATTAACTGAACTTCTATGAAATCACGTTAACCAGTGCTTTCTACCCAAGAAGTTAATCCTTTAGAGATTGAGTGTGAGAAGTCTAAAAGAAATGAGTGTGGGTGTGATGAGGTAAAATGGAAAAGAGAGTCTGGTTAGATGTGAGCTTAAATGATTAAAAGAACGAGGGTGTGAGATCAGAGTAAACGAATATCAAACTCTGCACCAACTACTTTCTGAGTCGGGCAGCCACATTACTAATGTTTCACAATTCTTCGTGAACATTATTGAAACAGGCAAATAGCCCATGCCAACTCTTGATAAATACCCCACCAACCACTCATTTTCTTCTCAAAAAGAAAATGTTTCACATTTTCAAGGGGACGCAACATATAATCTATCTGGTTTTCATTTGGAAAATCTGGATATTAAAAAAAAAGGAAGTCTGCCCCACCTTCGCACTTCAATCATGCACTTAGAGTCTGTGTTTATCTACTGTTGTCTCAGTGGTTTACACTATGTTGAGCCTTGAAAAGCAATCATCGTGCTTAATTCTTTCTACACATGCACAAGCACACAAGAAATTTGTTTTCTTGTCATAACATTCATAGAAATTGCCTTTGTGGTATTTCGATGATTGGATGGAAGCCCTGGGGGAGTGAACATCAAAAAGCTCATTTCCAATGTGTATTTGTTACACACAGTGACTTCGTGTTACTGACAGGCATATTAACTGATTCATTTGTTGATTCAGGTGTTACACAAATATTTTGTCTGGATTTGCAAAGATCTAGATGAATACATGGTTATGGATCAACGAATCAGAGGCTCAGTTTGACAGATCAGAATGGTCAAAGACATTTCTTGAACAAAGTTTTGATTCAAAGGGGGAGAAGATAAAGAAATGTGTGATTCAAAGAAATGTTCAAGTTGAAAGAAATGTCCGGAAAGAAGTGTTTGTATTGGATATGGAGAGAGATATTTTATATTTGAAGTTTGATCAAAGTTGATAAGCGAAAGTTCAAAGAATTTCGAAAGCAAGCAGATTTTGGAGAAAGTTTATTTGAAGAAAGTTGGATAAGTCATTCAAAGCTGAAAATGAAGATAATTTCTTTCAATGTCTGAAAGAGGTTTGCTTACAACCTTGGGGGAGATTGTTACTACTTTTGAAGATCAGACGTTGGGAAGATTGTTGAAAGTTTTTGAAGACAAAGCTAAAGAAGAATTTCGTTGTGTTAAGGGGGAGTTTGTATATCATGTTTGTTTCAAAGGGGAGATTACAAGTGAAGATACAGATTGTTCAAAGGGGAGTTACTTCAATCGAGCTTAAACAAAGAGAATATCGCATTGCTAAATCTTTTAGTAATGATCTTGATCCAAAAGGGGAGATTGTTAGAGCATAAATATGTTGGATTCAAGATCATAAAGATTGAAGACAAAAGATCAAGAAGTCAAAGCTGAGAAAGTCAACTCTCATCAAAGTCAAAGTCTTTTGTTAATAAAAGTCAAAGTCAATGTATTTGTATTTTGTTTCTTTGTAATTTGTCAAGGGTATAAATACCTTTGTCCTTGTCTTTGTAATCAGTTGTACACACGCATATTAGAGAAGAGCATATTGGTATATCATTCTAGTGAGAGAAAGTAGTGAGAGAAAGTTGTAAGTTTGTAATCTTGATGAATGAATCAATGACATGGAATTTCGAATTCTCATCTTGATTGTTTGTAGCAATTAGAACTTGAATTAGGGAATAACACTAATCCGCCGCTGTCCCAGCTTACGCTGAACCTAGAGCCCAACCACAGTCTAAGACTGGGCTGCCCAGTCAACAACTGGACCCAAGGACTGGGTACTCCTCATGCCCTCAAATTGACTCCCCTTGGATTCGAACCCGGGTAGATTGGAATACCATCCACAACCCCCCCGGATGTTATTGCCTTTGGAGAAACCAAATGAGCTAGACATGATTTGTATTGTTATCATTGATTATTGTTAGACGACTAGTCAACCTTGTCCGTGTAATGGCCAGTCAACACAACCGTTATAGACATGTTTGCTATATAATCATATGTCATTTGGCCATTCTCAAACTTCTAGTAAGTTATCTACCAACTCTTTTTTCATTTGAAACTGCCTTTATATATGTATCATATTATTTATAATTAATGGGATTTTATCAAAAGATAGTTCTCATGAAAAACATAAGAATAAATCTACATACAGACGAAAACACCTCTAAAGACATCAAGTACAATAGCATTACAACAGCCAAAAACACCCAAAACTGCCATGATTCAAACACATAAACCTTCATCAATTTCCCAATTTTAACCCTTAATCTTCTTTCATAACTCTTGTTAACATCTTCAATCACCTTGTCCAAGAAGGGCACTTTCATTAATCTCACAGACTTACTCATCCCATTCCACAACTTAGCAACTTCTTCATCATTCTTCAATCCGTTCACCATGATCCCTCTTTCTCTAAGCAACCTTACATCCTCTTTCGTGTCGATAATCCCGTTCATTAACTCCGTAAAACGAGCCAAAACCAACGGTCCCGACGCGTTACAAACTTCGTACGCGATAAAATTCCTCAACACGACGTCGGTATTCACATCCAAACTCACAACCGGAAGGAAGAAAACCGATGTCGTCTCATCGAAACCAATCGTAAAGATTTCACCCGATGACGGACAAAACCGAAAATCCGCTTTGGAAAGATTGGTAACCGAAGACAGGGCCAGCCCTGGCTATGGGCCAAGGGGCGGCGGCCCAGGGCAACATTATGTCTATGGGCATCAAAAATTTAAGTAGTGGACTATAGGAGTAGGCTCAGTTGGGCTTTTTTTTACCCCACACCACATATTCCATCACTCGGCCTTGTTGATGTCTTCAAGAATTGACGCGCCTATCTCTCATCAGTAATCGACTCTCGCTCTCTCCCTCTTTCTCTTACTCTCGCTCAAGACTCTTGCTCTCCGCCTCTCTCCCTCTGCCTCTATGACTTTAATCAGTAATCGACTAATCGCTCTCTGCCTCTCTCCCGCTATCCGGCGTTCGGTTGTCTTCTGAGGCGCTGAAGACGCAAGCAAGATTCAGTCTTGGCGTATTAGGATCTTGCCTTTTTCACTCTTTGTAGGTAAACTTTTAATTTCAGAATTTATTGTTTGGTTTATTTGATATTAGGTTTACCAATACGCATTGACTCATTATGAAAGAATCTGGACTACCTCCAATTCATCTTCTCGAAACTGTGATTCTCACTTGTTTAAGGATTTCGAATCCCCAATCACACACTGTTGGATTTCTTATCTCTCTTAGACTGACTCTTCAACTACACAAGTAAGTTTATTTTTTCGTGGGCTTCAATTGAAGTTTTGATTTCCACCATCAATTTTTGAACTAGAAGATACTTGTGAGATATATTATAGAAAAGCATATTTTATCTTTTCTTCAACCAAATTTTTGGGTTGTATTTCTTGTTGTTAAGCATTTGTCTTGAAGGTTTTAACCTGCTACCATCATTCAACATCACACTGGCCTTATGTTGTTTAAGCATTTCTCTTGAAGATTTACTCGACCAACTTTAGGATCTTTGTTTCGATGTATATTAACACAAGAACCTAAATATCATTACATGAAACACATGTTGGACTAATGGAGATGCAATAGCTAATTTTTATAGACAAACACCTTAAGTGACTAAAACTAGCAGGAGGACAAATTTATAGTGAAGTAGGAATGATCCATTGATGTTGCAGAGTGTAAATGATTGAAGAAGAATCAACCAATTAAGTGTTTAGAGTTTGATTGAGAAGGTATGAGTCTTGATTTTGGTTTATATGAAAGACGTTGGATGTAGGAAATAGGGACAAGTAGATGTCTTAGTGGTTATGATGCTCCTTATTTTGGTTTTGGTTTATATACTCAAATTCTAATCTATATATTGTTTGTTTATCTCTTATGATTTTTATTTTTGGCTGTTGGTCTTGATGGTGGGTTGTAGTCCTATTGTGGAGTGTTAAGGGGCTGTGTGGTTGATTTTGTATTCCTATTTGGTTGTCATTTGTCATTTGGAGGATGATTGTTATTTCCTATATTTTAGTCTTTCCATTTTGGGGAGATTAGGTTTAGTCCTATTTGGCTTTTCACTATGAGATGTAGGGGCTACAACAACTTTATTAACGAAACCTTAACATATTATTTTAAAGCAAATACTCAACTGATCACACTTATAAACAAGAAACACTAATGGATCTCTCAATCTATGATGGAAAAAGCCATAAAATTGTAAATTACCACACTCGGATGTTTTAATTGGGCATCATTTGAAATTTTCGCCCAGGGCACCAAAAATCTCAGGACCGGCCCTGACAGAAGGGATCGAAATTTCTTCTGTTAACGGAGGTACACGATCGCAATGACCCACATCCAAAACACGTTTATCTTCCGTAAAAACATGATCTTTAAAGATCCTTACAACGGGTATATTCGAGACGATCGTTCGACCAAACTTTCCGATGAGTTTTACGGGTTCGGAAAGTTTCAATCTTTCAAGAAATCTTTGTACCCCATTGATGATTCCTTTGAATTTATGTTGTGGGTCTTCATTTTCTTGATGATTTTCTTGATCAATTGTTTAAAAACATTTTTCTTCAATTTTGTGATCCACAATCATGTGGTATAGAAACCCTAGCAAATGTGTGCAATCAAGAATCTTGCTGACGTCAGTAACCCTAATTGGAGAAATTTCTTTACAAAACCCTAACAACATTGAAGTTAATGAGTTCTTAGTAGATTCCAAACAATGGAATTGTTATTCCAACATTTTTTCCAAAAGAAAAATGGGAATTTGATTCTCTAACATGACAATGTCTCTAAGAATCGAATCGTGCGCAAATCTTCGACACGGAAAGTCATCGAGACGTGACGTTGTGGATGTCGATCTCGTATGACTATGTTTATCCGCGATCCAAACTAGTTCCGTAGCACTAAAAGACAAAACAAGAAAATAAAAAATCATGTTATTACTGCAATTTAAACCAATCTGGATCAACATATGAACTGAAATTGCAATCTTGTCCATTATTTTTCTATTAAGTTAAATTGACAAATGGGATTATATGATTGATTGATTTAAGATTTTCTTTTGGATAAATCTTATCACATTAAAAAGATAATTTCAATAAAAAATATAAAAATTAAAAAATAGATTAAAATTAATAATTTTCAATTCTCTACCAATAGATACCAATGTTGATATATTTACATCACATCAATATTGTTAATTCCCTACAAAAATTATATATATATATATATATATATATATATAGAGAGAGAGAGAGAGAGGTGGTTTCAATTGGAAACCATATTAGATTGGAAACCTTACGCATATAAATTTGTCTTTAAGAGATTTTTGAATTTCTTGCATAAATTGGTTGTATTTTATGCTTAAAGGGTTGCACTTAAGACTTTTTGTCTAAATGGTTATTAATGTAGTAATAGATAGGGGAAGGTTCAAACGAGAAGGTAAATATTTTGCGAGAACGCGAGAAGTGCTTAATCATATATGATACACAAGCTTTATCATATATGATTAAACACATGTTACATTGACAATACATAGACGTTTAATCATATATGATTAAACACACCCACATGTCGTCTTACATTTATCGTCTTCTCGCAAAATGTTTAACTTCTCGCATGATCTTTCCTCTATGTATTTATATAGAGGGAGGTTCAAGTGAAAACCTTAAAAAATGGAAAACTGAGGAACACCTTTGGTAACCTTTGATCTGAACGGTATGCACCTATGCATACAAGTAAATTAAGTTGTTTTTTGGTTTTGATGCACTTGTGCATTATGCAAGTACATAATGCACTTGTCCATATGTACGTGTGCATGTTACAAATTACTTGTTATGCAGGTATTCTTCAGTTTTTCATTTTTTTGAGATTTTTCTTTGAACCTGACCCTATATTTTTTTTTGGAAGGCATAGCGGCATCGGACCAACGAGCGACTACCACGAACACACTAGCAAATAAATGTAATAAGGATGTATTCAACAGGTTACCAAAAGTCTAAGGATTTATTTAACAGGTTTTGAAATGTCCAATGATTTATTTGTTCGAAAAAATTGTCCAGGGACTTAATCACTCCAAACACTAAAGTCCATTGGGTTTTTTTGAACTTTTCCCATAAAAAAACTATGAATTACAACTCCAGGTACAAGGCAACCACCACCACCACCATCGAAGTTGAAAGCTCCAGGTCGAACTATAATGTCTTCTCTTCAACTTTTTCCCTTTCCCATATGATCTTAAAATACATGAGTTCCTACATGCATCCAACAATTTTAGTAGCTTTACAGCATTCTTTCTTCAATCAAACTTTCTTTTTAGGCAAAAAGACAATGTCTCAATTGTCCGCTGGTTAAAGAGCTTGTTTATCTGGTGTGAAAGCTTTGGTTTCATCTAGATTTGGCTTTTGGGATCTGTCCACTTCTTGCCAACAGTACGTTGTTGTCATATATGGTTTCGGTCAAATTCTGGTCTAATCTGATTTACTCCATATTAGAATATAGTTTGTCTCTGATTAGAATATATACACACACTGTGCAGCTTTCTAACTTTATACTGTTCATGCAGGTTGCTCTTTTCTTATTTCAATTCAGATTTCAAAATTTAAACTTCATCCTCATGTCTCATGTTCTTCAAACGTCTAGCTCTCTCCTAAGACGAAATGTATCAGTGATGAAGCAAATGTCCGTCTTCCTTCAGTGCAATCTTTGACGTCTCGTGGTTCTCCTCTCTTCGTTGATATGAGTATGATTTTTCTTTTGTTTGTTTCTGTTGACTCATGATTATCATCTTGGCTGGTGATATGGTATATATATTTATAGCTTGTTCCATGTGCATTAGAATGCTTACCAACAATCCATTTTAATGACCAAGAATGTTACACGATAAGGTAAGTGGGAGTGATGTTTCTTGTCGGTAAAAATTTGGTAAATTAATGGCCCCTTGATCATAAAACAAAAGGTAACAAGTTTATTAAAAATGCATCTGTCCTGCTAGCGGCAGACCCACGTAAAAAGTTAAACAAATGGGTACACTTTTATGGTGGACCAACAGACTCATCCGACGATGTGTTTTTAGCTTAAGTTTACTGTTTTGATGGATTTTTTGGTTGATTTCAAGCAACTTTTTATGTTTTTTAGTGATATCTCTTGTATTTTTTCGGTTGTTTGTAGACGTTGGCTGAACTTAAAGAGGATGAGACGACGTTATTAAAGGAAAGAAAGCAATTGAAACGGGTACGATGAAATTGGATCATTAATCTTTGATTGTTTCATGTATGTGGAGCTTAATATGCTGATATTATAGTTTCCTTTGTGATTTGCAGCAACTAGCAAGCTTACAAGCCACATGCCAGCAACAGAGAAAGGAGAATGAGAGCCTCAAGAAGATGAAGGTAAAAACCAACACATATTGAAATGGATATGGATTTGATCATGAAAATGATAATAACAAACAAATAACTGAAACTAAACCAAACCAAACCAAACGAACCCAATATTTAGAGCATTTCCAACTGATTCTTTAGAATGAAGAAAATTAAGATTTTCGTATATTTTTTTTGCTCCAATATATACACAACTTTCTTCAAAAATGGAGGAAGCAAGAGAGTGGATAAAAATCTCCACATTTGGAGAACTATCTGAAATTAAATGTTGAAAAGACGTTAATGTATATTTTTTGTTTTCACCAATGAAGTTATAATTTTATATAAAATTTATTTAAAAGCTTGTTGGGATTACTAAATATATCGAATGTTTTAGCATTATCGTTATTGTTGAAATCTCCAAAATGGAGAAATTGTCAGAGTCGAGTGCAACTTTCTTTTTGGAGATTTTAGAGTAAGATTGACAGTTTCTCCAAAATATATAAAAAGAAGATTTTATAGCTATCATACATTTTTTTTGCTTCAATAGCTTCTCCCAAAGCATTTTGAAAAAATGGACAGATGTTTTCAAGTTTTTGGAGAAATGTTTAAAATTAAAATGTTGAAAAGAAAGATTTTTTCCCCATCAATGAAATTGAATATATTAGTATTTTTTATATAAAGTTTATTTGATAATTTGTTGGGATATTAATTGTATTAAATATTTTAATAATATAATCAATATTAAAGTTTTTAAAATACAGAAGTCAGTTGAAAATTTTCTTTTAAAGCTTTTAACCTTTGTTTCTTTATTTTAAAGAAATTATAGAGAATCTGGTGTAATTATATTGTGGTTTCAGATGGATTTGCAAAGTGCGGTAGAAGGGTCGAAGGCGGAGGCGGTGGGTTCGTTTTTTGTGCCTGATCTAAATATTCCGGTGGGCGGTGAAGAGGAGTAAACTAGGCATAGAATATATAATGGTCAACAATAGAAAATAAGTTCTAACGTTGATAGGCCAAGTGTAAGTAGAGAAAAAGACTTCATTTGATGAAAGATAACGATAGTGTAGAAATCTTCTTTAACCATTTTAGATGCAATCTTATATTCTTTTCGGATCTTATCAGTATTTTTTCTTCTTCTTTACATTCATTGATAAGTATTACAGATGAAAAAGTCTGAAGATTTGTTTGCCAGTTAATCGGTTATACACACACCATTTGAACGGCCGATTGAACTTACGTTTTGAATTTTTGTCATATGCCACGTGTCAGTCTCCTACTAGTCAACAAAGTTTCCGTTATCTTGACCGTTTTTGTCTGTTTTTATTTCCTTTTTTTTTAAATATTATTAAAATAACATTTCTTATAACCAACATAAACAATTTTTAATTGATTTGGGTTTTTTTATCACCATTACATACCCTTGCATTTGACAAAACTTATAGAAAATCTACATGCCAACATTAAAAATGGTTGAAGAGGTTGAGTTTAGGACCATTTATTTAACGAGACATTTAAGGTGGCGTTTTGTTCATAATTCTTTTTGAAAGTAATGAAAACCGACGGAAAAGTTGAATTCTGAGAAATTTATATTAAACTTAAATTTAATTTTAGCCAAGCTTAGTTGATAAAGAACGAAATAGAATAAAATAGATTATTAATAGTCATTTAGTTAACATAAAATTAAATGTAATTCAATTACAATATATTGAAATACAAATATGAGACAGGTCCCGAGTTTCATCTCCCACCCCGCACATGCTAGCCTTAGCTGCTGAGTGAGCCAAAAAAATGCTCCCTCAGTCCCTCACATCCGTATGGTTGGAGACGGATTCTAAATATGGACGGTTGGGGTTGTTGATAATCAACTTTTTCTCCAAATCATTGAAATACAAATAAGATAAACGAGAAAACAAACTTGTTATTAATATTTTTGTAATTTATTGCTTGGTTTAAACTTATTATTTATCATTTGAAATACTAGTTACATTAAAAAAGTTAATAATAATAATAATTTAGGTAAAAAGAATAGAATTCCATGGTACTTATGAAGTAATTATGAGTTCCTTTAACTTTTGTCCAATTGAATTCCTACCGCTTTGTCAACCAAAATGTTAAGTTTTAATGATTATTTTGCGAACTAAACCGTAAGGCACCAGTGGTCTAGTGGTAGAATAGTACCTTGGGTTCGATTCCCGGCCGGTGCAAAACATATTTTTTTAGTGTAAATTAAATTTTTCGTCCCTGCTGTTTGTTGAAAATAGCTATTTTAGTCCCTCTTATTTTGAAAATACAGCAACTAAGACAAGGACACCAACTACATTCCAATTGTGCTCCTCATTTTCTACATTTAACGGATTTTATTCATATTGAAGATGACAAAATGAATTATAATATTGAAATGTTTCATACATTTAATAAAATATTATTTATCTATTTTAAATATTTAATTTTAACTTTTCTTTCATGGTAATAATTTTTGGAGGTTTATTCAAATTTGGAGAATTTAACACGTTCTTTTAGGGCGCGTTTGGTTTGCGGGAGTGGAATGGATTTGGAGGGATTTGGATTTCAAATCCATTCCAATCCTACATTTGGTTTGCAGGAAAGGATTTTGTTGACCGGATTTCAAATCCGTTGACCATTTTAAAATCCCTCATATGATGGATTTGGAAATTCTTGGCATTGGGCCTGGATTTGAAATCCAAATCCGGAAGGATTCTAAACCGCAGTGTTTTAAAAACCGGTTTTTTGGTTGACCCAGTGTGGTGACCGGGTTCACAGTTCAACCGGGTCAACCTGGTTTCAAGAATTTTTATGTAATTTTCATTTTCCTACATACACATACACACACACACACACACATATATATATATATATATATATATATGTATATATGACAGTAATCAAATGAAAACCAAAAAAAGGTTACAAACTTAAGGACTAATCTAAGCCCTAAATAGATTTTAATCCTATGGTTTAAATTAAATGGTGATTTTAAACTAAAATGGGCATAATAGTAATTTTGGTAACAAATATAATTTTATTTTATTATTTTATAAAACACAGTTTCCTTTTTTACGTCAATTCTGTTCCATATATATATATGATCGTTCCGTTACATATTCATAATTCAGATTCATATTCACGAATTTGAGCTCCAGATTTTAGTACTCATCCCAATCCTCGTCTCTGTGTTCTTCAAGATCAATGGAATCTGCATAGTATAATCTCGCTGATGAAGATTTGGATGAAGATCGACTTTTAAATTTTATCAATAACGATCTGAAGGATCGAATGGTTGAAACATGTTTTTCTTTCTTCTAATTTTGGGCGATGATTGTTGATATCCGATAGCAGTATCTTTGCAGCATATATTCACCTTATGAAAACATAAACATATTCACGTTATGAAATAGGTTCACATTATGAAACAAAATGACATTATTTCACCTTATGAAACATCAATAAATTCATTGTCTTCACCTTATGAAACATAGTTAAAAAACACATTGTGAAACATCAATAAATTCATTGTCTTCACATTATTTCACCTTATGAAACATAGTTATATAAACATTATTTCACCTTATGAAACATTATTTCACCTTATGAAACATAGTTAAAAAAACACCTTGTGAAACATAGTTTTATCGTTTCGATGAAACATAGTTAGATTGTTTCACCTTATGAAGAGGTACATTATCATCTTGATTTGTTTTCTCTACCAACCTCTCGCTCTTTCTACCAACTGCAGATCAAGATATTGATTTTAACTCCTATTAAAACCCTAAAATTTGAATGTTAAAGATTTAGTAAAAAAAACGTTACCTTTGATCCTTATCTTCGGCAGTGAATGAACTTTATCAGTTGCCATTCGATTACAGATTGTTAATCAAACTCCAGTGATTGATCTTTATCAATGATGAAATTGATGGTGCATAAGCTCGACGGAGACGATGAATGAACTGGAGTAGCAATTAATCAATTATGAATTATATTTGAAGTCTGTGTAAATAAGTATTTGGATTTAATAAATAATACAATTTCATTTATATTAGATTTGAAATCCGTGTAAATATGTTTTTGAATTTAATAATATAATATAATTTCAATTATACCCCTAAAAATCATTGCAAAATGTCAAAACTACCCTTATGTTTTCCTTTTATTACAAATAAGCTTTTTTCTTAATGACCCTTGATTTTTTCTAATCAAGGGTTTAGATTAGTCCTTAAGTTTGTAACTTTTTTTTGGTTTTCATTAGATTTAACCCCTATGTATATATATATATATATATATATATATATATATATAACAAAAAATTTGATGTTCACAAGTTAAAACATTAAAAATACACATAACAACAAGTTTTATATCAATTCAAAAACATTAAATAAACACACATAAGCAGTGGCGGATCCAGGAATTTTGGTGACTGGGGTCGGCTTTTACACAAGTATTTTATAAACATATAAATAAATAATAAGTTAACTAAAAACAAGGTTAAATAAGTTACTTAAACGTAGTAGAAAAGGACAAAAAGCAAATAGAGAGAGTGGAAACGTGGGGTTAAGAGGGTCAAACAGTAAACTCTAAACTTTTTCAATGGGGTCAAAAGGGTTAAATGAGTTGGGTGAAAAAAAAAACTACAAATGAAATCTATGAATTTTTAATGTTGACTGGGGTCAAGAGACCCCACTGCCTAGGCTGTGGCTCCGCCACTGCACATAAGCATAAATTTTTCATCAATCCAAATACATCAAAACAAAACATAATGATCAAACCAAATCATGGATCTTGAGACATTGGAGTGTTGGTTTTTAATGCTAATACGTATTGCCTATTGGACTGTAACACCCTCGAAAATGAACAAAGCAACTAATTTAAAACTTCCAATTTATACAACAAAAAGGATATAATCTATTTTACAATCATCACATGGGACACCTCAAAAGAATATTGGATTTAACTTTAACAACTAAAAGGTCAAGTCTAGCAGAAAGACTAATCAAAGTCGGGTGTTACTAAAACCCCAAAATATCAGTTGCTCTTATCAACGACTAACGCGGAATACTTCATCAAGCTACTCACCCTTTCACAAACTCTTAACACTCAACACTTCACCAAAAACACTAGAACCTCTTCCCCCATCCGGAACCTGATGCACATGCCGATAAATAAAAAGGGTTAGGCTAACGCCTAGTGTGTAACACCCCGAGTTTCGAGAGGTATCAATTCAAGTTAATACAGAAACCGGTATATTAAGGAAAAATAAGATATTTGATTTTGGGCTTGAATCCTTGATTTTATAGTCTTGATGGATAAATGATTCAATTACGAGTCCAACGGTCCTTTCCGGAGCGAAAACGGAGCTATAACGAAGAAGTTACGGCCGAAACAGTGTTAGCAACTTTCGGTACATCTCGCGCGACAGTGCCTTGCGACAGTGACAATGTCACTGTCGCATGTCAGGGTCGCGCCAACCCTCTAGTGCGTAAATACGGGTTTCTTCTTCATTTGGTCATAACTTTCTCATTTCAACTCCGATTTGGGTGATTCAAGTTGCTATGGTTTCGTTTTTGAGAGATTTTCAAGGATATGGAAAGAGATTGGAAGTCTATTGAAGTATACTAGAGTATTTGGTGGTGGTAAGCTTCTCATCTCTCCCTATTCATCTTCTTCCCCAAGTTTTCTAGGGTTTCATCCACCCTTTGTGCTTCCTTTCATAGATTGGAGGTTTGTGGCCATTTTGGTGAACTAGAAGTGTTTTGGTTGGTGGATTCAAGCTTGGGTTAAGGTAACCTCCTATTCTCTTAAGTTATGGGAGTTAGGGTTTCGGTTTTAGTTGAGGTATTCATGCACATGGTTTGGGAAACGATTCTTTGTGGTTGATTATGTTTATGTATGGTTGAATATATATGGATTTAGGTTTTGGAAGTTTTGTCTTGAGAATCCAAGTGTTCTTCAAAGGAGCTCTAATTGGGGGAAAATCTAGATTTAGCCTAAATCTAACGAGGTGAGTTCAAGTTGATTTGTGAAAACGGTGTACATGCCAAAATGGTTATTTTAAAGTATTTTACATTTTACATGAAATTGTTAACTGCTGATCAGTTTGGTTATTTTGAAAGTATTTAACTTTATGAACCTGTATAGCACATATTATTGTGATTTTGGGCATTTTGATAAATGAGTCATAAATGGGTGTGTTTGGTAACTTATTGCATACATGAGATTATTTGGTTAAAAGGCATTTTAGTGTTGTTTGGGGTAAAAGGTTCAATTTTGCGTATGGAACGTTTTGAAGGGATAAGGAGCCTAAATCTGTTGGAAAACCTTTTGACCCGACTTAAACCGTGTTGGAGTTCATTCGAGTATTTTGAAGCATGTGGTTTCATGGTATGGGTTGAGTGAGTTTATTACTTGCAAAACGTAATCTTTGGTCAAAAGAGGTTTTGAGCATTTTGGCTCGATGTCGTTTTGAAGGAGTCTCGAGGACACTTGTCCGGTTTTATATGGCTCAATGTGGAGTCCGATTATGACGTACGTACTAATGCGCTGTGTTGCGTATTGAGTTTGGTTACGGGCTCGAGTGCTTTGGTCATTCGTGTGTAGTTCGGTAACGTTAGACAGTGTGTAATGGATCCATAGGCACGTGAGTCAGTCTGTTTTGGGATGGTCAATTGGGTATTGCGGGGTTGAACTTCGGTACCCATGTTTTATGACCGGAAAATTTACAAGTGATCGCTAGGAGGGTTGAGTCGGCTAGTGCTACCGGAGTAGTAGGCGCTAGGACCTCCGCCGCTTGAAGTAATGTCTGGGAGGTAGTCTTTAAGTGTGTTGGGCCTTCGGGATGGAGTTCTTCGGAATGATCCATCAAGGTCAACTGACTTGGGGTGACACTTGTAAAGAAGTCGTAGGGACACCGAGCTGGGATGTCGGGAGGTGTCATGCGATTAACGTTGTTTAAAATATTTTAATAATATAATCAATGTTAAAATTTTTAAAATACATAAGTCAGTTGAAAATTTTCTTTTAAAGCTTTTAACCTTTGTTTCTTTATTTTAGAGAAATTATAGAGAATCTAGTTTAATTGTATTGTGGTTTCAGATGGATTTGCAAAGTGAGGTAGAAGGGTTGAAGGCGGAGGCGGTGGGTTCATTTGCAGTGCCTGATCTAAATATTCCGGTGGGCGGTGAAGAGGAGTAAAGTAGGCATAGAATATATAATGGTCAACAATAGAAAATAAGTTCTAACGTTGATGGATAGGCCAAGTGTAAGTAGCGAAAAATACTTCATTTGATGAAAGATAACGATAGTGTAGAAATCTTCTTTAACCATTTTAGATGCAATCTTATATTCTTTTCGGATCTTATCAGTTTTTTTTTCTTTACATTCATTGATAAGTATTACAGATGAAAAAGTCGGAAGATTTGTTTGCCCAGTTAATCGAGGTGTGCATAAGTTACCCAGATACCCATTATCATTCAAAAGTAAGCTATATCGTGTATCCTTTGACATCGTTAACAGTTATACAATTCGAGCAAAAATTGATTGATTGTTGTTATATGATTTGAACTATATTGCGTCTTCGTTTTAGGGCCAAGGCTTGGCCAAGCATAACTATGATTGAACCAGACCTCGACTACAAAACCGGTTACATAAAATGGTTAAAAAAAGAACAAATTTGATTTGGTTAGTGCCTATTGATGAAGCAAATTTAGCCACCAATCGGTTATACACACACCATTTGAACGGCGGATTGAACTTACGTTTTGAATTTTTTTTATGCCACGTATCAGTCTCCTGCTAGTCAACAAAGTTTCCGTTATCTTGACCATTTTTTTAAAATATTATTAAAATAACATTTTTTTTATAACCATCATATACAATTTTTAATTGATTTGGGTTAATGAAAATTTTATCACCGTTACATACCCTTGCATTTGACAAAACTTATAGAAAATCTACATGCCAACATTAAAAATGGTTGAAGAGATTGAGCTTGGGTTAACCACAAGGGTTGTGGTGTGGTGGTAAAGGCTTGGGGAGTTCATAGCGCTCAACCCGGGTTCGAGCCCCACTAGCAACACTTGTGACCACTGAGGATAAACTCAGGGTTGCACGCTTTAGCAGCTGGGCCAAAGGCCCTAATTGCCAGGGATTAGTCTGGGCCATAAGCCCAGGATACCCTTCAAAAAAAAAAAGAGATTGAGCTTGGGACCATTTATTTATCGAGACATTTAAGGTGGCGTTTTGTTCATAGTTCTCTTTGAAAGTATTGAAAATTGATGGAAAAGTTGAATTATGAGAAATTTATATTAAATTTAAATTTAATTTTAGCCAAGCTTAGTTGATAAATAACGAAATAGGATTAAATAGAATATTAATAGTCATTTAGTTAACATGAAATTGAATGTAATTCAATTACAATAATTGGAATACAAATATGAGACAGGTCCCGAGTTTCATCCCTCACCCCGCACGTGCTAGCCTTAACTGCTGAGTGAGCCAAAAAATGTTCCCTCGGTCCCTCACATCCGTATTGTTGGAGCGGGTTCCAAGTAGGGCCGGTTGGGATCGTTGATAATCAACTTTTTCACCAAATCATTGTAATACAAATAAGATAAACGAGAAAACAAACTTGTTATTAATATTTTCATAATTTATTGCTAGTTTAAACTTATTATTTATCATTTGAAATAATAGTTACATTAAAAAAGTTAATAATAATAATAATTTAGGTAAAAGGAATAGAATTCCATGGAAATAAAAAAATAAAAAATCTAACAAAAAATTGGAAATCAAAATATGAGAAAGCTAAATAAAAAACCTACAGCGATGGGCAAGAGAAGAACATCTCTGAGGTTGCGATTTCGATTTACAACAATAGTGGAAGGAAAAGAACACCGGTGTTGGGGTTTCGGTTTCGATTTACAGCGATTCGGGAAGGAGAATACTAACGTTGGGGTTCAACTTCAATTTAAGAATGATTGGGGAAGGAGAAGAACACCTGTGTTGGGGTTACAGACTTGTGGTCTTGAACTCGTGGCCGGCGTTGGGATTTCGTACCTGTGGTCGTGAACTTGAAACCAGTGTCGATATCGTCACAGAAGAGGAGGGGCCATATTTGAGGGGACGAGGATGTAGATAATGTAGACAGGTAGGATTTGGAAAAAATGGAGGGAGGGAGGGTTCTTTGCAGTGATGAAGAAGAAAGGAGCAACCACCGGAAAAAATGGAGGATGGTGGTGGGTTGGTTGTAGCGACGAAGAAGAAGGTCGGAGGAGATGGAGGGGTTAATTGGGTGGGGGAGTTTTAATTTAGGAGAAAAATCTTTTTTTTTTTTTGCCCTTTAAAGATCTTTAATTACTTTACAACATTGTGATGATATGGCATCTAAAAATCCACATATTTTTGATTTTATAATTTATGATTTACCACATAATACTGGCCGGTTGCCTATTCAACCGGTCAACAAGTCCCTTAAATAAACACAAACTTTGTTATAAACCCCTTAAATAATAATTATAAAAGTTAGTTTCCCAAAACAGAAATCAACGCAAATTTGGTTCCATTTAGGTGCAATTTTTTCTTTTGAAAATACAACAACTAAGACAAGGACACCAACTACATTCCAATTGTGTTCCTCATTTTCTACATTTAACGGATTTTATTCATTATGAAGATGACAACATGAATTATAATATTGAAATGTTTCATACATTTAATAAAATATTATTCATCTATTTTAAACATTTAATTTTAAGTTTTCTTTCATGATAATCATTTTTGGAGGTTTATTCAAATTTAGAGAATTTAACACATTCTCTTATTCTTTATTGTCTAGAGTAGGGGTGAGCATTGGACCTTGGTACCCGTTTTTGGAACTGGAACGTCCGGAACTGCCGGTTCCAGAACCGATGTGATTGGTTCCGGTTCTGGTTCCGACCGGTTCGGTTCCTAAAATACGGAACCGATTAAGAGTGGTTCCGGTTCTGGTTCTCATTTTTTTGGAACCGATACCCGATGGGTACTCGCCGACACAATTTATAAAATGATGTTTTATTTGTTAGGTCTTGACGACTTGACGTGAAATATTATGGAAGTCGTTTTGTTGCTGTCAAGACTCGAGAGTGTCTAATTTATTTATGTAATAATTTGTTGGATTAGTTTTCATCATTTGTTGTATTTATTACCTTACATTTGTACTTTTAGTTTGAACTAGACTTAATTAAAAAGTTAAAATTACATTTTTATTGTATGAAGTGTTAAAATTAAAAAAAAAAATTTGAAACCGGGTACCCGGAAGCGGAACCGGTTCCAAAATATAGAGAACCGATGTAAGCGGTTCCGATTCCGGTTTCATGAAATTTGGCTAGGTATCCAGTTATGCTCACCCATAATCCAGAGGATTAGTCGGAACACATAAGTTTCATTACCGAAACAAAAACATTTTTCTAAAAGTAAGATTTAAAAGATAAAGATGTATATATACAATATTTTTTTCAATGTCAAATGCCAACGTTTTATTGAAAAAAGAAAAACGTTACTACTTGCAATAAATTGGGAAGTAATTAAGTACCCTTTAATTACATTGGTTCACTTCTAAATTGTCTTATAATTAAACCTCATATAACTTTCCTTAACAAACTCAAATTTAGGCATCATGAATTCAAACCCAAGTCTAATTTCCGGCGACCGGAGGTGGATCATTCAGATCCGTCAAACCATCGATGAAGATCTCGAAGAAGACGATATCGATATTCCAGCGAGTATATTCAAAATCCCACCAAGCTTAGTGTCCACAAAACCAGATTGTTACATTCCACAACAAGTAGCATTAGGTCCTTATCACCATTGGCGACCCGAGCTTTACGAGATGGAAAGATACAAGATTTCGGCTGCCAAAAGATATCGAAAGCAACTGCAAACTGGTGGTCTAAAGTTCGAACAAATAGTGGACCAGTTAGCGGTTTTCGAGCCAAGAATACAAGCTTGTTATCATAGGTGCTTGGATTTCGATTGCGAAACCCTAGCTTGGATGATGGCTCTTGATGTTTCGTTCTTGATCGGGTTTCTTGATGCTTACGATGTCGAAAAAGGGAGGTTGGTTAGACTATATTTATCAATAATCTCTCTTAACTTAATCTCACCAAATCTATATTAAAATTTTACTTTCTCTCTCTTCCACCCATCTAATCTCCAGCTCTCATCTAATTTTACATTTTTTTAGGTTTATTAGAGATCCAATTCAATCTCAAATATTATATATATATATATATATAGAGAGAGAGAGAGAGAAAGAGAGAGGGGCTCGTTCAAATGCAAACCTTACATTTATTGCACGTTTTACAAACCAATCTTTATAGTCTTCCAGAATTTCATCTAGTGGTATAAATTAAAAGCAAGTTACAAATCAAGCAAGAAAATAAAAATGGGCTAAACATGATAGTTACAAGTTTAGCAATAATTAAAACAAAAAAGTTAATTAGAGATAAATGGTTAGGTTTGGTTTAATTTGTAAGGGGTACAAATTTGCCCTCTCTCTTATAGAGAGAGAGAGGAAGGATCATGCGATAAGTTAAACATTTTGCGAGAAAACGAGAAGTGTTTAATCATATATGATTACACGGCCTGTAAACGTCTATGTATTGTCAATATAACATGTGTTTAATCATATATGATTAAGCTTGTGTATCATATGTGATTAAACACTTCTCGCATTCTCGCAAAATGTTTAGTTTCTCGTTTGAACCTGCACGTATATATATATATATATATATATATATATATATATTAATTTTTGTAGGGAATTAAAAAAAAATTGTGCTATGAAAATATGTCAACATTGATCTCTATTTGTAGAGAATTGAAAATAATATGGATTTCTGTATATTTTTAATTTTTTTTAAAGTTATCTTTTATAGTGACAAGATTTATTTAAAAAAATCTTAAATCAACCGATCATATAATTCCACTTGTCAATTTAATTTAACAGAAAAAGAATGAATAAGATTGCAATTTCAATTTGTATAGTGATCGAGATTGGTTTAGATATTGCGGTAATAATATGATTTTTCATTTCCTTGTTTTGTCTTTTAGTGCTACGGGACTAGTTCGGATCGTGGATAAACATAGTCATACGAGATTGACACCCACAACGTCACGTCACGATGACTTTTCATGTCGAAGATTTGCGCACGATGCGATTCTTAGAGACATTATGATGCTAGAGAACCAAATTCCCATTTTTCTTTTAGAAAAGATGTTGGAATTTCAATTCCATTGTTTGGAATATGCTCAAATGTCATTAACTTCAATGTTGTTAGGGTTTTGTAAAGAAATTTCTCCATTTAGGGTTACTGACGTCAACAAGATTCTTGATTGCACACATTTGCTAGGGTTTCTATACCACATAATTGTGGATCCAATAATTGAAGAACAATGTTTTGAAACAATTGATCAAGAAAATCAACATGAAAATGAAGACCCACAACATAATTTCAAAGGAATCATCAATGGGGTACAAAGATTTCTTGAAAGATTGAAACTTTCCGAACCCGTAAAACTCATCGGAAAGTTTGGTCGAACGATCGTCTCGAATATACCCGTTGTAAGAATCTTTAAAGATCATGTTTTTACAGAAGATAAACATGTTTCAGATGTGGGTCAATGCGATTGTAAACCTCCGTTAACGGAAGAAATCTCGATCCCTTCGGTTACCGATCTTTCGAAAGCGGGTTTTCGGTTTTGTCCGTCATCGGGTGGAATCTTTACGATTGGTTTCGATGAGACGACGTCGGTTTTCTTCCTTCCGGTTGTGAGTTTGGATGTAAATACCGACGTCATGTTGAGGAATTTGATCGCGTACGAAGTTTGTAACGCGTCGGGACCGCTGGTTTTGGCTCGTTTTACGGAGTTAATGAACGGGATTATCGACACGAAAGAGGATGCAAGGTTGCTTAGAGAAAGAGGGATCATGGTGAACAGATTGAAGAATGATGAAGAAGTTGCTAAGTTGTGGAATGGGATGAGTAAGTCTGTGAGATTGACGAAAGTGCCCTTCTTGGACAAGGTGATTGAAGACGTTAACAAGAGTTATGAAAGAAGATTGAGGGTTAAAATTGGGAAATTGATGAAGGTTTATGTGTTTGAATCATGGCAGTTTTGGGTGTTTTTGGCTGTTGTAATGTTATTGTTCTTGATGTCTTTAGAGGTGTTTTCTTCTGTATGTAGATTTATTCTTATGTTTTTCATAAAAACTGTTTTTTGATACATAACAGTTTCAAATGAAAAAACAGTTGGAAGTTAACTTAACCAAATGACATATAATTATATAGTAAATCGTATGTGATTTATAATATGTCTAAAACGGTTGTGTTGACTGGCCATTGCACGGTCAAGGTTGACCAATTGTCTAACAATAATCAATGATAACAAGAAAATGTATGTATCTGAACTATATCATATAGGGATGGGTTCATATGAGATCAACTTATTTTTGTGAGACCCGTGAGATCACATTTTTATATTTGAAACTTCACAGTAAAACACTGTGAAAGGTAAAAAAAATTCCGAACCTTCACAGCAAAAAGATGATCTTACTATGAAGTAAGATCTTTACTGTGAAGTTTCAAATGTAAAAAGATGATCTTACAGGTCTCACATGCAACCCACATCTTAACCGTTGGATTAATGATAAACAATTATTTTGTTTTTATTATATATATATATATATATATATATAGAGAGAGAGAGAGAGAGAGAGAGAGTCGGGTTCAAACGAGAATGATATCTATTTAAGAAAATAAAAAAACGGACGGATCACATGTGATTTTACACTAACATCACGTACAAAATCATATGTGATTACGCAACTTTGCCCGACGAACTGAAAACGCGGTCAAAGTCGCTCGCACACCTTTTTTTGACCTTTAATATTACACGTGATTTGACCATTTTTTTGTTTTCTTTAAATAATTACCGGTCTCGGGTTGATCTTCCCTCTATATAAATTTTTACAACCAACAACTTTGACCCGTCTTATACGTTAGCTTATACTAGGTTGAGACCAAACGAGTTCAATTGACAAATTAAGATGAACAAGCTATAGTAGTACACAATAAATATTTTTATTAATCTTTTTATATCACAATTTTGACCATTTTATGACACATAGTTTTTCTTTATCAATATAAGACACATAATTATTGAACATAAAACTCACAAGCCTCATTTTAAGTACCCTATATAATAAAGACGTCCTATTAACATTTGGACGTCCCAAAAGACCCATTTTTTTGCAGTGGATTAAATTCGTTCACTCTAGTGACTGATCGAGCTCAGAAAGCTGTCTGAACAGACGAGCACAACTATAAATCGAGCAGATGGTTTGAACCGTCGAGAGTAAAAGCAAAAACACAGCAACCAACAATGTCAAAAACTTCCAAGATCCAAACACATATTTGCTCATGAACTTCCTAATTTTCACTCTCCATGTTTGTTCATACCTCTTGTTAACTTCTTCAATAACTTTATCCATAAAGAGCACTTTGGTCATCTTTACACACTTACTCATCCCATTCCACAAATCTGCAACCTCTTTTTCACTATTCAAATGGTTGAAAACTATCTTGCAATCCATCAAATACTTTGCATCTTCTTCGGTATCGATGATCCCGTTCATTAGCTCAGTGTAACGAGCCATGATTAACGGTCCAGATGCGACACAAGCTTCGTATGCAACCAAGTTTCTCAAGTATACCTCTGTGTTCACAACCAAATGGACCTGGAGTAATTTGCAAAAGAAATATGAAACAACCCTATTTTTGCAAACAAAAATACCCTCTGTACCAAAATAAGTGTCTAGTTTAAAAAATAAGTGTCATTTTCCAAATTTACCCTCGGAGAAAATCATTACTTCAATTATTAAAATTGTCACTTAATTGATTAAAGATTGTAACAATTACATGTTTTTTAAAATTGTGAATTGTATTATCTTATTCATTTTGGACATTATGAAAAAAAAAACCTAAGTGTGCATTTTGTTTGCAGAATGAAATTTGATGGAATTGGAATTTATCTAAGGAATTGGAATGGATGATTCATTTGACAAGATTCCACGTCCTTTGTTTGGTTCACATAATGAAAATGATGAGATCCTTTTAATTCCACAAATTAAGGAATTCATCAATCCTTGACATAAATGAAAGAAATTGAATCCATCCATTTGCATCCAATTTAACCAACACTGCTCACCCATAGCCCCTACCATAACCATGCTACAACTGTCACTGTTATTCCCCAACCCCCAACCCCCGTCATCACATCACTACTGTTGACGTCACAAACGCCACCTGAGGCACCAATCATCATGCCACTACTGCCACCATCACAACTACCACCCCACCCCACATGCCACCATGCCGCTTCTGTCGTCCTCAAAACAGCTACCCCACCCACCCACTCCCTAAGTTGCCCACCCCACCCCAAACCCCTACCCCTGCCCTGCACACCTCTCTCACCCCATACCCCCTCTCCATACACCCCCAACCACTCCACCCATCCCCTACCCTGCCCTGCCCTCCCACCCACCTACCCAGCCTCCTGCTTACCCCCACCCCACCCTATCGACCACCATGCCACTACTGTCATTGGTACAACAACCACTCCCACCCCCTTCCCACCCTACACACTCCACCCACCCTAAACCCCTATACTTCCTACTGCACCCAATCTGTACCCCTGCCCACCCCTCCCACTCCACCCACCCTCCCATGCCAACACCCACCCTCCCATGCCAACACCCACCTACCCACCCACCTTGCCTTGCCTTCCCCCACCAACCCACCCACATACCCATTCCAATTCTTTAAAAGTCAAATTTTCTTTGATGAATTCCAATTTCTCCAAATTTCATTCTGCAGACCAAACGCCGCTAATTTTCAAAGAAAGATGAAACAACCGTATTTTTTTAAATGACTCGCCACGGGGAGATAAAGGGTACTCGTTTTCTCGTTAAAACGAATTTCGGAGATCGTGCCATTAACGGGTGAGAAAAAGATGTCGGCTTTCGCCATATTTGTGACCGAAGGGATCGTGATTTCTTCGATTAACGGCGGGTTCAATTTGGTGGTTTCGTCTTTCGGTTTCTCCTTTGTTTCACCTTGGAGATTTGCCAACATGTTTTCAATTGGTTTTTTGAAAAGTTTGAGGATAGGAAGCCTAGATATAACCTTCCATGGCAATTTTGTTACGAGTTTTATCGGTCTCGAGAAGATTATCTTCCTGACGAATCTTAGAAAACCGAAATTTGCATCCTTGATAATCTTCCAAAGGTAATCAATAAATTGTT
Source organism: Arctium minus (assembly GCA_954870635.1). Taxonomy (NCBI): domain Eukaryota; kingdom Viridiplantae; phylum Streptophyta; class Magnoliopsida; order Asterales; family Asteraceae; genus Arctium; species Arctium minus. Next base: position 3,732,288 of record OX941091.1, read on the forward strand.
TACGATGAGCTGATTTCGTGAAAGATTCGTTTTCTCCGGCTTCGCCATCTTTTTCTGCGGTGACACCAACATCGACTGTTGTCTCACGGACGTCCGTCAAGATCCCTAGTTCTTTATTATTTGGCACAGTCATGTGGTACAGAAAGTCTAGTAGGTGATCGCAGTCGTGGATATCAACGTGAGGGGACTGAAGTTGATATTGGAAGGGAGAAAGCTCATGGTACAACCCCATCAACATGATTTGGAGGGTCTCGGTCGTGGGTTTATCGGAAGTTCGATCGTATTCCATCATTGTCTTGATCAAAAACAACGGGATTTGATTTTCGAGCTTTACCACGTCCCTGAGAATCGCCATGTGAGACAGTTTCTTCCCGGAAACATCAACCACACTCGACAATCTCGATCCAATATCCATACTCCGACCGCCGCCTTCTTCCCTCATGTAGTAAACCTAACAATACAACAAAATTGTGTTTATAGGACATTAAAGGAATCTAATTGTGGGTCTTTTACTTTATTATTGGTTTTAGAGTTAACCCCTTGTTACCCGTTTTATCCAAACATTTTTTTAGGTCATTGTTCTGCCTTGGGGTATGCCCATCGTAGCTTGTAGTTCTCTTTTTCGTTGAATAAAATTTTTCCTCGGGTTCTGTCCCTTTTTCCAAATTTCTTTTATCTAATTGTCTTACTAAGAGTGCTTTATACGATTTAAGTCTATAGAACGTCAAAAATGTCTAAATATCTTAATAAACCGCTTTATATAAATTACGTTTATATAATCCCAAATATGTCTACGTGTCTTAATAAATTGTTTTATATGACTTCAATTTATCAAATCCTAAAAATATCTAAATGTCCTAATAAATTGTTTATAAAGCTTAAGTTTATAGGAGCCATATACGTTTTATTTACAAGTCTAACAATAAGTTCATTTTATAGGATATTTGTGGTTTCTTAACAAGTGTTTTAAGACATTTTTTAATAAAATGTCTTATTAGTTTTTTTTATATGAAAAAAATATTCTATAAAAAGATGTTCATACGATACTTCCACTACTAAAATTAATTGTATTACCGACGGCTGAAACATTCGGTAAACTGTCGGAAAAAGGCTTTAGCGACGGTTTTTTGAGGGAATGACCGTTGGTAAAAAGCTGGTCGGTAATATTTAGCGACGAATTTCCGACGACAACTACCGACAGCTTACCGACGGTTCCATTTACCGACGGTTTTCTGACGGTATTTACCTATTAAAAATAAATATAAAATAAAATGAAAAAACCAACCGTCGGTAAGCAGTCGGTGTATCACTGATTATTCCGACGGTTTTCCGACGACTTAATAAAAATAAATAAATAAAAATTAAAAAGATACCGTTGGTGGGCCGTCGGTTTGCCGTCGGTAAATACCGACTTTTTTTTTTGCCGTTGGTAATTGCCGTCGGTATTTCACAATTTTCTAGTAGTGAATTACATCGGTTCCGGTTCCAAAACCGGCAGTTCCGGATGATTCCAGTTCCAAAAACAGGTACCAAGGTCCAATGCTCACCCCTACTCTGGATGATAAAGAATAAGGGCGCGCTTGGTTTGCGAGATTGGAATGGAATGGATTGGATTTCAATGAGGGATTTGGATTTGGAGGGATTTGGATTTGGGGGGATTTGAAATGCCTTCATGTGTTTGGTTTGTACGATTTGGAATGAATTTCAAATCCATTGTTTTACAAGTCTTGTTTGGTTTGTAGGATTTGGATTGAGTTTTTTTTTTTAATTATTATTATTTGTTTGTTTTATAAAGAATTTATTTTTATTGGTAAATTACTTTTTTATAGATTTTTCTAAAATTGTACATTTAATCATCAATTTGAATTCTAGATCACGCTTTAGCAATGTTTCGAAAACCGGGTTGACCCGACCGGTTAAACCGGGAACCGGTGAAGAGACCGGGTTAATTGCGACCGGGTTGATGCCATTTTATGACTCGGATTGAACAGGTCGGTTCTATTAAAAAATCGGTTGAACCGTTCATAACGAACCGGTTGACCCGGTAATAAAAGTTAAAAACCAATAGTCCATGTAACACCCGTAATTTTGGTAAGTAAATGTCACCCGGACGTTTCTATGACTTGTAAACAGTGGGGTTTTGTTGGGAAATGTATTGTTTAAAGTCCCTCGGAGTATCAGGAGTTTTGGTAGTGAATAAGTCGAGTTTCGGGGCTCCGGAAAGGTCCCGTGACAATGCCCGACGACTATGACAAGTCACAGTCGCGCGTGGCACAGTCGCAGAAGAGAAACATGGGCCTGGGGAACACTGGCGACTATGCCAGGCGACATTGCCCTGGGCATAGTCGCTTGGCAATGTCGCCAAAGCTGTGCAGGCTGCTGTTAAGTCGAATTTCAGCCCCTTTTCTCATTCTTCACTTCTCATTTCCTTCCCAACTCCCTCTAAACTCTCTCAAGACCTCCCAAACCCATCCATGGTGATTTTGATCCATCAAATGCCTCCATCCTCAAGTATTGAAGTATCATCAATGGGTAGAAGCTAAACACCACGAACCTTCATCTTCATCTTCATCTTCAACCTCAAACTCCATTTTTGGGTTTTCTAGGTTTTCATCAAAACCTAAGTGGTAAGTTTATCCTCTTCATTTCTAAACCTCATTAAGTGATGTAAATGCTTCGTTGATGATTTCCTAGTGTTTTATTACTACAATTTCGGTTTGGAAGAGTTTGAGAAAAGTTAGGTCAAATTAGGTTTTTGACCAAAATGGGGATTTTGATATAAGGTGTTTGGGGATCGATTCTAAATGGTTGAATATGTTTATTAATGGGTGGAAACTTGTGAATCTAAGTTTTTGGAAGTTTTGGACTTGAAGATTCAAGTTTCTTCAAAGGAGCTCAAAGTGGGGTAAAATCTAGATTTAGCCTAAATCTAGCAAGGTGAGTTCAAGTTGATTTGTGAAAACGGTGTGCATGCCAAAATGTTTATTTTAAAGTGTTTATGTCTTACATTAAAATGTTAACTGCTGATAAGTTTGGTTATCTAGAAGTGGGTAACTTTGTAAACTTATAAAACACTCATCTTGGGGATTTTTGAGTATGTTGTTAAATGCATCGAAATGAAAATGAATTGATGACTTATTTACCTAAATGGAAAGTATTGGATAGGAATGCATTTTTATGCTTGTTGGTATTACGTGTATTTTGTATCGTGAAATGTTTTAAAAATACCACTGGGTGAGTCATGGGCGCTGGGTCATTCCCAACCTTGCAAACGTTTCTGAACTTATGAACCTAATGTTTTGGGAAGAGATGTAACTCAAGTATTTTATTGAGTAAACCGGTGATATTGGTATTTAAATGATTTATCGTATGAGTATAAATCTCTTGAGTAAGTGTTATTTAAATGTGTATCATGGGACGTTTGGATGGAGTAAATGAGATTATAAACGTGTGGAAAATGATTTACGTTGGAGTTTATTCATGTAGTCGAAGCATGTATTTGCATATATGTGTTCGCGGCATTTTATTGCATTTTGTGGATTTCAGCATATGGTCGTTTGGTTAGTTGAGCTTAAGGCTCAGTTTTCGGCTTTGTCGGGTATTGGGGACTTTTGTCCGGTTTTAATAACTTAAAGTGGAGCGTTGGGTGTGAGTTGCAGTTATTGCACTTTATTTTGGGGAATACATGTTTTAAGTGCGTGTGTCATTCAATTGGAGTCATGTATTTTAGACTGTAATGCATTGGATCCATAGGCAGGTAAGTCAGTCGTATTTAATGGTGAGGACTCTTGGGATTCTCACTTTGGGAAATAATGTCGTGTTGGCATTGGCGTCGTCCCGGTTGTTTGGGGAAGAGGAACCTCTATGGGTTATACTTCTGGACCATGAGTCTTGTGTTGGATGTCTAATTCTTGTGCACGAGGTAGACATCGGAGTTGGGGCTCCTATCTTGAATGCTAGGGAGTAGGCACTAGGGGTCGAATGAGTACCCTGAGGATGAAACTCCGCTAGAAACCGAACAGACAATAAGATCGTGTATCCTTGAGGTGTAGCTCGGCGGAGCAGGCAATAGGGGATACGGTGTTTGGGACCTGAAATAAAGTCCGACTGGAGGTGTAGCTTGACGGAGCAGGCAATACAGTCACGATTGGAGGTGTAGCTCGGAAGAGCAGGCAATACAGTCACGATCTGATGTGTAGTTCGACAACATGGTTATGTGGCTTAACTTTGTGTTCCGCCACGTACAATGGAATCGGGTCTCCCCCGTCACCGGAAGGTGTTATTTTGGTATTAAAGGGTAGTATTTTATTATCCATATTTTCGGTGACGTGTTGCATATATGGGTCTGTTTGCTCAAGATTTATGGGTTGTGTATTATGCCCCGTCCACGTTTGAAGGATTTCGAGAATTAAAGTTTTATTGCATATTCTTATAAATTGAGAGCTTTGCTTACTATTCACGTTTTGGTTGAGTTTGGGATTAAAGTGGTTTTTACGAAAGAAGGTTCATGTTGGGTTCCTTATTCTAAAGATGTACTTTTGGCAAATGGTGTCGTTTGATATTTAAAGTAAATCTTTCAGAAGGTCTGTGATTTAAATTACTTTCTTTCCTTTTAACAAATATATTTATTTCATGTTGTAAACTCTTGAACTCACTATGTAACACCCTCAAATCTGGAAATAGCAACTTATTTAAAATTTTCTAAATACATCAATAAATGAATCATCTACAACCACGAATTCGGATTTAGCTACAATACACCCTTTCTATCTATACATACAGTAAACAATAAGGATGGGTGCTACTAAAACCCAAAACATGTCACTATCTCCAATTCGCGGAAGACTTCACCAATTACTTACTTTTGTAAGGCTAAGGCTCAACTCTTCACAGCACCACTAGAACTGAACCCCTGCTAGGAACCTGATGCACATGCCGACAAATAAAAAGGTTAGGCTTAACGCCTAGTGAGCTCAAGAGTGTTAACATGAACGAATATATCTTTAAAAGAAAGGAAATCAGTTTAAATCAAGATCCTTCGAAATCTTATACTTCAAAATGGAAACGACACATTTTCCCATAATATACACTTTTAAAGATAATGATCCCAAAACACATGTTTCTTATAAAATGGTGCAACGCATAACTCACCCAAACGGGATCATAGTTCGACACTTATTTGGTAAAAACATGAATAACCATTTACAACCCAAAGTGCCCAAAGCGCGGGCGGGACAGAGTGCTCGACCCATAAATCGCTATCAAAACCCCATATACCGTACGTCTGAAAACATAGACACTTGGTCCACTACTCACGCGAGTGAAAGGAACCAATGACAATAAAATAAGACGTTCTTATCGTTATCATACTGATAGCCAACAACGGGGGAAACCCGTATCCGTTGAGGGTGGAGGGAACACAAAAGTATACCACCCAAACAACGTTAATCGCATGACACCTCCCGACATCCCAGCTCGGTGTCCCTACGACTTCTTTACAAGTGTCACCCCAAGTCAGTTGACCTTGATGGATCATTCCGAAGAACTCCATCCCGAAGGCCCGACACACTTAAAGACTACCTCCCAGACATTACTTCAAGCGGCGGAGGTCCTAGCGCCTACTACTCCGGTAGCACTAGCCGACTCAACCCTCCTAGCGATCACTTGTAAAGTTTCCGGTCATAAAACATGGGTACCGAAGTTCAACCCCTCAATACCCAATTGACCATCCCAAAACAGACTGACTCACGTGCCTATGGATCCATTACACACTGTCTAACGTTACCGAACTACACACGAATGACCAAAGCACTCGAGCCCGTAACCAAACTCAATACGCAACACAGCGCATTAGTACGTACGTCATAATCGGACTCCACATTGAGCCATATAAAACCGGACAAGTGTCCTCGAGACTCCTTCAAAACGACATCGAGCCAAAATGCTCAAAACCTCTTTTGACCAAAGATTACGTTTTGCAAGTAATAAACTCACTCAACCCATACCATGAAACCACATGCTTCAAAATACTCGAATGAACTCCAACACGGTTTAAGTCGGGTCAAAAGGTTTTCCAACAGATTTAGGCTCCTTATCCCTTCAAAACGTTCCATACGCAAAATTGAACCTTTTACCCCAAACAACACTAAAATGCCTTTTAACCAAATAATCTCATGTATGCAATAAGTTACCAAACACACCCATTTATGACTCATTTATCAAAATGCCCAAAATCACAATAATATGTGCTATACAGGTTCATAAAGTTAAATACTTTCAAAATAACCAAACTGATCAGCAGTTAACAATTTCATGTAAAATGTAAAATACTTTAAAATAACCATTTTGGCATGTACACCGTTTTCACAAATCAACTTGAACTCACCTCGTTAGATTTAGGCTAAATCTAGATTTTCCCCCAATTAGAGCTCCTTTGAAGAACACTTGGATTCTCAAGACAAAACTTCCAAAACCTAAATCCATACATATTCAACCATACATAAACATAATCAACCACAAAGAATCGTTTCCCAAACCATGTGCATGAATACCTCAACTAAAACCGAAACCCTAACTCCCATAACTTAAGAGAATAGGAGGTTACCTTAACCCAAGCTTGAATCCACCAACCAAAACACTTCTAGTTCACCAAAATGGCCACAAACCTCCAATCTATGAAAGGAAGCACAAAGGGTGGATGAAACCCTAGAAAACTTGGGGAAGAAGATGAATAGGGAGAGATGAGAAGCTTACCACCACCAAATACTCTAGTATACTTCAATAGACTTCCAATCTCTTTCCATATCCTTGAAAATCTCTCAAAAACGAAACCGTAGCAACTTGAATCACCCAAATCGGAGTTGAAATGAGAAAGTTATGACCAAATGAAGAAGAAACCCGTATTTACGCACTAGAGGGTTGGCGCGACCCTGACATGCGACAGTGACATTGTCACTGTCGCAAGGCACTGTCGCGCGAGATGTACCGAAAGTTGCTAACACTGTTTCGGCCGTAACTTCTTCGTTATAGCTCCGTTTTCGCTCCGGAAAGGACCGTTGGACTCGTAATTGAATCATTTATCCATCAAGACTATAAAATCAAGGATTCATGCCCAAAATCAAATATCTTATTTTTCCTTAATATACCGGTTTCTGTATTAACTTGAATTGATACCTCTCGAAACTCGGGGTGTTACAATCCTTCCAACCATAAAAGAGATTTCGTCCTCGAAATCTTGAATCACCAAGCTGTCAGGATCAAATTCTTAACAAGAATAAAGTCTCAGAAACAATATCAAAGAAGTTGCGGAATAACACTTTGATATTCAATGTAACAGTAAACAAACAGTATTTGATTAACAACTTGCAAACTTGTATTAAAATCACAAGATTACACACACAACCTCAATCTTGAAGAACAAGCTCTTTCAAGACGAATTCTACTTCTCTAGAATTAGGATCTATGCCTTGAGGTTGATACTCTCTAAAACAAAAACTTAGAATTAAAAACTATCAAAAGTTGTCTCTCTATTCTAAACAATACTGTATATATATACTGAATACAAAAGATAATTACAATTAATACAATATCTCCAGAATATCTTCCATCATTATCTCTAAGCTTCCATGAATATCTTCAGTTTATCCAGCTGTCATCCTTTCCATACGGATCTCCATCTCATAAGAAGTATTAATCATAAGCAGCATTAATACTCTGAGCAGTAGTAACTCTAGCAGTACTAACCATGCTCAGCAGCATTAATCTCTTCAAGCAGTACTAACTTTGAACTAGCAGTACTAATCTTGTTGAGCAACATTAATCATCAACTAGCAGCATTAATAACAGAAGTACTAACTAGAAGTATTAACTGTTTTCTTCTAGCAGCATTAACTTTGTTCCAGCAGCATTAACTAGCATTAACTTTGTTCCAGCAACATTAACTTTGTTCCAGCAGCATTAACTACAACTGGCAACATTAACCACAGAAGTAGTAACCATGTTGAACTAGAAGTAGTAACCATTTTTGGCATTTTTGGCATATTTCAGACCCAACACAAGCACCCAACATTCACATTTGAAAGATCGATTGATTCCCTATCCCAAAGGGATGCCTTCATAAAACTTCACCTCATATACAGACCCGATTACATTCCGGTTGAGGTTGTCACTGAGTTTCTCATAACATGGCGTTACAAAATTCAATCTCAATGTTCGATGTATTTCACCAACGTCTGGATGAACGTCGAGTCATTGCTTAATCATTAAATCTCGGTTGTCTCCCAACCTTATGTCTCTCATATTACCTCAAGAGTAACTTACAACCTTAATCCGTCATTCCCACCAATAATGCCCCACTAATCCATATTGTAAAAGAGTCATCGTCCCTTCCTTGGCGACAATTCCTAGCACTAGCTTGGTCTGACCCAACACAAACGTAGGTCCGACCCTCAAGTTGCCATACGTAGAATACCCACAGATAGCGGATTACTTCAACCCCACAGTTACTCAGTTCCCATAGTGCATTCAAGAGTCAATTGATAGATCGGCGAAGCCTCGTGGATTGCAGGATTACCACTGATCGATCTCTAAGTATCAATATCTATTTCTCTTAATGTTACCACTTCACCTGCGAACACTCCAAATTTAGCGGACATGCACTGAGCACACTAACGGTTATTGTCCTCAAGAAAAGAGTCGACGCCTAAAACCAAAATGATGACATCAAAACGAGGACATCCCGCCTAATACTTCATTCCAGAAGTATTGTCGCATAAAGGTGGATACTTAACAGAGGGCTAATGTTCCCAAATCTTACATCCCTAACAGACGGACCACAAAATTCCTTGATCACGAAAGTCTATTAAGACAGTACACCGCCAATACATAACTTGATGTCAACCAGACAAGCAACTCATCAATACGAACCCAACAGACGTAGGTAGTCACACAAAACCTCATCCCGAAGGTTTACTAAAGCATAGAGATCATCTCTTAATTAACTGGGGAACATAATATATTACTCCCATGATTCACGCATGACCCGATTCAAAACTGAAACTCAAATTCAAGGTTGACTACAAGTCGGATCATCCGACGCTTCAAATCCTAAGGACTTCTCTAGTCCCTTAATTGCAACTCCCTTCACGATAGGGGTTTTAAGTCAATAGCCCTAATGAGTTCAAGGTTTTTCAACAAGTATGCTAAGTTGAAATCTATAAAACTTTCAAATACATGAGTTTTATAACAATTAATCGTGCGGTAAAAATGCACTACCGTTCGTTCGACAGGTTTCAAAATTAATCACCAACACTACGCATATAAAACCATTTCCAAAACTCATTTGATCAGTGCTTACGTTAATATGGATAATAATAAAAGATGCGCAACAAAATTTTAAATGGACTAACATGGTCCTAGTAATGCATCAATTTATACTATGCATATGAAAGATAACTTTCCGCACTATAACATGTGCAATAAAAGTTTGTACAATTCCCAAAAGAGACATTCACAAATTAATTTTAAAGTTCTGACTTCCCAACCCAAAAGTCGTTGCGACATAAAATTATTAACCACTCCATATGCAACAGTTTATTCCCCAAAGTTCGATGAAATGATAAGAATGCAAGTAATTCTCAAATCGAGTTTAAAACTTTAAGTCGACTCGATAAGACACATTTGACCAAGATAGTAACTACAACGATATGCAATTCGAAAATTCATTTCATGTATTGCGGAAAATTTATAACAGCAAGGTTAACAAGCGAAGCACGCTTAGATTAAAATTTAATTTAAGACAATATAATTATTTCGCATATTTACTCACGCGAGTGAAAGTCGGATTCAACCCAAAAGTATGCACATATACTCATGTGAAACTCAAGATGCAATCATGCGACATTTAGATTTTTCAAGGTGCCTCTTACGGTTGCAAAAGTGTCGATGCAAGACTCGCATGAAACAAAGTATTGAACACAACTCGTAAATTAACGCACACAATGATGCATATGCACATGTTCTCAAAATTATTTTACGCAACGCAAAATGACGTAAGACGAGGCACCCTAAACCCAACTGAATTTTCGCAAAACTCAATAATGCTAAAATCATGCAGTGACAAATTTTCATTTCTCAACAAGAATGTAAGACGGCAATATGGCTAAAACACTAAGCCTTTAAGAGTTTCCTCTTTTAATGCAATGAAAGATAAAATGACACCTTTAACAAAATTTACATGGGACAAGACGCCAACTAACTCGTAAGCTTAAAAGAAGCAAAATTAAAACTCACGCATGGAAAGACATCGTATAAAACAATACTCCATGAAATTCCAACAAAACTCACACAAACTAAAATTCTCAAGAAATTCCGACTCAACGCGTGGGAATAACTTTTCCTTTAAAACCATTGACATATGTGGAGGAGATCCAATGTCTAGGTTAAAATCTCATAGCTACTTGCCCAATACTCAAATGACATTAAAACATGGATATTACAATATCCGCAAATAGCGTTAAACAAGAGACGTGAATAAAGAGATTTTTTATAACAATTTGCAATTACGTGCAACAAAACAATTTATGCATGCTTAAGCTCACAGTTTAAAATCTGATGCGTGTTAAATGCTTTACCAAAACTTTATAATATAAACCACTTTCTGTTTTACGAACACAAGAAACAATTTATGCAAATTTATTTCAGAAATAAATTTTAGTGCATGAATTTGGTCGGCATTCACCCCTCTAGACTACGCTTCTCAACAACCCGACATACTAATACCATCTGGGTGTATCAAGCATCTTAGGACAACAATCTCAATTTCCTACTATTGTCATCCGGATACTCCAAATCTTAAAGCGACACTAGGATATTTCATCGGTTCACCTTACAATCTCTCCTCGTATGACGTCAATTCCATAAGCTCAAGATTCTACTCCAACCAATTATTCTTACTAAAGACGATCAACTTAATGCATTCAACGCACGTAACTATCACTTCAACGTGACATTGCTATAGACATCAACGTTTCCTTAGATTACTCCCTTAGAAACCTTCTCACTACCCCAACGGTAATCATACCAAGGTAGTTCAAGTATACACATGTAGTATGTAGGTTCACCATAACACTGGCCAGGTGCCATTATGAACGTACAACACATGTTCATCCTTGCGGCCCTCGACAAGTTTCCCGTTTCTAGTGACTCGATCAACTCCATAATATCTTATCTTAAGGTTCCTAATGTGCAACTTCACTTACAATCGCTTATAAAAACGCTAGTTTGAGTCTAGGCATCCTACAATCAATACCTAATTCTCTCAAACTTAAGCTCTGATACCAACTTGTAACACCCTCAAATCTGGAAATAGCAACTCATTTAAAAATTTCTAAATACATCAATAAATGAATCATCTACAACCACGAATTCGGATTTAGCTACAATACACCCCTTCTATCTATACATACAGTAAACAATAAGGACGGGTGCTACTAAAACCCAAAACATGTCACTATCTCCAACTCGCGGAAGACTTCACCAATTACTTACTTTTGTAAGGCTAAGGCTCAACTCTTCACAGCACCGCTAGAACTGAACCCCCCGCTAGGAACCTGATGCACATGCCGACAAATAAAAAGGTTAGGCTTAACGCCTAGTGAGCTCAAGAGTGTTAACATGAACGAATATATCTTTAAAAGAAAGGAAATCAGTTTAAATCAAGATCCTTCGAAATCTTATACTTCAAAATGGAAACGACACATTTTCCCATAATATACACTTTTAAAGATAATGCTCCCAAAACACACGTTTCTTATAAAATGGTGCAACGCATAACTCACCCAAACGGGATCATAGTTCGACACTTATTTGGTAAAAACATGAATAACCATTTGTTGGTCCCAAATAGCAGTAAGTAAATAAAAGAAGTATTGTAAAAGGGGGGGGTGAATACAATACACACAGTTTTTCACTTAATTTAATTCTTATTGATTTGAAATCAAGAATTACACATAGAAAACTTTTGATTGTTGCGGAAGAGAATAGATGAAATCTATTCAAACAATCTTACACAAAGAGAAATGAAGAACAATTGTAAAACACTTAGAAAACAATAAGAACTTCTTAGAGAGAGAATGCCAGTGCACTTAGAGAGCTTGAATGCTTGAGAGCTGGTGATCTTGCATGTTGAACCATCCTCCATATTTATAGTGCCTCATGCATTAAATGCATGGGACACCTGTTGAGCAAAGGATGGACACAGGTCTTCAGCAAGGTACAGGATGTACCTTTTGTCTTGAGGTGTTTTGGCTTGAAGTGTTGACCTGCAGAAGGATGGTAGAGACCTTTCCTTAAAATGGTGTAGTAGACAAAACTTACTTTATCTGATCTCCAGATGAGGTCCACTTCAATGCAAGATATCACAATATACTTTGTCAGAAAGTACAATGTGTTTGAAAGAAATCCTTAAGCATAGACTGCCGAAGACTTGAAAGATCTTCGGCTCCTGAAGATGTGAGAACACCTTCATACTCTAAGGAGAGATCATTGGTTACCGAAGAGATCTTCGGGCTCCTGAAGACTGAGAGGTCTTCGGCTCTTAAGACTGAGAAGTCTTCGGCTTCTGAAGATTGAGAAATCTTCCGCTTCCGAAGAGGTCTTCGGCCGAAGAGGTCTTCGGCTCCTGAAGACTGAGATCGGCACCATCCTGGCCAATGATGTTGATCAAGTGGGCATACTTGGCTTTAGGCTGAAGAGTCTATCTTCAATCCGCTTTGAAAGATATTCTCCTTCTTTGTCTTCTTCGGTTGATCTTCGACTTCACCGAACATTTGTATAGAAACCAAGCTGCTAAAAGAACCTCAAAATATTCTAAGTATGATGATATAAAATGGAAGATCGGGAGGTCATCTTCAAATCTTCAGATGACCCAACAATCTCCCCCTATTTGAGGATGACATCCATACTAAAGAATAGAACAAATAGTGTACTGAATAAATTCATTTTGACCCATATTTACTCTTTTTGGGTTCTTTTCACATAGATTTTTTTTTTTTTTTGTATAAGGATTTATAAGTATATCCGACATTTACAAAAGAATAAAAGAATGAAGTATATATGTACAAACTAAATATAAGAAGTGCACTTGTATTAAATATGACTTAACAAAGCAAAGATTACAAGTACATAGGTAAGATAGAGCATTGCTTCATTCCTTCTTCTATCTTTTATGAAGTTCACCCATAATGTCATGTCGAAGAAATGCAGCTTGAGAATTAACGGGGATAAGAGAGAGAATGGCTACCAGAAACTCGGTGTGAGCAATAGATATTTCTTCATGTCTGAAGAATCTCTTAGTTTCCGTCTCATCCAGGAAATAGACTCCTTTGTATGGACGCCCTGTCACCACCTGGTATCTTCAGATTCAGATTTTGAGAATTGGGAGTCATTCCTTTGGCAGCGAGATCCTTGAAGATGTGTTGTTTGTCAGAATGAGAGATTTGTGGAGGGGAGGAGAGACACATCTGCTTTAGAATCTCAACTTGAACTTCTTCATCATGAGAATGCTTGTACTTCTTGCCAATGTTCTTCATTCTCTCCAGAAGAGTGTTCAGAGACCTTTTGACCGAAGGCTTGTGTCGACTAAGGGACTTGGATAAAAGTTCAGAAATTTCATACCATTCAGAAAGTCCGTAGTCGTCCAAGTCGCAGAATCTGGTAGCCTGCTGAGAGCCGTCTTCTCTGCGGATGACAATTCTGATATCTATCTCTGATCGTTTGGAGGTGCCAAACTTTACTTCAACAATTTTAGATTTCAACTTTCGTTCCATCAAAGATTTTCGGTACCATAGAATGTCATCAGAATCAAGCTCAGCTACTTGCTGGATGTCAACTTTAGAAGGTGGTTGAAGTTTTAGTCGATCAGCTTCACAAACAAAGGCTTTTATAGCAGAAGCCTTTTGTTGTTGGGAAAGCATGGCCTCTTCATCAGCAGATAGCTTTTTCTTTCCTTTGTCTATCCCTTGTCTTGGAAGCAGCTCCCCCTCAGTTGGAGCATCAGTAGGAACAACAGGAGTGGGACCCTGACGGCCGATGTCTGAAGAGACCAGCTGTTTCTCCCCCTCAGCGGCAGTCGGGGGAGTAACCAACAAAGAATCCAACCGCTGATGAAAAGACAGAAGAGACTGAAGAATCTGAGTGGAAATGGCACTGTGAGCCTGCGAGGCTGCCTGAAGACGCCGGACCTCCGCATCACGAGCATCAGACGCCGCTTGAAGAGCAGCAACTGAGGTCTCAAGAGATAATGTTGGGTCATCTGAAGATTTGAAGATGACCTCCTGATCTTCCATCTTATATCATCCTACTTAGAATATGTTTAAGGTTCTTTTAGCAGCTTGGTTTCTATACAAATGTTCGGTGAAGTCGAAGATCAGCCGAAGAAGACAAAGAAGGAGTACATCTCTCAAAGCGGATTGAAGATAGTCTCCTCAGCCTAAAGCCAAGCATGCCCAAGTGATCAACACCATCAGCCAGGATGGTGTCAATCACATGTCTCTCAGGAGTATGAAGGTGTCCTCACATCTTCAGGAGTTGAAGACCTCTCAGGTCTTCGGCAGCCGATGATCTCATCTCTCCTTAGAGTATGAAGGTGTTCTCACATCTTCAAGGAGCAGCCGAAGATTTCTCAAGTCTTCGGTAGCCAATGATCTCTCCTTAGAGTATGAAGGTGTTCTCACATCTTCAGGAGCCGAAGATCTTTCAAGTCTTCGGCAGTCTATGCTTAAGGATTTCTTTCAAACACATTGTACTTTCTGACAAAGTATATTGTGATATCTTGCATTGACGTGGACCTCATCCGGAGATCAGATAAAGTAAGCTTTGTCTCCTACACTCTTTTAAGGAAAGGTCCACACCATCCCTGCAGGTCAACACTTCAAGACAAAGTCACTCCAAGACAAAAGGTACATCATGTACCATGCAGAAGACCTGTGTCCATCCCTTGCTCAACAGGTGTCTCATGCATTTAATGCATGAGGCACTATAAATATGGAGGATGGTTCAACATGCAAGATAACCAGCTCTCTACCTTCAAGTTCTCTAAGTGCCTGGCAACTTTCTCTCTACGAAGATCTTATTGTTTTCTAAGTGTTTTACAATTGTTCTTCATTCTCTATGTGTAAGATTGTTTGAACATATCTCATATGTTCTCTTCCGCAACAATCAAAGTTTTCTATGTGTAATTCTTGATTTCAAATCAATAAGAATTAAATTAAGTGAAAAACTGTGTGTATTGTATTCAACCCCCCCTTCTACAATACTTTGCTTATTTACTTACTGCTATTTGGGACCAACAAGTGGTATCAGAGCGGTTTAGTTTAATTCAATAAACTAGATCCGTAATGGCAGCCTCTTCTTCTTCTTCTTCTTTAAACAATGCTTCTTCTCAAAACACCACTGCTGTTTCATACGACAATGGCTCTATAGCCAAACCACCAAAGTTTAACCCCAATAACTTCTTCTTGTGGAAAAGTCGTATGATACTCTTCTTAGAAGGAGTTGACAGCAGATATCCTTCTATCTTACATGAAGGTCCTTTTCTTCCTAGGGTTTGGGACCGGTACAATGCCAAAAAGGCAGATAAGGGAAATGCTGATGAGGACTCTTCTGAGGAAGAAAGAACTCCAGCAAATGGGAGATACATTGTAAAGGATCCCAACAAATATAATGATGAAGACAGACGTCTTATAGCTCTTGATACTAAAGTCAGAGCCATCATTGCCCTTTCCCTGCCTGATGAGGTCTATCACTCCCTTGTTAACCTTTCTACCGCTAAAGAAATGTGGTCCACTCTGTGTGTTCTTTATGAAGGTACGTCTGAGGTGAAAAAGAGTAGAAAGATTGCTCTCGTTAGAAAGTATGAACTCTTTTCGTATGAAGAGGGGGAATCTCTCTCAGACTACTACAACCGCTTTAACGGTCTTCTCAATGATCTAAAACTTGTGGGTCGCATTTATGATAATGAGGAAGTCTTGTGCAAGTTCATGGACTGTCTTCCTGAGTTTTGGGAAAACATTTGTACTTGCATCAAGTCTACCAAGGATCTTGACTATATGCCACTCACTGCTCTTTATGGCACTCTCTTCAACCATGAGCAGACTAAACTGCTTAGGAAGTCTATCACAAAAGACATTAAAAGCTCTTCTCTAGCTCTTGTCAGTGATTCTTCCAAAAATACTGTGTGTATTCCTCGAATCACCTATCCCTCCGATTCTGACCGTGATAGTCAAGAGGACCCTAATGATCCTTCAGAAGCCTACCTTAGTGAGGCTGATGATGAAGGTGAGGAGACTTCCAATAACCCTCGATTCTCTTCTGGAAAATCCAAGTTTTCAAGAAAACCCTCTTCTACTTTTTCTAAAATCTCTCCCTCTGACAAATCAAATGAGGAATGTTACAGGTGTGGGAGGAAGGGACACTTTGCTTCTGAGTGCAGAAGCAGGTCTTCTGATAAATCCAAACTACCCTCCTCCAACCGTACCTCCTCTAGGTTTGTCAGAACCAAGTCTAATTCTTTTCAACCCTCTTTTCAAAAATCAAAAACTTCTGCTCCTTCAAACTCTGACCGTGCTGAAAAGTACAAGGCCAAATACAAGAGAGAGAAGGAAAGGAATGCTCTGCTAGCCAACAAAGGAAAAGGTCTTCTTGCCGAATCTCATGATTGGGCAGATGAACCAACTTCCGAAAGTGACAAGGAAATGGTCAATCTCTGCTTTATGGCTAAAATAGACGATGCTGATGATGGTAAAACCTCTTCCACCTCCATGGCTCTTGCGTCTGCTGAGTGCTCTACCTCATCCACTCAGGTACATCCATTTTTCTCTCTCTCTGATGCTGAGAAAATTGAAGCCTTTGACTCTTTGACCATTGTCTTCTATGAAGCCAAGGATGCAAAGAAGAAGGCAAATGCTCAGATAAAATCTCTTTCTTCTCAGCTACAAATCTGTCTTTCTCAGTTAAAACACTTTGACAGAATCAAGGCTGAGCTTGAAGATTTGAAAACCATAAATTTTACTCTTGCTAAAGAGAAAAATAACATTCTTAAAAGGTTTAAAAAGGAGCAAGAAATTGTGAAAAGGTGGACTAGTTCCTCCAAAAACTTAGAAAGGATTTTTCAGGATCAAATAACTTGTGATGACAAGTCTGGACTAGGCTTTGGAAAATCTGACCTTGAACCTCCATCTGACTCTCATGCTCCTTTCTCTCTTCCATCATTCTATGAATCTTCTGAAGAGAACTATGACAACTCCAAACCTTTGGACTCTTCTGACCCCTCTAAAGATCTCAAGTTTGGAATGTTCATCAAAGCTAAGAGCATTGATTCACCTAATGAGAGTGAGGAAGCCCAAGACTCAAATGACCCTTCTAAACCCAAACTCTCTAAGACTCCAACCAGAGATCCTCAACCTTCTTCAAGGAAATTTTCTTCTTCTGAAAAAGGAAAATCAGACGTTACCGATATTCCTCCCAAAAGGAAACTTCCCAAGAAAAACTCAAATAAACCATATTCTCTTCATATCCCTAGACCTCTGATGTTGAAAGAGCTTCATTCCAAGACACCTTCTTCTATTCCTTCAGCTGACTCTCGCAAAGGTATCTTGGGTCCTAAGCCTCTTGACTATCCTCTAACCTCTAAGGCCATGAAAGTCAATATGACCAGTCATCACAAGGAAGGTGATCAAAGCTCCAAAAAGGTTTTTATCTATAGAAAGTGTTATATATGTGGTAATACCTTTCACCTTGCTAAGGATTGTCCTATGGAAAGATCTGATAAAAATGCTTCCAAGGATTCTTCCTCTTCTTCTAACTCAAAAGGACCCATTTCCAAATGGGTACCAAAGAAATGACTTATCTGTGATTGCAGGTGTTTGAGCATTAACAAATCTTATGAAGGAATGTTAGTAGGATATTCTTTCTCTTCAAAGTCCTACTTGGTCTACCATCTTCAGAGGAAATGGATCTACTTATATGAAGTTTGATGATCTTAAGTCATCATCTCTTCATGTGATGATGATGGTGGATTTCATCATGTGTTGGTGAAAATTCTCAAAATCCTTCATCTGACTCAAAACCATATGTTCCTTTCTCCTCAGTCACATCTCATCAAAACTGTGACCTACCGTTCTTCTCATCTCTAATCCCTGATCTTCAGATAATCATCTCTGAAGATCAAGATCCCTCCTCTCCTATTCTTTTTCCATTTTTCATCATATCACCTCTCTTTCCTCCATCATTCCCATATTCCTCCCAACCTCAAAATTCACCACAATTCATCCCACCTTCTCAACCATACATTCTTCCTTCACCTATTCCTGCCGATCTTCCATCTCTCTTTCTTGAAGAAGTCTATGTGAAACTGAAACACCACTGGCTTTGAAGATCCAATCCATCTGATCATGTGTATAAGCTCTAAGATTGATAGGAAAAGCACCACTGGCAGCTGTCAACTCCTTGGTGGCAAGCTTGTTAGTTGGTCTAGCAAGAAGCAGAACTCAGTCTCCACCTCTACTGCTGAGGCTGAGTATGTAGCTGTTGGAAGTTGCTGTGCTCAAATCCTCTGGATGAAGAACCAACTTAGAGACTACAATCGGCTGTACTCTCACATCCCGATTCTGTGTGACAACTCAAGTGCGATAGCCATCGCAAACAACCCGGTGCTACACTCTCGTTCCAAGCACATCGACATCCGGTATCATTTCATTCGGGATCACATCTCCCAAGGTGATGTCGAACTCCATTTCATCCCTACCGACCTCCAACTGGCGGATCTCTTCACCAAACCTCTTGACGAAGCTCGGTACAAGTTCCTCATCGGAGAACTCGGTATGTTAAATGCCGAATTTTATTTCAAAAAAAAAAAAAAAAAATGAGAGAAAAGAAATTTAAAAAAAAAAATCAAAAAAAAAAATCAAAAAAAAAAAATCAAAAAAAAAATAAAAATAAAAAAAAATAAAAAAAATGAGAGAAAGCAAAGAAATCAAAAAAAAAAAAATTGTATTTTTTTCGGCTCTCTCTCTAAACCCTCTCTCTCGGCCCTCTCCCTCCCCCCTCCCTCTCCCACTTCGGCTCTCTCTCTCTTCGGCTCTCTCTCTCTTCCCTCTCCTCTCCCTTCGGCTCTCTCTCCTCCCTCCCCTCTCCCACCCCTTCGGCTCTCTCTCTCTTCCCTCT
The DNA here is from genome assembly GCA_954870635.1 of Arctium minus. Classification (NCBI taxonomy): domain Eukaryota; kingdom Viridiplantae; phylum Streptophyta; class Magnoliopsida; order Asterales; family Asteraceae; genus Arctium; species Arctium minus. The sequence continues at coordinate 3,751,509 of OX941091.1, forward strand.
CCTCTCCCTTCGGCTCTCTCTCTCCTCCCTCCCCTCTCCCACCCCTTCGGCTCTCTCTCTCCTCCCTCCACCCTCCCACCGAAATCTCTCTCTCTTCTTCGGCTCCCTCTCCCTTCGGCCCTCTCCTCTTTCGGCCTCTCCTCTCCCTTCGGCTCTCTCTCTCCTCCCTCCCCTCTCCCACCCCTTCGGCTCTCTCTCTCCTCCCTCCACCCTCCCACCGAAATCTCTCTCTCTTCTTCGGCTCCCTCTCCCTTCGGCCCTCTCCTCTCTCGGCCTCTCCTCTCTCGGCCTCTCCTCTCCCTTCGGCTCTCTCCCTCCTCCCTCCCCTCTCCTTTGGCCGAACACCCTCCCCCCTCTCCTCCCTCCCTTCGGCTACCGACCCCCCTCCCTCCCCTTACCCACCGAAACTACCTCCTCCTATCTCCCTCACCTAGCCGACCCAAACACCCTCCTCTCACCCTCTCTTCGGCTCTCTCTCCCCCTTCCCAACCGAACCCCCCCTCCCCTCCTCTCTCCTCTCCCTCGGTAGACAACACCACTCTACCCCTTAGCCGAACTCAAGCCGAAGCCCTTCTTCGGCACTTCCCCCTCTAGCCGAAGCCCCATCCTCCCCACACCCTTCCACAAACCGAACTCCCCCCTTTCTACCCCATTCGGCCTCCCCTTAGCCGAACCCCCCTAAGCCGAACTCATCCCCTCAACCGCACACCCCCTTCCCTCTCATTCGGTCTCTCTCTCTAACTCCTCTTTGGTCCACACCCCACCGAACTCCCTTCTCTCTTCGGCCCTCTCTCCACCGAAGCCACCGAACACCCCCTTGTCCCCCTCCTTTTTTTTTCGGTCCCTCCTAACCCCTCCTTCGGCTCCCTCTCTCACTACCCCTTATAACCACCACACCCACCGAACCTACCGAAGATCCTCCCCCCCCCCCTTCGGTACTTGCTCTCCCCCTCTCCCTTTCCCCTCCCCTTCGGCTAACACCTCTTCCCTCCCCTTCCCCTCCTCTTCGGCTACCATCCCCTCCCTCTCCCCCCTCCCCTTCGGCTAACACCCCCTCAATCCCCCCCCCCCCTTTTCTTTTGTCTTTTTCTTGGACATTTCCTCCCTACTCCCTTTACATTTTTTTCAAAATATTTCTCCATTCTTTTGTTTTTTTTCCCTTTTCCAATCCCTACCATCTTCTAAACCCCCCGCCCCCCTTTATTTCCTTCTTTTCTTTTTCTTTCATATTTAAAAAAAAAAAAAAAAAAAAAAAAAAAAAAAAAACAAGATGGGCCACTGAATTTCTGAGTTCTTCGTGTCTTATAATTTTTCTGGGTGTGGGTACCTTTATTTTTTTCTATGTGTTGGTGTCATCATCAAATAGGGGGAGAAATTTTGTTGGCTCTCTCGTTGATTTGGTGATGACTCTCCTACTAACACTTAGAAACTCAAGAAGTTCTCTCTCAACAAGGGCTCTCTATCCACCAATCGAGCTCTCAACCCAGGTATGCTTTCTTTCATAACCTCTCCCGATCTACAATGGGTTGATGCTCTCGACACTCTGGTGTCCAAGGCTCCCTCATCTGTAGTGGCCCCTTCTTCCCCCTCCTTAGTGACGCCGGCTAGCAATAAATCCTCAACTGCTACTGGCACCGCCACACTTGCCCAAATGGCCATATCACCGAAAGAACCTTCGGCGGTTACCCAGGTCACACCCCATATCTCAAAGCGGCAGCACTCTACCTCTTCCCCTCCCTCTCCTCTCAAGAGGCTAAGGAAGGTTTCAAGGGCCAAACCACAAACTCCACCCACCGATTCTCCACAATCGGCAGGTGTTGAAATTCTCCCATCTGGGCCCGGGGACTCTGCTAAACCCAAAGCCATCTCCTTTGTATCTTCTCAAAAGGATACAATTGTAAAATTGGGGAACCCTATTATTCCCTCATCAACCTTTTCCTTGGTTGATAAGGATGACTTGGACTCCTTCCCTATCCAAGGTGCCTCTTCTCCACCTCACAGCCTATCACCCAGGATTCTCAGTCCTGATGCTTCTGCACCATCCAAGGATGAATCTGCCCTTCCAGGAGCAGGTTCGGAGGATCCCGAAAATCTTCTGATTTCTTTCTTTTCGACACCATGAATTAGTTGAGGGGGAGTATGAGTTGAGGGGGAGCAACTTACCACTCAAGCTTAAACTCTGCTGAAACTAATTCTGCAATGGACTATGTGATCAAAGCCACCTGACATTAGTTGAGGGGGAGTATGAATTGAGGGGGAGCATCCAACCACTCAAGTTCAAACAATCCCGTCTACTGTCTTCTTCTGTATCTTTGTATATATTTTTTTCTTTCTCATTTTTTATTCATTGTATTCATTTATTCGTTTATATAGCTATATTTTTTCATTCTCTTGTAAATGTCAGTTATACAAAAAAAAAAAAAAAAAAAAAATGGTCTATGTGAAAAGAACCCAAAAAGAGTAAAGATGGGTCAAAATGAATTTATTCAGTACACTCTTTGTTCTATTCTTTAGTATGGATGTCATCATCAAATAGGGGGAGATTGTTGGGTCATCTGAAGATTTGAAGATGACCTCCTGATCTTCCATCTTATATCATCCTACTTAGAATATGTTTAAGGTTCTTTTAGCAGCTTGGTTTCTATACAAATGTTCGGTGAAGTCGAAGATCAGCCGAAGAAGACAAAGAAGGAGTACATCTCTCAAAGCGGATTGAAGATAGTCTCCTCAGCCTAAAGCCAAGCATGCCCAAGTGATCAACACCATCAGCCAGGATGGTGTCAATCACATGTCTCTCAGGAGTATGAAGGTGTCCTCACATCTTCAGGAGTTGAAGACCTCTTAGGTCTTCGGCAGCCGATGATCTCATCTCTCCTTAGAGTATGAAGGTGTTCTCACATCTTCAAGGAGCAGCCGAAGATTTCTCAAGTCTTCGGTAGCCAATGATCTCTCCTTAGAGTATGAAGGTGTTCTCACATCTTCAGGAGCCGAAGATCTTTCAAGTCTTCGGCAGTCTATGCTTAAGGATTTCTTTCAAACACATTGTACTTTCTGACAAAGTATATTGTGATATCTTGCATTGACGTGGACCTCATCCGGAGATCAGATAAAGTAAGCTTTGTCTCCTACACTCTTTTAAGGAAAGGTCCACACCATCCCTGCAGGTCAACACTTCAAGACAAAGTCACTCCAAGACAAAAGGTACATCATGTACCATGCAGAAGACCTGTGTCCATCCCTTGCTCAACAGGTGTCTCATGCATTTAATGCATGAGGCACTATAAATATGGAGGATGGTTCAACATGCAAGATAACCAGCTCTCTACCTTCAAGTTCTCTAAGTGCCTGGCAACTTTCTCTCTACGAAGATCTTATTGTTTTCTAAGTGTTTTACAATTGTTCTTCATTCTCTATGTGTAAGATTGTTTGAACATATCTCATATGTTCTCTTCCGCAACAATCAAAGTTTTCTATGTGTAATTCTTGATTTCAAATCAATAAGAATTAAATTAAGTGAAAAACTGTGTGTATTGTATTCAACCCCCCCTTCTACAATACTTTGCTTATTTACTTACTGCTATTTGGGACCAACAGATAACAACTTGTCGCAAGTGACCTTCACGAGGGAGCCCAGAACGTTCTGATGTTCGCGAAACTGAGCACCAATGAGACGATGTTGTTTGTTAGCTTCCTGAATATCGGCTAGGATTTCTGGGGGAAGGACAGGAGCAGGAGGAGTGTCTCGCGCTGCCGCAGCTGATGCCTGACACCGTGAAGGCGTCGGTGGATGATGAGGAAGAGGAAGAATCCGAGATGGTTCTTCGTAGTATGCATTGCTCTGGAGGAGAGCATCGGTAGCAGGTGATCGTGGTGATGGAGATAAGTCATCGGAGGAGCTACCGTCAGCGGAGGTAGCCATAGGAGAAGAAGAGCTCTCTGGAGAATGTGGAGGAGAGCGGTAGGCGGAGGTAGAAGGGCCTGCTTGAGTTGTCACCTTGTCTTGACCCTGGTGCAAGTAAGCTAAATACCGTGAAATACCTTCAACACTGGCCTTGGGTAAGACCAGAGTCTCACCGGGTCGTGCAAAAGTGTCGACCATGAAATGGTCGGGTGATAGGTCGTGCAGTGAGAAGTCAGAGCCTTGGTCCGGGGAGAATACCAAGTCATCCTCATCCCCTAAGGAGGAGGGGGAAGAGGGAAGGTGAGGGTCCCCGAAAGTCTCACATGCATCCTTTGGAGAGGATACAGAGGAGGTGGCAGTAGGTGTAGCAGATTCCCCGGGCCCGGATGGGACAATTTCAACACCGGCCGATTTTGAAGAATCGGTGGGTGGAGTATGTGGGTTGGCCCTAGAAACCTTCCTCTTTCTTTTGGGAGAAGAGGGAGGGTAAGAGGTAGAGTGTCGCCGCTTTGAGGTGTGGGGGGTGACCTGGGTAACCACCGAAGGTCCTTTCGGTGGTATGGTCATTTGGGCAAGTGCGGCGGTGCCTGTAGCCTGTGAGGAGTGAGTGCTAGCAGGCGTCACTAGGGAGAGGGAAGAGGGGTCCACTACAGAGGAGGGACCTTTGGACACTGGAGTGTCCTTGGCATCCCCCCACTGTAGATCGGGAGAGTTGATGAAGGAGACCATACCTGGAAGGAGAGGATTATCAATCGCCAAGGGACCCCGTTTGAGAAGGGGTCTTGTCACAAGCGGGGCATGATAGTCATAGATGACCCGATGGTCCGCCTCAATTGCATCAGCAAGTAAGTTGTTGATTATAAGCCAAATGAACCGCGGGTAAGCAACATGCGGTCGCTTAGGCGGTGTAATGACAGAGATCAACTCGTGAAAAAAATACTGAGCATAATCGATTTTACGCTGGAACATGATAGCATGGGCTAGTTGAGTAAGGTAGGATGGACATTGATCATGTCCACCAGTCTTCTTACTCAGGCAGAAAATAATATGAGAGAAAAAGAAGTTCCAGATACCTCCCATATGCCGGCGGAGAAGTGTGCCACGACCCCGATCATGATCGCCATGAATATAGTTCAAGGCCGCAACCACCTCATCATGTTCGGTGCCAAGAGGAAATGCGTCATAACAATCGTAGGATGGAAGAGCAAGGGCCCGCCTAACGTCTTCGACACCGAAGGTGATGTCCGGAGACGTTGGTTCCGAAAGAATGGAAGCGGAGACTTTGTTGGTTGTTGCATCGTAAACACAGGTGAGCCAAAAATTCCCAATGAGCATTTTGTTCATTTTTGGCGGGTTTTTTGTCAACGCAAACCGAAGAGGTGATTTTTGAAGAAAGGAAGAAATATGATTAAATTCCTTATGACTGGGATCACACTCCAATCGTGCAACATGGTTGCATGGATTGAAGACGAGATCCGCAAGAGAAGTGGGAGGAGTAGGGGGCATATTCTTCTTGGTAGCCTTGGAGGAAGGAGAGGTGGAAGATGCCATGAGAAAAAAAAAGGGAGAAGAGAAGAGAAGTAGGAGGGATGGGAAAAAATATGAAAATGGGTTAGAATTTATAGAGGAAAGGAAGTAAATTTGAATTTGAAAAAGAGAGGTAATTATGGAAGATATTATAGGGATAGGAAGAAAAGAGAAGATTTGATGGGATATATGGAGAAAATATGGGAAAAGGAAAAAATTATGGAAGAAATGGAAGGAAAGGTAGTAGAGTAGGATGGGAAAGGTGGAAGGAAAAGGTGTGAAAAAGATTATGTAAGGAAAAGGGAAGATGTGGAAAAAAAAGGAGGGGATAGGTAGTAGGGGAAGTCTTGGGAAGGGAAAAAGGGAGAGAAAAAAAATTAAAAAAATGGGGTAGGGGGAGGGGAATTCGGCCGATGAAGGAAGTGAGGGGGGGGAGATGGTTCGGCCGAAGAATGGGGTTGGGAGGAGGGAGGCTTCGGTGGGTATAAGGGGGTGTTTGGTTTCGGTGGGTTCGGTGGGTATAAGGAGGTGTTTGGTTTCGGCGGGTTCGGTGGGTATAAGGGCGTGTTTGGGATTTCGGTGGGGTGGGGTTCGGTTGGGTAGTAGAGAGAATGGGTAAGAGGTCGGTGGCTTGAGGGAGGAAAGGGGAGGGAGGTGTTCGGTTGGAGGTTGGGCCAAAAGGAAAGGTGAGTGAGGGAGAGAGGGCCGAAAAAAAAATTGGGTGGTGTGGTGGTGTTTGGCGACAAAGGAGCCGAAGGGGGGGGATGTATTCGGTGAGTTCGGTGGAGAGAGGGCCGAAGAGAGAAGAGAGTTCGGTGGGGTGTGGGCCGAAGAGAGGAGGGAGTTCGGTGGGGTAGTGAGAGAGGGAGCCGAAAAGGAGGTTAGAGAGAGAGAGAGAGAGACCGAATGAGAGAGAGTTGGGTAGAGAGAGAGAGTTACCGAAAAAATGAAAAAAAAAATACAATTTTTTTTTTATTTTATTTTCTTCTCTCTCAATTTTTTTTTTCATTTTTTTTTATTTCTTTTCTTTCTCTCATTTTTTTTTTATTTCTTTTCTTTCTCTCTTTTTTTTTTTTTTTGATTTCTTTTCTTTCTCTCTTTTTTTTTTTTTTTTTTGAGAATAAAACTAAACATCGGCATTTAACATACCGAGTTCTCCGATGAGGAACTTGAACCGAGCTTCGTCAAGAGGCTTGGTGAAGAGATCCGCCAGTTGGAGATCGGTAGGGATGAAATGTAACTCGATATCACCCTTAGAGATGTGATCCCGGATGAAATGATACCGGATGTCGATGTGCTTGGAACGAGAGTGCAGCACCGGATTGTTTGTGATTGCGATCGCACTTGAGTTGTCACACAGAATTGGGATGTGAGAGTATAGTTGATTGTAGTCTCTAAGTTGGTTCTTCATCCAGAGGATTTGAGCACAGCAACTTCCAGCAGCTACATACTCAGCCTCAGCAGTAGAGGTGGAGACTGAGTTTTGCTTCTTGCTGGACCAACTAACAAGCTTGCCACCAAGGAGTTGACAGCTGCCAGTGGTGCTCTTCCTATCAATCTTAGAGCCTGCAAAATCTGAATACCCCATTAGATCAAAACCTGAGTCTTTGGGATACCAAAGACCCAGATTCATGGTACCTTTCAGATACCGAAAAATGCGTTTAACCGCAGCCAAGTGAGATTCTTTCGGATTGGCTTGGTAACGCGCACACAGACAAGTAGCAAACATAATGTCTGGTCTACTAGCAGTAAGATAAAGAAGAGAGCCGATCATGCCTCGGTAGCTGGTGATATCCACAGATACACCATCCGGATCAGCATGGAGTTTCAAAGGTGGTGCCATGGGAGTTTTCATGGGGGAGGAGTTTTCAAAATGGAACTTCTTCAGAAGGTCACGAATGTATTTACTTTGATTTATAAAGATTCCATCTGAAGATTGTTTAACTTGAAGTCCTAAGAAAAAGGTAAGCTCCCCCATCATACTCATCTCATATTGGCTTTTCATGAGAGAGGCAAACTCATCACACAGTGACTCATCAGTGGCACCAAAAATGATATCATCCACATAGATTTGAACAAGAATAAGATTACCTGAGGTTTGCTTGATGAACAAAGTGTTGTCAATTTTACCTCTTGTATACTTGTTCTTCAGGAGAAAGTCAGCAAGAGTGTCATACCAGGCACGAGGAGCCTGCTTTAGACCATAGAGAGCTTTGTCTAACCTGTACACATAGTCAGGATGGACTGGATCTTCAAAGCCAGGGGGCTATTTCACATAGACTTCTTCAGCTAGCTCCCCATTCAGAAAGGCACTTTTGACATCCATCTGGAAGACTCTGAAGTTCTTGTAGGCAGCATGAGCAAGAAAGATTCTGATGGCTTCAAGTCTGGAAACTGGAGCAAATGTTTCATCATAGTCAATTCCTTCCTCTTGCCTATAGCCTTGTGCAACCAGTCGAGCCTTGTTTCTGATCACCGTGCCTTCTTCATCCATTTTGTTCCGAAAGACCCACTTGGTTCCTATGATGGTTTTTCTGGAAGGACGAGGAACCAATCTCCAGACTTTGTTCCTTTCGAACTGAGAGAGTTCTTCTTGCATGGCAGTGATCCAACATGGATCAGCTAGAGCTTCGTCAACTTTCTTTGGTTCAATGAGGGAAAGGAAGTTCACATAAAGACAGATATTACCAGCACCTCTTCGAGTTTGTACACCAGCTTGTTGATCACCAATGATTTGATCAATGGGGTGATCTTTTGTCCACTTTAGAGCAGGAGGTAAAGGAGGAGGGTAAGAGATTTGTAGAGGAGAGTTGGAAGGGAAATTTTGAGGAGAGATGGATGGAAGATCGGCTTGTATAGTTGAGGAGGGAATGTCAGATGGAGAGACTGGAATGATTTGGAGTGTATGTTGAGGTTGGGTAGGCTGAGGATCATCCTCTTGATGAGAGGAGGGGTTGTGAGATGTAGAGGGTTCATTGTTTTGGTAGAGAGAAGTGGGAATTGTGTAGGGAATGTCTGACGATGTTGGAAGAGGACCATCACCAACACAGGAGGATATCCATCTGTTCAATTCTTCATCATCACAAGAGAGTGATGATATCTTGAGATCATCAAACTTGACATGGATGGATTCATCAATACACTTTCTTCGGAGGTTGTAGACTCTGAAAGCTTTGGAAGTGAGAGAATATCCCACGAAGATTCCTTCGTCAGCTTTGGGATCAAATTTTCCCAAATTTTCTCTATCATTGAGAATGTAGCAGACACACCCAAAGACATGAAGAAAACCAATGTTGGGTTTTCTACCATAAAAGACTTCATAAGAAGTCTTATTATGTCTTTTTACAATGATAGACCTATTTTGGGTAAAGCATGCAGTGTTGATTGCTTCGGCCCAAAAGTAGGTAGGGAGGTGAGACTCACTCAACATGGATCGGGCAGCTTCACATAGCGTTCTGTTCTTTCTCTCCACTACACTGTTCTGTTGTGGAGTTCTGACGGCAGAGAAGTTCTGAGAGATGCCTTTTTCATTGAAAAAGTCATCCAACATACTGTTCTTGAATTCTGTTCCGTTGTCACTTCTTACAGATCTTACCAGCTGCCCATTCAACACTTCAGACTTTTTGATGAACTTTATGATTTCTTCAGTAGTGTCACTTTTATACCTGAGAAAAAATACCCAAGTGTAATGAGTGAATTCATCAATAATAACCAGAATGTACCTTCTACCACCAAGGCTTGGAGTACTGACTGGTCCACACAGATCCATGTGGAGCATCTGAAGAGGCTGAGTGATGGAGAAGCATTGCTTGGACTTGAAGGAAGATTTTGTGAGTTTCCCTTTCTCACATGCAGCACACAGCTTTTCTTTCACAAAGGACAACTTTGGCATGCCCGTGACAAGCTCCTGGTTTGAAAGGACATTCAAAGTCTTGAAGTTTAGATGAGAGAGACGCTTGTGCCAGAGCCAGCATCTTTTAGCAGAGTTTTCAGAGACAAAGCAAATGTTTGTTCCGAAGGATGAGCTATGTCCCATGTCTATGGCATAGACATTCTCTTTGCGGTAGCCAGAGAGTACGGTTTCCATCTTTTCGTTGAAAATGATGCATGAAGATAATTCAAACATCACTTTGTAGCCCAGATCACACAGTTGGCTTATGCTTAGAAGATTGTGCATCAAGCCCTCAACATAGGCTACCTTGTTAAAGGTGATGGAACCATTTGAGAGTGTTCCATAACCTTTAGTACTTCCTCTGGAATTATCACCAAAGGTGACAGAAGGACCTTTGGAAGGCACGAAGTCTACAAGAAGAGATTTGTTGCCGGTCATATGTCTTGAGCACCCGCTGTCGAGATACCAGATTTGTTGGTGCCCTAGACCCTGCAATCACAAGAAAATCAGTTCTTTGGTACCCATTTGGAGATGGGTCCTTTTGAGTTAGAAGGAGAAGAAGTATCCTTCGAAGCATTTTTATCAATTCTCTCCAGAGGACAATTCTTAGCAAGGTGAGAGGTATTACCACAGTTATAACATTTTCTATATGTAAAAACCTTTTTGGAGCTTTGACCAGATTCCTTGTGATGATTGGTCACATTGACTTTCATGGCCTTAGAGGTTAGAGGATAGTCAAGAGGCTTAGGACCCAAGATACCTTTGCCAGAGTCAGTTGAAGGAATAGAAAAGGGTGTCTTGGAATTTAGCTTATTTAACATCACAACTCTGGGGATTGGAAGAGAAGATGGTTTCTTTGAGTTTTTCTTGGGAAGTTTCTTTTGGGGAGGAAGATTGGAAACATATTTTCCCTTTTTGGAGAAAGAGACTTTGTTTGAAGAAGGCTTAGAAACTTTGGAAGGTTTGGGTTCAGAAGAGGAAGGCTCGTTTATTTTTAAGGAACACATAGACTCAATAATGGGTTTAGAAGGGTCATTTGAGTCTTGGGCTTCCTCACTCTCATTGGGTGAATCAATGCTCTTAGCTTTGATGAACATTCCAAATTTGAGATCTTTAGAGGGATCAGAAGAGTCCAAAGGTTCAGAGTTGTCATAGTTTTCTTCAGAGGATTCATAGAATGAGGGAAGAGAGAAAGGAGCATGAGTGTCAGAAGGAGATTCAAGGTCATATTTCCCGAAGCCTAGTCCAGACTTGTCATCACAAGATATTTGATCCTGAAAAATCCTTTCTAAATTTTTGGACGAGCTTGTCCACTTTTTCACAGTTTCTTGCTCCTTTTTAAACTTTTTAAGAAGTTTATTTTTCTCTTTAGCAAGAGTAAAATTTATAGTTTTCAAATCTTCAAGCTCAGCCTTGATTTTATCAAAGTGTTTTAGTTGAGAAAGACAGATTTGCAGTTGAGAAGAAAGAGATTTTATCTGAGCATTTGCCTTCTTCTTTGCATCCTTGGCTTCATAGAAGTCAATGGTCAAAGAGTCAAAGGCTTCAATTTTCTCAGCATCAGAGAGAGAGAAAAATGGATGTACCTGAGTGGATGAGGTAGAGCACTCAGCAGACACAAGGGCCATGGAGGTGGAAGAGGTTTCACCATCATCAGCATCATCTATTTTAGCCATAAAGCAAAGGTTGGCCATTTCCTTGTCACTTTCGGAAGTTGGTTCATCTGCCCAATCATGAGATTCGGCAAGAAGACCTTTTCCTTTGTTGGCTAGAAGAGCATTCCTTTCCTTATCTCTCTTTTATTTGGCCTTGTACTTTTCAGCACAGTCAGAGTTGGAAGGAACAGACGAGTTTGATTTTTGAAAGGAAGGTTGGTAGGAATCAGACTTTGTTCTGACAGACCTAGAGGATGTACGGTTAAAGGAGGGCCGTCTAGACTTATCAGAGGACCTGCTTCTGCATTCAGAAGCAAAGTGTCCCTTCCTCCCACACCTGTAACATTCCTCATTTGATTTGTCAGAGGAAGCAATTTTTGAAAGAGTAGAGGAGGGTTTTCTAGAAAACCTGGATTTTCCAGAAGAGAAGCGAGGTTTGCCTTTAGAAAAGCCAGCCAACATGGCAACACCATCTGACAGTTGAGCCACAGAGGTCTCCTCTCCTTCATCATCAGCCTCACTGAGATAGCCTTCTGAAGGGTCATTGGGGTCCTCTTGACTATCGTTGTCAGAGTCAGAAGGATAGGTGATCCTAGGGACACACAGTACTTTTGGAAGATTCACCGACAAGGGCTAGAGAAGAGCCTTTGATGTCTTTTGTGAATGACTTCCTAAGCAGTTTAGTCTGCTCATAGTTGAAGAGGGTGCCATACAAGGCAGTGAGAGGCATAGAGTCAAGATCCTTGGTAGACTTGATACAAGTACAGATGTTTTCCCAAAACTCAGGAAGACAGTCCATGAACTTGCATAAGACTTCCTCATTATCATATATGCGACCCACAAGTTTGAGATCATTGAGAAGACTGTTAAAGCGATTGTAGTAGTCTGAGAGAGACTCACCCTTCTCATGAGAGAAGAGTTCATACTTTCTTACAATAGCAATCTTTTTGCTCTTTTTCACCTCAGACGTACCTTCATAAAGAACACACAGAGTGGACCACATTTCTTTTGCAGTAGAAAGGTTAACGAGAGAATGATAGACCTCATCAGGCAGAGAGAGGGCAATGATGGCTCTGACTTTAGTATCAAGAGCTATAAGACGTCTGTCTTCATCATTGTATTTACTGGGGTCCTTTAGAATGTATCTCCCAGTAGCTGGAGTTCTTTCTTCTTCAGAAGAGTCCTCATCAGCTTTTCCCTTATCTGCATTATATCGGTCCCAAACTCTAGGAATAAAAGGACCTTCATGTAAAATAGTTGGATATCTGCTGTCAACTCCTTCTAGAAAGAGTATCATACGACTTTTCCACAAAAAGAAGTTATTGGGGTTAAACCTTGGTGGTTTGGCTATAGAGCCATTGTCGTATGAAACAGCAGTGAAGTTTTGAGAAGAATCATTTTTCAAAGAAGAAGAAGAGGCTGCCATCACGGATCTAGTTTATTGAGTTAAACTAAACCGCTCTGATACCACTTGTTGGTCCCAAATAGTAGTAAGTAAATAAAAGAAGTACTGTAGAAGGGGGGGTTGAATACAATACACATAGTTTTTCACTTAATTTAATTCTTATTGATTTGAAATCAAGAATTACACATAGAAAACTTTTGATTGTTGCGGAAGAGAATAGATGAAATATATTCAAACAATCTTACACAAAGAGAAATGAAGAACAATTGTAAAACACTTAGAAAACAATAAGAACTTCTTAGAGAGAGAATGCCAGTGCACTTAGAGAGCTTGAATGCTTGAGAGCTGGTGATCTTGCATGTTGAACCATCCTCCATATTTATAGTGCCTCATGCATTAAATGCATGGGACACCTGTTGAGCAAAGGATGGACACAGGTCTTCAGCAAGGTACAGGATGTACCTTTTGTCTTGAGGTGTTTTGGCTTGAAGTGTTGACCTGCAGAAGGATGGTAGAGACCTTTCCTTAAAATGGTGTAGTAGACAAAACTTACTTTATCTGATCTCCAGATGAGGTCCACTTCAATGCAAGATATCACAATATACTTTGTCAGAAAGTACAATGTGTTTGAAAGAAATCCTTAAGCATAGACTGCCGAAGACTTGAAAGATCTTCGGCTCCTGAAGATGTGAGAACACCTTCATACTCTAAGGAGAGATCATTGGTTACCGAAGAGATCTTCGGGCTCCTGAAGACTGAGAGGTCTTCGGCTCTTAAGACTGAGAAGTCTTCGGCTCCTAAGACTAAGAAGTCTTCGGCTTCTGAAGATTGAGAAATCTTCCGCTTCCGAAGATGTCTTCGGCCGAAGAGGTCTTCGGCTCCTGAAGACTGAGATCGGCACCATCCTGGCCAATGATGTTGATCAAGTGGGCATACTTGGCTTTAGGCTGAGGAGTCTATCTTCAATCCGCTTTGAAAGATATTCTCCTTCTTTGTCTTCTTCGGTTGATCTTCGACTTCACCGAACATTTGTATAGAAACCAAGCTGCTAAAAGAACCTCAAAATATTCTAAGTATGATGATATAAAATGGAAGATCGGGAGGTCATCTTCAAATCTTCAGATGACCCAACACCATTTATAACCCAAAGTGTCCAAAACGCGGGTGGGACAGAGTGCTCGACCCATAAATCGCTATCAAAACCCCATATATCGTACGTCTGAAAACATGGACACTTGGTCCACTACTCACGCGAGTGAAAGGAACCAATGACAATAAAATAAGACGTTCTTATCGTTATCATACTGATAGCCAACAACGGGGGAAACCCGTATCCGTTGAGGGTGGAGGGAACACAAAAGTATACCACCCAAACAACGTTAATCGCATGACACCTCCCGACATCCCAGCTCGGTGTCCCTACGACTTCTTTACAAGTGTCACCCCAAGTCAGTTGACCTTGATGGATCATTCCGAAGAACTCCATCCCGAAGGCCCGACACACTTAAAGACTACCTCCCAGACATTACTTCAAGCGGCGGAGGTCCTAGCGCCTACTACTCCGGTAGCACTAGCCGACTCAACCCTCCTAGCGATCACTTGTAAAGTTTCCGGTCATAAAACATGGGTACCGAAGTTCAACCCCTCAATACCCAATTGACCATCCCAAAACAGACTGACTCACGTGCCTATGGATCCATTACACACTGTCTAACGTTACCGAACTACACACGAATGACCAAAGCACTCGAGCCCGTAACCAAACTCAATACGCAACACAGCGCATTAGTACGTACGTCATAATCGGACTCCACATTGAGCCATATAAAACCGGACAAGTGTCCTCGAGACTCCTTCAAAACGACATCGAGCCAAAATGCTCAAAACCTCTTTTGACCAAAGATTACGTTTTGCAAGTAATAAACTCACTCAACCCATACCATGAAACCACATGCTTCAAAATACTCGAATGAACTCCAACACGGTTTAAGTCGGGTCAAAAGGTTTTCCAACAGATTTAGGCTCCTTATCCCTTCAAAACGTTCCATACGCAAAATTGAACCTTTTACCCCAAACAACACTAAAATGCCTTTTAACCAAATAATCTCATGTATGCAATAAGTTACCAAACACACCCATTTATGACTCATTTATCAAAATGCCCAAAATCACAATAATATGTGCTATACAGGTTCATAAAGTTAAATACTTTCAAAATAACCAAACTGATCAGCAGTTAACAATTTCATGTAAAATGTAAAATACTTTAAAATAACCATTTTGGCATGTACACCGTTTTCACAAATCAACTTGAACTCACCTCGTTAGATTTAGGCTAAATCTAGATTTTCCCCCAATTAGAGCTCCTTTGAAGAACACTTGGATTCTCAAGACAAAACTTCCAAAACCTAAATTCATACATATTCAACCATACATAAACATAATCAACCACAAAGAATCGTTTCCCAAACCATGTGCATGAATACCTCAACTAAAACCGAAACCCTAACTCCCATAACTTAAGAGAATAGGAGGTTACCTTAACCCAAGCTTGAATCCACCAACCAAAACACTTCTAGTTCACCAAAATGGCCACAAACCTCCAATCTATGAAAGGAAGCACAAAGGGTGGATGAAACCCTAGAAAACTTGGGGAAGAAGATGAATAGGGAGAGATGAGAAGCTTACCACCACCAAATACTCTAGTATACTTCAATAGACTTCCAATCTCTTTCCATATCCTTGAAAATCTCTCAAAAACGAAACCGTAGCAACTTGAATCACCCAAATCGGAGTTGAAATGAGAAAGTTATGACCAAATGAAGAAGAAACCCGTATTTACGCACTAGAGGGTTGGAGCGACCCTGACATGCGACAGTGACATTGTCACTGTCGCAAGGCACTGTCGCGCGAGATGTACCGAAAGTTGCTAACACTGTTTCGGCCGTAACTTCTTCGTTATAGCTCCGTTTTCGCTCCGGAAAGGACCGTTGGACTCGTAATTGAATCATTTATCCATCAAGACTATAAAATCAAGGATTCAAGCCCAAAATCAAATATCTTATTTTTCCTTAATATACCGGTTTCTGTATTAACTTGAATTGATACCTCTCGAAACTCGGGGTGTTACACACTAGGCGTTAGCCTAACCCTTTTTATTTATCGGCATGTGCATCAGGTTCCGGATGGGGGAAGAGGTTCTAGTGTTTTTGGTGAAGTGTTGAGTGTTAAGAGTTTGTGAAAGGGTGAGTAGCTTGATGAAGTATTCCGCGTTAGTCGTTGATAAGAGCAACTGATATTTTGGGGTTTTAGTAACACCCGACTTTGATTAGTCTTTCTGCTAGACTTGACCTTTTAGTTGTTAAAGTTAAATCCAATATTCTTTTGAGGTGTCCCATGTGATGATTGTAAAATAGATTATATCCTTTTTGTTGTATAAATTGGAAGTTTTAAATTAGTTGCTTTGTTCATTTTCGAGGGTGTTACAGTCCAATAGGCAATACGTATTAGCATTAAAAACCAACACTCCAATGTCTCAAGATCCATGATTTGGTTTGATCATTATGTTTTGTTTTGATGTATTTGGATTGATGAAAAATTTATGCTTATGTGCAGTGGCGGAGCCACAGCCTAGGCAGTGGGGTCTCTTGACCCCAGTCAACATTAAAAATTCATAGATTTCATTTGTAGTTTTTTTTTTCACCCAACTCATTTAACCCTTTTGACCCCATTGAAAAAGTTTAGAGTTTACTGTTTGACCCTCTTAACCCCACGTTTCCACTCTCTCTATTTGCTTTTTGTCCTTTTCTACTACGTTTAAGTAACTTATTTAACCTTGTTTTTAGTTAACTTATTATTTATTTATATGTTTATAAAATACTTGTGTAAAAGCCGACCCCAGTCACCAAAATTCCTGGATCCGCCACTGCTTATGTGTGTTTATTTAATGTTTTTGAATTGATATAAAACTTGTTGTTATGTGTATTTTTAATGTTTTAACTTGTGAACATCAAATTTTTTGTTATATATATATATATATATATATACATAGGGGTTAAATCTAATGAAAACCAAAAAAAAGTTACAAACTTAAGGACTAATCTAAACCCTTGATTAGAAAAAATCAAGGGTCATTAAGAAAAAAGCTTATTTGTAATAAAAGGAAAACATAAGGGTAGTTTTGACATTTTGCAATGATTTTTAGGGGTATAATTGAAATTATATTATATTATTAAATTCAAAAACATATTTACACGGATTTCAAATCTAATATAAATGAAATTGTATTATTTATTAAATCCAAATACTTATTTACACAGACTTCAAATATAATTCATAATTGATTAATTGCTACTCCAGTTCATTCATCGTCTCCGTCGAGCTTATGCACCATCAATTTCATCATTGATAAAGATCAATCACTGGAGTTTGATTAACAATCTGTAATCGAATGGCAACTGATAAAGTTCATTCACTGCCGAAGATAAGGATCAAAGGTAACGTTTTTTTTACTAAATCTTTAACATTCAAATTTTAGGGTTTTAATAGGAGTTAAAATCAATATCTTGATCTGCAGTTGGTAGAAAGAGCGAGAGGTTGGTAGAGAAAACAAATCAAGATGATAATGTACCTCTTCATAAGGTGAAACAATCTAACTATGTTTCATCGAAACGATAAAACTATGTTTCACAAGGTGTTTTTTTAACTATGTTTCATAAGGTGAAATAATGTTTCATAAGGTGAAATAATGTTTATATAACTATGTTTCATAAGGTGAAATAATGTGAAGACAATGAATTTATTGATGTTTCACAATGTGTTTTTTAACTATGTTTCATAAGGTGAAGACAATGAATTTATTGATGTTTCATAAGGTGAAATAATGTCATTTTGTTTCATAATGTGAACCTATTTCATAACGTGAATATGTTTATGTTTTCATAAGGTGAATATATGCTGCAAAGATACTGCTATCGGATATCAACAATCATCGCCCAAAATTAGAAGAAAGAAAAACATGTTTCAACCATTCGATCCTTCAGATCGTTATTGATAAAATTTAAAAGTCGATCTTCATCCAAATCTTCATCAGCGAGATTATACTATGCAGATTCCATTGATCTTGAAGAACACAGAGACGAGGATTGGGATGAGTACTAAAATCTGGAGCTCAAATTCGTGAATATGAATCTGAATTATGAATATGTAACGGAACGATCATATATATATATGGAACAGAATTGACGTAAAAAAGGAAACTGTGTTTTATAAAATAATAAAATAAAATTATATTTGTTACCAAAATTACTATTATGCCCATTTTAGTTTAAAATCACCATTTAATTTAAACCATAGGATTAAAATCTATTTAGGGCTTAGATTAGTCCTTAAGTTTGTAACCTTTTTTTGGTTTTCATTTGATTACTGTCATATATACATATATATATATATATATATATATATGTGTGTGTGTGTGTGTGTATGTGTATGTAGGAAAATGAAAATTACATAAAAATTCTTGAAACCAGGTTGACCCGGTTGAACTGTGAACCCGGTCACCACACTGGGTCAACCAAAAAACCGGTTTTTAAAACACTGCGGTTTAGAATCCTTCCGGATTTGGATTTCAAATCCAGGCCCAATGCCAAGAATTTCCAAATCCATCATATGAGGGATTTTAAAATGGTCAACGGATTTGAAATCCGGTCAACAAAATCCTTTCCTGCAAACCAAATGTAGGATTGGAATGGATTTGAAATCCAAATCCCTCCAAATCCATTCCACTCCCGCAAACCAAACGCGCCCTAAAAGAACGTGTTAAATTCTCCAAATTTGAATAAACCTCCAAAAATTATTACCATGAAAGAAAAGTTAAAATTAAATATTTAAAATAGATAAATAATATTTTATTAAATGTATGAAACATTTCAATATTATAATTCATTTTGTCATCTTCAATATGAATAAAATCCGTTAAATGTAGAAAATGAGGAGCACAATTGGAATGTAGTTGGTGTCCTTGTCTTAGTTGCTGTATTTTCAAAATAAGAGGGACTAAAATAGCTATTTTCAACAAACAGCAGGGACGAAAAATTTAATTTACACTAAAAAAATATGTTTTGCACCGGCCGGGAATCGAACCCAAGGTACTATTCTACCACTAGACCACTGGTGCCTTACGGTTTAGTTCGCAAAATAATCATTAAAACTTAACATTTTGGTTGACAAAGCGGTAGGAATTCAATTGGACAAAAGTTAAAGGAACTCATAATTACTTCATAAGTACCATGGAATTCTATTCTTTTTACCTAAATTATTATTATTATTAACTTTTTTAATGTAACTAGTATTTCAAATGATAAATAATAAGTTTAAACCAAGCAATAAATTACAAAAATATTAATAACAAGTTTGTTTTCTCGTTTATCTTATTTGTATTTCAATGATTTGGAGAAAAAGTTGATTATCAACAACCCCAACCGTCCATATTTAGAATCCGTCTCCAACCATACGGATGTGAGGGACTGAGGGAGCATTTTTTTGGCTCACTCAGCAGCTAAGGCTAGCATGTGCGGGGTGGGAGATGAAACTCGGGACCTGTCTCATATTTGTATTTCAATATATTGTAATTGAATTACATTTAATTTTATGTTAACTAAATGACTATTAATAATCTATTTTATTCTATTTCGTTCTTTATCAACTAAGCTTGGCTAAAATTAAATTTAAGTTTAATATAAATTTCTCAGAATTCAACTTTTCCGTCGGTTTTCATTACTTTCAAAAAGAATTATGAACAAAACGCCACCTTAAATGTCTCGTTAAATAAATGGTCCTAAACTCAACCTCTTCAACCATTTTTAATGTTGGCATGTAGATTTTCTATAAGTTTTGTCAAATGCAAGGGTATGTAATGGTGATAAAAAAACCCAAATCAATTAAAAATTGTTTATGTTGGTTATAAGAAATGTTATTTTAATAATATTTAAAAAAAAAGGAAATAAAAACAGACAAAAACGGTCAAGATAACGGAAACTTTGTTGACTAGTAGGAGACTGACACGTGGCATATGACAAAAATTCAAAACGTAAGTTCAATCGGCCGTTCAAATGGTGTGTGTATAACCGATTAACTGGCAAACAAATCTTCAGACTTTTTCATCTGTAATACTTATCAATGAATGTAAAGAAGAAGAAAAAATACTGATAAGATCCGAAAAGAATATAAGATTGCATCTAAAATGGTTAAAGAAGATTTCTACACTATCGTTATCTTTCATCAAATGAAGTCTTTTTCTCTACTTACACTTGGCCTATCAACGTTAGAACTTATTTTCTATTGTTGACCATTATATATTCTATGCCTAGTTTACTCCTCTTCACCGCCCACCGGAATATTTAGATCAGGCACAAAAAACGAACCCACCGCCTCCGCCTTCGACCCTTCTACCGCACTTTGCAAATCCATCTGAAACCACAATATAATTACACCAGATTCTCTATAATTTCTTTAAAATAAAGAAACAAAGGTTAAAAGCTTTAAAAGAAAATTTTCAACTGACTTCTGTATTTTAAAAACTTTAATATTGATTATATTATTAAAATATTTAATACAATTAATATCCCAACAAATTATCAAATAAACTTTATATAAAAAATACTAATATATTCAATTTCATTGATGGGGAAAAAATCTTTCTTTTCAACATTTTAATTTTAAACATTTCTCCAAAAACTTGAAAACATCTGTCCATTTTTTCAAAATGCTTTGGGAGAAGCTATTGAAGCAAAAAAAATGTATGATAGCTATAAAATCTTCTTTTTATATATTTTGGAGAAACTGTCAATCTTACTCTAAAATCTCCAAAAAGAAAGTTGCACTCGACTCTGACAATTTCTCCATTTTGGAGATTTCAACAATAACGATAATGCTAAAACATTCGATATATTTAGTAATCCCAACAAGCTTTTAAATAAATTTTATATAAAATTATAACTTCATTGGTGAAAACAAAAAATATACATTAACGTCTTTTCAACATTTAATTTCAGATAGTTCTCCAAATGTGGAGATTTTTATCCACTCTCTTGCTTCCTCCATTTTTGAAGAAAGTTGTGTATATATTGGAGCAAAAAAAATATACGAAAATCTTAATTTTCTTCATTCTAAAGAATCAGTTGGAAATGCTCTAAATATTGGGTTCGTTTGGTTTGGTTTGGTTTAGTTTCAGTTATTTGTTTGTTATTATCATTTTCATGATCAAATCCATATCCATTTCAATATGTGTTGGTTTTTACCTTCATCTTCTTGAGGCTCTCATTCTCCTTTCTCTGTTGCTGGCATGTGGCTTGTAAGCTTGCTAGTTGCTGCAAATCACAAAGGAAACTATAATATCAGCATATTAAGCTCCACATAAACAATCGAAGATTAATGATCCAATTTCATCGTACCCGTTTCAATTGCTTTCTTTCCTTCAATAACGTTGTCTCATCCTCTTTAAGTTCAGCCAACGTCTACAAACAACCGAACAAACCACATAAATAACATCTCCAAGGAAAGGAAAGTTCGAAAGATCTGAAGATAACAGTCAGAAAAATCCTAAGGCGCCCTGAAAATAACAGCCAGAAAAATCCTAAGGGGTCGTGAACTTGAAATAACAGCCAAGAAAATCCTAAGGGACCTGAAAGGAAAATCCTAAAGGACCTTGAAAATACCAGCCAAGAAAACAGTGGATGTCCATGCCAACTCGACTAAGGGGTTGTTTGGCAGTTGCTGAATGGTTTGGTGCAGAATGATTAAGTGGTCGGAATGATTAAGTGGTCGGAATGATTAAGATGCTCTTATGATATAGTGCAAAATGAAATATGGTTGTTTGGTAATTGTTCATAATGAAATCAGGGAGCTAAATGGTTAAGGGAGACCCAAGATACAAAATCATTCAGAGATTTTGGAACCATTAAGAGACAGATTTTTTTTTTTTTTGCCAAACAAGATTCACCTCTTAACGATTCAGAGGTTGTTTTTTAATTGAACCATTAAGAGGTAAATAAACAACCCCTAATGCAATAGGAGCCTAAAGGTAACGATTAGGAAAAAATCCTAAGTGGGCCCGATTAGACTTTAACTGACGACCTATTGGGGAGAATCACCAAGGTCGGACATTTATTTGCTAGTTGAGTTGGTCTACAAAGTAAAGGGGTTACCTTCTTCTTTCGTGGTCTCTTTGTGGGGGTTGTTTCATTCGGCCGAATAACCTGAAAATACAAATCAATATGGCAATCAACGATTAAGATCAACGGCTCTTATTCATGATAACATTTAGCAAATATAAAGCGAGCGATAACTATAAAATTAAGAACACAAGATCTAGAAACGAGAATACTGTCATCATTGACATGTGAAAAGACCCTGATCATTTTTTTCATATAAAGTAAACGGGACCTACAATCATATTATCATTTCCTACGATACAATATAAAATAATGCTAAATAAATAATATAAAACCCTTTAATCTTCGATTTCCCCGAAACAAGAAATGATAGAGATACCCTCTAATATGCATATGCTTGTCTTATTTGAAAGACACCAACGTTTGTTTTGCACACGTAGAAACCAATGCCAATCTTAATATCAATTCAAAAGAAAAAAATGTGTACTTTATAATCTAAAATAATATTTTTTGCACCATTTTTCCTTTCAAATATATATATATATAAAAGATCAGGTTAAGATGAAAACCCTTTAGAAAATATAGGGTAAAGAACCTCAAATTTGTGTTGCTTGATTTTGAAACAAGACCCTTTTGGGAATAATAAAGGCTACAAATTTGAACAAGCAGCCAAATATCAAACCGTATTAACCATGTCTTTTGAACCAATTGTTGTAGGTTTAAAACCGATGTTTACTTTTTTGACCCTTTTCTTAAAAGATCACAAAAATTTGACCTTTACTAGAACGAAAATTTAGATTTGCTCTAAATAATCCCCAAAACAACACAAGATTCGACTTCATACCTACGTAGTTCAATTTAGGATGCACTTTAGTACGTGGGATGGGTATTGTCCCACATGGGTCATTTTGGCACGACAATAAGAATGCCACACGACTTTGACTGAGTAAGATAAAAATAAAGCATCAAAATAAATAGAACAAAAAATTAAAAAGTACTAGACAAGATATGTAAATTACTAAAATACCCTTCATTTACTTACCTCATTCTCGTGAGTAAAAGAATTTTATTTTTCTTTAAAGAAAAATCAAGAAATCTTGCCATGCACGCCCATGTAAAAGAATTTTTATTTTCCATTAAAGAGAAAAAAATCAAGAAATCTTGTCATGCAGGAACCATTTATTTGACCAGAATTCTATAGACCCTGGGACCAATCACTTGTTATAAATGTTGAGTGCTAGTGTCACACACCCATCTAAATTAACAAACAAAAGACATAATCCTAACCGTTAAAAACATAGATCATCCTTTTGACTTTGTCAACCAATACTTCTTGAATTAAATAAACCCACATGGAATTTTTTTTTAACTCACCAATAGAAATAGACAAGCAGATACGGTTACACACAATTCCCAAGACTCGCAACACACCGGATTATTGCCCTCTTTCTTCTTCTTCTTCCACACACACACCCAATAAAGTGCACAACTACTACCCAACACTCGCACCAAACACACACAGAGACCCTTAAACTTGCCACGAAAACACGCCAACTATATAAATGGCATATACCCATAAAAGTAAAAAGACGAAAATACCCTTGAGGGTATGTTTCATTTACGATTTTGGGTGGGTGGCATTCGTCTTTTTCAACAAAATCTAGATGGGTATTGACTTTGACGGGTTTGTGTACACGAGTCATGTGTTTATCAACTACTATGAGAGATGTGAATTGACTAAAGTGTCCTTTGGAAGGAAGGGTATTTTCGTAAAAAGGGTCTGGGAAAAACGTGGAAAGTCGTTTTGTGACTCTGTGCGTCGAAGGGAAGTCACTTGCTTCTCCTTGAAAAAAATATTTATATAATTACTCGTGGGTATTTACAAATATGGTAAAAAGGGCAAAAGGGTAATTGGTGCTCTAGTATCCTGGTTTTGGTTAGAGCATCTCAACATTTATGATATATTTTTTCTAAAATATAAAAATAGAATATTAAAAGTCAGAATCTCTAAAAAAAAATCAATTCTAACTCCAACAGCTATCCATACTTCTATACTATATTATAAAGATGACATAAAAAACTCTTAAAAACAAGTCTTAAAACTTAATGTACCGCTATTTAATGTTAATTACTTAAAAAACAATCATTAAAGCTGTATGTACTACATTTAATGTTATTTATTAATTTTCAATCATTATCTCTAACCATTTTAACTCCTTAAAATCATTTCTCACTTTAACTCTCCTAAAATAACTCTCATCATAATTAAATATAAAATAAAAATCAAATTTTAAATATAAAAAATCTAACAAAATATTTTATAAAATAAATTATATTATTAAACCAAAATAAATAAATTATATTATTAAGTTTAAATTAAACAAATTTATATAAAAAAAATCATTATTACTCTCTCACAACCATCCAAAATCGTAATGTAAATCGACAAAAAACAGAAAATAAAATGAAACATTAAAATCGTGATGTATCTAACTGAATTGCGCAAGTACACTTCTAGTTTTATTTTAAAGATTGTAACATTAATTAACAATTAATAAAATATTATTTCTCTATCATAAACAATTTACTTCAATATTCAATATTTCTTATCGTAGAAAAATTAAAATATTATTATTCTTTTTAAAGTAGGTTTTAGAAATTTTCTTCAAATTTGAAAATATTTATATTATCTCCTATTTTCTCGCATTCAAGATAGCACTACTATTGGAGGAATTTTTTTGTTAAAATCGTTTTTTTTTCCTATTTTAGCATAGTTTTTGTAGATGATCTTACACCCTAAATTTTCTGAAAACAAAAAATAAAAGAGTATTTATTTGTTGTATAAAAATACTATACATTTTGAGTAAAACGTTAATTATCTATAACCTTAACCGGTCCCACACAAAACCACATGTAAAGAGGCTTTTCAGAGCTAACACAACAATTAAGGCTTAGGTCAAGTTTGCTTCGCTCCTATGCCAACTAAGCTACAAATAACACGCATAAATCTTATAAATATATATACATATATATATAAAGGAATAAAAAGGGTAACACATACAGGGGAAATTTGGTCAACGTTGCGAAAACCATGGAATCAACATCATCGGAAACACACGCCGATGAGATCTGGCTTCTACAATTTTTTGCATGGGCCAAGGGTAAAACGGTAAATTTACAAACTGAAAAACCGGTAAAGTAGGGGGAGTATTTGATCTGACAAATCCAGAACCGGTGACCTGTAAATTAGGCAACCTACTAGGGGTATTATCGTCATAAAATAATCAACGCCATCAACAAACACGAGAACCAAATGAGTAGAAACCACCGTCTGAATGCCAAAACAAACCACCACACAAACACAACCACCGCCATTAAAAACAAGGAAGTAAAAACAAACAACATATATACATACACACACCTTAGATCTCGATACATCTGACCGATTCAGAATCAATCGGCTCGACTCCTCGATTCCATCGCCGCCGCCGCTGACGGAAGTAGCACCACCACCGCTCCATGACAACGGAGTTGTAGGACTAGCCCTAGCCTCCGGCGATTTCTTAGCGACGTCGGACGGAAGTAACGCCGCCTGCGGAGGAGGTCTGGAACGGCGTTGGCGGATGCTCCAAGCTAACGGAGGCGATGAGTTGAGGTGCGACGGTGACGGAGGAGGTGGTTGACGGAGTGTGAGGAGGACGTGAACGACTAAGTCGTCGTCATCCATGGCGGATTTCAGCCAGTTATCGTCGTCAGTCATGGTGGTGGTGGTGGTGGCAGAGAGAAAGTAGGGGAAAATAATAATGGGTGTTAGGGGGTGGGTTTTATATGTATTTATTATTAGAGTAAATTACGTTTTTAGTCCTTATGGTTTGTTGAAAGTTTAGATTTTCATTCTTGTGGTTTTGAAATTAGAATTTTTGTCTCTATGGTTTATAATTCATTACCTGATTTGTTTTTATGATTTATATTTTATTATTTTTTTATCCCTATGATTTACAGTTCATCTATGTTTTAGGGGTTGTTTGTTTACCTCTTAAGAGGTAAATCATATTTGGCAAAAAAAATGTTTGTCTCTTAATGGTTCTAAAACCCTCTATGATTTTGGCATTGTTTGGCAAATAAAATGTAGCTTATAAACTAGTTTTTTTTGTACATGTTTGGATGACCATAAATTAGCTTATAAGTTGCTTATTGAAAAGCTACTCATAGTAGCGTTTTGAAAAACTAGCTGATATAGTCTTTGTATCCTGACTCTCCCTTAAACATTTAGAATTCTAATTTCATTCTGAACAATTAAAAAACAATCGTATTTCATTTTGTACTATATCATAAGAGTTTTCTTAATCATTTTGCACCAAACCATTCAGCAACTGCCAAACAGCCCCATGTTCATTCATATTTAAAAGTAGTGTTTTGGTCTTTGGGATTAAAATATAAATGAATTACAAATTATAGGAATGAAAAACAAAATTTCAAAATCATAAAGACGAAATACGTGAATTATAACAAACTATAGGGACTAGAAATATAATTTACTCTTATTATATGTGTGAGAAGAAGAGAAGGGAAGAGAGAGTGTATATTGGTATTTGTTGGTGTAGGAACGAATGGGTGGAGCTTGGTGTGATGAGGGTGGGACCCACTTTTTGCTTGAGACGTGGAAATGACCGCCTTGCCCTTGCACCTTTTTTGCTTTCTATTATATGTGTAAATGGAAAAGTCAGGGTGTAATTTGTCAATTTACCATTTTTTGCATAAGGTTTACTTTTATAAACCAACATATTGGGATGGGAATAAAATAAGAAACCATATATAAGTGTGTGTGTTTTTTTCTTTTTCTTTTAATTATAGGGGTTTTAGAAAAACAGTTAGGAATATCCTCGATGGTTTGGAATAACTTAGGGTGCGTTTGGTACAGAGATTTGAAGGCAGAGAAATGGAAATGGACCCTAATTCCCTTGTTTGGTAAGTCAGAGAAAAGAAAACCTGAGAAATAAATGATTTCCATTTCTCTACTTTTATTTCCCCCCAAAATAAAAAGAAATAGTGGGAATTGAAAAATTGGATTCTCTGGGAATTGAAAAAAAGACACGGAGAGTTGGTTCCCAACTGCACGCTGATCCTCGTGAACATAAAAAAATGATCCAAAAAAAATCTCGTTTTGGGGTCGGGATTTTCCCGGGGCAGCCCCGGGGGTGCCGGGACGACTCCAGGCAGTCGGTGCCACGGTAACCCAAACAAATGGGGTCGGTTTGGGACGAAACTTTGCGTGATGCCTCGTGAACATAAAAAAACATGATACCCAAAAAAAATTCTCATTTTGGGGTCGGGATTTTCCCGGGGCCCGGTCCGAGCTCGGGTTTTTACGGTAACCCGACCAAACGGGGTCACTTTGGGACGAAACTTTGCATGATGCCTCGTGAACATAAAAAAACATGATCCCCAAAAAAATCTCGTTTTGGGGTCTGGATTTTCCGGGGTGCCTGCCCGGGCTCGGGTTTTGCCGGTAACCCGAGCAGACAGGGTCCGTTTGGGACGAGACTTTGCGGGAGACCTCGGGATCATATACGAACATGATACCAACGATGAATTTCTCGTTTTGGGGTCGGGATTTCCCGGGGTGCGGGTCGGAATGATGTTGAACTACTTTTTGATTTAACTAATGCATTTTAATTATTAACTTATGTATTTTAATTATTAAATTATGCATTTTAATTATTAATTTATGCATTTTAGTTATTAATTTATGAATGCAAATGATAGGTTGGTATAATTCTCTGTTGAAATCTATGTGCTCCCAAACAAGAGAAATGATTCTCTGTTACATTTTCTCTGCTGAATTCTCTGTGCTACCAAACAGGAGAGTCAATTCCTATTCTCCAGACCAATTCTCTTTCTCTGCAATTCCATTCTCTGCAATCATTTCTCTGCAATTCCATTCTCTGTACCAAACGCATTGGTGACTTTTAAGGAAAATTTTCAGAGGTTCAGGCTTTAGTGTCAGTTGAGTTAATTCCACGAGGTTATATATAAGTGTTTGTGGTGTGGTTTAGTGTTTAATAGATCGTGGCATAAGCAATCAGATTAGCTCCATCATTCCATTATTGTGTCGGCAAGCCTGGACAGTTTTCCTGCTTGCGGATTTTTCCTGCGCTGATTCAGCAAGTACAGTTTGGGGGGAGACGGACGTCGACCCAACCTTATGAGTATTCTGACTATAACAGTACGCTAGGCGGCCAACCTCATGGATCACACATCTGGTTTTTACCGAAGGTTTTCTGGTTAAGAGCTTATCGGTATGGGTCACCGACTTACTTTATCATGTAACATTTTTAGCTATCAGAATGGATTATGTAAGATCTCACATCGATTGGTGGGGGGAACTAAGGTTGCTTTAAAAGTGACTTTACATCCTCTATTGGACGCGTTTTAATATCGTGAGTCCATATGTGAATAAATCAGATAGTATGTGGTACAGTTTGGCCTGAGATGTTAGAAATGGTATCAGAGTCGAGAACACCGGTGTGCCAGCAAAGATGTTGAGCTCCCAAAAGGAGGTGGATTGTAAGATCTCACATCAGTTGGGGAGGAAAACTAAGATTATCTTATAAGGCACTGGACACCTATATTAGACGCATTTTAAAACTATGAGTGCAGGTGTAGACAAAGACGACGATATCTGGTACGGTTGGTCTGGGATGTGTGTAAGAGTTTTCTATCTCGTTTATCGGGTAAGATGGTTGATCCTTGATATGTTTTTTACGAGGTATGATTCTCAGTATTTGTCATGTTCACCCGGTAAAGTAAGTGACACCTGGTTGGTAAACCACGATTGGATCCTAAATTAAGATGTATAAGTGGTTTAAGGATTTTTTTTATAGCATGAATTGATCTATATATGGCCAAAACAATAAATTGAGGTGCAATGCTATTTATTTTGTTGGTACATAAATATGATGTATGGAAAGTGATAATACTAAGTTTATAGTTCATACAACATGAAATAGAAAATAATAATACACGTAATACAATTAAGTTATGTGAAAAAATATAAGATGTGACTGAATCACGATTTCATATTTCAAAACCGTAAACCAAATCGCATAATGTAGTTTATAAAAGTTATAAGATACATGTATCGTGAAAGTTCTAATTGTGTTTTGGTATAATGTTGATGGTTTTTGCAGTACGTTGAATACTGCTACAAGCATTCATGCTATCCAAAGGTCTATTTATTTGGTGTTGATCCCTTTTTAATCAAGGTTCAAAATGGCGTGAGGCATGACATGGTGGCGAAGTCAAACCTCAAGCCTTACATGCCATAGTGAGGATGTGACGTTTTTTAAGATGTGACATCAGCCGACAAATTTGTATGTCACATATAGAATTATATGTATATATACATATATGTTTTCTATATAGATGAAGGATCGTGTGAGAAAAAAAGTGAACGTAGAAGGTAAGGATGGATTCGGACCCTTTATCACTTTTAATGTCACCCTCACCCATGAATTACGCTTCTTACGGGAATTGATTCGGTGCATCTCATACTAACGTGCATATAATGATGAAGATCCCTTCTCACCCTTCTCAACATAACTTTCATTCTCATCGAAACTCAACAATTTATATATATTATTAAACTATGTTTTCTATATATTATTCAGTCAGATAATTATATTAAAAACATTACGTCTATAATAGATGAAGAAACATCATATAGGTTATTATTATAGAAATGGTATTCGATCAAATATTCAAAATATAATTTAGAAGAGTAATTTTACAACTTCGTTTTAATTGTGAGTCCATGATATGTATGAGAGTCACGACAGTTATAATGTGTGAAAGGGGAAGGGGCACCGAATATATTGTTTAACTATTAGAAACTCGTATATAGGGGGGGGGGAACCGGAGAAGGAGATGGACAAGTGATGGAACCGACGAACCCATAGTGGCCGATGAGTTTAACAGTTGGAGAAGAAAATGGTGGGGTGGGTATACGTAATATTATTATATTTTTGTTAAATTTTCTAATATAAAATTAAATAAATGAGAAAATAACAAAAATGTCTTGGAGTTAACGGATGTTGTTAAAACTGTTAGCCTAATGGAACAAAAACGAAACAAAGTGGCAACCACAATGATCAAAATACAATCGGTTTATACTATGGATTAGACTAGATAGTGAGTGACAACCACAATAATAAAAAAGTGTAATTAATTTAAAATAGATGTCAGACTTGAAAGTGAGTGATAATACGAGGACCAAAAGTGTAATTTACTTCAAATTAAAGTAACTACACTATTATCATATAACAGAAAATATATTTAACCAAAATGAAAATACTTTATTTTAAAGAAATCTAGCATGTAACAGGCCACACGTAACTCTACCTCATTGTTTTTCGTCTAAAGAATTGTTTTCTATCATAAATTATTTAATACCACTTAACAGTTTTTCTGAAATTATTTTTATTTTTATCATATTTATAATTTACCGATAACCAAAAATATTTTTTTATTTTCAATAACTTACTTTTAAAATCTTATATTAGTATTATATAATATCTCAAATATTTAATTACTATAACATGCTAACGAGTTGACGTGTAAATTTTGAAAATTGACATGCAAATTGACGTATAAATTTTGAAATTTGACATGCAATATATATTTTAAATGATATTGAACATAAAATTTATTTTTTTAAAACCTTTTAAATTCCTGACCTTCACATCTTCTTATTTTTTGAAGGGTGTCTTAGGCTATGCCTAGACTAATCCTTTAGCATATTATGACTGTAAGACATCAACCCTGATTAAACCTCTGTGGTCACAATTATTGTGTACGATTGGATTCGAACTCTAAGCAGATGGGATATTCCACCACATCCCCCCAGAGTCTTAACCAGTACGCCACAACCCCTGTAGTTCATTCACATCTTCTTTTATATCCCACCCTTTCCTTTCTATGGGTCCGACATTGTCAATGCATATTGGTTCGTGGAACATTGTCCAAACAATATTCATCCCTCGAACATCCTCTTTAGAACATGTCCCTGGCATCAACCGAGAGAAACGTCGTGAAAAAGGAACAATTTTCATTGTTGTGGATTGGTAAAAATTATGGATTTCATCCATGTGGTTTCAAAATTTTGGTTTTTGGCCATATGGTTTGCAATTCATTTCTATTTTCGTCACTGAGGTCAAAACACTACTTTTAAGTAGGAAAGACTAAAATTGAAATGAATTGTAAACCATATGAATGAAAAAAACAATAAAATTTAAAATCATAAGGGCAAAGTAATGACCAATAAACCTTAGAGATGGAAACCGTAATTTCATAATTATAAGAACGAAGATAGAAATTTTCAACAAACCATAGGGACTAAAAACGTAATTTACTCCTTAAAGTATCAAAATCTTTAGTTTGCTTAGGGGTGTGGAAAACCCGAATAGTATCTGAACTCGAACCGAAAATAAAATGTTAATGCAAAACCTGAATACCCCGAAATCTAAAAATCTGAAACCCGACTTTGGGGGGTTATTTGGGGTCGGGTTAGATTTGATCTTTGACCACCGACTCGTTCGAAAACCCGAAATAATATATAGATATATATTTCAAATATTATATAAATATATTTATTTATCTAATTATCTTTTGAAAATCGTAAGTTCTAGTTGATCGAAATGTTTCATAATTTATAAACTTACTATTGATTTAATCAATCTTTCAATCGATTAAATTATCCTCAAAATCGATTGAGTTTAGTTATACTTTTGCATTAAAATAATACCAACCCGAAACCCGACCAACCCAAACCCGAAACAATCTGAAATCCAAAACCTAAAATTCAGGTCTTCATTTCCATATCGGAAATTCGATCTTGTATTTGGTTTGCCTACCCGAATCCGTCCAATGTACACCCCTGATTTTTGCTCTCATTTTAATTAAAAGATTATCCACGTGTGAAGGTAACAAAAAGAAAAATAAAAAAAAAAATCAGGTGTTCAATACTTCAATTCCGGTAACTAGGGGTGTCAAAAATAACCGAAACCGAATAACCCACCCGAACCGAATGAAATTTGGGTTAAACGGTTTCGGGTTATTCGGTTTTCGGGTTAAACGGTTCGGTTAACCGAATAAGGATTCTTATTCGGTTCGGTTTTCGGTTAAATTTTTCCTAATTCGGTTAAACCGAATAACCCGAATAACACATTCTACTAATATTTTATATATATCAAGTTCATAAAAAATAAATCAAATACATGTTATATTATTATTATTTTACATATTTTAATGCTATATAATGTTTTTATTGATAGTAGATAATGTTTTTTTTTATCATATTATGTTTTTTTACTTGATTTAAAACTTCGTATGAAGAAAAATAACATCATTTGGTAGATATTGGTTATTGATAGATGATGTTTTTACTTAATATAAATCAATTGTTGAGTATGAATGGATGATACAATTATATATTAGAAGCAACGGATATTTAATTTGGAAAATTATTTGAGCATGTGTCTAACAAAAAAATACAAATGCTTATTTGGTTTAACCGGGTACCGAACCGAATAACCCGAAACCGAATAACCCGAAACCGATTAAACCGAACCTTATTTGGTTTGGTTATCGGTTATTTTTAAAAAGCTTGAAAACCGATTAACCCAAACCGAATAAACCGAAAACCGATTTAACCGCCCGAATAACACCCCTACCGGTAACTCAAGATTGAGGGGTTGTTTGTTTACCTCTTAATGGTTCCATTAAGAGGCAACATTTGAATCGTTAAGAGATAAATCTTGTTTGAAAAAAAAAGTCTGCCTCTTAATGGTTTCAAAACCCAATGAATGATTTTGTATCTATCTATCTACAAAAGGGGCTGGAAACAGGTCGAAAGTAGGGCGGAGGGTGTGCGTAGCGGATTTGATCATCCTCTGCTCGTAGGGATCCGGGGCACCGCCCAGAAGCGTCATAGAGAAAAGGAAGTTTGGAGGAGAAGCAGTCGAGCTCATTCCCTTCGCTTCCACCATCTTTTGGTCAAAAGAGTAAGGGGCCATTTACAAAATGGTTACCCAGTAAGTGATTACTGGGGAATTTACCATAGCAGATGAACATGACAAGAGGATAAGATCTTACCCGGTAAGAGTCAGGATAAGGATGAAGAGTCTTACCCGGTAAGAGAGAGCGATAACTCTTACCCGGGTAAGCGCGTACCGGGTAAATTGTTGTATAAGATACCATTGTGATGATTAAAATCTTACCCGGTAAAGCAAGTTATTGTGTCGAATTTTATTGGTAAGCGCTTATCGGGTAAGAATTTGGGTAAACGACCCCTAAAAGTATTAAATCCCAAAAGTCCTAGAATCCCCTTCTTACCGATCTGTAATGAGCTAACAAAAGGCTTAGAATTAATGCTTTGACCGGTAATGTCGAATCTAAGAACGTGTTGTGCCTTCTACGGGGATGCGCACTTAGGAAAGCGCGAACAGTTGAGCGGCCATCGGCCCTTCCGTGCACAGATATAGATTTATTTTTCGTACCTGGTCCAACCTCACAACCCTTCGCGGGTTGGTAAGAAGTCAGTCTTGTTTGGTAAGACGGAATTTGTCCCGGATATCATCATGAACAATTAGCAAACAACCATATTTCATTTCGCATTATATTATATTAACCTCTTAGTCATTCAGACCACCTTCTGCATTCTCACTAAACCTGTCAGCAATTGCCAAAATTTTCACTGAGGTTTCAACTAGGTTTTTTCAAAATACCAACACCGCCGATGATGGGCAGCTGCGATCTGCCGGCGACTCCGGCCAAACAAACACCGCCGTCTCCTTTCTCAAAGCCCTACATCCTTCCGTCAATTCTCATCTTCCAATTCCGACGATAATCACGAACATCGAACTCCACCTTCACAATCACAATCACAATTTTCTTCTTCATTGTCATTTCTTTTCAACGACGTGAAAGCTAGTCACAAACAAACATTGCCGCCTCGAAGTCCGTCGTTATTTGATTCCAATCCTAGCGCCGGTGATGCTCGGACTCGGAAGGACGATGACGAAAAAATCCGTAAATATCCTCGCTCCTCTGTTAAACCACCGACATCCTCTCCGCCAACGATGTCGTTTCAGGAGAACAAAAATAGGAGTTGGTTTGATGTGTTGGCGGAGAGAGAGAGGCTTTACAAGTTGCAACATTCTCAAGATGAAACGAAAACGAAGCCGAATGCAGGTATGTGATTTTATTTATAGTTAGCATATTTGATAATGTTTTGTATATGTAATTTAATAATCATATTACTCGGTATCATATATATATATATATTTCAATTAAATTTGTTTCCTGAATCTGAGTGTTAAGAACACTATGTGAATCTCAGAATCTGTTATGAAGTTTTTTGATTTCGTATTAGTTCATCCATTTGATACAACCTGATGTTCCAGGTAAGAGTTCAGGTTCTATTGCTGGTTTTAGACACGGTTTGAAACTGCGAACTCAGGATTTGAATCAGAAGGTTCCGGCGGCGATTGATGAGATGAAGAGAGAATTTGTGAGGATGTATGCACACGAGGGTTTAGGGAGGAAGTTGATTAATTTGAGGCCTGAGGATAAAGGTAGTAAGAAAATTGGGTTTTCTTTGGGAGAGTCGAGCGAGAGGCTTAGGAAATTGAGGGAACTTGACGAGGAGGAGAACAGAAATAGGAGTGGCCCTGTTGAGTCGGTGTTGAGAGAGAGTCTTTACGTGTTGCAACAGTCTCAAGATGAGAAGAAGACCAAGCCGAATGCAGGTATGTGCTTTTATTTATAGTTAGCATAATAACATGGTTCTTTTGTTTGACTATGTTTGTATATGTAATCAATAATCCTATTAGTCGTCTCATAGATTTCGATTAAATTGGAGTCTTGTAAATGAATGAAACTTTGAGTGTTAACCGTGTCATAGTTGCATAATGTGAAATAAAGTTTGCAATTTAGATCCTGTAGGAAGTCCATGGGAAGTTCAATTTGTAACTGATCCGGAAATACCATTGAACTAAGTTTCTGAATTTCATCAATGACTCCTTCATCATATCGTGATTAAAAAACGAGTCAAAACAATTAGGCGGCAAACCATTGATCAATGTCCACCTACTAATAAAGTCTCTTGAACCACATTATCGAAGGAAATGTTTTTGGCTTTTTGCAATGCCCTTTTTTTCACATTCTATATAAGTTAATCTCAGGGCTGCACGCTTTAGCAGCTGGGCCATAGGCTCTAATTGCCAGGGATTAGTCTGGGCCATAGGCCCAGGATACCCTTTCAAAAAAAAAGTTAATCTCATATCTCATGAATCAAAGAAGAGATGGTTTTAGCATATTTATGTGGTGAAGCATCTCATATTGTGAGATGTGAGTAGATAATGTAGGGGTTGTTTGTTTACCTCTTAATAGTAGAGGTAACCTCTGAATCGCTAAGAGGTGAATTGTTTAGCAAAAGAAAAGTCTGCCTCTTAATGGTTCCAAAACCCTGTGAATGATTTTGTATCATGGGCCTCCTTGAATCATTCAGCACACTGATTTCCTTATGAACAATTACCAAACAACCATATTTCATTTTGCACTATGTCATAAGAGCCTCTTAATCATTATGCACCAAACTATTCAGCAACTGCCAAACACCCCCGTAGTCAATTTATCCCACCGTGTCATTAAAGATTACTTCTTTTCGACAGTTGAACTTTTAAAGCATCATACTCTCAAATGCTATTCCATTCTCTACTAACCATAACGGGAGGCCTTGCATGGCTTTCATTGTCATCAGCTTAAGAGTGAGTAACCAATGCAAACCTAGCCTCAACAACCAGAAGCAGCCTCTTGCTGTGATCTTTTAAGAAATTTTTATTATACATTCATTATCTTCTACCTCCTAAATCTAATGATCCTTCCTGGTACTTTTCAGTAAATTTTTAGGAAGACACATGCTTTAAAGGGCTTGATTAAGTAAAACAAACACATTGAGTCTAAGAAACGTGAGAATATAGGAATTCAACTAAGCGAACAATGACTTCTTGGAAAGAGACATTTAACAATCATTATGAAACTGATTTTTTGCTTTCCACTTTCTTCATCGACCTTGAAACAATATATATATTTATCTTAGCCCTATCTTTTTTCATCCCTCTGTATTTCTAAGTAACTTAGCCTTTTTTTTCCTTTAATTAAGAAAGACCAAAACTACCTCCAGCTACCTGAATTTTATACCCTTCGCACTTGTCGTTAACGATTTGCTCTTCACATTAAAAGGTTCAACCCCAACAAATTTCATAATGCTGCGCCTAATTTTGGAGTATGAAAGGGGAGCTGTGCCCCTGCAATGTCATGTAGTATGAATATTTTAGACAACTAAAATGTGCATGTTTTGTCTTTTCATCCTGCTAATCTTTAGTTTTTTGATGCTTTTTCTTGAAAAGTATAATCTCATATAGATGGGATACGGTACAGGAGTATTTGGAAGTTTTGTTCTGTTAGTACGTTTATATGGGAAGTAGCGCTGATAGCTATTTTTTAGTCTCTATCAAATGTCAAGTTCTTTGACACTCTCTTACAAGGATCATGCTAAATTTGGTTATACGGTTACTTATGTGTCTCATCGATTGTTCTATCGGAAAAATTCATTTCACGTTTCTTTGTTTGCCTAAATTTCTTGAAAAGAAAAAAGCTTGATATCAGAAGTTCAATTGAAAAATTAGGTATCTTCGCTTCGCTTGTAAAACCTCCAGCTCATTCGATTTGCTGGTCGAGCATTAGAGTGTACCATGTGATTGTTTGCTTTATTAGATTAATTGTGTTCCTAAATTTGCTGTTGTACAATGTGTGTGATCAACTGTGTCTATCACTCTATCTCATACATAATCATTATACACTTCTTGCAGCTAAGGGACTTAGCGTACTGAGCCAGATTTTATCGCCACCGAAGGAAATCTTAGTCGAAAAGGTCGTTCTCATGAAGCAGTCTCCCCTTTTTTATTTTACTTTAGCTTCAATGAAAAACTGATCCATACCAGCATGTAGTATATATAATGACTAGGGTATACAAGGGATTCCCCCTGTTTGTTTACTTCTTAATGGTTCCATTAAGAGACAATCTCTGAATCGATAAGAGGTGAATCTTGTTTGGCAAAAAAAGGGTATACCTCTTAATGGTTCCATAACCCTCTGAATGGTTTTGTATCCTGGCCCTCCCTTAATCATTCAACGCCCTAATTTCATTATGAACAATTAGAAACAACCATATTTCATTTCACACTATATCATAAGAGCCTCTTAATCATTCTGCATCAAACCATTCAACAACTGTCAAACAGCCCCTTAGGCCTTCTGTGTTCTGGGATCCACAGGAAGTAAAAAATAACAATGGCCAATGGCCCAAAGAAACGAAAGAACTCGTTACATTTTTCATATGATCTCCTTGTATAGATAGACTCAAAAAACAGTACTTAGTACCCACTGAGCTAATAGCACATTTTGCGAGCCCCCTTCAAAAGCGAGAGATAATCTTTGAATGAAAGAATGAAAAAGGATTCATGAAGATTTAACTACTCAATCGTTATGCTTTGACATAAATTTCATTTTTTTTTCTAACGATTTAGCATATTCAGTGATTTTCTAGTTAACACCCTTGGTGTGTAAAATAAATTATCGTCAAATATGTGTTTCATTTTCTAAACAGAAGGAAGAAGAGGAGGTAGAGCAAGAGGAAGAGATGATGGGTAAGTCTTTCGTCAAGGATCATCTCCTCTAGGGGTGTAAACGAGTCGAGCTTTTAACGAGCTACTCGAGCTCGAGCTCGTTTATCTCGAGCTCGAGCTTAATTATTCTCGAGCTCGAGTCGATCTCGAACAAGAACTCGTTTAACTTATCGAGCCGGACTTTATAATACCAATGCTCGACTCGGCTCGTTCAAAAACTTGATTTAATTTTTCGAGTCGAGCCGAGCCATTCGAGCATACCTTTTTTCGAGCCAAACGTGCTCATATATTTATTAATCATACAATATAAATATAAAAATTATCGAGCTCAAACCGATAAACGAGTTAATCGATCGCGAGTTCGAACCCATAAACGAGCATCGAGCTCGATTACTCAAAAAATATTCGAGCTCGAGCCCTTCATTGAAAGTTAATCGTGCTCGAGTCGAGCTCGAGCCCAGTACTAATTTTTTGATCCCGGCTCGATTAACCTACCACTCGGCTCGGCTCGTTTACACCCCTATTCTCGTCGAGGATAACATCCTCGTCTGACTCTTTTTTCTGTCTTTCTTTTGCAGGAGAGACGTTTGGGAGACTTTCGACTCCCGAGAAGCCTGCGACCACCGCTCTCTCCAAGAACGAGATAGATGCGGAACTTTCCCTTATGACCATCTCCAAGAAGGAGAAAGATGGTGAACTTGCCCTCGTCAAAAAAGTCGTTGAAAAAGAAGACCGAAGCGTTGGGGGTAGACGCCAAAAAGCTGACGATGGAGACGGTTGGGAAGGAACCGTCTTCAAAGGTTGACGACCATCCAAAGGTCACCGACGCAGAGAAGTCGAAGATGCCAACTCCTCCTGGCACGACGCCTTCTATTCAAAAGGAGGCTAAGGAGGGCCCCAAGACCATGTCGATCACGATTAGGGTTCCCGTTGACTTCATGCAGGGGGACAAGATTTATCCCGACATGTTGCTCTGTCTTCAGTTTGCTCGTGACATGCATCAAGAGTTCGAGAGGCTTCGCCGTTTATCTGCGACCTCTTTGAAGAGGGCCGAAGATGCCGAGGCGGCCAAGAACGCCGCAGAGGTTAAATTAGGCGATGCTCTTTCTCAGCTCGAGAAAGAGGTTCGTGCCAAGGAAGAGCTTGGTGGTCGCCTGAAGGAAGCTTTGTCAAAGTTGTCCGCAGAGGGGAAAGTGACTAAGATCGCGTGGACCGAGAATGAAAAAAAGACCGAGGTTCTTAAGTCGGTGGCGGAGGAGGTGCAGGACGCGCTCGCCAACATGAAAGATACAATTAAGGCTTTGGAGTTCATTCGTCTGAAGGCGAATGCGTCTTTGACGTTAAAGAAGAACTCGGCTACTTCTTGAAGATCGTCGGTTCGCTGGAAGATCTTAAATCCGACGATGAGGAAGAAGTGGTCGAGGATATCCCCGAAGGGCCATCCTTGTCAGGGAGGCAGCAGATTAGGCTACTGAAGAAGGTCGACGACTGTTGGTGGTCGTGTCAACACTTGTAATTTTTTTTGGATAATTTTGATACAAGTCTTGGATCTTTTGTTTCCTATAATTGTTGTCCATGTCTTGGTCAACTACGGGCGTCCGAATTAGAGATGGCCAAATGGGCCTGGCCCGGGACCGGGACCAACCCGACAGTCTTTAATCGGTTACGATATTTTAGAAATTTCCCGGCCCGGTCCTGGATTGGGAGCAGTTATACACAACCTCGATATTTTAAAAAATAAATTAAATTTTTATAAGTTACATATAAATTTTTTAATATTTTTAGAAGATTTTCAAGTTTTTGTTTTCAATAACTTTGAAGGCTCTCAAAAACTTTGAAGTGTTTTTTTTTCCCAATATTTCTGCAAGATCTTAATTAAAATAATTTATTTTTACTAGTTGGTTAAACTCTTAGCTAATTATCTCATAGTCTTCTCTCATAGTCTTACTAAGGTTGTTTGGTTGATTATTCATTAAGTTATGTATGGATAAAGTTGTAAATGGATTAATTTGTCTGTATAGATTTAGAAGGTTTTTATTTGAGAGAGTTTTTTCATAAATGGAAGGAACGTGTTTTTTAATGGGAGGGGCTAGTTTGGAAAAAAAACTTGGCTTTCTGCATAAAGCTCTTCCTTGAAATCTTACTTTCTATATCATTAAGCCACTACCAAACAGTCATATATAGTTGACTGAATAAGATGTGAGTCTCATTAAGTTGCTAACAAACAATACGAATCTGATCGATTTTCTTATTTTTCTGCGGACTTGAATCAAAAATTGTGGATCTGAGTCCCAATTTTTTAAAAAAGGAAAAGCGATCAGATTCGTAATTTTTTGGTGTTTTTGAGTTAGGTTCGCAATTACGGACATATATATTGCAAAGTTACGACTACTTTGGATAGAAGTGGCAAGTGTTTGGGATTGCTTATTTAAAACAACTTATGTTTTTTTAAAGTGCTTATCAACTTATGTGCTGACAAAAAAAGTTCTATAAAAAGTGTTTGTATAACTTAGTGGTACCAAAACGTAATATGCTAATAGATCGTTATTTAAGGGTGTTTGAGATTGTTTATACATGTAAAATAACTAAAAAAGTCACAAGTTGTTTCAAATAATTTGACAAGTCAAAATGGTTTTAACTTATCAAAAACTTCTTATTAGCGGTGTGAAAAAACTATAAGCATTTTTTTTCTTCCCCAATCTAATCACTAAAAATAACTTATTAGCGGTGAGAAAAAACTATAAGTCAATAAGAAGTAGGGGTTGTTTGTTTACCTCTTAATGGTTCAATTAATAGGCAACCTCTGAATCGTTAAGAGGTAAATCTTGTTTGACAAAAAAGAGGTCTACCTTCTAATGGTTCCAAAACCATCTGAATTATTTTGTATATTGACCCTGCCTTAACCATTAAGAGCTTTGATTTCATTCTGAACAATTAGAAACAACCATATTTCATTTCACACTATATCATAAGAGTCTTTTAATCATTATGTACCAAACCATTTAGCAACTGCCAAACAGACACCCCTAAGATGTCAAACCACTAATAAAAAATGACTTATTTTAATTAATTTTTATTAATATAGCTTCTTTAATTAAAATATTAGGAAAATGAATATCCACGTGTGAAACTAACAAAAAGGAAAATTCAAATGAAAAATCGGCTGTTCAATTCACTGAAGTGGAATTCATATTTTTCACTCAGGTTTCAACTAGGGTTTCAAAGTACCAACATCGCCGATGATGGCAGCTGCGATCTGCCGGCGACTCCGGCCAAACAAACACCGCCGTCTCCTTTCTCAAAGCCCTACATCCTTCCGTCAATTCTCCTCTTCCAATTCCGACGATAATCATGAACATCGAACTCCACCTTCACAATCACAATCACAATCACAATCTTCTTCTTCAATGTCATCTTATTTCAATGACGTGAAAGCTAGTCTCAGACGAACATCGCCGCCTCAATTACCGCCTCGAAGGTCGTCGTTATTTGATTCCAATCCTAGCGCCGGTGATGCTCCGTCTCGGAAGGTCGGTCTCGATGAAATCCGTAAAAACCTTTCCGAGTTCCGTCGCTCCTCTGTTAAACCACCGACATCCTCTCCGCCAACGGTGTCGTTTCAGGAGCTTTACAAACGGAGTGTACTGCCGCAAGCTGACCTAGGGTCTAGCTCTGAAGAAAGTTCCAAAAAAGCGCTGTTTTCTATGAAATCAATCCGTTTGAGCTTAAAAAACCAGACGACGAGTTCGTCGCAGTCGCAACAACCTGAAGTAACAGGTAAGAGTTCAGGTTCTATTGCTGATTTTAGACACGGTTTGAAACTGCGAGCGCAGGATTTGAATCAGAAAGTTCCGGAGTCGATTGGGAAGGATAAGAAAGATGTGGTGTCGGATGAGATGAAGAGAGAATTTGTGAGGATGTATACACACGAGGATTTAGGGAAGAAGTTGAATAACTTGAGGCCTGAGGTTAAAGGTAGTAAGAAAATTGGGTTTTCTTTGGGAGAGTTGAGCGAGAGGCTTAGGAAATTGAGGGAACTTGACGAGGAGGAGAACAGAAATAGGAGTGGCCCTGTTGATTCGGTGTTGAGAGAGAGTCTTTACGTGTTGCAACAGTCTCAAGATGAGAAGAAGAGCAAGCCGAATGCAGGTATGTGCTTTTATTTATAGTTAGCATAATAACATGGTTCTTTTGTTTGACTATGTTTGTATATGTAATCAATAATCCTATTACTCAGGTATCATAGATTTCGATTATATTTGTTTCTCGAGTCTTGTAGATGCATGGTCCTTTGAGTGTTAACCGTGTCATAGTTGCATAATGTGAAATAAAGTTTGCAATTTAGATCCCATAGGAAGTCCATAGGAAGTTCAATTTTTAACTGATCTGGAAATAGCATTGAACTAAGTTTCTGAATTTCATCAATGACTCC
The DNA here is from genome assembly GCA_954870635.1 of Arctium minus. Taxonomy (NCBI): domain Eukaryota; kingdom Viridiplantae; phylum Streptophyta; class Magnoliopsida; order Asterales; family Asteraceae; genus Arctium; species Arctium minus. The sequence goes on from OX941091.1 coordinate 3,793,237, forward strand.
TTCATCATATCGTGATTAAAAAATGAGTCAAAACAATTAGGTGGCAAACCATTGATCAATGTCCACCTATTGATAAAGTTTCTTGAACCACATTATCGAAGGAAATATTTTTGCAATTGTATTTTTTCTTTCTTCATATAATTCATCTCCTTCACATTCTCTATAAGTTAATCTCATGTCTCATAAATCAAAGAAGAGATTACTTCTTTCCAACAGTTGAACTTTTAAAGGATCATACTCTCAAATGCTATTCCATTCTCTACTAACCACAATGGGAGGCCTTGCATGGCTTTCAATGTCATCAGCTTAAGAGTAACCAATGCAAACCTAGCCTCAACAACCAGAAGCAGCCTCTTGCTATGATCTATTAAGAAGATTTTAATATACATTAATTATCTTCTACCTCCTTAATCTAATGATACTTCCTGGTACTTTTCAGTAAATTTTTAGTAACACGCATGCTTTAAAGGGCTTGATTAAGTAAAACAAACACATTGAGTCTAAGAAACGTGAGAATATAGGAATTCAACTAAGCGAACAATGACTTCTTGGAAAGAGACATTTTACAATCATCATGAAACTCATTTTTCGCTTTCCACTTTCTTCATCGACCTTGAAACATATATATATATATTTATTTATTTATTTATTCATCTTAGCCCTATCTTTTTTCATCCCTCTGTATTTCTAAGTAACTGAGTCTTTTTTTTAATTAAGAAAGACCAAAACTACCTCCAGCTACCTGAATTTTATACCCTTCGCATCGTCAACCATTTGTGCTTCACATTAAAAGGTTCAACCCCAACAAATTTCACAATGCTGCGCCTAATTTTGGAGTATGAAAGGGGAGCTGTTCCCCTGCAATGTCTTGTAGTATGAACATTTTAGACAACTAAAATTTGCATGTTTTGATGCTTTTCTTGGAAAGTATAATCTCATATAGATGGGATATGGTGCAGGAGTATGCGGAAGTTTTGTTCTGTTAGTACGTTTATATGGAAATTGATAGCTATTTTTTAGTCTCTGTCAAATGTCAAGTTCCTGGACACTCTCTTAAAAGGATCATACTAAATTTGGTTATACTGGTACTTATGTGTCTTATCGATTGTTCTATCGCATTTCACGTTTCTTTGTTTGCCTAAATTTCTTGAAAAGAAAAGCTTGATCTCTGAAGTTCAATTGCAAAATTAGGTACCTTTGCTTTGCTTGTAAAACCTTCAGCTCATTCGATTTGCTGGTTGGGCATTAGAGTGTACCATGTGATTGTTTGCTTTATTAGACTAATTGTGTTCCTAAATTTGCTGTTGTACAATGTGTGTGATCAACTGTGTCTATCTCATACATAATCATTTATACATTTCTTGCAGCTAAGGGACTTGGCGTACTGAGCCAGATTGTTGGAACTCCGAATTTTATGTTATCGCCACCGAAGGAAATCTTGGTTGAAAAGGTTGTGTTCGTGAAGCAATCTCTTTTTTTTTTTTTCATTTTTTACTTTAGCTTCAATGAATTATTGACCCATACCAGCATGTAGTATATATAATGACTAGGGGTATACAAGTGATTCCCCCTTTCAGCACCTTGGAGCTCATTTATACTTTTTATAGTGGTATAAGAAGATTTTAACAAGCTTCCTTATGATGTCTATTTTTCAGTCTTTAGTATTATGTCTATTTATACTTTTAGGCCTTTTGTATGTCCATACAATTGAAACTCTGCACTTATTTTTTACATGGATCTTGAAGAGGATGTGGGTCTGTGGTCAACATGGCTTCACATTTGGCATCATTTGTGAGGTCTCATGTTCATGCTATCTGCTAATGAAATTATTTTCTCCTCTAGGTCTTGCTCAATTGACCAAGTCAGGTAGTACTTTAGGATGAATATATATAGAAACATTATTGTTCGAGAATGCCATATATTTCTTTTGGCTAAAATGATCCCTCATTGAGCATCTAAATTGAGTTCTATTGTAGATAAAAGACATTTATGCTATACTAGATAATCATGACTCAAGAGTGTATTACTATATTAGGTAGCATGATGTGGTTCTTCTAACTTTCAGGGATGGATCACATACTTTTATTGTAAAACCCACGATTTCTTTTAGAAAAAAAAAATTCAAGATTTGGGCACAGCTGCTTTTGATAGTGCATGGAGCTGCAATGGCTTAAGTTTTTGATTTTGTATTATTATTATTGATAATAGAAGTAATTTAGTTTTTTATTTGTACAGTACTTCCATCCAGATCACATGTCATCTTCAGAGAAGCAGAAGCTTCAGCTTAAAGAAGTCAGGGACAAATTTAAGATGTCTGAATCAGACTGTGGATCCGCCCGTGTTCAAGGTATAGTCCAATTTCAACTTCATTATACTTGGATAAAAACCATGTTGCTTTTTTACTTAAAATGCCGTGGTACATTTGTGGATTAGAATTTTGAAACGATAGACGGTTTTTTGCTAAAATTTTCTCATCTGTCTGTATATTGTACATAAATCGACTACATTTTGTTTTGGCTAGGAGACTAGTAACCCTTAACAGGATTCCTGTTACATTATCCCCTAGAAAGGCATTCATGTTTCGAAAACATCAATAGAATAGGTGAACAATTCAATAACATATTATGATATTAATAAAATGGGCAAATTGCATGAAAATGCAACATGCATTGATCTGATTCTTATTTTGTGTAACATACTCTCAAAACCTTCATTAGGTAGGTACAATGTTTACATCTGAGAATGCATAAAATGCAACACATTTTGATCCAATTCATATTTTGTGTAACGTACTTTGGTCTAAATGTTTGAGATATCAAATATGAACGTTTTGAAAGTACGTTACACAAAATAGGAATCGGAACAAAGAAGGGTACATTTTCATGCAATTTGCCCTGATAGAAACCGATGTTTCTGTTCCTTTTCAGTAATGACACTCACAGACTGACCTTATTTCTTTCTATTTTCTTATGGTAAGTAGCCACACCTCTTTTCATCAGTTTGTGAGTCCATTAGATGCATCTTTTTTACCTTCTTTTTCTGAAGGCAACCTGGTTGGTCTTTAAGGGAAACACACTTGAAGCTCCACTTTTCTTTATATGCGAGTTATTGATAAGTCTACGAAACTATAATATGAATCTTTATTGTAATGCTTCATTTCGCTCATTTTCCATTTTCAAATCTGTCATCATATCGAATTTCAACGATGATTCTTGCAATTTTCTTTTGAGTTTGCCAATTAATTCTCCAAAGCATTTAAGCAACGATGAAGTCATTCAAAACTGTGGTTGTAGTCATACTTTTCTATTATAGGCATGCTTTTAGAAACCACAGAGCCTTTCATTATGTCTGCGACTGTATGCCAATGTTTTATGCCTTCTTTTCTTACCATTTTCAGTGGCACAACTCACTACAAAGATCAAGCACCTAGCCACCGTTCTACACAAAAAGGTAACCATCTAATCAACATTCTTTATATTATAGCAAGTGTTTCACTGACGTTTCTTTGCCTATTTTTTCAATCAGTTGTATGCTCTTAAAACTTCCTTTCTTGATTACAAGTTCCCTTTTAAATTTTTTGCATACAAAATCTATGAAGCATCAAGTAGAAATCACTAATGCATCAAGAGTTACGGTTTGTTGAGAATTTTTGGATGAAAGCATAACCCACTTAGGCGGGGCCGGGCAACAAAAGGTGGAGTGAACTTCACGAGGCTTTGAAACCGAAGTGTCCCTATTAAATACACTTTAAGCATTTGATTCATATGTTTATTGTTTTTCTCGAGTGTAGAAAGGTGAGTTAGATCTCTGAAGATTGCCGAGTATAAGTGGGGGTGGGCTGAGAGATTAGTGTGATTATAGTAAATTTTCACATATTGACATTCTTTTAGGTGGCCCGTGTTCCCAAGTTAAACCGATTTAAGCATATTTAGCCATAGTGAATGCTATAATTCACATTTCGAATAGGCATGAATACATGATCTATATTCTATAATAAAATCTCCTTGTGCTTCAGGATCCCATAGTACTCCCTCCGTCCCAAAATAAGTGTTTATAATAGAAATGACACATAATTTGACATGCATAATTGTAACACCTTTTAGTTAACCAAATGACAACTTTATCCTCAATTAATTTATCTCATTTCACAAGTCTTATATATTTGTGCATTAATTAACGGTAAATTTGAGAATTTAGTTACATGTTTTTGAAAATTGACACTTATGTTGGGACAACTATAAATAAAAATGTAGACACTTATTTTGGGACGTAGGGAGTAATAAATAACAATGGCTAGTGGCCGAAAGAAACTGAAGTATTGGTTACATTTTTCATATGATCTCGTATAGATAGACTAACAAAATAGAACATAGTACCCACTGAGCTAATAGCCCATCGCGTGAGCCCCAGCCGAAAGCGAGAGATTCCCTAGAATGAAAGAACGAAAATGGATTCATGAAGTGATCGAAATCGCTATGCTCAGACATAAATTTCTGTCTTTTTAACAATTTAACATATTTAGCCATTTTCTAATGAACACCCTTGGTGTATGAATGAATTATCATCAAATATGTGTTTCATTCAATTCGCACCAACCACGTCCTAACATGACCGTTACACCATTTTTGAGATTTTGCTGTAATAAAGGCGATGAAAATGTTGCAGGATAAACATTCTCGAAAGGGTCTTCAAGCGATGGTTCAAAGGAGGAAGAAATTATTGAAGTATCTTCGAAGAACCGACTGGGATTCTTATAGTTTTTGTCTTGCAGAACTTGGTCTTCGAGATAGCACAGATTACAAGCTATAGATTCCGAATTTTGTTTGCTACTCACTTGAGGATTATAAACATCTTCCCATTCAAGGGTCTGTACCCTCTTTCTTGCAGCAGACTCCCAGTCATGTACCGTTATCTAGCGGTATTTTCCTTTGAGATACGGCAGGGTCTCCGTACACCCTACCTTTCTAAATTTACCTTTGTGTGGGATATAATGGGTTCATTTAGTTTAGTGATTTAATTTAGCTGTTCTTCCTTTTGATCAGTGCTTTCTACAAGCTAATAATCAGCATCTAAAACTGTCTCTTATGGACTTATGGTTTTCTTGGTCTGTGTTGGGTGGAAGAATTGTGAAAGGTTTTAGGGTTTTAATTTAACATCGACAGTTTAGTAATTTACTAATTTTGTCAAATCTTTCTGATCTTCGTTTCATTTATTTTTGTGGGACAAAATATGCATGTTGTCCCACTAAGGGGTTGTTTGTTTTAAAAAAAAACTCTTAATGGCTCTTAAGTCTGAATCCTTCAGATCTTTTGACACACCACCTCTTATTAATCATAACTAAAATAAAACTTTAGACTTTAGACCTCTTAAAAAACAAACGAAACCTAAGTCATGACTTGTCCTGTTCTAATGTTGCGATAAACGTGGGACATATGTTGTTAACCGCGTCGCTATGATGGTGGTATAGCGATTCGCGACTTCTGAGTTTTGAAGTTGTTCAACAATGTTTTTGGAATTTTGTCACTTTTGAAGCTGAAATTTAGATTATTCGACTTTACAAAACATTTGAAGCTTAATTATTTGCAATTTCATTCACTACTAATTGGATTTTTGACTGAACATACATATTAACCCGGAATTTCAGTGACTACCAAGCGGACTTTGGCTGTCAAAATTTACATACATAGGGCTGGGTTCTCGTAAGACTAACTGTAAAAACACATAAACACTTTGAACCTTTATAGAAAAAACATTGTGAAGGTACAAAAACAAACCTTTACGGTGTTTTTGCTTTGAAGTTTTAGTGTTATTCTAGAGTCTCACGAAAACAGGTTGGTCTCATCAAGTTTATTTTATGAACCACTATTTTTGGACTACGATTCATCATGATTCAGATTTTGACAGTTGTAAAAGGGTATTGTTGTATACACCCCTTTTAATTTCAAAATTAAATCAAGTCATGCATTGTAAATTGCAAAAGTAGGTTTTAATGTTGACATGTGTGAAGAAAATTAATAGGTAGAGATGCATTTAACCCACACTGAAAAAAACATATTGTCAGATAACAAAAATTTTGTTCTGTCATGTCTCATCCTATCGCACATACCAAACACACCCAAGAATGTATGTGGGTAGAGGTAGATAATAAGATTTGGGTGGATAATTTTACCTTTTTACCCTTTAAACAACAGGAAAACAGTACACAAGTAGTAGCATACATATGCTTAATGTTACTAAACTCTAGTACACTAATAATAACATCTTGAATAGATTATAAGCTTGAACCAACTAAGTTACCGAACTCTCAACTATTAGGCAGCCGGAGGAGATTGCGCCACCGGCGGCAGCCGTGGTTCCGTTGTCGCACTTTCATCCACCGGTGGCGGCATCGTGATTTCTTGTGGGCGCGAGACTACCGGAATGAGTGGCGGTGCTGGGACAACGTAGAACGGTTCCGGCTGCATGCTGTCTTGTACGGGTGGCGGTATAGAGACCTCCGGCGGTGAAAACGACAACCCCATTAGCGGTGGAGCCGTATTTGTATCATCATCAGAAGGTGGCATCTCAGGGACAATCGGCGGAAGGGTGTCCCGCGGTCGTCGTGGCGGTGGCGGGGACGCAACGAGTGGCGAGAAAGACGGATCCGAATCCGACGGTGGAGGGTTCGGAACGGCGTAGCGTGGCGGTGGTGGGGACGCAACTAGCGGCGAGAACGACGGATCGGAATGATCCGCTGGGGGCGGGAGGACAACTGGCGGAATTTGGCGGCGAAGGAAAGGCCATTGATCACTACAGATTCCGAAAACGGGGTCACAGTTCGGCGGTAGACTACGGTGGCGTACGGTGGTTGGACGGCCGCCGACGGTGGCGATCGAAAAGAGCAATAAGAATGGCAATAAAGCCATGAGTATTAGAAAGTTGTGTGGTTTCACCATTGTTGAACATGAAGGTATAGTAGCAAAGAAAAGAGTATTTATAGAGGGATTGGTTTCAACTCTTAAATTAGCCACTCACATAAACTCTCCATGCAAACTTGCATGGTCATTGGTCAACTCTTTTTTTGATTTTCTAGATGATGATAACCTATAGATATATACTTAGGAGTTCTATTTTTTTATAAATAATAATGTCTGTGTAGATTAATATTATGTTTATATAGGTTGAGAATGTTTTGTTTGGGAGAGTTTTTTCATAGATGGGGTGACACGTGTTTTTTAATTGGAATGGGAGGTTTGAAATTTTTTGGCTTTCTATATAAAGTTCTCCCTAAAATCTTACTGAATAAATCATTTTCTATATCATTAAGCCGTTACCAAATGGTCATGTATAACTGAGCGAATAAGTTGTGAGTTACATTAAGCTCGTTAATTAAGCTGCTAACAAACAAGTCCTTAGAGATTTGAGTTTAAAGGGCCGTTTATCGATACAAATTGAATAAATGCTAATAGGGTAATTATGTGGTTTTGTTAAGAGGTTTGGTGGTTTGGTCATACAAATTAAATAAATGCTAACAGGTTAAGTATGTGGGTTGGTTAAGAGGTTTGGTCTGGGTAAGCATTGATTAAAAATAGTTGTTTACCAATTGTTTACCGGTAAGATACCTTTATCTTTTGTACCGACCTGGTAAGTGAAATAACAATGTTCAACTTTTCTAATAAAAAGGTTCAAGGTTATGTAGCGCATAACATTTGAACTAAGGTTGTTTATCGGTTGAAATCCAACATATTTAGGTGGATCATATCCAATCCATTCATCTGTTGACCGTTGGATTTTGTCATATGATTCAATTCAATTAACAATGAACATCCAATCCAATCCAATGGATGATTGGGTTGGATTGGTTCCACCCATTGGATTTTACTATTGGTAATGCATTGGATCTCATTGGATTAATCCATTTTTTTGATCTAATTTTCAACCAATTAATCCATTTTTTAAGCAAATTGTTCATATATTTTATTAAGTTAGTAAAAAACACTACAATATAAATATCAACTAAAAAAAACTATTGTAATATGTTAATAATTATATATAGTTATTAATTGGATGGTAATTGGATTGGATTGGATTGATTTGGATTTATTGGATTCTCGAATGTCATCCAAGAATCGACCGATTCAATTTGGATGTTGAAATTCTGGATCCGATCTAATCTAATTACAATTAGATATTTGGTTATGATTGGTCGGTTCTAATTAGATAGTTCGTTTAAATTGGATTAGATGACTTTCTGTACACCCTAATTTAAGCTACATTTTTTTTTTCAATTTAAACTTTTAGTTTACTTGTCAAAACTATAAATTGGTCGAAGTTGTCTTTACTACGCATACAAATTAAAACCAAATACTAACGACTTTAGACCGTGCGATAATAAAACTTATGGTGAGAATGATAGAAACACTACTGAGATTTTGGATGAGTTAGTTTTTTTATTTAACTTCGACTACTTGCTGGTATCGTCAAATACAATATATAATCCTTCTTCAGCTCTAGTGGTAGGTTTCTCTTTTCATTAAGTAGGCCCTCGTTCACCTCGTACACTGAGTTGGAATCACATGTGAGACTCTTGCATCATACGGCTCCGTCCTGGAATCAAGACCCATTTCCTTTGACCAACGAATCACGGTCGACTGTTAACTGATTGGTCGTAGGCTCAAATCCTACTTGGTGTTGCTATTGTACGTGTTGTTGTCGATGATAGTAAGTTGTTGCAACTTTCCGCTTGCAAGGCAGATTACAGGAAGAACACAATTAATCTTCTTCATAAGTTCCCTCCCTGTCACGATAAGGTGAGAGTAAGAGCATCTCCAACAACTATGCTAAAATGGAGAAAAATGAGAGTTTAGTAAATTTTTTGCTCTAACAACTATGTTATCTTGTGTGATAAAAAAAAGTAAAAGAAAGTTAAAAATCTCCAAATATGAAGAAATGTTTAAAACCCGCTATTTAAGACAAAGAAAATATTTAAATTTATCATCAATAAGAAGCAATGAAGTAAAATATTTACGAGAACTAAATAATATTTTATTGATGTATTAATTATTTTAATAATATAATATCTATATCTATATCTATATCTATACAATATTATAAAGCACGGATAAAAAAGTCTTAAATACAAAATATTAGGTACAAGATATAATCATTTTATGCAAGATTTTAAAAATCTCTTAATTTACAAGTATCAAAGCACAAGATACATATTACTACTACAGGCTTCTAACACCCACCAATTTGTTATGTGCAGGTTCTTTCTTTTATGCAGACCTTTCCATATATCACCATTAATTAATATATTATATTACTATACTATATTATAAAGCACGGATAAAAAAAACTCTTAAATACAAATTATTAGGCACAAAGTACCATCATTTTATGCAAGATTTTAAAATTTTCTTAATTTACAAGTATCAAAGCACAAGATACATATTACTACTGCAGACTTCTAACACCCATCAATTTGGTATGTACAGGGTCTTTCTTTTATGCAGACCTTTCAATGTATCACTATTAATTTATATATTATATTATTATAATTTTGTTTTAATTATATTATTAAATATGTAATTAGTTATTTTTTCTAGATTTCATTAAAATATATAAGATAATCATTGAATTCTAACAAAATACTTAATTTTTTATATAAAAAACATTATATTATTAAGCCTAAATTAAACAAATTTATAAAAAAAAAATATTACTTTATCAAAATCATCCAAAATCGTACTGTAAATCGACAAAAAAATAAAATAAAACATTAAAATCGTAATGTATCTCGCTGCATTGCGCGCGATATGTAATAATTTTCGAGATAAAATTATTGTTAAAGTTGAAATTTAAAAGCAAATTTTTATAAATATTTTTACTTTTTATACTTCAAAATCATTTCCAAAGAAAGCCAAAACGGAAGGCGAGTATTGGGGTGTGTGTGTGTGCAGTTGGTAGTTGAATTCAATAACCCCTTTTTTACGTGCCATCATTTAATTCAAGTCAACGCCTGTTTTTCCATTATTTGCATACATTTATACATAAATTTAAATCATAACTATTTTGCATTAAACAAATTATTTACCAACTTTTATATTAAAACTAGAGTAAATTATAATTTTTCTCCATGTAATTTGTTGTTTATAACTATTTTCATTTTTCATTTTTAAATATTATTTTCTTAATTACTATAGTTTTTATTTCATTTTTTTTTGTCATAAGACTTAAAAAAATTATTAAATCTTGTTAAGTTACAAAGTAATATGACTTTTTTTCTTTTTCATTTTTATCAAATATTTATGTTATTATACATGACGTCAAGGCTTTAGTTATTAAAGCTTCTATAAAATATAAATAATAATAATAATAAAACAAAATCTACTCAACTATCACTCTTTTCTAGGTTTCTTTCACCTTTTATTTTTAGTACAAATTACTAAAATTGTAATAACGTCTATAATAATATAAATATTTAATAAAAATGAAAAAAAAAGCTAAAAAACCATTTTATTTTCTAATTTAACGGACTTTTCTAACTTTATAAGTCTTAGTGATGAAAAACAAAATAAAATAAAATGAAATTATTATTATTAATAAACAATAAACCACAACGACTAAAATCGTATTCTACTCTAAAAACTATTATTAATTCATATAGTGTTTTTTTTAATCCCATTTAATTCTTTCAAAAAAAAAATCCATTTAAAATAGAAAAGAAAGTACGAGCTTGAAGCGTGGTTGGGTTTTTCTATATAAAACCGGAATTAATCAACTCAATGCTAAAAAATTTATTGGGATTATGAAAAATTTACATATCATGGCCCATTTAATTAGAAATTAAAAGTTTAAATATATGTATCCATATCTATACTATATTATAAAGCACGGATAAAAAACTCTTAAATACAAATTATTAGACACAAGGTACCATCATTTTATGCAATATTTAAAAAAAAAATTAATTTACAAGTATCAAAGCACAAGATACATATTACTACTGCAGGCTTCTAATACCCATCAATTTGGTATGTACATAACCTTTCTTTTATGCATAATTAATATATTATATTACTATAAATTTGTTTTAATTATATTATTAAATATGTAATTGTTTATTTTTTCTAGACGTCGTTAAAATATATAAGATAATTATTGAATTCTAACAAAATACTTAATTTTTTTATATAAAAAACATTATATTATTAAGCCTAAATTAAACAAATTTATAAAAAAAAACATTATCACTTTCTCAAAACCATCCAAAATCGTACTGTAAATCAACAAAAAATAAAATGAAACATTAAAATCGTGTATCTCGCTGCATTGAGGGAGTACGCTTCTAGTAATACTAAAATACATCAAATTAAATGATTAAATACTTTTTGTCTACGGAAACTTATTAACACAAGTAACAAAGTTATATTTTTTTTTTCTTCTAGTTAAAATTTATATGGATTTTATAACTATGTATATATGTTTGTAGTTTGATCTGTTGAAAAAATGAGTTGTGTCGAATGAAACATAATGGCTATGATGATCTGTAAATAATTACATTAGATTCAAACATTATATGTAAGGGTTGTTCTATGTGCACCATAGTCTATTTGCTATGGGCACCATAGTCTATACATTAAATATATCAAATGTCAAATCTAATCTAAACTATAATAATTAATAATTATAGTTACATTTTTGGTCCCTAAACTATAATCCTTGTTTTATTTTATACCTTTTTGTTTTACATTTTTTATTTTACATTTTTCATATATTAACACATATAATCGTATATTAAATAAAATAGAATAAAAAAATACGTTTTAATTTTAACAATTTATACCATTACTATCGTCTTTTCGATACCTTCGAAATGAGCCCAATATTGAATATTTTTGGATTTAATTATACATATAATCGTATATTAACTAAAATAGATTAAAAAATACGTTTTAATTTTAACAACTTATACCATTACTATCGTCTTTTCGATACCTTCGAAGTGAGTCCAATATTGAATATTTTTGGATTTAATTATACATATAATCGTATATTAACTAAAATAGATTAAAAAATACGTTTTAATTTTAACAACTTATACCATTACTATCGTCTTTTCGATACCTTCGAAGTGAGCCAAATATTGAATATTTTTGAATTTAATTATTTTATTATATGTCAAAAATTATTTTTTAAAATATGTGTGTCTGCACAAGATGACGATATTCAGTGTATGTTTATAGAAAATTTCAATAAACATTCATAGTCTATTTTCTAAATACAATTATATTGACTTTATTTCAATTTATTCTATATCTTTGTGATAAATGACAAAACAAATATGTTAGATTTTACAACTCACCCTAGCCAATGCATGTGTTTTGAAAAAATCTCATTTAATTTTTTTTTTTAAACAAAACCACCTTCCACCTTTTAAAAAAAAAAACAAAATCACCTTCCACCCTAGCCAATGCATGTATTTTGCAACTCACCCTAGCCAATGCATGTGTTTTGAAAAAATCTCATTTAATTTTTTTTTTTAAAACAAAACCACCTTCCAACTTTTTTTTAAAAAAACAAAACCACCTTCCACCCTAGCCAATGCATGTATTTTGTAACTTTTAAACTACCTTCCACCCTCTTTTCTTCTCATTTCTCACAAACACACTCTCTCTAACTTCTCTCTCTAGAAACTCTTCTCTCAAATTCTCTCTACTATTCTCTCATCTTCAAACATTCATCATCAAGTTCTTCATATCTTCATCATATTTGAAGATCATCAAAGGTAAACATCAAAACTTAACCTACATGTTTGTAGATGAACATCCCAACGACATGCAACATTTTCTTTATTTTGTTCATTTATTTTATTTCTTTCGACACCAACCCATTTGTGGTTATGGTTAAAAAGTTAAAATATGTTTAAAAAAAGGTAAGTGAATTTTAAAGAATACTATTAAAAAAGTTAAAATATGTTTAAAAAAGGTAAGTGAATTTTAGAGAATACTATTAAAAAGTTAAAATATGTTTAAAAAAAGGTAAGTGAATTTTAGAGAAGAATACTATTAAAAAGTTAAAATATGTTTAAGAAAAGGTAAGTGAATTTTAGAGAAGAATACTATTAAAAAGTTAAAATATGTTTAAAAAAATGTAAGTGAATTTTAAAGAATACTATTAAAAGGTTAAAATAGCTTAATAGTTGTAAATAACATATGTGATGGTCCAGTTAGAAGGAGATTACCCAATGCCTCCCATTTCAGCATTATGGACCCGTCACAAAATCCCGTCAGCAGTTGGATGGGAAACCATATATATGTCACGTTTAGAATTCTATAAGAAACTCAAACCAACTCAAAAAACTTTTGTAAATATAGCGGATTAGTTGTTAAAAATTAAGTTTTATATTTACTAATCATGTTATATTTGATTTTATTATTTAAGCGAAAGTTTATTTTTTCATAGTCTTTTGTATTATATGTACCACTTTTTTTATATAATCAAGTGATTATTATTATTATTATTATTATTATTATAAAACTAAATTTATTATGTCAAATAAATTTTATTTTCATTTATAGTTATTCTTTTTATATTTTTTGTTTTTTTGTATTAAAATTTAAGATTAAATTAATATGTTTTTCTAAAAGAAAAATACATATACAAAAAATTAAAAAAAATAAAAAAATTTATTATTTATATTAATATGAAAGTGAATATCATTAAAAAAATGTAAAAAAAAATTAATTAAAAGTGATAAACCTACAAATGATTACATAATCATTTTTTTAATTAAAAGTATAGAAGTCATATCATAAACCTACAAATGATTGTATTGATTTTAGAATTTTATACCTATAGGCACCATAGACTATGGTGCACATAGCAACACCCTGTATGTAATATTGGCTAATTATGATGTGAAGGTTTCCTACTCTTTGACTTTGAAGGCGATCGTAATTATTAAGATTCAAATTCAACCAATCACAGTTATTTGTTTAAAAAAAACAACAAATTTTGGGTGGCTTGTAGACGTCAGTAAAGTGTAAAAATGGTCTTGATGTCTAAAACGTTTCACGGATTCAATAGAGAATTTTCGAAAAACTGACACATCCATGCCCCCTATATGTAGCATAGCGTGTCATGCTATGAGCTTTGTTTTTCCTTTAATTTTAGGTGATCGCCTTCGAGAATCTTTTGGATATGGTGTAACACCCCCAAATCTGGAAATAACAGCTTATTTAAAATTTTCTAAATACATCAATAAATGAATCATCTACAACCACGAATTCAGATTTAGCTACAATACACATATACCATCTTATATATATACAGACTATAAGGGACGGGTGCTACTAATACCCAAGTATAGTCACTATCTCCATAATGCGGAAGACTTCACCGAATACTTACTTTCGGATCTAGCTAAGGCTTTACTCTTCACAGGATTGCTAGAACCAACTCTCAACCTTGAAACCTGATGCACATACCGACAAATAAAAAGGTTAGACTTAACGCCTATTGAGCTCAAGAGTTTTAACATAAGTATATATCTTTAAAAGAAAAGAATTCAATTTAAAGCAATGTCCTTCGAAATATTACGCTTAAAAATGGAAACGACACATTTTCCCATAATATGCACTTTTAAAGGCAAAGCTCCCAAAACACACATTTCTTATATAACGCGCAACGCATAACTCACCCAAACGGGATCGTAGTTCGACACTTATTTGGTAAAAACATGAATAATCATTTATAACCCAAAGTACCCAAAACGCGGGCGGGATAGAATGCTCGACCCATGAATCGTTATCAAAACCACATATACCGTACGTCCGAAAACATGGACACTTGGTCCAGTACTCACGCGACCGAAGGGAACCAATGACAATAAAACAAGACGTTCTTATATTTAACATACTGATAGCCAACAACGGGGGAAACTCGTATCCGTTGAGGGTGGAGGGAACACAAAAGTATACCACCCAAACAACGTTAATCGCATGACACCTCCCGACATCCCAGCCCGGTGTCCCTACGACTTCTTTACAAGTGTCACCCCAAGTCAGTTGACCTTGATGGATCATTCCGAAGAACTCCATCCCGAAGGCCCGACACACTTAAAGACTACCTCCCAGGCATTACTTCAAGCGGCGGAGGTCCTAGCGCCTAATATTCCGGTAGCACTAGCCGACTCAACCCTCCTAGCGATCACTTGTAAAGTTTCCGGTCATAAAACATAGGTACCGAAGTTCAACTCCGCAATACCCAATTGACCATCCAAGACAGACTGACTCACGTGCCTATAGATCCATTACACACTGTCTAACTGTTGGGTCATCTGAAGATTTGAAGATGACCTCCTGATCTTCCATCTTATATCATCCTACTTAGAATATGTTTGAGGTTCTTTTAGCATCTTGGTTTCTATACAAATGTTCGGTGAAGTCGAAGATCAACCGAAGAAGACAAAGAAGGAGAATATCTCTCAAAGCGGATTGAAGATAGACTCCTCAGCCTAAAGCCAAGTATGCCCACTTGATCAACACCATTGACCAGGATGGTGCCGATCTCAGTCTTCAGGAGCCGAAGACCTCTTCGGCTGAAGACCTCTTCGGCCGAAGACGTCTTCGGCCGAAGACATCTTCGGAAGCCGAAGACTTCTCAGTCTTAGGAGCCGAAGACCTCTCAGTCTTCAGGAGCCGAAGAACTCTTCGGCAACCGAAGACTCCTTAATCTTCAAGGCCTGAAGATTTCTCCAAACACATTGTACTTTTCTGACAAAGTATATTTGTGATATCTTGCATTGACGTGGACCTCATATGAAGATCAGATAAAGTAAGCTTTGTCTCCTACACCATTTTAAGGAAAGGTCCACACCATCCCTGCAGGTCAACACTTCAAGACAAAGTCACTCCAAGACAAAAGGTACATCATGTACCATGCAGAAGACCTGTGTCCATCCCTTGCTCAACAGGTGTCTCATGCATTAAATGCATGAGGCACTATAAATATGGAGGATGGTTCAACATGCAAGATCAACCAGCTCTACTACCTTCAAGTTCTCTAAGTGCCTGGCAACTTTCTCTCTACGAAGTTCAATTGTTTTCTAAGTGTTTTACAATTGTTCTTTATTCTCTATGTGTAAGATTGTTTGAACATATCTCATATGTTCTCTTCCGCAACAATCAAAGTTTTCTATGTGTAATTCTTGATTTCAAATCAATAAGAATTAAATTAAGTGAAAAACTGTGTGTATTGTATTCAACCCCCCCTTCTACAATACTTTGCTTGTTTATTTACTGCTATTTGGGACCAACAAGTGGTATCAGAGCGGTTCAGTTTAACTCAATAAACTAGATCCGCAATGGCAGCCTCTTCTTCTTCTTCTTCTTTGAAAAATGATTCTTCTCAAAACACCACTGTTGTTTCATACGACAATGGCTCTATAGCCAAACCACCAAAGTTTAACCCCAATAACTTCTTCTTGTGGAAAAGTCGTATGATACTCTTCTTAGAAGGAGTTGACAGCAGATATCCTACTATCTTACATGAAGGTCCTTTTCTTCCTAGGGTTTGGGACCGGTACAATGCCAAAAAGGCAGATAAGGGAAATGCTGATGAGGACTCTTCTGAGGAAGAAAGAACTCCAGCAAATGGGAGATACATTGTAAAGGATCCCAACAAATATAATGATGAAGACAGACGTCTTATAGCTCTTGATACTAAAGTCAGAGCCATCATTGCCCTTTCTCTGCCTGATGAGGTCTATCACTCCCTTGTTAACCTTTCTACCGCTAAAGAAATGTGGTCCACTCTGTGTGTTCTTTATGAAGGTACGTCTGAGGTGAAAAAGAGTAGAAAGATTGCTCTCGTTAGAAAGTATGAACTCTTTTCGTATGAAGAGAGGGAATCTCTCTCAGACTACTACAATCGCTTTAACAGTCTTCTCAATGATCTTAAACTTGTGGGTCGCATATATGATAATGAGGAAGTCTTGTGCAAGTTCATGGACTGTCTTCCTGAGTTTTGGGAAAACATTTGTACTTGCATCAAGTCTACCAAGGATCTTGACTATATGCCACTCACTGCTCTTTATGGCACTCTCTTCAACCATGAGCAGACTAAACTGCTTAGGAAGTCTATCACAAAAGACATTAAAAGCTCTTCTCTAGCTCTTGTCAGTGATTCTTCCAAAAATACTGTGTGTATTCCTCGAATCACCTATCCCTCCGATTCTGACCGTGATAGTCAAGAGGACCCTAATGATCCTTCAGAAGCCTATCTTAGTGAGGCTGATGATGAAGGTGAGGAAAACTCCATTAACCCTCATTTCTCTTCTAGAAAATCTAAGTTCTCAAGAAAATCATCTTCAACTTTTTCTAAAACCATTCCCTCTGACAAATCAAATGAGGAATGTTACAGGTGTGGGAGGAAGGGACACTTTGCTTCTGAGTGCAGAAGCAGGTCTTCTGATAAATCCAGACTACCCTCCTCTAACCGTACCTCCTCTAGGTTTGTCAGAACCAAGTCTAATTCTTTTCAACCCTCTTTTCAAAAATCAAAAACTTCTGCTCCTTCAAACTCTGACCGTGCTGAAAAGTACAAGGCCAAATACAAGAGAGAAAAGGAAAGGAATGCTCTGCTAGCCAACAAAGGAAAAGGTCTTCTTGCCGAATCTCATGATTGGGCAGATGAACCATCTTCCGAAAGTGACAATCTCTGCTTTATGGCTAAAATAGATGATGCTGATGATGGTGAAACCTCTTCCACCTCCATGGCTCTTGTGTCTGCTGAGTGCTCTACCTCATCCACTCAGGTACATCCATTTTTCTCTCTCTCTAATGCTGAGAAAATTGAAGCCTTTGACTCTTTGATCATTAACTTCTATGAAGCCAAGGATGCAAAGAAGAAGGCAAATGCTCAGATAAAATCTCTTTCTTCTCAGCTACAAATCTGTCTTTCTCAGTTAAAACACTTTGACAAAATCAAGGTTGAGCTTGAAGATTTGAAAACCATAAATTTTACTCTTGCTAAAGAGAAAAATAACATTCTTAAAAGGTTTAAAAAGGAGCAAGAAATTGTGAAAAGGTGGACAAGTTCCTCCAAAAACTTAGAAAGGATTTTTCAGGATCAAATAACTTGTGATGACAAGTCTGGACTAGGCTTTGGAAAATCTGACCTTGAACCTCCATCTGACTCTCATGTTCCTTTCTCTCTTCCCTCATTCTATGAATCTTCTGAAGAGAACTATGACAACTCCAAACCTTTGGACTCATCTGACCCCTCTAAAGATCTCAAGTTTGGAATGTTCATCAAAGCTAAGAGCATTGATTCACCTAATGAGAGTGAGGAAGCCCAAGACTCAAATGACCCTTCTAAACCCATTGTTGAGTCTATGTCTTCCTTAAAAATAAATGAGGGTTCCTCTTCTAAACCCAAACTCTCTAAGACTCCAACCAGAGATCCTCAACCTTCTTCAAGGAAATTTTCTTCTTCTGAAAAAGGAAAATCAGACGTTACCGATATTCCTCCCAAAAGGAAACTTCCCAAGGAAAACTCAAAGAAACCATATTCTCTTCATATCCCTAGACCTCTGATGTTGAAAGAGCTTCATTCCAAGACACATTCTTCTATTTCTTCAGTTGACTCTCGCAAAGGTATCTTGGGTCCTAAGCCTCTTGACTATCCTCTAACCTCTAAGGCCATGAAAATCAATATGACCAGTCATCACAAGGAAGGTGATCAAAGCTCCAAAAAGGTTTTTATCTATAGAAAGTGTTATATCTGTGGTAATACCTTTCACCTTGCTAAGGATTGTCCTATGGAAAGATCTGATAAAAATGCTTCCAAGGATTCTTCCTCTTCTTCTAACTCAAAAGGACCCATTTCCAAATGGGTACCAAAGAAATGACTTCTCTGTGATTGCAGGTGTTTGAGCATTAACAAATCTTATGAAGGAATGTTAGTAGGATATTCTTTCTCTTCAAAATCCTACTTGGTCTACCATCTTCAGAGGAAATGGATCTACTCATGTGAAGTTTGATGATCTTAAGTCATCATCTCTTCATGAGATGATGATTGGTGGATATCATCATGTGTTGGTGAAGATTCTCATAATCTTTCATCTAACTCAAATCCATATGTTTCTTTCACCTCAAACACAACCCATCAAAATGGTGACCTACCCATCTTCTCATCTCCAATCCCTAATCTTCAGATAGTCTTCTCTGAAGATCAAGATCTCTCCTTTCTCCCATCATTACATTTCACACCTACCGATCTCATTTCTCATCATATTACCTCTCCTTCCTCCATCATCAATATTTGATATCTCATTCTCGTCTCAACCTCAAACTTCACCGCAAATCATCCCACTTTCTCAACCATACATTCCTTCTTTACCTATTCCTGTCGATCTTCCATCTATCTCTCACAAAGATGTTCCATCCAACTCTCACCTACAACATTCCTTTCCTTCTCATCTACCGAACATTAAAAAAAAAAAAAAAAAAAAAAAAAAAAAAAAAAATTCGGCGGTACTGTTCATCCGCCGAACATTTAAAAAAAAAAAAAAAAAAAAAAAAAAAATTCGGTGGTACTATTCATCCACCGAACATTATTAAAAAAAAAAAAAAAAAAAAAAAATTATTTCGCCGGTACTGTTCATCGGCCGAATTCAAAAAAAAAAAAAAAAAAAAAAAAAATTTCGACGGTACTGTTCATCCGCCGAACTTTAAAAAAAAAAAAAAAAAAAAAAAAAAAACTTTTTCGGTGGTACTGTTCATCCACCGAACTTTAAAAAAAAAAAACAAAAAAAATTTTTCGGCCGAGGTACTGTTCATCGGCCGAAATTTTAAAAAAAAAAAAAAAAAAAAAAAAAATCGGCCGAAGTACTGTTCATCGGCCGAAGTTTTCAAAAAAAAAAAAAAAAAAAAAAAAAAAAAAAAATCGGCCGAAGTACTGTTCATCGGCCGAAGTTTCAAAAAAAAAAAAAAAAAAAATTGCTACCGAAGTCTTAAAAAAAAAAAAAAAAAAAAAAAAAAATTCGGCCGAAGTACTGTTCATCGGCCGAAGTTTTCAAAAAAAAAAAAAAAAAATTTTTTTTGCTACCGAAGTCTTCAAAAAAAAAAAAAAAAAAAAAAAAAAATCTCTTTTCTCTCTCTCTCTCTCCCCACTCCCTCCCCCCCCCTTTCGGCTCTCTCCCTCCCCTCTCCCTAGCCGAATCCCCCCCCTCCCTTATACCCACCGAAAATCTCTCTCCCCACTCCCTCCCCCCCCCCTTCGGCTCTCTCTCTCTTCACTCCCTCCCCCCCTCTTCGGCCCTCTCTCCCTACCCGAACCCCCTCCCTTCGGCTCTCTCCTTCTTCCCTTTCCTCACCAAGCCGAACCCAACACCCCCTTAACCTTTTTTTTCTTCGGCTCCCCTCCCCCCCCCCCCCCCCCCCCCCCACCGAACCTCACCTCCCCCTTATACCTCCCTCAACCCACAGACACCTTCCCCCCCCTTTCGGCCTCTCACACCCACCGAAACCCTTACCCACCAACACCACTCCACCCAATTTTTTTTCTGCCTTCTCTCCCTCACTCACCTTTCCTTCGGCTCCCTCTCTCCCTACACCTACCAAAACCAAAAATCCTCTTAAACCAACCGACCCCCCCCTTGTAAATCCCCAACCCACCTCCATTTTTTTGTCCTTTTCCTCCCTACCACCTTTCACTTCCAAGACTTCCCTTCCCCATATTCTTTTCTTCTTTTCCCTTCCCATGATTTACCATCCATCCCATCCTATCCTACTATCTTCCCTTACTCTCCTTCTCTTTCCCCATCTCTCCCATCACATTCTATATTTTCTTCCATCTCCTTACAATCCCTCACCGTTTTTTACCATCCCCCCATCTCTTTCTTTTCTGTTTAAAAAAAAAAAAAAAAAAAAAAAAAAAGAAAAAAAAAAAAAAAAAAAAAAAAAATAAAAGAAAAAGAAAAGAGCCCACAAAAAAAAAAAAAAAAAACAAAAAACAAAGGGCCACTGAATTTATGAGTTTCTTCGTGTCTTGTAATTTTTCTGAGTGTCAGTACCTTTATTTTTTTTCTATGTGTTGGTGTCATCATCAAATAGGGGGAGAAAAATTGTTGTGTCACAAATTGATTTGGTGATGACTCTCCTACCAACACATAGAAACTCAAGAAGTTCTCTCTCAACAAGGGCTCTCTATCCACCAATCAAGCTCTCAACTCAGGTATGTTTTCTTTCATAACCTCTTCCGATCTACAATGGGGTGATGCTCGCGACACTCCGGTGTCCAAGGCTCCCTCATTTGTAGTGGCCCCATCTTCCCTATTCCTAAGTGAAGCCGACTAGTAAGAAAGAATATTCAAAGGCTTTCGGCACCTCCGCACTAGCTAAGATGACCATACGACTGAAAGAACCTTCGGTTGTTGCCCCGGTCACACATCCCTCTTCAAAGCGGAGGCACTCACCTTCTTCCCCTCCCTCTCCTCTCAAGAGGTTGAGGAAGGTTTCAAGGGCCAAGCCACAAACTTCACCCACCGATTCTCCACAATCGGCAGGTGTTGAAATTTTCCCATTCAGGCCCGGGGACTCTGCTAAACCTAAAGCCACCTCCTTTGTATCCTCACAAAAGGATACAATTGTAAAATCGGGGACCCCTATTATTCTCTCATCAACCTTTTCCTTGGTTGATAAGGATGACTTGGACTCCTTCCCTATCCAAGGTGCCTCTTCTCCACCTCACAGCCTATCACCCAGGATTCTCAGTCCTGATGCTTCTGCACGATCCAAGGATGAATCTGCCCTTCCAGGAGCAAGTTCGGAGGATCCCGAAAATCTTCTAACTTCTTTCTTTCTGAACACCATGAATTAGTTGAGGGGGAGTATGAGTTGAGGGGGAGCAACTTACCACTCAGGCTTAAACTCTGTTGAAACTAATTTTGCTATGGACTATGTGATCAAAGCCACCTGACATTAGTTGAGGGGGAGTATGAATTGAGGGGGAGCAACCAACCACTCAAGTTCAAACAATCCCAACTACTGTTTTCTATATCTTTGTATAGTTTTTTTTTCTTTCTCGTTCTTTATTCATTGTATTCATTTATTCGTATGTATAGCTATAGTTTTTCATTCTCTTGTAAATGTCAGTTATACCAAAAAAAAAAAAAAAAAAGGTCTATGTGAAAAGAACCCAAAAAGAGTAAAGATGGGTCAAAATGAATTTATTCAGTATACTCTTTGTTTTATTCTTTAGTATGGATGTCATCCTCAAATAGGGGGAGATTGTTGGGTCATCTGAAGATTTGAAGATGACCTCCTGATCTTCCATCTTATATCATCCTACTTAGAATATGTTTGAGGTTCTTTTAGCATCTTGGTTTCTATACAAATGTTCGGTGAAGTCGAAGATCAACCGAAGAAGACAAAGAAGGAGAATATCTCTCAAAGCGGATTGAAGATAGACTCCTCAGCCTAAAGCCAAGTATGCCCACTTGATCAACACCATTGACCAGGATGGTGCCGATCTCAGTCTTCAGGAGCCGAAGACCTCTTCGGCTGAAGACCTCTTCGGCCGAAGACCTCTTCGGCCGAAGACATCTTCGGAAGCCGAAGACTTCTCAGTCTTAGGAGCCGAAGACCTCTCAATCTTCAGGAGCCGAAGAACTCTTCGGCAACCGAAGACTCCTTAATCTTCAAGGCCTGAAGATTTCTCCAAACACATTGTACTTTTCTGACAAAGTATATTTGTGATATCTTGCATTGACGTGGACCTCATATGAAGATCAGATAAAGTAAGCTTTGTCTCCTACACCATTTTAAGGAAAGGTCCACACCATCCCTGCAGGTCAACACTTCAAGACAAAGTCACTCCAAGACAAAAGGTACATCATGTACCATGCAGAAGACCTGTGTCCATCCCTTGCTCAACAGGTGTCTCATGCATTAAATGCATGAGGCACTATAAATATGGAGGATGGTTCAACATGCAAGATCAACCAGCTCTACTACCTTCAAGTTCTCTAAGTGCCTGGCAACTTTCTCTCTACGAAGTTCAATTGTTTTCTAAGTGTTTTACAATTGTTCTTTATTCTCTATGTGTAAGATTGTTTGAACATATCTCATATGTTCTCTTCCGCAACAATCAAAGTTTTCTATGTGTAATTCTTGATTTCAAATCAATAAGAATTAAATTAAGTGAAAAACTGTGTGTATTGTATTCAACCCCCCCTTCTACAATACTTTGCTTGTTTATTTACTGCTATTTGGGACCAACACTAACGTTACATGACTCCAATTGAAAGACCAAAGCTCCCAAAACATGTAACTCACCAACGACACAAATTAAATGTCATCAGATCCAAAACCCACGACGGTTAAAAATCCGGACAAATGTCCACACGACTCGTTTAAGCCAATACCGAACTAAAGAGCTCAAAATCCGTTTGACCAATAATTACCGGTCTCCAAAATAGTGAAATGTCTTTAAATAACATTTATGAAGACACGTACTTCAAAGACTAGATTTACCCAAAACTCCATACGAGATGGGACTCAAGATTTTCAAAGTGTTTATGAATGCAAATACACCAAATGCATATATCATGAATTAGACTTTACTTGTACAAAAACACCAAGAATACGTAATTCATGTTATTTAGTTGTTGGAAACGTTCGAAACCCAATAGAAGCATTTTAAGAGGTTAACACAGCCTAAGTTTACTAAGTAAGAAAACTTATCAGAATACTCACACTTTGACAAATAACTAAATAAAACATATTTTACTTCTAAATACTCAAAACTTATCAGCAGTTAACCATTTCATGTAAAACACTTTAAAATACACATTTTGGCATGTACACCGTTTTCACAAATCAACTTGAACTCACCTTACTAGATTTAGGCTAAATCTAGATTCCACCCAACGAGCTCATTTGAAGGCCGCTTGAATCCTCAAGCCGAGAACTTCCGAAACCTAGATCCAAACACTCCAAACCATAAATATCCATAAACGACCACATAGAAACATTCCCCAACATTATATACTAAAATCCCTAGACGAGATCAAAACCCTAGTTTCTCCAAAACTAACAAATCCGAGATTTGAGATACCAAACACTAAAAAACCACCAATGGAGCATTTATAACATTATTTCAAGAAAGCTTACCACTTAAGATGATGAGACCTTCCGAGGACACCCATAACAACTCTTCAACCCAAACTCCCAAACACGAACTTGGGGAAGATGAAGATGGAGGTTCTTGACCATAGCTTCCAATCTTTGTTGGGTGGTGGGGAAACACTTGGAATATCATGGATTTGGTGACTTGAGGGTATAAAAACCGATTTTAGAGCTTGGGTTCGGTTTCTAGAGAGAAAAGGGTGAAATGGGGGAAGTTGGAATGAGAGAGAGGCTGAAAATTCGACTTTATGCAGCTCTGCACTCCGCCGGCGACATTGCCAAGGGCATAGTCGCCGGACATAGTCACCCGAAGGGGAGTGCCCGCGATACCATTCTCGCGACTGTGCCACGCGAGAGTGACACCCTGTCACAATCGCGGGCATAGTCGCCCAAGGTGTACTGAGGGTCCAAATTCCGACTTTTTCAACGACAAAGCTCCCGATACTCCGATGGACTTATACAAAGCATTTCCCCAACAAAGCCCCACCGATTACAAGTCACAGAAATGTCCGGGTGACATTTACTTACCGAAATTACGGGTGTTACATATGGTATGTATACATCACGTCTTTTATTGCTTAAAGATTTGTGATCCTCCTGTCGGTTTTCTTGATTCGTATTCGTTATGGAAACCCTTTGAAAGGTTAATTGACAGAAACATTGAGTATTAGTGAGAAGCTTATTTAAGCTTAAGCACGTAGTATTCACATCATTCCGATAGTGAACCACATTAAATCGATTACTCATTTACTTGTACTATATCTGGTTATTAATTATATACATTGTTAACACATTAAAGGTATATAGTTTTTTTTAAAAAGATCTGTTTTAGTACTCCCAAATGCTGACATGACATATGTGAAACTGGATGTGTTTTTTAAAATACATCCCTCAAAAAGAAACTTTTTAAACCATAAACCCTTAAATAAATATCTATTAAATTATAAACAATTTAAATGTTTTTTGAAAATATTTTTATCAAAATAAATTTAATAAAAATATGTTTTCTTTCATTATTAATTTGAACTTGATTTTAAGAGGCTACTCTCATTTGGTTGGTTTGATTCGGTACTTCGCCACCTACACAATCTTTTATTGTTATTGTGTACCATACCGTTAAAACGACAACACATAGGATACAAACATTAGTCCCTCTCAAAAAAAAAAAAAAAAAAAAAAAACATTTGGCAAATGTTACGTTAAGTCGTCTATAGATAAAACTACTTATATGAATTAATCTGTTTATATTGATTGAGAAATTTTATTTTTTCATAGATGAAAAGATCGTGTTTTTTTAATTGGAAGGAACAAATTTGGAATTTTTTTTAACTTTCTTCAATTCCACCTTAGAAGTTTACTGAAAAAGTTATTTTCTATATTATTAAGCCACTAGCAAACAATCATGCATAGTTTACCAAATAAGTTGTGTGTCCCATAAGCTACAAACAAACAGACCCTTAATTATTACTCATTTCATTCCAAATTAAATGTTCAAATTTATATTTTAGTTCGTCTCAAAATAAGTGTCTAATTTCAAAGTAAATTTCCACTTTACCATTATACCCTTAATTATGAGATGGAGAAAAATCACTATTTTTCTATAATTAAGAGTAAAAGTGTTATTTAGTTATTTAAAAAAATGTAATAATTACACGCTTCCAAAACTATGTCTTTTTCATTGTAGACATATATAGATGTATAGTCATTGACAAATCCAAAAAGTTATACAAACTTACATACCAATTTTTATACGGGAAAGTGTAGTGTTTATATAATATTATTTCATATGTAAAACGTTCATACTGTTTTGTGTATGAAAAAAAAAATCCTGAACGCTTTACATACGAAACAACATTGTATTTTCATATGTGCTATTAATTAGTTTATATGAATTATCTTGTAAAACAAGGAATTTCTCTCTTTTACATATGTGTGTAAAATTGTATATTTATGTGTGTATATATAGACACATGTATATAATTAAAACAAACAAAAAAAACATAATTAAAAGAAAGTTTAAACATATATTACATCTATATTTAAATGACAAAAACACCCTTACCTAGGCAAAAGGATGCAACAATACATTGACATGTATAACCTTGTTTTGGAAACTACAAAAGGAACAACACAAGGGACATGTGACTTCACACACATGACACAACAACAATTAAAAAACTTTAAATACCAAAAATACCCCTCCATTGTAAGGGGCATAATTGGAAAAGTTGCCTTTGCATAAAGTTAGCAAAACAAAAGATGAGAACTTGGATTTTGCAGCCACTCATGCCTCCTTTATAGTTTTGCCTGAAAAAGTTGTAAAGTCAGCACCTGCATCATAGGGGCAATTTTGTCATTTCACACCTTTGGGGAAGGAAGGTTTTTATAACCGCCACATGATGGTTGGGGACCTGGGGTGGCAGCGCATCTGCACCCTTTTTTCATGGATAAATTTATTGCTTTCTCTTCACTTTTTCCCCACTTTTCTATTTTATCACAAATTCACAATAAATAATTAAATGTAATATATTTTGAATTTAATAATCTCATTAAATTGGAGTTTATTAAAGTTTGTATATATTTTAAATAAATGAAGATCAAATTAGATGTATTCACGGGTTGGTTTGATTGGATTGAAGACATTTGATCAACTCAACCTAATGTTGACTGTTTGAAAATTTTCAGCCTAACCTAAACAAAAATTTGAATCTGATACATTGTTTTGAAAACTTCACCCTTTATTTACTGGGGCAATTCAACTAAGACTGCAATTACAGTTATTCATGGCT
Source organism: Arctium minus (assembly GCA_954870635.1). NCBI lineage: Eukaryota > Viridiplantae > Streptophyta > Magnoliopsida > Asterales > Asteraceae > Arctium > Arctium minus. The sequence goes on from OX941091.1 coordinate 3,820,202, forward strand.
TCAAAGATCCATCGTGGCTCAACCATTGATTTACCATTGTGATTAAGTCACTTTTTCAAGATCTGTTACAAAGTTCATCCATCATGTCCCTTCAAATTTGCTCGGTTATCAAGTCACTTTTTTGGCAACTGTTAAAGCAAGTAACGTAGGTCCAGTTCGTATACCGTAGAAGAAAAAAGCTACCAAGGTTCGTCCATCACGTCCCTTTCGTACTTGTTTAGCAATCAAGTCACCTTTTTTGCATCCACGGAACAAGTAACAAGATTTAATTTGTATACTGAAATCACAGCTGCCAAATAAAAAACTGCCAAATTCATTGCATATAATGACAATCTTTTTGTCATTCAAAGGTGTGATGAATGTACCTTCACTTCATGATTTTACGAGTTTCACATGATTAGAAAATTTAAGAACAAACCCTAAATTACTGATTAAAAAGGTAAAAAAACTAAACAAACAACTATAAACATAACAACTGAACAAATATAATGACCATAACCGATTAAAAATGTACCTATTTCTATTCTCAAATATTTTAATTATTTAAAACCAACAACAAACAAATCCAAAGAATAAGATGTTAATCACTTCATCATCATTTATCATTGATTTCTATTCACATAAAGATTGAATGATTGAATTTCATAGATATTCAAATTACTATATATAATCATATATATATATATAGAGAGAGAAAGTGTGTGAGGGAGAGAGTGTGTGTATATATGTGTGTGAGAGAGAGAAAAAAGAATACTTAAATAGGAAGAACAATGGGTAACATTTCATTTCAAAATTCAAAGCATGAAACCATCAAAGGACAAAACACATAAATTTTGGGACTATCCTCCATTCTTAACTTCCTTTCTCTTCTTTTGTCTCCCCCTTTCCATTCTAAACAAATCTTTCTTCAGAAAAATGGACATGAATCTTCTTTTCATGATACCCATTTTTGTTTCATCTTCTTTTCCTCTATTTACACTCCCAATTCATGCTTTCACCACACACCCTCCTCTTTCCTCCATGGCTGATGACCCTCTTCTTCCCACTCAGAAAACACCTCCATTTTCTCAAATACCCATACAAAACCAAGCTCCTTCTCCAGGTATTTCACATAAAAAAAATCATCTTTTTTTCTTTTCTTTTTTGAGTTTTTGGAGGACCCACATGTTTTTTTTTTTTTTTTTTTTTTTGCAATTTGGAAAACAAAATCATATGGGTCAGTTGTTATTTGTTAATCTTGAGTTGCAAGTTCAATGCAGTTCATGTGTTTGATAAAATGACTCATCCAAAAACTCTTGATATATTGGTGTGAAATTTTACTTTTTGATGAACCAAAAGGTGTAATTATGATGGTTTTGCTTTACAAATTATTAATTGGGTATATTGTCAAACAGGAGTATCAGAAATCAGAATAGTTCACCATGAGGATTTGAACAAGAAGATTCTTGTAGCACTCATTGTTGCTTCATCTCTTCTTGCTGCAATTCTGCTGTTGTTATCATGTTTTTGGATCTATAGGTTAAAATCCTCAAAAACCAACATTATAAAGAAAGCCCAACAAAGCCAAGGTATTTTTTTTAATCTTTTTTTATTGATCAAGATTATCAATACTTTCTGATCTTGACCAACTTTCTGTTATATGTATATATATATATATAGATGCTGCAAAAGGGTTGTCATTGGGTCCAATTTTGGATAAATATAATCCATTGAGAATGGCTGGTAAGAAGGGATCGGTGACCGTTATCGAATACGAATGGTTAGTGTCTGCAACAAATGGTTTTCATGAAGACAATATCATAGGCCATGGAGCATTTGGGAGTGTGTACAAGGCTTGTTTCAATGATCATTTCCTTACAGCTGTGAAAAGAATCCATGGTGGAGGACCAGATGCCCAAAGAGGATTTGAGGTAACTTTTGAGGTTTGATCTGCCGTTCTACTCTTTTAGATAGATGTGAAGTCTGCGTACATTCCCCTACTATACATCATATTGTCGTTCTATTCTTTGGGTAGAGGTCGGTTATGCATACATCATACTGTTGTTCTACTCTTTGGGTACGATATTGGCCAGTTATGCTTACATCATACTACCACTTTACTCTTTGGGGTAGCATACATCATACTGTCGCTCTACCCTTTGGGGTATAAGTCACGTAAGCATACATCATACTGTCGCTCTACTCTTTGGGGTAGAAGTCAAGTCAGGTCTGCATACATCATACTGTCACTCAACTCTTTAGGTAGAGGTCAGTTCTGCATACATCATACATACCACTGCTCTACTCTTTAGGGGTAGAAGTCAAGTCTGCGTACATCATACATTCATACTCTTTGGGTAGAGGTTAGTTCTGCATACACCGCACTACTCTTTGGTGGTAGAAGTCAAGTCTGCGTACATCATACTGTAGCTCTACTTTTTGAGTTAGAAGTCAGGTCTGAGTATGCCGTTCTACTCTTTGGGATATATATCAGGTCTGCTGACATCATGTTGCGCTCTACTCTTTGGGGTAGAAGTCAGGTCTGCATACATCACACTGCAACTCTACTATTTGGGATAGAGATTAGGTTTGCATACATCCATACCGCCGCTTTACTTTTTGGGGTAGAAGTCAAGTCTGCATATATCATACTACCCCTCTACTCTTTGGAATAGAGATCAGGTCTACGTATATCATATTATCGCTCTACTCTTTGGAATAGACGTGTGATCTAGGTTCAGGGTGGGATATACTGAGCTTGTTTGGTTTTGAAGTATGATCAACGTACTTCCATGAATTGTAGCCCTTATTCCAATTATGTGGTTTGTTTGCAGAATGAGATCAATTGTTTAAGCAGAGTTCAGCACCAGAACATTGTTAATCTTTTGGGTTATTGCATACATGGTGAGACCAGGTTTTTGGTCTACGAAATGATGCATAACGGCTCCTTAGAGTCCCAATTGCATGGTAAATTCTCTTTTCGTTTTTCTGAAAACAATCAAACAATCGAAGAACGATAAGGATTGCTTATAGATTCCTTTCTTGTGTTACCCGTTTTCTATACTACTAAGGGCCGTCTCATGGATCTGGTTTAAGTTGGCAGCACCGAATGAAAGTTGCACTCGATATTGCAAGGTATTCATTCATTCATTCCCATTGCTCGTATTTTATCTTTATGTTCTTGGATCTTGTTGATTCTTGATGATTAATATGTGGGTGTTTTTATATCTTTTGGATCGAATAGAGGACTAGAGTATCTTCACGAGCGTTGTAGCCCGCCTGTGATTCATAGAGATCTGAAATCGTCGAACATTCTTCTAGGTTCCAACTTCAATGCTAAAGTAAGAGGTTGTTTATTTTGGAACAAACTAAAAAAGAAATGTGGACATATATTTTGGGACGGAGGGAGTATTCTTTATGAACATGTGTTTATACATGTAGAGGAAGGATCATGCGAAAAGTTAAACATTTTGCGAGAAGACGAGAAGTCTCAATATCATATATGATTACACTTCTTTGGGTGTGTTTAATCATATATGATTAAGCGTCTACGTGTTGTCAATGCAACATGTGTTTAATCATATATGATTAAGCTTGTGTATCATGCATTAATCATATATGATATTGAGACTTCTCGTTTGAACCTGCCCCTATATATATGTGTGTGTATATATATATATATAGGGGCAGGTTCAAACGAGAAGCTAAATATTTTGCGAGAAGGCGAGAAGTGTGATATCATATACACAAGCTTAATCATATATGATTAGATACACGTTACATTGACAATATATACACTTAATCATATATGATCAAACACACCCATAGGGTGTGTAATCATATATGATATTGAGACTTCTCGCATTCTTATAAAAAGTTTAACTTCTCGCATGATCATTCCTCTCCCCTCTCTCTCTCTCTATATATATATATAGGAACCTCACTTATTTCTATAAGAGATCTTTTAGAGAGAGGTTCAAAGGGGGTTCCACGTATCCTAATGGCTATTCTTTATGAACACGTAGACAAATCCGAGACTCTTTGCTTTACCTAACGATGTTTGACTCGATTCAGCTTTCTGATTTCGGACTTGCCATCACGGGCGGGATTCATGGCAAGAACAACGTAAAGCTTTCAGGAACGTTAGGTTATGTAGCTCCAGAATACCTCTTGGATGGTATGCAATCGTTCGTTTTCTAATCTTTGCCTACAGTTTTATTTAATTTTAGAGATATAAGATGGTAACTTTTACAGGTAAACTTACCGATAAAAGTGACGTGTATGCATTTGGAGTTGTACTTCTTGAGCTTTTGATAGGAAGAAAACCCGTTGAGAAAATGTCACCATCTCAATGCCAATCTATCGTCACATGGGTATGCAATCAAATCCATCATGGTTATTTTACATTGCCATAAAAAACAACTTTTCGAACCTTAAGCTAGTAAACATTGCATTCGATAAACAGGCAATGCCGCAGCTAACGGACCGATCGAAGCTTCCTAGCATCGTTGATCCCATGATTAGAGATACAATGGACTTGAAACACTTGTATCAAGTTAGTACAATCTTTTGATGCAACTTTAAATCGTTTAATCACACGATTAATCCTTCATATTTTTGAAGTATAATATATATAGAGGAACGATCATGCGAGAAGTTAAACAATTTGCGAGAAGCGAGAAGTTTCAATATTATATATGGTTACCTCCTTTGGGTGTGTTTAATCATATGATTAAGCGTCTATGTGTTGTCAATACAACATGTGTTTAATCATATATAATTAAGCTTGTGTATTATGCATGTAATCATATATGATATTGAAACTTCTCGCCTTCTCGCAAATTGGCCACCTTTTCGTTTGAACCTGTCCCATAATATTAATGTGTATATATATATATATATATGACAAATATTCACACACATTTTTCTCCTCTAATGAGGTTTGAATCCTTGACCTCCTGGAGGTTGGGATCTACTTGTAACCTGGGAACTGCTGGGCCAATGACCGTTTGGTTGATTAATCCCTGATTCCCATTTTTTTGAGATTGAACAGGTTGCTGCCGTAGCCGTGCTATGTGTACAACCCGAACCGAGTTATAGACCATTGATTACAGACGTTTTGCATTCGTTCATCCCACTCGTACCCGTCGAGCTAGGAGGGTCGCTAAGAGTTACAGAATCTTGATTAGGTCATCTCTACACCAACTCTTGTGTGTACAGATTATAGTTTTTACGAAAACAATTGTTCTACTGTTTGTAGTAGAGGTCATATCTGCGTACATCCCACCCCTCAAACCCCACCTAAGATCAAACGAACCCAATATATCAGGTGGATATGGGGAGGGTGAGATGTACACAGACTGGACCTCTATCCAACCCTAAACCGTGCCTCTCAGTGAGATATACTGAAAATTTGTGTGTAACTTGACGTATTGAAAAATCGAGTTGTGTCGAATGGAACATGGGCTTTGAGACAATCTGTAAATAATTACATTAGATTCAAACATTAAATGTATATTATACAGCTGATTATGATTGTGAAGGTTTCCTACTCTTTGACTTCGAAGGTGATGGTAATTATTAAGGTTCGAATTCAACAAATTATTGTTATTGATTTATTTATAAAACCCAATTACATAAGAAAACAACAAATTTTGGGTGACTTATAGACGTCAATAATGTGTAAAAATGGTATTGATGTCTAAAACGTTTCACAAAAATATATCCATGCCCCTATATGTAGTAGTCATGAAGAGTAAATTACGTTTTTCGTCCCTATGGTTTGTTAAATATAGCGGATTTCATCCTTGTGGTTTCAATATTTTAGTTTTAGTCCCTATGGTTTGCAACTCATTTTTATTTCCGTGAGGCTAATTATTAGTAAACTACGATTTTCGTTCCTATGGTTTCATGTTTATAACGATTTTCGTCCCTGGTCTTTCAAAACTGCTTTTTTAGTCCCTATAGTTTCTATTTGCTTCCATTTTAGTCCCTCCATCCAATTTTATTAAAATTAAATGTTAATTCATTTAAAAATAGAATAAATAAATTACATATTTGGTCCTTATAATATATAAAATTTTACATTTTTATCTTAGTTTACATTTTTTTTACTTTTTCTTTATTTATTGTATTTCATCAAGACATTTATTTTTCTATTAATTATATTGTATATTTTCATAATTATTATAAATTTAATTATAAAAAGAATCAAATAATTTCGTTAAAAATACTGCTAAATGCATGATATTTTTTTCAAACTATTAGGTTTAAATCTCCTAAAATTTATATTTTTTTATTTATTGATTTATTAAAGTTTTATATTTATTTTAAATTACCATCGAAAAATGTTTAATAAAATTCGAGAAAAAATAGTATTATTTTTATAACAACCGACTGTTTTTTGTTAAATGCAATTTACTCTCACTATTCTAAATTTTCATTTAATCCTTATTTTCTATTAATTAATCAAGTTTGTTTAATATTTAAATAAAACATACACACACGTACACACCATTTTAAATTAAGTTATATATTAAAAACAAAAAATAAGACAATAAAAGGATAAGAAGATTTCAATATGGTGTTACAAGAATCATGTAATAAGCCATGACGTGCCACAAAATTAACGTGACGTCAAACACAAGGCTTAAATCTCATGTTATTTAGAACATTGATGTATATATATATATGTGTGTGTGTGTGTGTGTGTTTATGTTTATTTTAAATATTAAATAAATTTGATTAATTAATAAAAATAAAGTCTAATGAAAATATGAAATGGTGGAAGTAAAGTGAATTTAACAATAAACAATCGGTTGTTATAAAATAAAACTATTTTTTCTCGAATTTTATTAAATTTTTTTCAACGGTAATTTAAAATAAATAAAAACCTTTAATAAATCAACATATATAAAATATTAATTTTAAGTGATTTAAACTAAAGCTTTGAAAAAAATATCATTATTTATCAATATTTTTAACGAAATTATTTGATTATTTTTATAATTAAAATGTTATAATAATTACGAAAATATACCATATAATTAATAGAAAAATAAATGTTTTGATGAAATGCAATAAATAAATAAAAAGTAAAAAAATGTAAACTAGTATAAAAATGTAAAACTTTATATACCATAAGGACCAAATATGTAAATTGCTTATTCAATTTTTAAATGAATTAACAATTAATTTTAAATAAAATTGGATTGAGGGATGAAAATGGAAGTAAATAGAAACCATAGGGACTAAAAAAACAGTTTTGAAAGACCAAGGACGAAAATCGTTATAAACATGAAACCACAGGGACAAAAATCGTAGTTTACTCTATTACTTTTAAGTACGAGGGAAATTGTAAACCATAGGAACAAATAATAGTGAGGTATAAACTATGGGGATGACAATCATAATTTCAAAATCTCAAGGAAGAAAATAGAAATTTTCAACAAACTATAGGGACGAAAAACGTAATTTACTCTTAAACATGTGATGAACTAAAAATAGCCTCTAACATTATTAGCAATAAACCATAACAACACATTTCCAAATGTTGCATTATAAGAAACCACGAAGATAAATATTAATTACAACATGAATGTAAAGTTGACAATTAGCTAACAATTATCCAAACATAATCCTTACCATTCCTACTCGATATATGTTGGAACCTCACTTCTCTCCTCAAGGGTTCTTTCAGAAAGTAAACCTGAGGGTTTCCACATATTCTCACATGGTATCAAGACCAACGTCTACCACTTTGGGGCAATCTATACAGGTCTAGCCCCCTCTCGACAACTTTGAACAATTTGTACCCACCTAGCGAGGGGACGTGCACACCTATTTTATTTCTGTGGAATCATATAACGAGACTTATAGAATAAAAATGTTAACTTCTATTAAATTCAAACACGAATGATAATTGTTATGATATTTTTGCCGATTCCCTCCGTGATTCTTCTCAAACACGGTTACACCCTCGTAACCGGATTAAGAATAGTAACAAAGAAGATCAGATTAAATTTTCTACTTCAATGGTGCTTTGCCACATCTTAATGCATTGAGTGGGATGTCATATTCAGTGCGATAACTTTGTTCATCATTCCAAACCTTGATATACAACTGCTGTCCCAAGTATTGCCTTGGCCAGATGGCAGACCTCAAATTCCACATACCCTTGTTGTCCAAAGAAACTAATATTGCACTCCATGATTTTGGATATACCTGCACACAATTTGTAAAATAACTTGTTCAAGATTGTTATTAACCATGTATAAACATTGGAGGTTCACCTGCGATGACTCCAGGCCAGGGTTCAAATCCAGGCGCTGTCAAAGCCCTTGTGGCCATGGAGGTTCACGTGCGATGACTCCAGGCCATTCGTGGTCGCCCGGGGATTAGTCGGTGCGCGTAAGCTGACCCGGAAACCCATGGTTACCAAAATATATATATATATATATATATTGGAACTTTAAAAGGACCAGTTTGGTTTGATGGAAAGATTTTGTGGGATTTGGATTTTGCGAAAGGATTTGGAATCTTTGGTGTGTTTGATTTGTATTATTTGGAATTGAATTGAATTCCATTTTTTATAAATAATTTATTAAAACAAATTTTAAAATAATTATAAAAAAATTAAATTACCTATTTATTAATTTATTATTATTTAAACAATTTTTTTAACATATTTTAAAACATTAGAGCATCTTCAACAGGTTCTTCTATAATTTCTCTAAAATAGAGAACCAAATGTCAAAATCTCTAAATAAAATTACATTTTACTCCAATAGATTCTCTATTTTTGAGATTTCAGCATTAATTATATTATTAAAATATTATATAATTTTATCATCCCAATGCACTTTTAAAAAAAGTTTATATAAAATAATGATAGTTTATATAAAATAATCTTATTGGTGGAAATGAACAAAAATAATAATTTCTCTCACCTCCCATCAAGTTTTAGAGAATTCTCTAAACTTGAAGTTTTTTCTTGTTTCCATATTTTAGAGAACAAGATAGAGAATCTGTTAGAGCCAAATAGAGAACAAAACCTCTATTTTCTCTATTTTAAAGAATCTGTTGGAGATGCTATTATTACACATAGATTCTACGAAATCCCACTAAATACCAACAACACTCATGGGATTCTAAACCCCTTGTTTGTGGAATTTTAATGAAATCCCCGGATTTCAAATCCATGCAATCCTTCAAACCAAACATGGGATTGGAATGGAATTGAATTCCAAATCCCTCCAAATCCTACGAACCAAACGGGACCTAGATGATCCAAAAGGGCTGGCTATGTATGTTACCTGCACAGTGTGTCTTGTGGTAGCATCATTCAGATTGTAAAATCTCCTTCTCAGTGTGGTGTTCCACTGGCCAGATCCATACCTACAATTTGCAAACTATTAACAACCACAAGGACACCTAGTTTATACCCATAGTTCATCATACCATGTAATTTCAGTTACTTTCTAGTAAGACAAATGAAAAAAAAAAAAAAAGACTTACCCAACAGTCCAAAAATCTGAACCATCAAGATGCCATGATTGAATGGTGCTCTCGTTGTTTTGGAAGATGATTTCGACGTAGTCATGTAGAGTGAAACCAAGAACAGAGGTGCCAAGAGTTGCAGGGTTCGGATCGGGTTTATCTTTGATCGAGTTCAATTTGAAGACTCCAGAAATGTTGTAAAAGTCGGCAATCTTCAGTGGGGTTTCTGGGTTAATGTAGGACACCTGATTTACGGCATACCTAAGCTTGCCATTGATGTTTTCTTCTGAATTAGCCAGCACAACCGTTCTCGTTACTGGAATTGTCCCATAATGATATGAACCTTGAGGATTGGGCCTAGCTGCATTTGCAGTCAAATTCCATCTACAAGACAAAGGAAAGGTAAATCACTAAGGGCACGTTTGGTTTGCGGGATTGGAATGGAATGGATTGGATTTCAAACAAGGATTTGGATTTGGAGGGATTTGGATTTGGAAGGATTAGAAATCTCGGCCTATTGCAAAGGAATTCCATATCCATCATTTAAAGGATTTGAAAAGGGTCAAAGAATTTCAAATCCGGTCAACAAAATCCATTCCTACAAACCAAAAAATAGGATTGGAATGGATTTGAAATCCAAATCCATTCCAATCTCGCAAACCAAACGCGCCCTAAGGGGTTGTTTGTTTTTTTCAAAAAACCTCTTAATACTTCTTAAGTCTGAATCGGTCAGATATTTTTACATTCAGACTGTTTTTTTTTCCAGATTTCAGACCCTCTTAACTCTTAAATACATCTGAAATTAGAAGTTGTGACATTTTTCTGATTAATTGTTATCACAAACAAAACAATCTTATTGATCTAGATTAAGATTTAAGACTTCAAACGTTACAAAAACAGTCTTATTGATTCATATTTCAGACTTCAGCACCACCTCTTATTAGTCAGAAGTGAAATAAGACTTCAGACTTCAGAACTCTTAAAAAACAAACGCCACCTAAATGTGAGGATCGTAAAAAGGCTTCCAATGTGGTTAAAAACTTGAGAAATCAAGAAAAAAGGCCGTACCTGATGGTCCTCGCTTGCTTCATTGACCAATGAATTTGATATGTGGGAGCAGTAGGCAATGGCAAAGAAGCTTTGGTGTTAGAGCCATCATAATGAAGAATTCCGGTAGCATTAAGAATGGGCTTGGTGAAACGAGTTGAAGCAACGATGAAATAGTCTTTTGGAGAAGCATTCATTTTGACCAAGAAAGAAGCGGATTGACCAACATGAAGGTCAAGTGATTCATACGTTTCTTGCAACGTATGTGATCCTTCCGTTTCGACCAATGTCAATGTATGGCCTTGGATCCTAAAATTAATTGAAGTAGTCAAGGCCACATTTGACACCCTAAACATGTACAATTGACCTGAAAACGCAACAATCAAGAGGTTGGTTATTACTAGAACAAATATTGGAAAGAAACAACATCATAATTAAAACCACAAGGGTTGTGGCGTACTGGTTAAGGCCCTAAGGGATGTGGTGGAATATCCCATCTGTCCAGGGTCCGAATCCAGGCGTACACAACAATTGTGGCCACTGAGGTTTAATCAGGGTTGATGTCTTACATTCATAATTTGCCAAGGGATTAGTCTAGGCATAGCCTAGGACACCCTTCCAAAAAAAAACATCATAAATTCATAATTAAGTTTACAGAGGAGCGGGGCGACTTTGCCCAAATACAATACAGGTCCTGGGTTCAATCTCAACCCCCCCCCCCCCCCCCCGCCTCAGCCGTTGAGTGAGCCAAATACAATATTGGTGTCCTTGGAGGGGGGTTCCGTGTGGGGCCAGTTGGGGTTGTCGGTTATCAACTTTTTGCCCAAATATTTAAGTTTACAGAGCCAAGTTATAAATGAAGATGAGGCATTTAAATTTTAAAACATGGATGCATCACGGGATAGTTACCTCCTACAGCGCTAAAATAACTTGAACTGGGGCTCCCATTGATGAGGAGAGCATCAGCCATAGGAAGAGGTTTCCCAGAGTCCAGTGTTTGTTGTAGCACCTAAAAAAAAAAGAACTTATTAACTGTTTGTCTAAGATATACCTTTTGTTCATGCAACATGAAAATGGTGCCAAAAGTACAATCTTCTAATGTCATTGACATATTTAATGGTTACAGCTAGTCCTATATTGATTCAATCACACCAAAGCTTTTAGAAAGCACCAAACTTGAGGTGTTCAGAACTCACTTTTAGGAGGTAAATGTTGTTGTATGAAATTCACTTAGATTCAAGGAATTGTTAAACTCGAGCCATTATAAACATAGTAGTGATATATAACTAGCTAAGGGTTTAGTGAGATAAAACATGGATACGACAACAATAGCAACAAAACCACAAGGGTTGTGGCGTACTGGTTAAGGCCCTGGGGGATGTGGTGGAATATCCCATCTGTCCAGGGTTCGAATCCAGACGTACACAACAATTGTGGTCACTGAGGTTTAATCAGGGTTGATGTCTTACGGTCATAATTTGCCAGGGGATTATTAGTCTTGGCATAGCCTAGGACACCCTTCCAAAAAAAACAACAATAGCAACAAGCCTAGGGGTTGTTTGGTTGGTTTTCATTAAGTCCTGTATGGATAAAGTTGTCTGTGTGGATTAATTTGTCTGTATAGATTAGGAAGATTTTTGTTCAGGTGGGTTTTTTCATAGATGGAAGAAGTGTTTTTTTTTAACTGGGAGGGGCAGGTTTGGTAAAAACTTGGTTTTCTGCATAAAGCTCCCTCCCTAGAAACTTTATGAATAAGCCACTTTATATATCATTAAGGCACTACCAAACAGTCACATATGGCTGACCGAATAAACTGAGTCTCATTAACTTGCTAACAATCAGATCCTTCGATCCCAAGAAGTTCCTATGGCCTTAGAATTTCAAACTTCAAAACGAAGAAACTTTTAGAGATCTTATGAATAAAGGAAAGAAAACAACTTGTAGACTACAAACCTTGTGATCAGCTTTCCACCAGTCACTAACAAGTAAAGTGAATTGCTCAACTGGCTTGAGATACGGGACAAAAATCACAGCCCGTGCGTAGATATTAATTCCCCCATAACCACCAACAGCCCTATGCATCAGGGTCGAAGGAAAGTAAGAGAAGGTACCAATCTGATCTTTCATTTGCATTTGGTACGTCCAATTTGAGTTTGGCGGGATTGGGCAGTTTGTTCCCAACACTCCATCTTGCCATGAGGACTTTCTCTGTTTGATACCGTTCCTGTTTTGCAATTACCACAATACTCAATATGTGCTTAAAATAAATTCGGGTTTTCCTAAATACAGAACTAAATAAAAATATATACGGGTCTTGAGTCTTGATCCCAAAAAACAAAAAAGAACACAAAATCAAATGTGTAACTGAAAAACACTCACCATGTGATAAGAAAGGGATCATCCAGCTTATTAATGACATTGACAATGACGTTGTCATTGGTGACACAGTCAATGGTTGGGCCTGGGAACTGCCCATTGATAAGTATGGCCTACAATAGTTAACACAAGAAGAGATTATAAGTAAAAATATCATCTTTTTGTACTTTGCAACAACTAAAAATGTGTCAACTTGCACACCAAGGTGCCTTAGCCTATCCATACACAGCCACACCCAAAAGGGAGCGCCTGCCCAACTATCTGATCTTGTTTCTCTTACCCTTTGCGGAACACCAAGTGGATAGATTTGTCCATATGTAATTTCCATGGTAAAAAATCTGTATGGGTCTTCAGCCTTCACAGAGAAGACACACAACCAAGCCAAAAATCCAAAATAAAACGGCAGGAAGATGGGCTGGTTCATGTTGTCAGAGTATGTCTTTCCAAGAATCTAATACCTGTATCATTGAAATGAAGGATGGATTCAGAAAAACCGATTATCAGAAACTAAAAATTAAATGTATAGCAAGGCTTAGTAAGTCTTTAACAAAATTGGGAAAAAGCTGTGACCAGACACATGACGTAGTTCCATGGAAGCTATTTTCGGAGATTATAAGTCACATAGCTAACACAATACCCCATATCAAGTATGCATGACTGCCTATACAGAACTTAACATCAAAACCAAATATGTAAACCAACCCACCATGCGGTCACCATTAACCCAGGAGGAACTGTGAAATGTACAAACCTAGGAAGATAAAAAGTTCAAGAATTTGACCAGATTGGTACGTCTAAATAATCAACTAGGACCAGAGTCCGCAGACGTAACCCACTAAATGTTCCACATTGCACTCGACACTAATACAACATGTGGAATTCATGCATTGAACACAAAGTGGACATATAAAGTGATCGTCACTACTGGAAATCTATTATCCATAACTATATATAGAGAGAGGGAGGTTCACATGAGAACAATAACTAAATAAGAGAATACGAAAACGGCCAAATCACGTGCAAAATCATATACGATTTTACACTAACGGTAAACGCAAGGGTATTCTGGTGACCTGGCTCGTGACCTCGGGTCACGACCAAAGTCACGTGAATCACATATGAATCTACATGTGTTTTTAGTGTAAATTCACATGTGATTCGACTGTTTTCTTATTCTCTTATTTTAGCTATTGTTCTCGTATGAACCTGATTCTCTCTCTATATATGTATATATTGTGTATATATAAATTTATTCAAGATTTATGCCTCCACATACTGCTTTGGAGAACAAATTGCATCATCAATTAATATGTGCAATTTTCAAAACTCGCAAAATATTAAAAAAAAAACATAATTGAGTTGAGCAAATGAAGAACCTCAATAGCAACTTAGTAAGTACATCTAAACAAACATCACATCAACAAAACCATGATGATTGGATGTTAATTCTTACATAGTTTCCCAGTACTAAATTACTAATGAATTATAAGCAGGTAATAACTCATGATCACATTGAGACATAATGCCAAATAACCCATTCAACTTAACAAGTGAAAAATTAAAAAAACTTACAGAATTGATCGAAGCTTAATACAAAGCTTCCCCAATTTGAACTCAAAGGGAACAAACAATCGCGAGGAGATGAAAGCTTGATGATCAGAAACAACTCCATAAGACAATTTATACACTTAGACAACTCCGGGAACATCAAATTGATTAAAGAGGTAACATGGAATCGACTTCGAAAATAGAATCGAGATCTATTGCGGCGCACTTCAAGCAGATCATTAATTATGAGTTTCATGCAGTAATAACATGTCATGATTTTGAAAATTGGAAGGTATATTGAGATCTAATTGACCTCAAAAATAGTTTATTGGTAAATTACAGTGGACTTTGAGCGAGGTAGGTTTATGGAAATTGAGAGTCGCCGGTGAAACCCTAGAATGTCGCAGTGGAGAACGGATCAAATCATAAATGCGTTTGAATTGGTTCATATTTGTTGATGATCAGAAGATGAAGAATTAATGGTGGCGTGATTGCACATGGAATGGAAGGAAGGCGGGAAGGGGAAGGTTCCGTTGGTCGGGCCGGAAACCGCTCGTGTTTATGCCAAATTGGATTAGAGTAAATTATGAATTTTGTCCCTGTAGTTTCGAAATTTCAGTTTTTGTCCCTATGGTTTGCAATTCATTCAATTTTCGTCCCTAAGGTCAAAACACTACTTTTTAACTATGAATGACTAAAATAGAAATGGATTGTAAACGATAGGGATGAAAAAAGCATTAAAAACTGAACCATAATGATGAAAAAGTAATTAATTATAAACTATAAGGATGAAAATATTAATTTCAAAACCATAAGAACGAAAATAAAAAAATTTAACAAACCAAAGGGACCAAAAACATAATTTACTCATTGGATTTCTTGGAAAAAAAACTAACTTATCAGCTTTTTTTTCTAGTACATGTTTGGATGAACAGTAGCTTATAAGCTAACTTATTGAAAAGCTACTTATAGTAACGTTTTCAAAAGCTAGTTTATCAGCTTATAAGTTAGTTTGCCAAACAATGCATAGGGCACGTGCCACTGTATTATTTTTCCGACAAAGGGTAAAAAAATTTAGGTTCGTGAAAGGTGCAACCGTATCGTTTTGGAATGTGTTACCGTATTATTTTGGAAACTTCAAGAAGGTGCAATTGTACCTCATAATCAACCAAAAACCAAAAGAAACTATCGAAATCAACCAAAAAAACCGAAAAAATCTCTTGAAATCGATAAAAAAAAAAAAAAAAAAACTTAAAAATCCCTCGAAATCAAGCAAACAATTTTAAAAATCCCTCAAAATTGGGGAATTAAGCTAAAAACACATCGGATAATATTGAACGTCGGTGAAAAGATGAAAACACGTTGATAAAAATCGTGTTTTTTGTAATTATTTTTTGTCTATATTATATGGTGTCACCGTATGAAAAAATTTCTGGATTCATCTCTGCCGTTACCCGATTGTTTTCACAAACTTCAAACCCAAGATTATATGTATAACTCCAGTTATTTTAACGCATCTCCAACAACATCGCTAAAATATATAAAAAAATGGGTTTTTGTTTTCTATATTTCTCCAACAGCATTGTTATCTTGTAGGGACGGGCCCAGAATTTTTTTCATACGGTGACACCATATAATACAGAGAAAAAATAATTACAAAAAACACGATTTTTATCGACGTGTCTTCGTCTTTTTACCGACGTTCAATATTGTCCGATGTGTTTTTAGCCTAATACCATAATTTCGATGGATTTTTAAGTTTTTTTTTTTATCGATTTCGAGGTACTTTTCGGTTTTTTTGGTTGATTTCGATAGTTTTATTTGGTTTTTTGGTTGATTATGAGGTACGGTTGCACCGTATTGCAGTTTTTAAAATAATACGGTAGCACCTTCCAAAACGATACAGTTAGACCTTTCACGAACCTAAAATTTTTTACTCTTCGTCGGATAAATAATACGGTGGCACGTGCCATCGAATTTAACATGCCAGTTCCGTCCCTGCTATCTTGTTTGCTATAATAGAGAATTATGAAAAAAAAATCTCTAAATATAGAGAACTCTCTATAAGGGGTCTAATCATATGAGACCCTATTAGATTGTGGTAACTATGAGATCCAATCTCATCCATCCATATAATATTATTTTATTTATTTATTTATTAATAATGAAGGATATTTTGGTCATTTGATAAATTAAATAATATTAAAAACAAAAATGTAACTGAAAAAATCAATCATTTATAAATTAAATATATTGTTTCCTAAAATTTCTCAACCAACTGATTATGAGATATTCTGTTTACTTTTTGATTTGGTCGTATGAAATTTTAAATTATGCATCCTTTCCATCGTTCACATTGTAACACGATGTTAATCACAGTGTAACACAATATTCTTTGAGTGCAACACAATAGTAATCACAGTGTAACACGATGTTAATCACAGTGTAACACAATGTTCTTTGAGTGCATCACAATAGTAATCATAGTGTAACACAATGTTAATCACAGTGTAACACAATATACTTTGAGTGTATCACATTGGTAATCACAGTGTAACACACTGTATTTTTGGTATTCATCGGGATAAAGTTTGATTGAATGATAAGTTTCAATATTTTGAGATAATCTTATTTGATTTCATTCCAAAATTATCGGACCCGCCTAAATTAGATAACAATGAATTATAAAAGTTTTTTTTGACAATTTTACCCTTTTTACCTATTTTAATGACCTAAAATTATGTTTTTAATTAATATATCTCTTATTTATTTTAAACCATTGATTACCAAGATGAATGAATGAGGTTGAATTTCATGGTTACCACAAAATACTAGAGTCTCTCATGAAAGGCCCCCCTCTCTATAATTCCCTAAATATGAGAGAGAAATATTATTTTATTTCATTTCACCAATGAGATTCAAATTTTATTATTTTATATTAAGTTATTTTTTAAAGTGTATTGGGATGATAAATTAGAGAATATTATAATAATATAAGTTGTTTTAAAATTTCTAAAATAGCAAATCTGTTGTAGTTGAATGTAATACATTTTAGAGATTTTCACTTTTGATTATTTATTTTAGAAAAATTATAAGAAATGTTGGAGATGCTCTTATAAACCAGCAAAATATAACAAACCGTTTAAACCGTATTGAACCAATCATAATTTTTCCCCACTTTTCTTAATTATGATGGTTGATTAGTTAAGAATATATAAAACAATTTCATTAAGAATATATGAAAAGGTTTCATGAGAATGAAAAAATACATGAAACCGTTTTATTATTACATATAAACAAATATATATGAAATAATTTCATTAAGAAAAGAATTATATGAAACAAATTCATTATATTAAACACTTTCATGAAACAATTTCATTTAATTAAATAATGAAAACGACAGTTTATACGGTTTGTTAGATTTCACTAGTTTATAAAATAACCTTGGCATATATATATTATATATATGCGAAAGATCGTATGAAAATTTGAGTTAACGATGAAAAACATGAGAAGTAGAATATGAACCGTTGATCTTTTTTAATCTCAAGTCCTCCCATAAATTGCGGCTTAGAAGGAAATTAATCTAGTGCATCTTATCTCGGTGCATCTCATCCTAATGTACGTTCATTTCTCATCCAATGGATGATAACCACTTCTTATACTTCTCACCAACTCAACTTCTCAGTGGAACCTAGACATTATTTGGCAAAAATAAGTTAGCTTAGCTTATTTTCTGGGTACATGTTTGAATGACCATAAGCTAACTTATAAGTTAGTTTTTTGATAAGCTATTTGGAGTAGCTTATGAGGAGTTTTTTGTGATTATTCCAATTATGTTTCTCATTAATATTCATAATTATATATAACTTTTAATTATAAATAAATAATTAATGTTATTTTTTGTAATTTAAATGATTATAAGCTAGTTTTTGTCAAACGTGATTTTTTCATCAACTAACTTATCAGCTACCAGCTAGCTTATCAGTCATAAGCTAGCTTATCAGCTAGTTTGCCAAACATAGCACTAATTTTTTACCATAATTTATTATGTTTGAGTAGTGAAAATTTTAAAATTATATCAATGAATAAAAAAATAAAAAAGTCAAAGCATTTATTATAGAACCCTACATGTTCTATGCCTCATTGCCTCTATGTAATAACTCCATTTCCTCCACCCCCAAACACGTGATATTGAACTATGTTCACGTGCCCATGGTTTTTTATGCCAAAGGCCCAAAACTAAAGGGTCTTTTATTGGTTTTGCATCAAGTACTCGTTTAATAAAACTATTTGTATAGATTAATCTGTTTGTATAAATTGAAAAAAATTTGTTTTAAATGTTTTTTTCATAAATAGAAAGAGTGTGTTTTTAATTAGGATGGAAATGTTTAGAAAGAATAAAAAAACTTGTTTTTTTGTTATAAAACTTTCCCTAAAATCTTACTGAATAAGTCATTTTCTATATCATTAAACCACTACCAAACAATCATGGATAGTTGACCGGGTAAGCTGTGAATCTCATTAAGCTCATTAAACTGCTAACAAACAATTTATTTGTTAGCATAAATTGGATCTCAATACTCAAGTGTTTATCGGTCATTTAGGCTTTGTTTGGCAAACTAGCTTATAAGCTAACTTTTTTTTTGCCAAACATAGCCTAAAATATTGTAGTAGAGCTCATGTCTATATACATTCCACCCTCAAAACTCCACCTAATACCAAACGATCCAGTATATCAGGTGGGGTTTGGGTAGGGTGAGATGGATACAGATCTGACCTCTATCCAATCCAATCCCAAACCGTGCCTCTGAATGAGATATACTGGGTCAGTTTGATTTGGTTATGTGAGTTGTAATCCATGCATTTATGGGTGTACTTTACCCATAATTGTTGGATTTTGGCTAGGTAAAATGTACATGAGAATAATATTTAATGTGGTAGCCCATGAAAGCATCTTTATTTTGTGACTCTACATTTGGTGGTTGCTTGAAAGCTCCATTCTTACTATTTCAGCTGTCTTAATGTCACATGAATTCATTAAGACATTCACATGAATTCATCTGAAAAATGAAGTTTTTCTACCTTATGCAAACATAATTATTCATCTTGAATTCAATTGGAACTCAAATAATATTATGGATATTCATAAATGAATAGAATTGAGATCGAATACAATGTTATAATCGAAAAAAGAACATGAGATTCGAGTACAAAATAAGGTTTTTTGCTAAATGTAGATCATCTCTAGCCCGATCTTGTCGGCTGGATTATTCCCACATCTTCGGTCATGGCGATCTTCCATGAAAAACAGACTTTCTTCAAAATCTTGCTTTCCTAATTTCTTATTTTAAGTTCTCCAGAAAAAAATTCGTGTTCTTGGCGACTCTAAACCGTGTAGTGTTGTTGAATGGTTTCGATATCGAGACCCTTGAGCTTCACGACTGATTCGACGTGTCCTTTCAGAGTATGAAGCTCCCTCAACCTGTAACAACATCATATACAGATATCAGGTTGGGGTCCCACATCAGCTAAACACAGACCATTGTACTTTTTAGAGAGAATTCAAATATGAGACTTACCTAGCGACCTCTGCTCGCCTTTTCGCCTGTTCTGCAAGTTCGGATAATTCCCTGTAGTTGTTCTTATCTTTCAAGATCTCGTTAGCATCGGGTGCCTGGAGGCCGTGCAGAGTGCGTTGAGCGGTGGCCCATTGTGCTTCCCTCTCGCCACGTCCGTAGTCCTTTTTGGTGGTGAAAGCGGTCTAGATGTGCCAAAAAGTATAGTAAATTAGAATATTGATCGATTTAGTAATTATATTCCACCTGGAGGTAGGATCTGTGGAGGGTAAGATGTACGCAGACCTGACCTCTACCTAAAAAAGTAGAGTGGCTGTTTTCATGAAGACCCTCCGCTTGTGAAAAGTGTGACAAAGAGAAAGTCAGATAAGATAGAATAGCCGGAAAAACGGGCTTGCCTTGTTTTGGAGCATATTGTCCCAGGCCTTCCCGCTCAAAGCATATCGGATGATAAATTTGAATATATCTAACGGGAAGTAGAAGACTATGCTATACGCCCAAATCACGCCCGCCCAACCCCAGCCGATCCCGCTCACTCTTGCAAACTCCCAATCCGCGTAAACAGCAATCAATGTAGCGATCTTCATTAAATGAGATTGTTAGAACACTCGATATAGATGATAGAATGATACCGAATATATCCCACGCAGAGGTAGGGTCGGGATATTGAATGTGAAGGTGGAATTGGGAATTTAACGAATAAACTCACCAGCTGTGCCACGAGAAAGGCGAAGCAGAGTAGAAAACCAGGTCGTTCGACGAACGACCAGCTCCTTGACCTGGTGACGAAAATGAGCGCCTGACTGATGATACTAACTTGGAGGTAAAGAGCGGACATAAGCTCGTGTTCTTTGTTTTTGATCGGTTTTACACCAAATTTGTCCTGAAAAATCCGTCATGAATACCGTTATAGAGGATAGAATGATAACCGAATGTAAAAACCAAACCCAGTATATCCCACACAGAGGTAGGGTCTATAGAGCGATACTGAACGTGAATCTTGTAAATAGTTGGCGGTTCATCTTACGGTAAAGAAGTTGGATTCCTTTGCTGCCCAGAAGAAAATTACGGTCATGACGGCTAGGTAAGTGCCGAGAACAATCCCGGTGGCGAAGATTTCCTTCAACTTCCATGAGTCGGGCAACGGGCTCGGCTTGACCTTGTCCTTAGATATGGTCATGATGGTTCCATCGTTGAGGATGGCGATGATCAGAACCATGAAAGGCGAGAAATCGAACCGCCAGATAAGAGCGATCAGCATGAAACCGAGCACGATACGGATGGTGATGGAGACCGCATAGATGGTGTAGTTCTTCATCCTCTGAAAGATGGCTCTGCTAGTCAAAACCGCGCTAACGATCACACTAAGTCCCGGTTCCGTCAACACGATATCCGATGCGCCTCGAGCGGCATCGGTGGCGTCCGCGACCGCAATACCGATGTCGGCCCTCTTTAGCGCCGGTGCATCATTCACACCGTCTCCCGTCATCCCACATATATGCTTTCTCTCCTGCAGTTTCTTCACAATTTCGTACTTATGCTCTGCATTCATAACACAGTTTCAGCTTTAAACCATTCTTAAATTCGAGTTTTTAGGAGTGATTGTGTATCTTTTACCAGGAAAGACCCCAGCGAAACCATCGGCCTTCTCGATTAGCTCCTCGATCGGGACATCTGCGATAGCGGTATCCTTGTTTTGGCCAAGCAGCGAGGAAGAGGGATACATGTTTGTTCCCATTCCTAGCCTTCGACCAGTTTCCTTGCCAATGGCGAGCTGATCACCGGTGATCATCTTGACGTTGACACCAAGGTGGAGGGCACGTCGAATGGTTTCAGCACTGTCGTGCCTTGGAGGGTCAAATAGCGGCAACAAACCAACGAACACCCATGGTCCTCCAGGGCTCTCCTTTGTTTTCTCGGGTACACTCTATATAAAAACCACCCAGATCATTAGTTTCTATATAACCAAGCAAACCCAGTATATCCCACGATCACAGTATATCCTACACAGAGATAGGGTCCGTGGAGGGTAGGATATACGCAGATTTTCAGTTTCTGGATCAAAACATGTTGGAACACCAGAAATATAGAAACTCACCTGTTGGCAAACAGCAAGAGAACGTAGACCACGGTCTGCAAATTTATCGATGATAGAGAACACTCGATTCTTTTCTTCGTTCTTTAGGTTGCAGAGCTCCACAATCTGATAGATTTCAAGTAAATCAATGTACATACAGGAAGGAATGAAAGAGGATTACGTTTAATACTTGCAATCTAGAGTCGTTTATCGTACCTGCTCGGGCGCACCTTTGCTCAGCCTGTACCAATTTCCGCTTTGATCTATATACGTTATGGCTGTTCGTTTGTCCACGGGATTGAAAGGCAGAAAATGTACCTCAGTGATCCCTGCTCGTGCCTGCGTAAATGATAGAAGTGTTTTCGTTAAGTTTGCTCTCTCGAGGCCCAGCTTAATTGGCAAATAAAGGCCAGACCTCCTCCCCATATGTCGTTCATCACTGGGGATTTTTCTGGCTGTTAGGAACATCTCCAATAGAGGGTTTTTTAAGAACCCACTTTTTAT
Organism: Arctium minus; assembly: GCA_954870635.1. NCBI lineage: Eukaryota > Viridiplantae > Streptophyta > Magnoliopsida > Asterales > Asteraceae > Arctium > Arctium minus. Next base: position 3,842,813 of record OX941091.1, read on the forward strand.
ACTTATTCTTGCGACATCATTTCCAACTCATTAAATTAAAAACCTATATAAAACTCTTAAATGGTAGTTCTTATAAGAACCCCTTTTGTGGGTCTCATGTATACATATAGAAGTCCAAAAAATATATAAAGACTAAGGGGTTGTTTGTCAGTTGTTGAATGGTTTGGTGCAGAATGATTAAGAGACTCTTATGATATAGTGCAAAATGAAATATGGTTGTTTGGTAGTTGTTTAGAATGAAATCAGGGTGCTGAATGGTTAAGGGAGACCCAGATACAAAATCATTCAGAGGGTTTAGAACCATTAAGAGGCAGACTTTTATTTTGCCAAACAAGATTCACCTCTTAGCGATTCAGAGGTTGCCTCTTAATTGAACTATTAAGAGGTAAACAAACAGCCCCTAATTGAATGTCATGTCATACAAAATTTAAGGTAAGAAGAAGGTTCTTGTACAAGAACTCTCTCCAATGGTAGTTCTTATAACAACCTACACTTTTTGCTTATAAGAACGTGTTATTAGAGATGCTCTTATCTTCAAGGCCTCATGTATTTGAGGTGCGTACAAGCTGGCCTATACACCCACAATTACCAAAAAAAAAAAAAACATTTTATATTGGTAGTATTACCTCCTTAGGATCACTAAGCATTCCTACAATACAAGCATCTATGGCATCTTGATTTTCCACCCTTGAAGCCCTTGCTCCATATAAGACCACTGTGTCTTTGTCCATATCCTTCACAAAAACCTGAAGAAAAAAGGGATTTTTTCAATCTTTTCCTGTTAAATTTTGTGTCCAACTAACTACACTTGAAAACTGACCTCGATGAGGGTTTTGTCAACTGTGAGCTTGTTCAGGGTGAGAGTGCCAGTTTTGTCACTACACAGAACATCCATCCCAGCCATTTCTTCAATGGCTGTCATTCTCTTGGTGATGGCACCTTGCTCCGAAAGCTTGTGGGACCCAATTGCCATGGTCACCGACAAAACTGTTGGCATCGCAATCGGGATCCCGCCAATGAGAAGAACCAGTAAATTGTCGATTCCATTTCTGTAACTTCGTTTCTGAATCGGGTACATCACCACTATCTCGATTATGAGCCCAATGGCGATCGAGCATATGCAGAAGTTACCAATGGCTGTCAACACCTGATAAACAATCCAATCCATCACAAGTTGTTAATCGGATACTGGTCGAGAATATGTGGAACCCCATCCAATCCATCACAAGCTGTTAGTTAACTGGATACTAGTTGAGAATATATAGAATCCCATTAGATTACTCTCCAAAAGAGCCTTTAGGAAAGAACAGGGGTTCTAGCTAGTCTAGCCAATGTGGGACTCTAACATGTCCTCTCCAACATAGGTTAGCTAGGCAAAGGGAGGTTTGATGTATATCGAAGAGAAAAAGTGTAAATCTAAGCTGTTGTGAGACTCCAACAGATGCTAGATCTACAAATATGTCCCTTATGGTAGACATTGGTTATGATACCATGTGTATATATATGTGTAATTCCATTAAATTACTCTAAAAAAAACCTTTAGGAGAGAAGGGGTCCCAACGTATATTTGGGCAAAAAATTGGTTACCAGCAACCCCAACCCCAACCGGCCCCATGCGAAACCCGCCTCGAAGGACACCAAAGTGAGGGGTATTTTTTGGCTCAATCAGCAGCCAACGCTAGCAGGGGCCCGGGTTCGAACCCAGGACATGTCTTGTATTTTGGCAAAGTCAACTCACCCCTTTGCCAACTCAGCTACACGCCAGAGGTGTGTCCCAACATATATTAAACTGAAAGTGTATTAAGTCTTGCTGATGTGAGACTCTGACAATACTAGCCATCTGAGAATTGTTACCTTTTGAAAATGACCGACTTGATTTGTGCTATCGACTAGGTGAGCAGCCTTTCCGAAAAAGGTGTGGACCCCGGTAGCTATAACGACAGCCTCAATCTCCCCCTGTTTGCATGTTGAGCCGGAATATACGCTAGCACCCGGATGCTTGGTCACGGGCAATGACTCGCCGGTCAATGCAGATTGGTCGATCTTGAGTGGATCTCCATCTAGGAGACGGGCGTCAGCTGGGATGATGTCTCCCAGCTTGACGCTAATCACGTCTCCTGGAACAAGGATGCTTGCTTCCTGTTCGGACCATTTTCCATCCCTCAAAACCTTTGTTTTGGGAGCAAGACCTGCCATGAGAGCTGCTGCAGCATTGCCTGCATTGTTTTCCTCGATGAAACTGATGGTGGAGTTTATGATGAGCAATGTTACGATTCCAACAAAATCTTGCCAATCTGGAGGCTTTCCCTGCAATTAGTCATTCACAATCAGCTACATATTATATATAGAGAGAGAGGAGGAGGAGGTTCAAACGGGAACAGTAACAAGATAAGAGAACAAGAAAACAGCCAAATCAACGCAAGGGTGTGAGGGCCATATGTTCGTGTGACTCAATGTGATTTTACACGTGATTTTAGTGTAAATTCACATGTGATTCGACCGTTTTCTTATTCTCTTATTTTGTTAACGTTCTCGTATGAACTTGACTATATATGTGTATATTAGTGGGTGAGAGGTTAGTTAAGCGTTCTTTGTGTTCATTTTCGGCCCCTTCCATTGCATCATTTGTGCCTTGTGTCGACTCGTGGTTTGATCTAAGTGATTTGGTTGATTTTCAGGGCATTTTGAGTGGATGCAGAGATGTAAATGATAATTTTCGACAAAATAAACAAAAATCAATCCCAACAAAAAAGGGAGAATAAATGGGAGTGGGAAATAATACTACTCCTACACCGATATATCCGGTATATATAAAATAAGAGATAAATCTCAAAATATTTCATAACTTTATTGACCTGGAAAAAAATGGATATAGATTAACTATTAAATTAAAAGAAATTCTATTTTCATGGATATGAATTGACTAGATAACTATATTGGCCCAATTTCTCAAAAGAGTAATTTGAATCTATATATTTTTATATCCTCAAACTATATATATATTTTTAATATAAATTAAAACAGGATTCTTGCCTTATAATCAATATAATTATAGTTATTCACCAAACAAAAATCCTCATTCCCTTTTATCGTACCATATGTATCTCACATTCATGCGAAAAAAGTTCCACGTCATACTTAATAAATTTGATTGGATCAATATGGTACACTATTTGAACCTCTTCTTTACAAATTTCCTTTTATATACATCCAAAATTGGATACGTATATATACTTATTTATATCAAAATCAAACTAAATCATATATTAAAAATGTAAAAAATGATATTTTAAGACTCGCTTATGTGAATGATATTAATAAGTAGTTGTATATTTAACAAATAACCGACATATATTTTACATGCCTCATAAAAATTTTATTTTTACATTTTCAATGCTATGGCATGATTCTATTATTTTTGATGAGAGAAAGAGAGATACCCCTCCATTGGCCAAGACAATAGCCATAATAGCAGCAACCTCCATAACCCATGACAAAGGATTCCACATGAACCCTAAGAACTTGAGAAATTTACTTTCCTGTTTCAATATCACCATCACCATCGAAATCAAACATCAGTCCGATTCCATAAGTATTCATAGAACAAAAACAATATTAGAAATCAAAAAAATCAATTCATAGTAATCAGTCGAATCTACCTTTTTCTCCTCTAATTTATTCGGACCAAATTCCGCAAGCCTCCTATTCCCTTCTTCAGTCGTCAATCCCTCTCTCGTACATTTCAGTGTCTCAAATACCTCATCCACTGGAACAGTCTCCTGTATCAATCAATCACAAACACAAAATTCACAAATCACCAAATCGCAATTTCATAATTTCAAAGCTCGTAACACGATCGAATCATGAAAACCGTCAATCGATCGTAAAAAAAAATCAATCGAAAAAAACATCGAATCACAATTTCATAATTTCAAAACTCGTAACACGATCGAATCATGAAAACCGTCAATCGATCGTATAAAATCAATCAAAAATCGATCAGAAAAGGAATAAATCATACGAGATCGACGTTCTCCTTCTTGAGTTCCTCCCAGCTGATTCCTTGACTCCCTGCCATTGTTGATTGTTGTCGTCGTCACCTGTGTTGTTCTTCGTTACTGTTCTCGTTGTTGTTGATTGTTTGATGTGTAAGCGAATTTGCATTGCAATGTGAAGTGAAATGGAAGGATTTGGAGGTCTATAAAAATGGTGGTAGAGAGAGAAAGTGAAAGAAGGAAGAATGAGAGTGAAACTAGGGAAGGAAGTTGGAGCTTTTTATGCTGCCATTGGAGAGACGTACATTTGTATATCTATGAATGACTCCACTTGTTAAATCAATCGTTTTGGTTGTAAATTGTGCATTGAAAGTTGTACGTTTTTCTCGTTATGTATGTTTATGTTATTTTCACATGTGATGTTGATGTTTCCTTACAATAAGTAAAATATAACAAACATGCATTAATAAATGAATTAAAATAAAAGAAGATACGATGAATAATTAAATATTAAAAAGTTAAGCATGGGATCTTTTTGGTGAGGAATATGAGAAATACTTTTAAACCGTTGATCACTTTTAATCAAATGTCATTCCATGGATTGTGACCTAAAAGAGAATTAATCTGGTACATTTCAGTGCATCTCATCCTAATGTTCGTCCATTTATCATCCAATTATTGATAACATTTCTCACGCTTCTCACCAAATTTGGCACTTCTCACCGGAACACAACCCTAAAAAGTTATATGTAAAATAACGTACCAATTTTTAACATATATTTGAATGGGTTGGATTTCAATGAGAATGAAAGTTATCAAAAGAAAGATAAGAAGAGATTTCCACCATTTGATGCACATTAGGATGAGATGCACCGGATTAATTCTCATATCAAGCACGATTCATTAGGTGTGTTTGAGATTATAAGTTTTTTTTCTTTTGAACGGCGGAGAATTATATAAAACTAGCAAGAAGCTAAGGGCGCGTTTGGTTTGCGGGATTGGAATGGATTTGGAGGGATTTGGATTTCAAATCCATTCCAATCCTATGTTTGGTTTGCAGGAATGGATTTTGTTGACCGGATTTGAAATCCTTTGACTCTTTTAAAATCCTTTAAATGGTGGATTTGGAATTCCTTTGCAATAGGCCGGGATTTCAAATCCTCCCAAATCCAAATCCCTCCAAATCCAAATCCAAATCCTTGCTTGAAATCCAATCCATTCCATTCCAATCCCGCAAAGCAAACGCGCCCTAAGAGAAAACACATTAAGATATAACAAGAAGGTGGTTTTGTAACCAACTCACCCAATTAATGTTAAACTTTCTACTCTTATTTATAACCCAAAAGAACGAATGAGTGACAATGTTATCCCACAACGACTCTTTCTTAGGCTTAGGCAGCCTAAACAAAGTCCTATTCCGAAAAGACTAAATAGCCCATAAAGTCGTTAGAATGACCGCCTCAAAACAAGTCAACTCCATTTTCTTCAAACGCAAAGATAATAACCAACCAATCTACTCCGAATTCGACCTAAACTCTGGGATATCCGAACTCCACCATCGACCAATTTGCTTCCAAATATCCCAGACCATTTGACAAGAGAAAAACAAATGACCCACCGACTCAATCTCCAAATCATAGGTCGGGCATAAGAGAGAATGCACATCAATTCCTCTTTTATCATGGTTGTCTCGAGTTGGAATTTTGTTCAAACCCAACCGCCAAGCAAAAACATTAATTTTGATGGGAACAAACCGATTCCATCTAGTAAGAGAAGAATCTACCACCAAAATTTTAGAGTCAATGTATTTACAAGCAGAAGCTCAAAAACTGACCCGAACCATCGAGAGACCAAAACCATCTATCTCTTTGGTCAGAGATACTGACCGTAGCTAGAATCTCCCGTAGAGCCGACATCTGCAACTTCTCCACACCCTCTCTCGGTTGTCTATGCAAAACTAATCCCCAATCCCCCAGGACTGGTCGATCTTGCACCAATGCTGATTTGTCACGATCAAGCGCATAAACGCTCGAAAATTGCATTTTAAGAGGGGAATCTCCCAACCAAACATCATCCTAAAAGAGAGTAGAATTCTCATCACCTACTTTGATCTTACAAAAAGAAAAAAGGTGAATACCAATATATTTCCATTTGTTGAATCGCCTTCAAAATACAAATCCAAGGAGAATTATAAGTGATCAAGGGTTCAGATCCACTCCTCATGCTTCTCACACGATCATTCGCATATATATGTGTGTGTGTGTGTGTGTGTGTGTGTGTGTGGAGAAACATGTTCGTACGAGAATAATAACCAAATAAGAGAATAAGAAACGGTCAAACCACATGCGATTTTACACTAAAATCATGTGTAAGATCACATGTGATTCACACGACTTCGGTCATGACTGAGGTTGTGGGCCACGTCGCCCGCACACCCATGCGTTAACCATTAGTGTAAAATCGTATGTGATTTTCCATGTGATTTGGGCCTTTCGTGTTCTCTTATTTGATTATTATTGTCGTTTGAAACTTGCTATATATAATATGTTATTGATATAATTTTGTTGTGTACTTATACAATAGAGTGGATGTAAAATTTTATTATAAACCGAAATTGAAAATTTAATATAATTTTTCATGAAAAGAGAAATTCAAATTTTATAAAAGTATTTTACTGTACTAGTAGGATTCATTATATAAATCGTGTTCATCATTCATTTTATGGAGTTCATATATGAAATTCTAAAAAGTTATAATATGGAGTAATAAATTGTAAATTTTACTTTTGAAATATTTTAAGAATATGAGATAAATACTTTATATGATGTAGTAAAAAATTTATTATTTATAGTTATTTCATTTTGATTATGTTCTTTAATACTTTTACGTGTTCTCATTATTGTATTTTCTTTTCTTGGAATGACATTCATTGTGTTATTTTTCTATGGTTAGTCAATCGTAACATTACCATTCTTACATTAAAAAAATTAAAGCGGTATTTATCACGTATTACGTACGGGCAATCTTGCAATCTTGTAATTATTTACGTACGGGCAATCTTGCAATCTTGTAATCATTTTGTCTATAAAAACTGAGTATTACAATAAATGTAAAATACCTAACTAATTCGAATTTTAGGGGTATTTGTGATGTGTATTTTGAAAGTGATTATATATTAATTGTGACATTAATTTATAATAGTTTATATATATATATATATATATATATATATATTTGGTAACCGTGGGTTTCTAGGTCAACTTACGCGCACCGACTAATACTCGGGTGACCACGAATGGCCTGGAGTCATAGCAGGTGAACCTCCATGGCTACAAGGGTTTTGGCAGCGCCTGTATTTGAACTCTGTGTAGATGAGATTTTCCACTACATCCCCCAAAGGCTTTACTAGTGCACCACAACCCAGGTGTTTATAATAGTTTATATTTTTAAGAACACTACTGTAGTTTTGTGGAAACTGAATTGCGGAAATGGAGAACATGTAGTATTCTTGAACGATGTTGCTATTAATGAATCTCTAAGAAGCAAATTTGCAATATTTTCATCTTAACTACAAAAAACATGAGAAATTTTGTGAGTTTTATGACAAAAGGTCATCAAATACGGTAATTTGGTATGTGAAAATTTCGATAATTCTTCATGAAGACGAAATGAGCAGCTAAACTTGCTACCACAACATGTAAGAATGAGACAAAGCAGTGTTGACTAGATCCTTTGAAAACCAACTAGATTGAGTAATTACGTAATCTCGAATTGCATGAGCAAATTAACATTAGATTAAACATGTCGATCATTGTTGCATCAAACGTGATAAGAAAAAAACAATCGAGGGTCATGATTGGGTTGTCACGGGAAATAGTAGTTCTCATCGAAAGTCAAACATACCCATGGACACACACTAGCTATCTTATAAAGCATTTAGGTAAAATTTATAAGACGAAGGATCGTGTGAGAATAAGGGGTTGTTTTGTAACACCCGGAAAATCTAAAGGTAAGTATTTACTCCTCACATCCCGCTAACTGTATTATTTGAGTAACTGAAGTCCCTTATGTATGCATATTATCCTTCTAACATGTTATTTGAGTTATATAATTATTGAAATGTTTTACCTCGCACTTGTTATCGAATTAAACCAAATTTTCAGACTGTTGGGGGTGCCACGTGATAGTGACAGGGCACTATTGCAGGTCACTATCGCGGCGGATGTACCATGAGTTAGGGACTTGGCACGATTGTGCCAACGCGATAGTGACATTGTCACTATCGCAGGGCACTCTCGCGGGAGATGTACCGCGACCTATGGACTTCGCGCGAATTGGCACTGTCGCCGATGGGTTATTTGACTTAAATGAATCCTTTGGCCAATTTTGACTTCATTTTCTCTCATTCCTCTCTTTTCCTTTGGCGATTTTTGGAGCTCCCAAACTGATTTCTTCCCATAAAACCCTAACCCTCATAAATACAAACCCTTTTGGTGGTTGGATCTTGGTTCATTGCAATAACTCTCCTCAAGGGAACTTTTACTAGGGTTTCTCAAGATTCACCTCTCCTTCCCAAGTCTCAATCTCTTCAACCTAGGGTTTCCTATTTTCTAAGTTTTAATCAAAAACCTAGATTGTGAGTTTTACTAAACCTTTGTTAAAACTATATACACATCATAATCATCTACTTGTTTTATTGCATTCTTTACTTGAAATGTTCATCTCTAAATGTTTAAGTATTTGGGGTTTCCTCATGAAAGTATATTTATGTGTATCTTACCATGATTTAATGCATGTTTATCTTGGTATATTGATGATTGCTACTTGGAATACATTTTTGGTGATTTAACATCCACATGATGAAAATGATTGTCATACGAGTCTTATGTTGGACTTTACACTGATTAGGATGATAATATTGTACCCATTGTTGGTATTGAAATATGATTGGTTGAAATATGCCTAAAGACCTCCTATATATTATGTTGGACGAGCCAAGTCAGTAGACACTAGGAGAATGTAGTCTTGGGCGCCACCGTGATGGTATGTGCCTAGACCTCCGTCATTCGGGGTAATGCCATGGTTGCAGTCCTCGGATGTGTCGGACCTTTCGGATGTCACTTGTTAGTTGGCATCAAGGTATATCGACTCTTTGGGTGGAACTTGATTGGTGCTATGGGTCTCCCCTATTGACTCCACATTTATTGAACATTGGTTAACTGCTGATAAAAATTGTAATTGATCTTATATGTTATTTCTTGTTCAACTCACTAGGCTTTTTGGCCTAACACTTGTTGGTGTCGATGTGTATCTCAGGTTCTGGTGGCGTTGCTTCCAAGCAGACTTAGTTGCTTTGGGTGAGAGCTTGGGGAATTGCACTTGGACATATATTTTGGAGAAGATGTTTGGGTCTATAGATGACATCTTTTTTGTAATCTCTTTTCTAGTTATAGAAATTAGATTAGTTGGTTGTTATTTATTGTCCGTTAAATTACAACTGTAATTAAACTTGTTTAAATATTTCCCCATTTTTGGGTGGCTCTTGATATGGCATTTTTATATACCACTTTTCCCCTTTTTGGAAAGTTTTTGTTATCCCTATTTTTAGGGTGTTACATGTTTGGTTCAGGGAATTTGAAGGAATTGGAATGACCAATTCCATTGACCAAATTCCAAGCCAATATCTGGTTCACGGAATGAAAGCGACGGAATCCTTCAAATTCCATTGAATTCCACAATTTAAGGAATTCACCATTCCTTGACTTAAGTGAATGAATTGAATTCCTACCAACCAAATGCGTGGTCAAATTCCGTCAAATTTCATTCCAATTCCTTCGATGGATTCCATTTCCATCAAATTCCATTATGTGAACCAAACGCCCCCTAAGAGTTAAAGTGAGAAGCGTAAGAAAGGTTTTGGACCCTTGATCACTTTTAGGTGTTGTTTGTTTTTTTAAGAGGTCTGAAGTCTGAACTCTTATTTTACTTCTGATTAATAAGAGGTGGTGCTAGAGTCTGAAATCTGAATCAAGAAGACTGTATGTTTCTGTAATATCGGGAGGGGTCTTCAGATAAAGAAGAACATATGAACCGAGGTAACGATAAGAGGGTTGAATAAGTTAGGTCACCACTTCTTATTTCAGACGTATTTAAGAGTTAAGAGGTTCTGAAGACTCGAAAAAAAAAACAGTTTAAATATAAAAAAGTCTGAATGATTCAGACTTAAGAGTTATTAAGAGGGTTTTTTTTTAAATCAAACAACCCCTTAATCTCATGTCTACCCATGAATTGCGCTTTAGAAGGAAACTGATTTAATATATCTCATTAACTCCTATTCTCGTGTTCTCTTCAATTATGATTGATTCAAGTGCGGAGATCAATTCTTACCATTCTCCCCATAACTTTTATTTTCATCAAAACCAACCCAATTTATAAAAACCCAAAAGTTTCAAGAATATAACATATGACACATTAGATACAAATTACTAATGATGTACTATAAGTTATGATTTGTTAAAAATATGTCCCACATGTCAAACAATAAAAAAAAATAAAAATCAAATTCACTATTAAAAAGGTTCAAACCTCCAATGTTTTTGGTTTCAAAAGAAATCCACTTTAACTATTTTATATTTTTATTTTTGTTACACAAATGGTAAAAACTTATGTTTATTTATTTTTTGTTTAAATATAATTAGTTAGATAAATAAAGAGAAGTTAACTTAAATAGCTATTTTATACTCTTAAATTGATCTCATAATCCTCGTCATTACATTTACAATTTTTAGTCTTAGGTCCACAATTACATACCTAATTACCTACGTCCACCAAAAAAATTAAGGAAAATTGATCAGCCCGCTCTTTCTGGTGTCTTTTAATTGCGGACCTATTTTTTGATGATGTAATGACATTTTAGTAAAAATAAAAGAGAAATGATCAGGAGCCCAATTTATTAATGTAAATTGGCTATTTGAGTCAAATTTTCTAAAATAAAACATAACTTTAGAATATATATAGAGTAAATTACTTTTTTTCGTCCCTATGGTTTGTTAAAGATTTCTGTTTTCGTCCCTGGTCTTTCTTTATTACGTTTTTGGTCATCGTGGTTTGAACATTATTTCTGTTTTCGTCCCTGTAGGTCATGCCGTGATACTGCATCGTTAAATCCCTTCCCACATGCCTCAAACAAGAGGGTAAAAACGTCTTTTAAAAAACATTTTGATTCTCAGGTCGTTTATACAGATCATACTCAATAGCCCATTCCCTAAACACATCAGGACACCTCCATTGACTTTACAAAGTTGTTTCCCATCTTCATCTTTATCGACTTTTACCTTCATCGATCGATCCACAACTATTTCCCATCTTCGTATGGGTCAAATACTCCGTATGGGGATCGAAGTTGCCACATTGATGCTGAATCGTTGAGTCGTAGAAGTTGTTGTAATGGAACGATGAGAGAACGTGGGTAAGAGATGCTCCGAGTTTTTTTTTTGTTGAAAGAGTAGTCTTCTAGAAACCCTAGTTTTTACCAAGATGAAAGTAAAAAGGTGAAATAAAAGGGTGGCCAATTTTGACCACAGGCTTTATACAAATTGAAATTAGTATCAAAAGGATTTTTAAAAGACAATTTTACCCTCTTGTTTGAGGCATGTGGGAAGGGAGTTAACGTGACAGTACACGACATGACCTATAGGGACGAAAACAGAAATAATGTTCAAACCATGATGACTAGAAACGTAATAAAGAAATAACAGGGACGAAAATCGAAATTTTTAGCAAACCACAGGGACTAAAAAAGTAATTCACTCTAATTTGTATTATTTTTACATGGCAAGTGTCATGGCCCATTCAAAAAGTTGATATACCAATGAAATCAAATGGCACCTGTATGCTCAACAGATAGGTGACCACCGTACCAACTCAAACTTCACAGAGATCGAACACCTCGGTTTGTACGGAACCGGCCATTCTCCACCGTACGCGGCCGTACTCAACGGCGTCTCCGGTGCAGAGATCGCTCTCTTCTTCTCTCTAGGAGCCGTCGGAGCTTCGTGTGACGGTTCCGGTGGTTCGTGTTATCGTCCGATGTATATATTTTTTCATATAGTTGTCTAGAAATTTGATTTTTAGAAAATATAATCAAGATGCCTCGGAGTGCGTCGAAGAAAGGGCCAGCCAATTCCTCTAATTCTTCTGCCGTTGATCTATTCCGCTCTGGTAATTCCATCGATTCGTGTTAACGGACTTCGATTTTGCAAAATAGTTTCGTTTTTACTGTTTTTTTAATTTCGAGTTGAATTTGAGGCACATGTTACTGGTTTATGACTATTTTTGTGGTGTCTTAAGTTTGAAGATAAGTTATGACTAGTAGTGTGATGGATTTGGAATATCATATGCTTATAGAATGATGTTCTGTTCTTCAATGGTGAACTGATTAAAAAATTGACATGGCCAGGGATCAACTTGAATTTCTTTAGGGTGAGCTTAGGGCGAGTTTGGTACATTGGACAGGACAGAACAGAACATGGATCACTCTTCCATGTTTGGCGGGAGTGTAATGTGGAACGGATAGAAAGAGAGTTGAACAAGCTGGAACACGTTTGTTCCACCCCACCCCATGGAACACGCCTGGCCATTTTACCTGTGCTTCCAGTTATAAGCTAGCTTTTTTTCCTGGTACATGTTTGGATGACAATAAGCTAGCTTATTGAAAAGCTACTCATAGTAGCGTTTTGAAAAGCTAGCTTATAAGCTAGTTTGCCAAACAATGCCTTAATGGAAGACCCTAGGATACTCCTTTAAAGTTCATTTGATTGTTCTAGACTTTCTCGAATGTTGAACATTGTATTCAGTTGTTTATACGAAGCTTATATCTCACATAGTTACTGACAGCCTTGGTGTGTAAAGTACAATAGACAGACTCATTTGATCAACCTTATAATTAACTAGTAAAGGAAAGATGCCTTTAACTGATGAAATGTAGAGTGGGATTTGGTTAAGGTTCTGGTCATCATGATCTGTTTCAAGATCAACCTATTGCTTACCTAATACCTGTTGGAAAATTGTAGTAAAAAATATGTTTTTTACTAACTTTGGACACATTTAAATACATGTATATGTATTGTATATATCTAACTCTTCGTGGGTTTGTGTTCTCCTATATGAGAGCTTCGAAACGATATATTATGTGTCCAAAACGGAATACATGTGAATTAGATATCGATGCTCAAAGTTGGGTGTTTGGAATGAATTTGGTGGAAACCAAGTGGGTATGGGATTGTGTCCCCACATAGGAAGGAGTAAACAATTTGTGGTTTATAACCATGAATGTGGGAAGGGCTTACAAGCTCTTTGATTAGTTTTACTCCAACACCTGCGGCTCCGAAAATCTTGTGCTCGCGCAACTTGGTTTTTGCGAAATTTTTGTTTTGATCCAGTGCACCAGGCGAGTTAAGACGCGGGTTAACTTTGGTATGTAACTCATCTGTGAGAAGAGAGATTGAATGGTATGTATCATGTTGGGTCATAGGTTGCCCTGCTGAATGGAAGAACATATAGAGTGGACCAAAATAATTATATTTGGTTCATTTCTTTGTTTTGCAGTGGCAAAAAGTTTGGGCTGATGATACTACATTTGGATTTTGTGTGTTGGGTTATGAAGGAAGTCGCTTTCGGGTGATAATACCACATGGACAAATTGCAGGCTTTTGGTGAATATATATGTGTATTAGTAAATAGTGGTCATAATAAGATTTGTACTGAGCTACGATCATGTTTCTCTTAATACGAGCGAAGTAGTTCTTCAACCCTTCCTTGTTTGTTGATCAAGGGGTTGTTGTTTTTTTTTTAAACCTCTTAATGACTCTTAAGTCTGAATCGTTCAGACTTTTTTACACACCACCTCTTATTAATTATAACTAAAATAAGACTTCAGACTTTAGACCTCTTAAAAAACAAACGGCACCCAAGACTTTACAAGGAAGAGAGAGCAACATATGGCATGAAGTAATGCTTATGGTCCTCGATAATTGCCAATTGATAGGAAGCTCTCGAGTTTATACATTACGCCCAGGCATATATGGATTAAGATCATACTTATAAAGTAATTATGTGCGATATAAGCTTTGTATAAACAACTGAATACAATGTTCAACATTCATGAAAGTTTGCGACAACGAAATGAACTTTAAAGGAGTATCCCAGGGTACTCCACTAAAGGAATTCAAGTTGATCCCTGACCATCTCAAATTTTTAATCAGTTCACCGTTGAAGGGTATCATTCGATCAGCGTATGATATTCCAAATCCATTAGTACTAATTCATTCTCATAAGTCATAACTTATCTTCAAACTTAAGGCATCACAAAAGTAGTCAAAAAGCAGTAACACACGCCTCAAATTCAACTGAAGCTAAGACGAGACAACCACTGTTTTTCAGAGACGTTGCAAGTTGGACTCAACTTAGCTTTTGTGTATATGAGCCGACTACTATATCCCGATTTTTTCTTTAGCTTCAGGTAAAGCTGCTACCAAAGAGTTGGAACGTATCGATCAGCTATATTATGCTTATGCAAATAATTTATCTGGTATGATCGAGTAAGTGCAATCGGTTTACTTCAATAATTAAAATAATTGCAGTGGCGTATAACTAAAAGATAGTTTCTTCATTTAAAGTTGGGAGAACTTTGCTTCTCTATTTTTGATGCACTTGTATTCATGAACAGCCCTGAAGGAATAGAATCTCTTTGTTCTGATTTAGAAGTTGATCATACGGATGTACGAATATTGATGCTTGCTTGGTAAGTTCGTTGCATCCATCTCCAGTTTATTTCATTACATTTTTATTTCTCATGTCTCATGATGCTTTTATTACTGATTGCTCTTTCGCTTTCAGGAAAATGCAAGCTGAAAAGCAAGGATATTTCACACTGGTAAGGAAATTTGCATTTTCCATCATAAGTAATGGCATCATTTCAGAGTATTGTTGACATGCATTGTATTATTGCATTGTGGTAGCTAGTTTTACGGTTACTACACATGTACTAAATAGTGTTTGGTTAGAGGTATTAAGCAGTAATCAATGGGAATGATAATAAAAGAAACTGATTGGTTTTATATAATATAATGGGTTCATTCTCCCAGTAACCCAATTTTTCATTCCAGGTTAAACTGGGTTTTGGGGGGGGGGGGGGGGGGGGGAATAAAAATTAATTCCCATTTTCATTCACATTCACATTCTCATTCCCATTCCTCAGTCTGAACCAAACAGTCTATTGCTCTATACATGCCACTTATTAAAAACACAGTTTTAAAGAAATGTATTATTATTCCATTGATGAATTTCTCCATCTCATGATCTCATCCACTCTTCACTGTTGTGCATCATAATTAAGGGTAAAATTGGAAATTTAGTAAATTAAAGCTATCTATTTATGACAGGTGAACACTTATTTTGGGACAAATTTCTATGGACACTTATTTTGGGATGGAACAAACATATTCTTAGACCATACCAGCTTCTTCCTGAGATTATTTTGCTCTTCAATATGCAATGATGCAAATTGAATCACTTGACAAGCAGAGCACCTCTTGATTTTATTCTAGTTTGCTTCAAAGCATGGACTATGCATACACTGTAAAAATGGCTCAACCATAAAGTTAAATCTCAGATTCAGCTTAATAAGCATCTAGTATGAGAACCTAACGTTTTTGTTCTTCGTAGGAGGAGTGGCGAAGAGGCCTCAAAGCGTTGCGTGCGGACACTATAGTAAAATTAAAAAAGGCACTCCCCGAGCTTGAAAAGGAGGTACGTTAACGCACTAGTACATTTGTCTAAGATTTACGGAGTGCAAGGAGAAAGATGTATGGATTGCTGATAACTTTTTTTGTTTTTGACTTCTGAGAAAAGGTTCGAAGGCCATCAAATTATGTGGAATTCTATTCCTATGCGTTTCGATACTGCTTAACAGGTACAACTAAATCGTGGGCAGTTTTCTTGTCTAGTTTTAAAAACTTATAAACCTTAAGCTCACCCCCTCCCCTTTTGGATTGCTTTTCACATTGACTTTTATGCTTGTAAGAGGAGAAGCAGAAGAGTATCGATATTGAGAGCATATGTGAGCTATTGGAGCTCGTTCTGGGGTTGCATTTTCGTCCTCAGGTGGATTTGTTTGTCCAGTATCTAAGGGTGAGCTTCGTGTTCTAGCATATCTGTTTGCCTTTGTGGCTCTCAACTGTCGTAGTAATCGTCTTACTTTTAAATTTTGAATGTAGCTTAGACCATCCCCAATCACACCCGAAGAAAAAACCAAATTGGTGGACCCAATAACACCAAAAATTATCCATCTCCAACCACACGGCATATATGCCGTTTCTCTCCCGTTTGCCATTCTATTTGCTTGCCGGTTGGAGTTTCCAAACCGGAAAAATGGCGTTTTCACCGTATGGTTGGAGATATCTTATGGATACCAACCATCATCCACAAAACATCATAAATAAATCAGAAAAAAGACCATCACAAAGAAATTTAAGAAGATAAATGAAATGGGTAGCAGTTTGTTAGCAACTTAATGAGCTTAATAGGACTCACACCTTATTCCGTCAGCTATACATGACTGTTTGGTAGTGGCTTAATGATATAGAAAGTGGCTTATTCAGTAAGCTTCCAGGGGGGTTTATGCAAAAAGTCAAGTTTTTTTCCTAACCTGCCACTCCCAGTTAAAAAACATGCACCTTTGATCTATGAAAAACCCTCCCAAACAAAAACATTCCCGATCTATACAGACAGATTAATCCACACAGACAACTTCATCCATACAGGACTTAATGGAAAACCAACCAAATCTGAATGTTGCAAAGTAGCAGTACTAGAATTTTTCAGAACAATAACAATTCCTAATGATTTTTTAGCCTTTTTGCAGACACAGATTGATTACAAGGTCATAAATATGGATCAGTGGATGGGTTTCTACAGATTCTGCAATGAGGTGATCACATTTGGTTGTTGTTTAATGATACCTTCTACCCTGCTTCTAGTTCAGAACCAACATTAATATTTTAATACTGCTTGCTCTAGATTCTAATTAAGCTATTATTGATTCTTGCATAGTTTCAAATCATATCAATTTTGAAGTTGAAATGTAGCCCATTTATCTTGGAAGTCAAACTTTCACCTGTTTTTCTGTTTTGCTTGAGTAATTGTAATATTGTTCCTCCATTGATCCAAATTTTGATTTTTGGCAAGTCTCGTGATCATGCTATAAAGGGTTTCAAAATTTTGAAATGAATGGTTCGAAGACCTATTGATTCTAAAAACTGCGCAGTATTTGGATCTTTCAGTTCATAGACATAGATCTAGGACCTATGAATGGGGATATTCCTGAAACTGACAACAAAAAAGGATGTTAGTTCGACAAAAAAAAAGAAGCAACTTGGACAAAAAAAACGAAGTTTCTTAGACAAATATTTTTTATTGATATCATTTGTAATTCTTCTTCCTATGCATACATATGAAAAATAATGAACTAACCAACAAACCAATAATGATTTTGTAAAAAATATACATATATTTATTTCTTATAGTCAAATAGTGCCACCACTTGAAGAGATTTCTAGGTCCGTCTCTGGTTATCTAGCTAAATGACCACGTGATAAGTGTTTTTAAATCCATGACCTTCTCACATGTTTCTAGGCATTCTTGTGTATTAAAGTAACATTCTTTTGTTAAGCAGTGACACTCTCAAACTTGTCAGAATGTCGTGAATTAAAAAAAAAATTGTCACTAGGTCATTTAACCATGGGACCCACCGCCGGGAGGGATATATTTGGTTTGATTTATTATCATTTTTCTTTTACAAATCGGTGTTACATAATTCAGTTTCCGTTAGACAACTTCCCTACCTTACATTGTCCGAACAAGATCTAGAACATGATTTTCCTCATGTCAAATTTTTCGTCATTACAGATAAGCTTCCCAGATTTCAACAACTATGATGCCGAACTTGCTTGGCCCCTGATTCTAGACAATTTCGTCGAATGGGTGAGGTCAAAACAGACCTAATCAAGTTTCCATCGAGCCGAACCCGACCTCTCCGTCCTCAGCCGCACCCGATACTTGCCCAGGTACGTATGTAATTCAGGTTCCCTTTTCAAAATGCTTTTCTGATCATCGTGTTTCCACCGACACACAGAACCCTGTTCGAACTATACATATGTTGCGTGGAACTTTGTTTATATGTTCATGAACAATCTCTATATCAAATATTCCTATTGTTGTACTTAATTTGAAATCTTAAAAGAGACAAAATAGGCTTGATTTTTTTAGGATCAGTGTTCTAAAACAACGTCATGGCCCAATGCACGCATATTGTAAGGCATTGTTTGATCCTTTTTTTTAGTGTTTTACTTTTTAGTTTTTAGTATATAAGCTAAGTTTTTGTATAATATATTATTTTGGTATATTCTTATGTTAATTTAAATTGTTCAATATCATTGACTCATGAGTAATATTATAAAACATATGTTTATAATTAAATATATACAGATTTGCCTCTATAAGTCACGCCTTGAAAAAGGCGGTGGTTCGGCTTGAGACTTGACCTCATAGTCACATCACCCTACACGCCATTTAGAACCTTGGTTAGGATATGTGGAATTTTTTGAATCTATCTTTTAAAGAGCCTTTATAGAAAGAGGGGAGATTCCTATATATATATGCATAGATACATACATACATACAAAGTTTAGGCGAAGGTTCGTGTGAAAAGTTGAGGTTAACGTGAGAAGCATGAGAAACGGATCTGACCCGTTGTTCACTTTTAATCTCATGTCCTCCATGAATTGCACCTTAGAAGGGAATTGATTCGGTGCATCTTATCTTGGTGCATCTCATCCAAAGCAGTACAAGGGTATTTATACCTAGGGATGGTAACGGGGCGGGTTTGGGGCGGGGATCCCCTTACCCGGCCCCGGTTTCGTGGAGAGGTACCCTGCCCCGGCCCCGGTACCCGGCGGGTGCGGGGATTAAACACCCGGCCCCGGTCAAAACCCGGTCAATACCCGGTCTCATTTAGCCTTTTTTTTAAAACCTTTTTTTGGGTATTTTGGACTGTTTTTGGGGTTGATTTTGGGCCATTTTACTACAACTAATAAGTTGAAAAAATGCATAAACATTAAACAATGTCATCAAATTTCAACGTCTTCATCGTATGCAACCGTTTGATCAAATCCTTGCGGTTCTCCGTCCTTTTTATCTAAATTTAAAAATAATACAAGTTAGAAAAATAGTATATACACCACGTATCATATAACAATTAATATAATTATTACCTAATTTCAATTTTGGGAAAACTTTAGTAATTAGTATATTAATATATATATATATATTTTAAAAATAAAAATTATATTATTATTGCCGGGTACCGGGTGGGTCGGGGGGTGGTCTACCCGGCCCCGGTTTGTGTGTACCGGGTATCCCCGACCCCGTTTTTCCGGGTATTCCCCGGCCCCGTTCGGGTCGGGTGAACCAGGTTCCCCAACGGGTCGGATCAGATTCCCATGCCTATTTATACCCACTTCTATCACTAACCGACATAATAAAACAAGAGTACAAATAAGAACAGCACTAAGTACAACAATTCTAATACGCCCCCTCAAGATGGACTCGTAAAAATGTCTTGAAGAGCCATCTTGGATGTGATAGGTTGCATCTTCGACTTTGGTAGCGGCTTAGTAAGAATATCTGCAAGCTGAAAACGACTTCTAATCGGCATCAGTTTAATGGTGCGATCAAGAACCTTATCACGAATAAAATGGCAATCGAGCTCGATGTGTTTAGTACGTTCGTGAAAAGTAGGATTGGAGGCTAGTTGAATGGTTGAATTGTTATCACAAAAAACTAAAGTCGGATCGTTTGTAGTCACACCAAAATCTCGCAGCAGATGTTGTAACCAGACAATTTCACACGTCACAGCAGGCAGCAGCAATAGCTCTATATTCTGCTTCGGTGGACGAACGAGATACAATAGATTGTTTCTTAGATTTCCATGAGATCAAAGAATCTCCAAGAAAAACACAAAAACCAGTAATGGATTTTCGGGAATCTAGATACCCAGCCCAATCAGAATCACTAAAAGCCTTTAGTTGAACCGATGGCTTAATTGCACAAGTATCCCAAGACGCATCACTAAAAGCCCTTAGTTGTAAAGAATGTTTGGCAGAAAGAAACAGTCCTTGACATGGATGAAGTTTCAAATATCTGAGAAGATGAATAGCAGCTTGCATATGAGGAACACGAGGATTAGTCAAATATTGACTAAGCCTATGAACAAAGTAAGCGATGTCTCGTCTTGTGATGGTTAAATACATAAGACGTCCAAGCAGCCTTCTGTACCGGGTTGGATCAGGAAGAAGCTCTCCAACATAACTGGACAACTTAGTTTTTGGATCGATAGGATAATGTGTCGGTTTGGCAGCCAATAAACCAGCGTCTTCAAGAATCTCTAGAACATATTGTCTTTGAGAAATGAATATGCCAGCCTTGGATCTTGCTACTTCAAGGCCCAAAAAATGCTTTAGCTGCCCAAGATCTTTTAATTTGAAACGGTCACTAAGGCATTCCTTTACTGCATTGATTTCACTGATAGAAGCACCCGTGATCACGATGTCGTCAACGTAAACAAGTAAAGCCACATAAGAAGAACCTGCACCCTTATAGAACAAGGAATAGTCTGCTTTTGACTGAGTAAATCCAAGCGAGACGAGAAAAGTTGAGAATTTGGCATACCATTGTCTCGAAGCCTGTTTCAATCCATATAGTGATTTGTTTAATTTACAAACCATTGGAGTGGTGGAAGAAGACGCCCCCTGAAATTTATAACCTGTAGGTAGTTCCATGTAAACTTCTTCATCAAGATCACCATTTAAGAATGCGTTGTTGACATCTAATTGAACAAGAGGCCACGAATTTTGAGTTGCTAGTGCAAGCATCATCTTGACCGTAACAAGCTTGGCAATAGGGGAATACGTGTCAAGGAAATTAACCCCTTCTTGTTGATTAAAGCCCTTTGCCACTAGTCTCGCCTTAAGCCTTTCAATCGTTCCATCAGCATTACGTTTTATCTTATACACCCATCGACAACCAAGAGGCTTTCTGTTCTTTGGAAGTGGTACAACCTTCCAAGTATTGTTGAGCTCCAATGCATGCAATTCATTATTCATTGCATCTTGCCACTCTTTACTTGTCGCGGCTTCATCATAATTCTTCGGTTCCACTTGGGACGATAAAGCTAAAACATAATTGCTATGCTTAGATGACAATCTATGGTAGGACAGAACATCTGATAGAGGATAACGACATGTATTCTTCACCTCATCATGTACCAAATTACAATGATAATCACGCAAATAAGATGGTGGATTGCGAATTCTTGTTGATCGTCTGCCATGCTGATCATCAATAGTATTTTGTTGTTGAGTATCAATTGATGGAACATCATTACAGGAGTCTGTGACTATTGAAGGTTGTATGTCATTAAAAGAATCATCATCTAAGGATTGAGCCTCGGCATTCGGTAGAATCAAATGTGGAAAAGAAGGGAGATGATCAACAACAGAATGTTGAAAGGGGAATATGCCTTCATGAAAAACAACATCCCTGGAGATGAATATCTTTCGTGTCTCCAAGTCAAGAACTTTATAAGCCTTCATACGAGTAGGATATTCCAAAAAAACACATGGTTTGGCTCTTGGTTGAAACTTGGTTCGATGAGAAACATTAGTAGATGCAAACACCAAACATCCAAATGTTCTAAAATTCGAGTAGTCTGGATTTGCCTTGTACAGTCTTTCATAAGGAGAAGTATTTTTTAGCACATGTGAGGGTGTTCTATTGATCAAGTAGACTGCTGTTAAGACACAATCCGACCAATATTGAGAAGGAACACGTGACTGGAAAAATAAGGCCCCGGCAACATTCAACAAATGTTGATGTTTTCTCTCCACGACCGAGTTCTGTTGTGGCCTTTCCACGCAAGAAAATTGATGCAACACTTCCCTGCTTTGAAAGAACTCAATGAACTGTAATTCCTTGGCATTATCGGATCTGAACACCTTGATCTTAACATCAAATTGTGTAAGGATCATGTCAAAAAATCTGGGAACAACCACTTGAGCATCAGATTTATTTTTGATCAAATATACCCATGTAAACCTTGTAAAATCGTCAACGAGGGTTACAAAAAAAGATATCCTTGATAAGATTCAATATGATAAGGGCCCCATATGTCACAATGAACTATATCAAAAGCGTTACTCGCAATTTTATTGAGAGAAACAAATGGTAAGCGTTTCTGTTTTGCAAGAGGACAAATTGAACAAACATGTTTATCAACTAGATTTCCTAGAGAAAGCTGACTACTGAGTAATTCCAACTTCTTGTTAGATGGATGGCCAAATCTTTGATGCCAAAGATGAACCGAAACTACATTGATCTTTACTGTTCTCTTGTTTGTAACATGTACAATCCATCTCGCTGTTCACTCTTGCCAATCATCTTCCCGCTGCAAATCTGCTGTATCAAGGCATAATTGTGATGAAATTGTACCATAACATTCTTGTCCCTAGTTAAGGCACTGATGGATATCAAATTAAAATGGAATTGAGGTACAAATAACACATCCTTGAGAAAAAGTTGATCAGTCAACTTAACATCACCAACATTGTTTACTGTAACGGTGTTTTGGTTAGGTAAAACCACTTTCATGTTGCTGACTTTCCTCATGCTCTTAAACAAAGTTGAATCTTTACAAATATGTTGAGTTGCTCCTGAATCCATAACCCAAAAATTTGATCCATCATAAGTTGAATTAAAAGACATGATATAACATGTAATTTCTGGATCATTCACAGCAGATGCAGTAGCAACATTAACAGTAGACATCCTACCGGAAAGTGCAACCATTAGTTCCTGACATTGAATGTTGGTAAGCCCATTCACCACATTACTGAGGCTATGTTGCAACTGTGCATTATCGGCAGCATATGGAACATTGTTACCAGGTACATAATTGGGTTTAGTAACAACAGAATTAACTGATGTTGTATCGCGTTGCTGAAATTTATAACCAGGGGGAATCCATGGAGCCTGTAACATTTGTCAAGTGTATGTCCATTTCTTTTGCAATGTGTGCAAAAAGGAGGTTGATCTTTCTTGAAACCTTTGTAAGGCTGGTTTGTAAGACTTCGTGATTTGAAATTGTTACCTCAAACATTGAACGCCATTGACTGAGTACTATCAGAACTGATGTTACCAGCACTTCTCTGCCTTTCCTCTTGTATCACAAGAGAGAAAATTCGATTCACGGATGGAACAGGATCCATAAGAAGGATTTGTCCACGTATCTGTGAATATGAATCATTGAGTCCCATCAGAAAACTGATCGTGTGTTCCATTTCCTTCGCACCACCACATGTACATTTACCACATGATCAATGACTGCCAAAATTCGATAGTTCCTCCCATAGAGCCTTTAATTTCGTAAAGTAGACACTCACAGTGTCTTGTCCCTGTGAAAGATTCATGAGATCACGTTTAAGTTGAAAAATCCGTGGACCATTGCTTTGCTGGAAGCGTTCTCGAAGCTCCTTCCAGATCTCATAGGCTGATTCTGCATATATCACACTTGCAGATATTTCCTTGGATATGGAATTTAGGATCCAAGAAATCACAATATTATTGCTCCTAATCCATGCCTTAAGTTGTGTTGTCTAATCTGTCGCATTTGGTTTTGGCAATGTTCCATCAATAAAAGTCGTCTTGTTTTTAACCGATAAAGCTATCTCCATTGCTCGACTCCAAGAGGCATAGTTGTCCTCTGTAAGCGTTTGTGAAACAAGAACAAGCCCTGGGCTATCAGAATGATGGAGAAAACATGGATTATCTTCTTGCATAGTCGTGGTATTGTTCGTATTAGTTGAAGATCCAGCCATAGTAATCCTCAAATTCGAAATTTAAAAAAAAAGAGCAGATCTGAGATTTGAATTGAAGAACGATTTTCAGAAAGGAGAAACGGATCATCAATCTGAATGTAGGAACGATTTAGGAAGAATGAATCAAGAAAACAAAACTCTACTCTGAATTTGAATCGACAAAAAGAAACAAAGGAATCAAGAATAAAACCCTAAAACGAAGGATTAGAAAGGAATCGATGTTTGAGGAACTACGAAACAAGAGCAATCGATAACAGAAAATCAAGAACAAAAATCAGATGAAGAACCTGGCGAGCGAAAGTTGCTCTGATACCAAATTGTGAATACGCTTCCGATGGAGAACAGGACATAATTCCATTAATTTGTGTTTTCACACCTTAACCAAGAAAAGCAGTACAAGGGTATTTATACCCACTTCTATCACTAACCGACATAATAAAACAAGAGTACAAATAAGAACAACACTAAGGGTGCGTTTGGTACAGAGAATGGAATTGCAGAGAAATGATTGCAGAGAATGGAATTGCAGAGAAAGAGAATTGGTCTGGAGAATAGGAATTGACTCTCCTGTTTGGTAGCACTGAGAATTCAGCAGAGAAATGTAACAGGAAATCATTTCTCTTGTTTGGGAGAACAGAGAAATGTAACAGAGAATTCACCGATAACACTGGTCATCTTCTTCGACCAAAATTAAATCCTCAACCCAAACCCAAATCCAAACAACAACATTAAAATAAAACCCAAATCCAAATGCAAATCCAAAACCCATGTCAAACATTTAATCCTAACTTAATCGATGAACTCAACTTTAAACCAAAATAAATATGAATAAACCTCATATGATGAACATGATCGTAACCATCGTTGCTAAGTACAATAAAAAATATCAAGAAAATTAACAACAAATATTTGCTAATTAATCCAAAAAAGTTGTAATACAAAACTATCAAATACCAAATCAAAAATCTAGATCAAACCTAAAAAAACCTAAATCAGTTTCAAACAAACAAAACCCAAGGATGTGCCAAAAACTGCACTGCTTTTCCTTCAAGAAATGCAGATCTTCTACAAGAAATAAACAGGGAGAGCGCCGGAGAGAGAGCCGGAGAGGGCGAGCTCGCCGGAGAGGGAGAGTGCCGAGAGGTGAAAGCGAGCTGTGGAGAGGGAGAGCGCTGGCGACGGGAAGAGCGCCGACGGGAAGAGAGAGAGCCGGTGGAGCGGCGTGAGAGGGGGTCTCGAGGTGAGAGCGAGAGGGTCTTTGTTCGAAGGTGAGAGCGAGCTGTGGAGAGGGAGAGCGCCGGCGACGGGAAGAGAGCCGACGGGAAGAGAGAGAGAGAGCCGGTGGAGAGGGCGAGCGCCGGCGAGGGAGAGAGAGAGCGGCGACGTGAGGAGAGGGACGATGGTTTTCTCTTCAATTCTCTGATTTTGAAATCTCCCCATTTCTTTACCCTTTGTGGAGAAATAAAAGTAGGGAAAGGGAATTGGTTTTTTTCTCAATTTCCTTTTCTCAGTGTAACCAAACAAGAGAAATGGAAATCATTTCCATTTCTCTGTCTTCAACTCTCTGTACCAAACACACACTAAGTACAACAATTCTAATATAATGTGCATCCATTTCTCATCCAACAATTGATAACCATTTATCACGCTTCTCACGTTATCCTCAACTTCTCACCGGAGCCCAACCCTACAAGTTTACTCCAACATTCCCCCTCAAACGAAGGCTAGACAGATCCAAGACGGAGGCGAAAGATTGTGCCGGAGTCCCTAGGTGGTGCTAAAACCTTTAGCTTTGATATCATGCGAGGATACGTAGAACCCCTTTGAATTCTCTCTAAGAGTGCGTTTGGTACATGGAGAAAACGAGACATGACAGAACAAAAACTTGTCTCACATTTGATGCCACATTAGCTTGGGACAGGACAAGACGAGTGGGACCCACCAAAATAGGTAGAACAAAAATTACTAAACTATTCATGTCAAATTAAAATCCTAAAACCTTGCACAATTCTTTCATCCGTCTACTTCACCTCCATTATTCCCGTTCATTATGTACAATATATGTACAAATTTTAATGATCCATGTCTAGCAGATATGTTGAACTTGATTCTCAAACCCCATATCCTTATATCCTAGATGGAGTTGCCATTAATCATGGAGTTGTGTACTTTAGCAAATGGAATCCTATGTTGGTTGAATGATGGCATTAAAAGGGGAGATTAGATATATATATATATAGTGGGGCCTATTACAGGTTTTCTTTGAAGCTGCAAGCAAACAAATATATGGTGTTTTTTGTTGTTGTTATTACTGGTATTAGAAAAGCTGTTATGCTCTACTATTATTATGTCCTGGTCCCAACCTGGGTAAAAGAATAACATCTATTCTTTATGTTATTCTAGTTGCAAACAGGTTTTCTGATTTATTCCCAGTTGATGGATGCACCCCATATATATATTGAGAGAGTGTGTGAGGTTCAAGGGAAAATACTAGAAAAAATAATGAAAATTTCAAGAACACCTTAATAACCATTAATCTGTACGGTATGCAAGGTTCTAAATGGCGTGAGGCGTGGCGTGACGGCGAGGCCAAACATCAAGCCTTAGGAGTCACGGCAAAGCCATGGAGCTTTTAAGGCGTGACTCATGGCGTCTAATTTCTAATTCATATATAATATTATATATAAAAATGTATGTTTTGTAGTGTTACTCAATGAATCAATAGTAATAAGCAAGTTAAATTAGGTTATATATTAAAAACTTGCAAATAAGACGTTAAAAACGTAAAGAAAAAATCAAATATCTCATTACGATAATTGCGCATTAACATGGCGTGACACACAAGGCTTGGTGCCATGGCACGACGAGTTTTTTAGAACAGTGACGGTATGTACATGTGTGTACAAGTAATTGAAGATTTTTTCTGATTTCTATATACGTGTGCATACCGGACAAATTACTTATATGAACAGATGCATACTGTGCAGGTGAATGGTTGTATATTTTAATTTTCTATTTCAAAGAAGATATATTTGATTTCACTTATTTTAATGAAAAAAAAAGTTTGTTCTTATTACTACCCAACCTTCTCTTTATATCTTGCCCAAGGTATTATTTCTTATTTCAATTGACAATTTAAAAACATTTTTTTATAATATAAATAGATTTTAGAGTTAAATACAAATTTGGTTCCTGTGGTTTACAAATATTAACGACTAAGGTCCCTCAAAGAAATATTTAGCGAATAACGTTCCTCTACTTTTCATTTTATAACACGGAGGGTCCCTCTTAGTAATACTATTAAATAATGTGTATTTAAGTAGGGGTAAATTTGTTCATTCCTCTATTCTAGGTTTGGTAACATATTTGGTCCCTCCTAAAATTTAGGGATTAAAAAACTCTTTTATAGTTTGTAACATATTTGGTCCCTCTATGAATTTAAATAAGAAGTTAAATGCAAAATTGATCCCTATGGTTTACAAAAACTAACAAGTAACATCCCTTAAAAATTAAATTTCATTAATCTCCAAACCTGCACTAGCATTTTTTGGACACAAGTCACAACTACTGTTTGGTTAACTTAAAAAAATGATTAATAAAGACAAACTAAATAAAACCATGCACATATACAAGGCCATAACTCAGGCATATGCAAAGGACGGTAACCTTAACTTGTGAAGTTTGATTTTCTTTTGTTCAAAACTTGGTGTAATTATCCCTTCTTAACTTTTTTGTAGCTAATTGCTGCTATTTTGGCATTATTTTTTGTAGCAGCTTTCATGTTGGTTTTGTAGTTGCTGATTTGGGGTCATTTTTGTAGTAGTTTTTAATTTAGAGAACATATAAAATCACCACTTGGTTGTCGCCATCCAACGTCTTATTTTATGTTGACCAAATATTTATATTTTATGGTGTGATACTTTTTATTTAGCTTGTTTTTAATAATCGTCTTCTTTTGAGTTAACCAAGTAGTGGTTGTGACTTGTGAGTTTAAGACTTGTCTTCATGCTTATATCCAAAAAATGCTAGTGCTACTGCTAGGTTTGGAGATTAATGAAATTTAATTTTTAAGGGATGCTACTTGTTATTTTTTGCAAACCATAGGGATCAATTTTGCATTTAATTTCTTATTTAAATTCATAGAGGAACCAAATATGTTACAAACTATAAAAGGGTTTTTTAATCCCTAAATTTTAGGAGGGACCAAATATGTTACCAAACCTAGAATAGAGGAATGGACAAATTTACCCCTACTTAAATACACATTATTTAATAGTATTATTAAGAGGGACCCTACGTGTTATAAAATGAAAAGTAGAGGGACGTTATTCGTTAAATATTTCTTTGAGGGACCTTAGTCGTTAATATTTGTAAACAACAGGGACCAAATTTGTATTTAACTCTAGATTTTAATTGTTACAAGAACAATATACCCTTTTTAGATATTTCTCTTATAGATTTTTATATCAAAAATTATATTTGGAATTATTTGAATCCTAAAAACTCAACACCCTTTTATGTTACTGAAAAATTTAATGAAAATGGTGATCATTTTATTTAAGTTACTTACCAACATACCATAAAAAAAAGTGAATGTTTCGTTCTTTATCATCGGGACATTTCAACCGGAAGGGAATATAATTATCTCATTCCACATGGTGCAGATACACTCAAAATGGAGAGATGTACTAAAGGACCGAATCTAGATCGAAAACCGGATCTAAAATGATAAGGACAGATAGACGAAGTGAAATACGATTGAAGATTTGGATGTCTGGATTTGCTTTCTGTAGAAGCAATTGTGGGATTTATTTACCAAGAAAACGAAAAATCACTTCAGACGATCACCCACTTGCTAGACCGTCAAATCAGGTCGATCATAGTTCTCATACAAAAGCCCAAAATAATGTGCCTCTTTTTATGCATGCATAACCTCTTAGGTCCTCTAATCCATAAAGTTCATAAAATGTCAAATATGAATCAGACAAACTTTTTATTCAATAAATAAGTTCAAAGTAATTTACTTACGAAATTTTACGTAGTATTAGAGCATCTCCAACAACTATGCTGAAATACAGATTTTAGAGATTTTGGAATTCTTTTATTTATAGCCAAGTTTTCGTAGTTCTTTTACGAAATCGCACTTGACCTATATTTTTTTCAATTTGAACAAAATAACAAAGTTTTCGTTAGTGCCCATAAGCAACTTGCAAAATGTATTTCTTCTGAATTAAATAAGATTCTTGTGGGACCAGCTTGCAAAATTGGTGCAGCGGCTTCCGAAATGGCCCACCAAAATCATATTTTTGTTTGTAGAAAATACATTCCACAAGTTGCTAAATGGTCACTTACAAAATCTTATCTATTTTAGTTTAAACATGAAAAAAAGGCTAGAAAATGAAAATGTTCATCTAAAATAAATAGTTTTGATCAATTTCTCAAATATATATATATAGTTATATTTTAACCAATTTACTATCTTAGTAAATGTAGTAGTTGAATTGTTATTTCTTTTGGGAATTTAGAAAACAATAGGTGTGTCACTTGTGTGCATGATTAATATAGGAAAGATTTACAATTTTCAGTACAAATAGTTAAAACATTGAAGCACAAATATTTAAAGCTACACCACCCAAATTTAAAGGTGTAGTTGTATATTTAAAGCACTCCTTCTCCATTTTATTAGAATAACAATAATGTTTGTTTGTCTCGTGTTTGTTACGGTTAGGACCGAAGAAGTTGTATTTATAATATTTGGTTAGTTGGACGACATATTACAAAAATATTAAAATGGCCATATTGTCCATCAAACGTATTTGATCGGGAATTAAACATGTAATCGGCTCGGTTTTGATTGTAAACCTTAAACCAATGCACGAAGCCCGATTCATAAATAGCAAAATCAAATAATTTGTTCAAATGAAGAAGAAACATAAACAGATCACATACGAGATAGTTCAGTTGAGACAACGATTAAGTAGATGCCATGTCGACAAAGAAACGAAGGGAGGTTGGCGACATAGTAAGCGAGAGGGCAACAGAGCAGATGCCACGATGTTATAGCAAACGACATGGCTAGAAAGCAACGGGAGGGAGGTTGGCGATGGCGAGAGGGATGTAGGCAATGACAAGCGAACGGGAACTTTAGGGTTTTAAATAAGACATTGGTGGTTTAGTAATTTGTCAATGTACTCCCGTTTTCCAGTTTTTTTTGTTCCAACTATTTTCATTGATTTCCGCTGGGTTGTGTTCCGCTGAGAAGTTGAGGTTAACATGAGAACCGTTAGATGAGAAATGAATGCACATTAGGATGAGATGCACCGGATCAATTTCTTCTAAGATGCAATTCATTGGAGGACATGAGATTAAAAGTGATTAATGATTCAGATCCATTTCCCACGTTAACCTCAACTTCTCACACGATCCACCTTATCCAGTCTAATATAACGTCGAATGTGGGACTGCAAGTTTTTATTCTGTTATATCCCACATATAAAAAATTTATTTGCAATAGGTTTTCAAATTGACTTGTTTTTTTTTTGTTAATTGTTGTCATTACATAAAGTTAAGGGTATACATTTGGAGGGGGTTTAGATTTATGTTTTGAAAGAGAATTTAATTATTACAATTTTAAGTCATAATAATTAGTTTACATTATCCGATTAACTTACTTTTACTAATGATTATTTGACTGTTTAGAGGTTAATTAATCTGTTTAATATTGATTGTTACAAACTAACTAATTAACGGTAAAGTAAAAGTTTTGTATATGGATTTTATTTTATCATTACTTTATTAAATAATTTTAGATTTTGTTACGACACATCAATAGTAATAAAAACACACTCAAACATCAATTGATATATCATGGTTTGTTACACACTTACACTTACGGTTTTTTTTATAAAGTAAGGAAAAAGAAGAAAAGTAAAAAAAATCGTGTTCTTGAAACTTTTTAGTAGAGAAAGAAAAAGAATACCAAGTTTCCTCCCAAGTATGGAAGAGAAGGAAATAAATTTTTAAAAATTACAAAACCAGTCAATCTTTCATTTTAAAGATATATTTATAAATGATATTTAGTAATTATTTAACAACATGAAAAATTATTTTATTTTATTTTTACTTTCCCTTTCGAACACAAATATTTTTTTTCCTTTGATTTCTTTTCTCCCCCAAAACTAAATTCTAAAACACAACATTAGATAAAGTTGATTATGTGATTATGTTTATTTTATATACGCAACCAACTATCTTTTTAAAACATCTTCAACAACTTCTTTAAAATGAAGAAAATGAGGATTTCTGACAATTTTTTTTTGCTTCAATAGATTTTCCAAAATTTTCTCCAAAATGAAATAAGAGAGGGAAAGTGTAAATTTCTCTAAATTTGGATAATTCTCCAAAAATAATTACCATAAGAAATGAATTCATTTTTTTATTATATTCCAACTATAAAGAACCTTGAAATGAAATGTTTGGGAGAAAAATTAATATTTTATTAAATACATAGAATATTTAATAATATAAGTAAATGGCATCCCTTAAATGAATGATCTTTTGAAATTGAATACATTTTTTTTAGAAATTTTGAATTCTGGTTCTCCATTCTAAAAAAACCTTCGAGGAATTTAATGGAGATGCTCTACAGCTTCTCCAAAATAGAGAACCAAAAGTCAAAATCTCCAAAAAAAAATTACATCAATCTCTAACAGATTCTCCATTTTGAAGATATATTATTGATTATATTATTAAAATACTCTATATATTTGATAAAATATTAGAGCATCTCCAACAGCTTTTCCAAAATGGGGATTTTGAGGTTTCTTTGCTCCAACAGATTCTCCAAAACCTTCTCCAAAGTGGAGAAAATATGAGAGAGATGATGAAAATCTCCAAATTTGGAGATATCTCCAAAAATGATTACTTATGAGAGAGAAATAGTTTTTTAATCCTTCTACCAATAAAATTGCTTTAAATTAAATTATTATGAAAAAGAAATAGTATTTTATTAGTTGTATTGAATATTTTAATAATATAATTAATTATGTAATCTCCAAAATAGAGAATATGTTGGAGATGAAGGTGATTTTTTTTGGAGATTTTGACTTTTTATTTCTCCATTTTGGAGAAGCTGTTGGAGATGCTCTTATTTCTCTCACCTAAATATTTCATTTCAAAGTTTCTCATTAGTGAGGTATAACAAAAGGTCATTTCTCTCTCCTATTTTCTCTATTTTGGAGAAACTGTTAGAATAAAAAGTTGCTCAAAATCTCCAAAAATCTTCATTTTCTCTATTTCTCCAAAAATTTATAAGAGAATCTCCAACAACTCCCCCAAAATTTCTCTAAAATAGAGAGTCAAATGTCAAAATCTTCAAAAAAAATTACAACCATCACCAACAGCTTCCCCATTTTAGAGATAAATCATTGATTATATTATTAAAATATTTTATATATTTAATAAAATATTGTTTCTATCACCTAAACAATTAATTTCAAAGTTTCTCATTGGTGGAATGTAATAAAAAATAATTTATCTCTTTTGGTAATCATTTTTTTGGATATCTCCAAATTTGGAGAATAATGTATTCTCTCTCCTACTTTCTCCATTTTAAAGAAAGTTTTAGGGAAACTGTTGGAGCTCATTTTACACACAAAAGCCTTATTTTATTCATTTTCTCCAAAATTGAGAAGTTGTTGGAGATGCTGTTATATTATAAGGTGTTATTAGTTTTTTATTTATTTATAATTTTTCCTTTTAAAGAAAGTAGCTATTCGTTATATTTGAAATCAACTTCTCTAGATTATCATAATTATCTTAAGAATCAACCAGTTGTACAAGACCAACCGAATATAAAATTTTGAATTGTTAAACAACCAAAGCTTTCTTTCTACTGTGTTCCAAATTCGACTCCATAGATGAAAATTGCCTAAATAAAAAAGTAAATAAAATAAATAAAAATAAACAAAAAAGATCAAGTAAATATAATTACCATCTCAGACTGCAAGTCTATGAAGAAAAAAGTAGAATCAAGCATCAAAAGTGGACTTCTGTGACTTCTGGTCCGATTAACCGGAGATGATGCAAAACGACGACGTTTCAGAAGACGGCGAAGAAACTCGAAGATGAAGTGTACCTACTCGAACGACTCCTCAGTTTCGTTTTATTATTCTCTGCTTCATTACACACCTTGTTATCCTCGATTCCAACTTTAGTCGAGTTTATACTCGCAGGAACTATACAATTGCACAATAAACCTAAATATATCACCGGAAAACGGAAATGTGTTAGGGATTTGATTCGTTAGAAGATGAATCGAATGTCTATAAACTGAAAAAATTGAAATTAATTGGCGGTTTACCGATTCTAGCTAGACGATTAATCCAATTCGGAATCGGATTTCCGGTGAGTCTGAGACAAACATCATTGCAGAAATGATTACAGTTTCTGGTGATTAGATTATACGAAATTCCTTTGTAGTCTTGAGCTAGTTCCTCCATGAATCCTCTGACCTCTCTTAGATTCATCTCCGTCCATCCTATCAGAATCTGCTTCCTGAACGTGAATCCTTCGCATTGTCTCGGTTCTCCTTCGAAGATTCCAGTCGTCGCTTGTTCATGAGATCCAAAAGCATACTCCACTCCATGAACTAAAAACATCAATGATAACATCAAATAAATCAATAAATTCTTCCGTGAATCGATTTAACGAAACTATGAGCTTGTTAATTCATTGAATCAACTAGTGGAACAAAATTCTTCTGTGAATCGATTTTAACGAAACTATGAGCCTGTTAATTCATTGAATCAACTAGTGGAACAAAATTTATCTTCTGTGAATCGATTTAACGAAACTATGAGCTTGTTAATTCATTGAATCAACTAGTGGAACATTGAGATCGAACCTTGAACGCCGGAATGATAGACGCCGAGGCCAAGCCAATAAGCGTATCCGTTCATGGAGGTAAGATCGTAAACATTCAGGTAAACCGGAACTGATCCAGCTTTTCTACACTTAATCGCATTATTTCCTCTGCACAGCATCTTTCTGTTGAAATCCGATCGAAAAGACGTTGAAGGAATCAAAATATTTCAAAACTTGAATGAAATTATTTGACAGATACGAATGTGTGTGTGAGAGAGAGAGAGAGTCAAAAACATGGAAGTGTATGGATGAAGGTGAAGTTTGTTGGTGCCATTGGCGACATATAAGCGCCACATCGTCTCTTTTTTCGCGGACCCCCACGGTTAGTTATATATACAATTATACATAAACATATAAAAGGTTACAATTACGTTTAACTCTCATCTAAATTATTCGCGCGTTTGGTTTGCGGGATTGGAATGGAATGAATTGGATTTCAAGGAGAGATTTGGATTTGGAGGGATTTGGATTTGAGAGAATTTGAAATATCTTCATGTGTTTGCTTTGTAGTATTTGGAATGGATTTCAAATTCATTCATTTACAAGTCTTGTTTGGTTTGTAGGATTTGAATTTGGATTGAGTTTTTTTTTTTATTATTTGTTTATTTTATAAATAATTTATTTTTATTGGTAAACGTCGGATTTGGATCGATACAATTTGAAGTCTGAATCAATGTTTTAAAAACCGGGTTGACCTGGCCGGTCGAACCGGTTGAACCGGGAACCGGTGAAGAGACCGGGTCAATTGTGACCGGGTTTATGCCATTTTATGACCCGGATTGAACCGGCCGGTTCTATTAAAAAACCAGTTGAACCGGTCATAACGAACCGGTATCGAACCGGTTGACCCGGTAACAAAAGTTAAAAACGACTAGTCCAATAGGCAATATGTATTAGCGTTAAAAACCAACACTCCAATGTCTCAAGATCCATGATTAGGTTTGATCGTTATGTTTCGTTTTGATGTATTTGGATTGATGAAAAACTTATGTGTGTTTATTTAATGTTTTTTGATTGATGTAAAACTTCTTGTTATATGTTTTTCTAATGTTTTAACTTGTGGACATCAATATTTTGGTTATAGTATATATATATATATATATATATATATATATATATATATATATGCATGAAAATGAAAATTACGTAGAATTTCTTGAAACCGGGTTGAACCGTGACCCGGTTACCACACCGGGTCAATCAAAAAAACGGGTTTTAAAACATTGGTCTGAATCACGCTTTAGAATCCATCGGATTTGGATTTCAAATCCATGCCCAAAGCCAAGGATTTCTAAATCTATCATATGAGGGATTTTAAAATGGTCAACGGATTTGAAATCCGGTCAACGAAATCCTTTCCTGCAAACCAAACGCAGGATTGGAATGGATTTGAAATCCAAATCCCTCCAAATCCATTCCAATCCCGCAAACCAAACACGCCCTTAGTTCATTCATATAGACATTGTATTGATTATTGGGTTGTATCAATGATTATTGGTTTCATGCAAGTATTTCATAAATACATACACTAACATGAAATGCATATTGTTTCATAAAGGTACCACATTCATCCGATATATCACATGACCCATTATGTGCATTGATCTCTGTTGCAGAAATTCGACGAAATCAGGTAAATTCATTTAGAGAATCAATGAGAATCCAAATTCAATGGATTAAATGATGGTTTAGATGACGGTTGCACGGGGTTGTAACCGTTTATGTAACACCCTCATTCTTAAAAGATATCATTTCAAGTTAATATAGAAACCGGTATATTAAGGAAAAATAAGATATTTGATTTTGGGCTTGAATCCTTGATTTTATAGTATTGATAGATGAATGATTCAATTACGAGTCCAACGGTTCTTTCCGGAGCGGAAACGGAGCTATAACGAAGAAGTTATGACCGAAACGGGATTTGACCAATTAAGAAGAAAAATCAACGGCTGAAGTACCTTGCTATGTGGGTTGCTGAAGTTGAACCCACGAAGCAACCCACGAGAATGGTGGCCAAAATCAGTGGCTGACGTACCTTGTTACGTGGGTTGCTGAAACTGAACCCACGGAGCAACCCACGAGAATGAAAATTAGGGTACCTTGTTATGTGGGTTGCTGAAGCTGAACTCACGGATCAACCCACGTGAATGGCTGGACGTTTTTATACATTATTTTTCCCCAAATATTTCTCATTTTCTCATCCAAACTTCTTCTACTCTCTCCCAAACCGATTCCCTTCTTTTCCCTTCAAACCCTAACTTATTTTGGCTCAAATCCTTGGATTTTGTGGAGGTAAAACATCATCAAGCGGTAGGATTGAAAGCCATGGTCAAGGATTCACCATCTCCATCTTCATCTTCAACCTCAAGCTTATTTTGGGTTTTCTAGGTTTTCATCAAAACCTAAGTGGTAAGTGTATCCCTTTCATTTCTAAACCATGAAATAAGTTATAAATGATCCATTGATGGTTTCCTAGTGTTAGAATGTAAAATATGTAATTCTTTACTTAGGCCCAATTAGCTCGCAGGCCCTTAGGGTTTTCTCTTTTAGGGTTTCCTTTTCTAGCTTTCTTGCCTATATATATCCTTGTACTATTTCATTGTATTTATAAGAAAATCAATAATATAATCTCTGATTACATGGTATCAGAGCCGCCGCTCCTAAAACCCTAATAGTCGTCGCTCCCAAAACCCTAATAGCAGTCGCCCTACTTTCTGTCGGCGTGAACAGTAAATTCGGTGTGAACAGTAACTCCGGTATGAATAGTACTCCGGTGTGAATAGTAACTTCCGAGATTTTGGTGTTTTTTTTATCAATGTTCGCTTGGTACGTTTTGTCTGGATCGAAGAATTTTCCTCTTTTTTTCGCTTGGTATGTTCGTCTTCTAGCACCCTGTGAGTGCGTTGTTTGTTCTCGTTTTTGTTCGTTGGTTTTCTGGCACCCTGTGAGTGCATTCTTTGTCCAACTTCGATTTTCTGGTTTGTGATTCATTGGAAGATGACCGGAGAAGACAAACCATCTGGTAGTACGGTTACTATACCCGCAGAAGAATATGCTCGACTTTTAGGGACTGAGAATTCCACTGCTCCGACTGCTACTTTTGCTGAGACAGGTAACTCTAGTACATGCCTATTATCCTATGCCTCCAAATGGGTCATTGATTCAGGTGCTTCAGATCACATGACAGGTAATCCCACTATCTTCTCTAATTTCAATAAACACACGTCTCCATCACATGTCACAATTGTTGATGGGTCTATCACACTTGTCCTTGGTTCTGGCACCATTGATCTTACTCCATCTGTTTCGTTATCTTCTGTCCTGAGTCTACCCAATTTCTCGTTCAATTTGTTATCAGTCAGCAAAATTACTCGTGTTTTAAATTGTTGTGTCACATTTTATCCTGATTTCTGTGTCTTTCAGGATCTGTCGACGAAGAGGATTATTGGTAAAGGGCGGGAAACTGACGGCCTATATATATTTGAACATCAAATACCTTTCTCTTTGGCTTGTTCCAACTTATCGTCTCCACTTGAAGTTCATTGTCGATTAGGTCATCCTTCTTTACAGAATTTGAAGAAGTTGTGTCCTGAGTTTTCTTCTTTATCTTCTCTACAGTGTGAGTCTTGTCAGTATGCCAAACATCAACGTATTCATTTAAGTCCTAGAGTCTATAATAAGCGGGCCTCGTCCCCATTTGAGTTAGTCCATTATGATGTTTGGGGACCATGTCCGGTCACTTCAAAACTTGGATTTAAGTATTTCGTTACTTTTGTTGATGATTACTCTCGTACTACTTGGCTTTACTTTATGAAAAATCGATATGAGGTGTTTACCCATTTTTGTTCATTTTATACTGAGATTAAAACACAGTTTAAAGTCTCCATTCAAACTCTTCGTAGCGATAATGCAAAAGAATATTTGTCTCAAACATTTCGGTCATATATGCTTCAAAATGGTATTCTTCATGAGTCTTCCTGTGTTGACACACCAGCCCAAAATGGGGTTGCTGAACGAAAGAATCGCCATCTCTTAGAGGTGGCTCGGGCTCTATTATTTCACATGACTGTTCCAAAACTCTTCTGGGTTGATGCTATTGCTACTGCTTGTTTTCTCATCAACCGAATGACATCTGTTGTTTTGGATGGAAGAAGTCCTTTCTCAGTTCTGTTTCCTACAAAGTCATTGTTTCCTGTCGACCCAAAGATCTTTGGTAGTACCTGTTTTGTCCGTGATACCCGACCACACATAACTAAGTTGGATCCAAAATCTCTGAAATGTGTCTTTCTTGGTTACTCTCGACTTCAAAAAGGGTATAAGTGTTTTTCTCCCACGCTTAATCGATACATTGTATCTCGAGATGTTACATTCCATGAGAATATACCTTTCTTTCCTGTGTCCACTCCTTGCAATCCAAGAGATAGCGATGATTTGTTGGTATATACCGTACCAGTTATCGAATCCCCTATCCTATCTGACTCGACACAACATCAAGAGCCTACTAAACCACCGATAGTTCATGTGTATAATAGGCGGCAACGACCTACGTCAGATCCCGACCCTATACCATCTTTATCATCGTCTGCAGATCCTTCTAATGATGATCCTACTGCTTCAAGTGATCCACCACCTTCCGATACACATGATCCTGATCTTGATGTTCCCATTGCCCTTCGGAAAGGTAAGTGCTCATGTACTTACCCTATTTCTTCTGTTGTTTCCTATGATAAACTTTCTTCTCGTTCTCGCTCTTTGATCTCCACACTTGATTCCTGTCATGTTCCTAAAACGGTTGGTGAAGCTTTGGCTCATTCTGGATGGCGGGATGCCATGATTGAAGAGATTAATGCTCTAGATCATAATAATACATGGGATTTGGTAGAGTTACCTGCAGGTAAAAAGGCAATTGGCTGCAAATGGGTATTCACTGTGAAAGTTAATCCAGATGGATCAGTGGCTCGTCTGAAAACCCGGTTGGTAGCTAAAGGATATGCTCAGACTTATGGGGTCGACTAATACGAGACATTTTCTCCTGTGGCTAAGGTACCCTCCATCCGCTTGTTTATTTCATTAGCTGCTACTTATGATTGGGTCCTACACCAACTGGATGTGAAAAATGCATTCCTGCATGGTGATTTACATGAGGAAGTTTATATGGAGCAACCACCTGGGTTTGCTGCTCAGGGGGAGTCTGGTAGAGTCTGTAAGTTACGTAAATCATTGTATGGTTTAAAGCAATCCCCTCGTGCTTGGTTTGGACGGTTCAATGCTGTAGTGACTGAGTTTGGCTTACGGAGGAGCTCTTATGATCATTCTGTGTTCTTTACTTCATCCCCTTCTGGATGCATTCTACTAGTGGTGTATGTTGATGACATTGTGATTACTGGGAGTGATGGGATTGGGATCAAGAAGCTGAAAGATTTCCTTACGTCTCGGTTTCAAACAAAGGATCTAGGTCCTTTAAAATACTTCTTGGGAATTGAAGTATCTCGTACTCGGAAAGGGATATGTTTGTCTCAACGGAAATATTGTTTGGATGTATTGAATGACTCTGGGATGATTGAAACAAAACCGTGTGAGACCCCAATGATTCCGAACATGAAATTGAAAGCAGACGATGGAGATCTACTTGAAGATCCAGAAAAGTACAGAAGAATTGTGGGAAAGCTAAACTACCTGACGATTACACTACTTGACATCGCTTTTCCAGTGAGTGTTGTAAGTCAGTTTATGTCATCTCCAAGAACTCCACATTGGGAGGCCGTTAGACATATACTGAAGTACCTAAAGGGTGCCCCTGGTCTTGGCATTCTTTATCAAAATCACGGTCATCATGTCATAGAAGGGTTTACAGATGCTGACTATAATGGAGATCCTACGAACAGACGGTCTACGACAGGCTATTGTGTGTTAGTTGGAGGAAATCTAGTCTCGTGGAAAAGCAAGAAACAGAATGTCGTTTCCCGGTCAAGCGTTGAATCTGAATATAGGGCTATGGCCCAAACCACTTGTGAGTTAATATGGTTGCGTAATCTGCTAGGTGAACTTGGGTTTGCTCAATCTAAACCAATGAATCTATATTGTGATAATGAGGCGGCTATCCACATTGCAAATAATCCCGTGTTTCATGAGAGAACAAAACATATTGAAGTGGAC
Organism: Arctium minus; assembly: GCA_954870635.1. NCBI lineage: Eukaryota > Viridiplantae > Streptophyta > Magnoliopsida > Asterales > Asteraceae > Arctium > Arctium minus. The sequence goes on from OX941091.1 coordinate 3,882,876, forward strand.
TGCCATTTCACTCGTGAAAAGCTAGAAGATGGAACCATCTCAACTCCCTTTGTTCGAACAGGAAGTCAACTTGTCGATGTCTTTACCAAAGCTTTACCTGGTTCGCGGATCTCTTCTATCTGTAACAAGTTGGGCATGATTAATATCTATGCTCCAGCTTGAGGGGGAGTGGTAGAATGTAAAATATGTAATTCTTTACTTAGGCCCAATTAGCTCGCGGGCCCTTAGGGTTTTCTCTTTTAGGGTTTCCTTTTCTAGCTTTCTTGCCTATATATATCCTTGTACTATTTCATTGTATTTATAAGAAAATCAATAATATAATCTCTGATTACACCTAGTGTTTGATTTCTATAAATTTCGGTTTGGTTAATTTTGGGAGTTTTGGGTCAAAATTTGGGTTTTTTCCCAAAATAGAGATATTGATGTTAAGTGTTTGGGGAACAATTATTTATGGTGGAATATGTATATTTATGGTTGGAACCTTGTGGATCTAGGTTTTGGAAGTTTGGTCTTGAAAATCCAAGTGTTCTTCAAAGGAGCTATGGTTGAGGGAAAATCTAGATTTAGCCTAAATCTAGCAAGGTGAGTTCAACTTGATTTGTGAAAACGGTGTACATGCCAAAATGGTTATTTTAAAGTGTTTTATACGAAATGGTTAACTGCTGATAAGTTTGGAATATTTTGAAGTAAATTATGTTTTACTTGGTTATTTGTCAAAGGGTGAGTATTTTGATAAGTTTTCATATTTGGTGAACTTGGGTTGTGTTAACCTCATAAAATGCTCATATTTAGGTTTTGAATGTTCTAACGAGTAAATAGCATGGTTTTCACATTCATGGTGATTTTGTACAAATGAAGTCTATTTCATGTTATACGTATTTCGGGTACATTTGCATTCATAAACCCTTTGGAAAATCATTAGTCTCATCTCGTGTGGAGTTTTGGGTTAATCTCGTATTTGAGATATGTGTCTTCATAAACGTTGTTTAAAGACATTTCATTATTTGGGGAACCGGTAATTGTTGGTCAAATGGATTTTGAGCATTCTAGCTCGGTATTGGCTTAAAAAGGTGTGGGGATATTTGTCCGGTTTTAATGGCTCGATGTAGAGTCCCATTTCATGGTTTACATCTTAATGCATTTTATTGCATATTTATAATTACAGGCTCGAGTGTTGTTGTCACTCAGGTATAGTCGGGTAATTTTAGACTGTGTTGCATTGGATCCATAGGCACATGAGTCAATCTTATTTGATGGTCATTTGGGTGGTACGGGGTTGGACTCCGGGACACATGTTTTATGACCTTGTCCGTGCAAGGAGTACACTAGGAGGACTGAGTCCGGGTGGTGCTATCATGGCGTGGAGTAGCCATTGGATGGGCGTTTTGGACCTCTGACGGGTGGGGCAATGCCTTGGTTGTATCCCCCTTGGGTCGGGCCTTGGAGCGGTATTCTCGTTGTTATATCGCTAAGGTCAGTTGACTCTTTGGTGTAGCTTGAAGGGAGTCGTAGGGACACTTGGGCTTGTGTGTCGTGAAGTGTCATACGATTAACGTTGTATGAGTGGCATACTTTTGTGTTCCTCCACTCTCAACGGATACGGGAAGCCCCCGTCGTCGGTCCGTCGTATTTTGGATATTTAATTGTCCATGTTTTAATATTGGGATTTCATTCTACTTTATGGTCGCGTGAGTATTAAATTGGGTTTCATGTTTTCAATGACGTACCATATTATTTAAGAATCGTTTTCCTTTACTTAAGGGTCGAGTATTATGTTCCGCCCGTGTTTTGGGTGTTTTGGGTTATAAGGTATTATTTTCATTTCCATGAATTGGAATGTCGAACTATGATCCCATCTTGGGTGAGTTCCGGATTGCATCATTTTATATGAAACGTGTGTTTGGGAGCATTGTCTTTAAAGGTGCATATTTTGGGAAAATGTGTCGTTTCATGTTAAAGTATATTATTTCGAAGGATCTCGCTTTAAACTGGTTTCCTTGCTTTTAAAGATTTATTCATTCATGCTAAAACTCTTGAGCTCACTAGGCGTTAAGTCTAACCCTTTTTATTTGTCGGCATGTGCATCAGGTCCCAGTTTGGAGATAGTGGCTATGCATGGGTATTCAGTCCTCCGCAGGATTGAAGATAGTATTTGTTATTGGGTTTAGTAATACCCGTCCTGTTCATAGAATGTATGTATAAGGTGAATGGGAATATTGGGGTTGATTCTCAATTTATGTTTGTAGTCCAAGGTATTAGTTGATGTATTTAGAAATTTTAATTGAGTTGCTATTTTCAGATTTGAGGGTGTTACAGTTTGCTGGGTTGCAAAATAACCGTGAAGTATATATATATATATATATATATATATATATATATATATATATATATATGTATATATATAGGACGATAATCAAATGAGAACCACAAAAAAATTGAAAACCGTGAGAACCAATCTGAGCCGTAATTTGATTTTGATCCAATGGTTTTACTTGAAAATTGTTTCACCAAATGAAAAGAACATAATTGGCATTTTGGTAACAAAGATTCACCAAATGAAACACATACTACCAATTGAATCATTATAAAATTATTATTTTTTATAAGGTTAATAATAACAGTGTTTCATCTTTTTGTTATTTCACCATATGAAACATACATATTCACCATATGAAACACGTAGATTCACCGAACACACAGATTCAGCAGATGAAACACACATATTCACATTGTGTTTCATAAGGTGAATCAAACACCATGTACCACCATATTCCATCAAACACCACTATACACATATCCAGATCCAAACACAATCAATGTTTCATAAGGTGAATCGAGTAGGATGCATTATTTATATGTGTTTCATAAGGTGAATCAAACACAATATACCACCATGTTCCATCAAGCACCACTATACACAAAATCCAGACCTAAACACAACTGCATCTTAACATCATCAATAGAAACAAATTATACATAAATACAACTAAACCCAAAACAAATTTCTTAAAAACTAAATCAAAGTAAAAAACAACTAGAAATCTTAACTCAAAATCAAAGAGCAATGTAAGAAAATCCCAACTCAAATTTAAGAACGATAAAAACCCTAACTCACCATATTCTATTTTTGGGTCGATTCTGGGTTTTAAGAACACCAAATTCATTTATGGGTTCGAATTCTCGGTTTGATTTAGAATTTGAAGAACCTCTTCATCCCAGATCCGATTTATGGGTTCAATTTCTTGATTCGATTTTGCGAAGAACAGCTCAATTCCAGGTCCCGTTTTCTGGGTTCGATGTCGACGCTTTTTCAATGGGGGGAGCGATGTGTGATTGAGATGGATGCAGGTGGGGCAAGTGGTGTTGGGCGTCGGATTTGGAGCTTCTTGGTTGTCGGTGAGAGGTTGCCGGTAGGTATGGTCGTTCCATCCAATGATCCAGATTTGTGTTCTAAATTGATTTGGTGAACAGTGTGACTCAACCCATTATACCCTTTCAATCTACTTTTAATTTGACCAAAATACCCTTATTTCACCATTTAATTACAAATATATTTCTTTTTTTTAATGACCTTTGATTTAAACTAATCTATGGATTAGATTAGTCCTCAAGGTTTTTAACATTTTATTGGTTCTCACATGATTTAACCCCTATATATATATACACACACACTCAAATACAGGGATGAGATTGAGAGAGAACCCTAAAAAAAATAAAGATTCGGCGTACACATCCAAACCATTAGATTGAGATGATCCAATTGATGAGATTAAAAACGTGGTTAAAAAAAATCCTCCTAATTTTGAAAATAAAAACCAGCAAAAACATCAAAAATTGGATCGAAACAAATTACACCAAAAAATTGATCATTTATTATCTTTAAGTTGACATCCGTTTTGATATATTTTTCCATCATTTTTCTTAGTTCTCCGGTTCTTTTATTTTTAAGGTTCTCCATGGATATTTTCCCTATAAATATATATAGGGTTTTTTCATATGCTTTTTTTTCCTTTAAGACTATGATATAAGATATATTGATTAACAAATATTTGTTTTACAATGTGTTTGTTTCACATGTCTTTGGTTTGCAGTATGAAATATTTTGACGTGTTTGTGAAACAAAAAATAAATGTAAAAGAATTTCATCTTGTGAACCAAAGACAAATGAAAGAAAGTTGATTTTTTTTAATTTATTTTTTTTGAAAGAAACACATTGTAGTTGAATTAACCTTAAGTGGGAAAAAAATCATGTAAAACAATACATTAAAGTAAATATTCTTATAATTATCATAATATATAGGGTTCTCATTTTATTAAACCCCAACATATACATACTATAAATATTTAACAACATTTTCAAGAGTTTTTTTTTCTAATAATTTATTAATACAGAGAATTAAATATCAAAACCCTTTACAAATTTATTTTCAACTCAAAAAGGGTTTTTTATTTTCATTTTAAAATTTTTAAAACTAATTATATTACTCCTCCTTCCCAAAATAATTATCTGCAATAGAAATGACAAATAATTTTATACATATATATTTATTACATTTTTTTGGTTGACCATATAACAACTTTACCCTTGATTAATATATCGCTTCTAACTGTTCTTAAATATTTATGAGTTAATTAGAGGTATATTTGAGAATTTTAGTTATATATTTTTGAAAGTAGACACTTGTTTAAATACAAATATAAATAAAATTGTGAACATGTAGTATTAAAATAATCAATATATTTAAAACCCAACAAACATTCAAATTATTTCTCTCACAACTTTTTATAAGAAGTTCTCTCTCTTCCTTTTCTCCTCCAAAATAAGTATAAAAAATATTTCACCAATAAGAAACATTGACATGATTTATTTAGTAGAGAAAAATAATATTTTATTAAATATATGAAATATTTTAATAATATAATTAATGATGTAATATTCAAAATAGAGAATGTGTTAAAGTTGAATGTATTTTTTAGAGATTTTGGACTTTAGTTCTCCATTTTAAAAAAACTTTTGAAGAATTTGTTGGAGATGCTATTCACATAGTTGGAGCAAATTAACCACTAGGTCTTTGGCCTAGTGGCCAGCGCCCTTCCGTAAAAGCTCCTTCCTGACGTCCCGAATGTGGGTTCGAATCCAGGGGAGACATGTTGTCTTTTCCGGTGCAGCCTTATGGTGCTACGGCTGTAGGGTCTCCAAAAGGGGACCACGGGGCCTTAGGTCCCCGCCAATAAACCTTTTTTTATAGTTGGAGCAAATTTTATTCACGTCTTCAAAACTTCTAAAATAATATAGTTGTTGGAGTCTTGGAGATGCTTCTTTACTTTAGCATAGTTGTTGGAGTAAAAAACAAATCTCTCATTTAACATAATTGTTTGAGATGGTCTTATATAACCGAAAATTCATATACATTAATTAATGATTATCGATGAGAAAAAAAAAATACACTTACATAAAATTTTATCACTAGCATAAATTTTATATTATTTAAACTGATAAAATAATAATTTTGTTTTAGAATTATTTAATGATTTTAATCAATACAATAATTTGTTTTTCTATTAAATTTATTTGCAAACTTATTTTGTTTTTTAATGATTATTACATAATATTTGAAAGGTAAATTATGGTCTACAAGTATTTTTAATTTTATCTATACTATATAATGAAAATTCTAAAACGATTATACGGTTATTGTACAATCTTTTGTACAATAACATTTATCACCCTTAATCTTTTGTACAATAACATTTACTACCCTTATAATGTTACATTTACCACCCTTACAATTACTTATTTAATTTATTTTATATCCCTTACTTTTTCATTTTTCATTTTACACCGTTATCATATTAACACAAATAATCGTATATGAACAAAAATGCAATGAAAAAATACGTTCCTTTTTTTACAAATTATACCATTATAATCGTCTCGTCAATACCTTCAAAACGAGCCCAATATTGAATATTTTTTAATTTAACCGTACTATTAAATATCAGAATCTATACTATATAATGAAAAAACTAAAACAGTTATTGTACAAATTTTTGTACAATTACATTTAACACCCTTACAATGTTACATTTATCACCCTTACAATTATTTATTTAATTTACTTTATATCCCTTATTTTTTTCATTTTACACCATTATCATATTAACACAAATAATCATATATTAACAAAAATGCAATGAAAAAATACGTTCATTTTTCTACAAATTATATCATTATAAGCGTCTCCTCAATATTTTCAAAACGTGCTCAATATTGAATATTTTTTAATTTAACCGTACTATTAAATATCATGAATATCTACGAAATAATTTGTTTTTCTATCCATACGTTTTATTTTTTTTCCACCGTTAGCACGTTAAAAATACATAATCGTAAAATACGTTTCATTCTTATTATAAATAATATTATTATAATTTTTGTCGTCAATAATTGTAATATAAACTAATTATTGAATATATTTATGGGTTTATGTTTCATAAGTTGTGATTCTTAAGTCATAGTTGATTATTATTGAAATGTATATAAAAAAATAGCATTAATTGTTCGTTTTTACTTACATTCCGCTGCATCGCGCGGGTATATGCCTAGTTTTATTAGAAAGTATTTTATATTCGCTAAATTTTTTATTTCAATGTATCAAATCAAACCTTTTTTTATATTATCGTTGTATTAATATTAATCATAAATAACTATTATTTAATTAAAGTTATATATCTTTTAATTAATGGGGCAATTCTTTTAAGAAATTATAGAAAGTAACAAAGGAACACTCATCATTGTTGGTGTTGGTAGTGGAGCACTAATCATTAATTATTATTTTTTAATTGTTCATAAAATAAAATTGGTATTTTTTTTTATTTCAAATAATTCTCATCCACCTACACACACAAAAAAGGTACGATTCCCATGCATAGGTTATCTGACTTATCTCATAATTTCAGTTTAATAATATAAATAAAAATATATTTATATAATTTATATTAATTGTGTGGATGTAAAATTTTGTTATAACCCCATAATGAGAAGGTAATACAACTTCTTATCAGATTTTTTTTGGAATTTATTCAATAAATCTGAAAGAAAATATATTGATATTGATGTTAAATTAAAGATATAGTTTTTTTTATCTTTTTAAAGTTTGTTTAATTTAAAAATTCTATTATAATCTAAACATTTTATATTTAAAAATAAAGATACAATTAATATTAATTTTAATGATTAAGTATTTTTGTAAATAAAAATATTGGAGTATTATATCGTAGACGGAGGTTCAAGGGAAAACCTCAAATAAATGAAAAACTAAAAAACACCTTATCGACCGTTAGATTAGATGATCTGATGGATATGATTAAACAGACGGTTACAACAATATTTTTATTAGTATTAGTATAACTCAATAATGAGCCTGTATTTGAACATTTTTATTTGGTCATTAATTGAATTTATGAATTTCGAAAAGCTATGTAGTAATTATTGTGAACTTGAAATTTATTGAATTACAGTATTAAATATACATTACAAAACGGTATATAATGTTTTTTTTTTACGGCAACTTAGGCTACGCCCACACACACGCACCCGCGGTATCCGGGCATCCAATTGGACAGCACCGACTAATCCGTGGTGACCCGGCCCAGTCCAAAGCGACTGGACCCGCCCAGGTACGACTAAGCCCGGTCAAGACCGAACCCGCATACCCATAGATTGGTATGCCCGTAAACCTGGACCCGAACCGACCCGAAGGCCGACCCAAGGTCTGGGTATTGCCGAAGTGCATCTCCCAGGATTCGAACCTTGGTAGATAGGCATATCACTATCCCCCCAGGGCCTTACCACTAAGTTAGCACCTCTTTGATAAACGGTATATAATGTTTAATAAGTTGTTTTTAAGATTTTTACCTAAATGCTTTATAACATAATAGTTTAACAACATAAAAATCCCAAAATTACACAATTTTTGAATTAAAACGCAACAATTGTCCAAAACAAATTATAATGTTACATCTAGGCCATACTTATGAAATACATTCAAAATCGGGTTACAAATGCGTACTAGTAAGCATTTACCGGCAGTAGTCACCACATTCACTTATATTATTGGGCAATATTCTCGGCCACCAAAATGGAATGTTGGTACGCATCTTTTACCCGGTAAACGCTTACTGAGTAAGAGTATCTTTCCTCACTTACGAGGGTAAGATTCACAGTAAAAGTATTTTCCCTCACTTACGGGGGTAAGATTCTCAGTTCCTTGTCATGCTCACTGATAAGATAAATGACTCTCGTCTCTCGATAAAACACTTGATAAAAAATTGGTAAATGGCCCCACACTCTTAATAAGTAGATCGAGATGTCGTTTCGCCCCTTGTCCCCCGAATATGGGAAATATGTTCTTATACAATGTTGCTCCAATCTGACCTAGTTGGTGACCTATCTCTGTTCTCGACAAGGAACAAGACAACAAACGAGCGTACATTTGTTCGGTTAAGATCTTTAGTTACAATGTCATTGGCCTATCTACTGTTTTCAATTCTTGAATTTAACATTTGGTGAATAATCATATATATAGGGGTGGGTTCAAACGAGAACATAATGTATTTAAAAGAATAAAGAGACGATTCTCAGTCAATCATTTTTTAAATTAATTCCAAAAACAATAGTTTCTAAAATTAAGAGTAAAAGGGCAATAAAGTCATATTATGTTATGGATAATTTAGAATAATATTAACTTCCAAAAAACAAGGATTATAATATTTAATTCAAATCAAAAACGTATTTATCCTTTTCCTTTATTAAAGCAAATCCGGTTAATCCTTTTCCAAAAAACAAGGATTATTATATATGATTTTATTATAAATAGTTTAGATAAAATGATGTTATTAGTTTGTTTTCCTAAATCACGTGTGATTTTGTTCTAAATACTTAACACCAAATTCATACTTAACACCAAAATCATATATGATTTTGTACTAAATACTTGGATATAATATTTGACACCAAAATCACATGTGATTTTGTTCTAAATACTTAACACCAACTTCATACTTAACACCGAAATCATATATGATTTTTTACTAAATACTTGGATATAACATTTGACACCAAAATCACATGTGATTTTGTTCTAAATACTTAACACCAAAAATCATATATGATTTTATTATAAATAGTTTATATAAAATGATGTTATTAGTTTGTTTTCCTAAATCACATGTGATTTTGTTCTAAATACTTAACACCAAATTCATACTTAACACCAAAATCATATATGATTTTGTACTGAATACTTGGATATAATATTTGACACCAAAATCACATATGATTTTGTTCTAAATACTTAACACCAACTTCATACTTAACACCGAAATCATATATGATTTTTTACTAAATACTTGGATATAACATTTGACACCAAAATCACATGTGATTTTGTTCTAAATACTTAACACCAACTTCATACTTAACACCGAAATCATATATGATTTTGTACTAAATAATTTGGCTATAATACTTAACACCAAAATCATATGTGATGTTGTTCTAAATACTTAACACCAAATTGATACTTAACACCAAAATCATATGTGATTTTGTACTAAATAACTTGGCTATAATACTTAACACCAAAATCATATGTGATTTTGTTCTAAATATTAGACAAAATGTTTCCATATAAATTGGATATGGAAAAACAGAATAGTATCATTTATACAACAATCATGAATTCCAATAATCGTACCATTTATACATCTATCACACTGGTCTCTCGATAAATCCGGCGAACATTGCGTAACGCCGTAGATCGTGAGCGAATCCGGTCCCCAAGTCACATTTCCGGACGCAAATTTCCGAACCGAATCACCGTCGGCGGCCTCCGCCTTTAACCTAGTGATCAGATCACTCAACGCCTTGTTGAACTCCGAAACGTCGGCAACAACCGCCGTGTTGGATAAGTTACCGGAGGTCCAGTTGTCGAGCACTCCGAGGATCTTCCGATCGGAGTAACGGACCACACAATCGGCGTACCAGACCGCCGCCTCCGTTTGGTTGTGGCAGGTGCGACGGAGTGACGGAATCGAGTTTTTGATGCAGCCTTCGCAGAGTGTCGGTGAGATGTTGTCGCGGCAGAGAGCGGTGGCGGTGGTGTTGCCGGCGGAGGAGTGGTGGAAGCCACCGTGGATTGCGACGTTGCCATGGACGATTTCGTTGATAGAGATAGAGAGAGATAGCTAATAAAATCACATCCATGGACGTTGATAGAGATAGAGAGAGATAGCTAATAATTAGGAAATCAATTATTTTTAGTAGTTGAAGATTATCCTAAAATAATGAGGAGTAAAAAAAGACCAAAATACCCTTTTATAAATTTTTTTATTTAAAAAATTATTTATTTGTTTAATAATTATGATTGGTCCAGAATTGTCCATTTATTCCTTTAAATCGTTACCATTCTCGTATGAACCTCTCTCTCTCTACATATATATATATATATATATATATATATATATATATATATATATATATATATATATATATATATATATATATATATATATATATATATATATATATATATATATATATATATATATATATATATATATATATATATATATATATATATTGACCCACTGGAATGCTCGAGGAAATGGTATAAACATGGCCTATGAAGGGGGAAAAAGTATTTCCAGATTATGAACAAACAAAAACAGTTAGATCCCATGAAAATTAAGGGGCAAACTTGGAGGGATGTTAAACTGGGTCTTCACAGAAACAGCCACTGAACTTCTCTGGGTAAAGGTCACGTTGTATACATCTCACCCTAAACCCTATACCCTAAATCGTGGAAACTATGCCACGTGATCAATACCCATAAAATTATGTAATACGGTTACCTATATATATACTTAAAAAAATTTGATATGCAGATGGAAAGAACAACTCCCTAACGATAGTTTGCAGCAAGGCGTTCAGAAATAAAGCAGTTTAACATATATGAACTTTAACGTGCATGTAAGACACACTATCTGAAACCAACAAGACTCGTAAAGACATTTGTAGATAACGGAATGTCAAAAGATCCATAAAATACTCCTACTTATACGTTGTTTAGCTGTTTTTGGTTCATGAATGCATAACCCGAGCAACAATATATTCTCTTTTTAAATATATAATATTTATAAACAGCATTGACTCATGCACCCTAGGTGAGATTTGAACTCTTAACCTCCGGGGAGTCTAGGCTCCACCGGTAACCCAGGTACCGTTGGGCCAACGACCATTTGGTAACAATATATTTGGTAAACCTCCAATACGCTTCACGTACAAGAGAAGGAACTAGTAATTGAGTTAGAAGTCTTTTAGTTCTATTCTGATTACTGTTTCGTCAGATCCTGTTCATCAGGGGTAGTTTGGGGAATTTACTTTAGTTTGTTAGAGAATCGTATTATAGTGGAGTGGGGGGTGTTAGTGGAGCATTATGAAATTCATTTTGTCAATTGTAAGTGGAGCGTAAGCTCTTGGAGAGAACTGACCTCTCGAAAGTCAGCATCCAATCTTGTGAATTCAATATGATCCCTATTCAACCCTAAATTCTTCGAAGTGTATAATCAATTCTTGTGAGTGTATAGTAAATTGGTATCAGAGCAGTTCTTTCCAGGGAAAGATGTCAACCCGCTGTATGACATCGCGTGTAGAAGAATAGGAGAGCAGGATCAATCGAAAAGAAAATGCAAACCCTTATGGAGCAGATGGAGTGTATCAACAAACATCAGGAAGAAGCGGCGAGTAAAATTCATTCGCCACAGTTATCAGATAGCGAGGATGGTTTTGCTTCGAGCAGAAAAGGGAGGAAGAAGGAAGAACCGACAGGGTCATTTCGTTTTTCAGCAGTGAAAGGGAGAAAATTAGAGATTCCGTCGTTCGAAGGGAAAGATCCAGATGGGTGGATTTTAAGAGCTGAACGTTATTTTGCGTTAAATCACTTGACTCAGGAGGAGAAAATTGATGTATCGTTTATTGCATTCGAAGGAGACGCATTGAAGTGGTTTCAATGGGAAAACAAGCGACATCCTGTTACGAGATGGGAAGATCTCCAACATTTGATTTTGCGGCAGTTTAGATCCCTGGCCACAGGGTCGTTGTGCGAGCAGTTTCTTGCAGTCAAACAAGAAGGCACGATCGATGACTACAAAAGAAAATTCGTGGAATTTGCGGCACCATTGGACGGTATTCCAGAGGAGATTTCCTTGGGGCAATTCATCAACGGGCTGGAGAGTTCAATTAAGGCGGAATTGCGTCTGATGAATCCTTTGACTCTGAGTGAGGCGATGGAGATAACTTCGAAGATCGAAATGAAGAATAAATTGATGAATCCTGAGAGATCGATCTTTCAGGTAAAAAAAGTTTTAGTTCATCTTCAGATAACAAAAGCAGTTTGTCCCAATCTGTAGTTTCCCCATCAGCTGGTAGTAAAATTGGATCCGAATTTAGAAAGTTGTCTGATCAAGAAGTACAACAAAAGAGGGCCTTGGGTCTTTGCTATAGATGCGATGATAAATATTCCCCTGGTCACAAGTGCAGAAAGAAAGAAGTCAATGTGATAGTTGTTCAGGAAGAGTCTGAGAATGAGACGGTGACTGAAGAGGGAGAAGGAGCATTGAATTCAGTAAATATAGTTGATGTTGGTTCGAAGGTGGAGGTGCATCTGAATTCAGTGGTCGGGTTAACAAATCCAAAGACGATGAAATTACAAGGGATGATCGGGAACCAAAGTTTGGTGGTGTTGATCGATAGCGGTGCGACACACGACTTCATCTCGAAAGAGGTGGTTGAAAAATTGGAATTGAACGTAGAAATGACCAATGAATATACGATCGTTATGGGTACCGGAAGTTCGTTGAAAGGAGGAGGAGTTTGTAGGGGTGTCTCACTTTTAATTCAAAATCTGGAGATAAGAGAAGATTTTCTTCCGATTCAGTTGGGCAATAGTGATGTCATCCTGGGAGTTCAGTGGTTGGAAACTCTGGAGTCAACGCACGTAAACTGGAAACAACAAGTGATGAAGTTCAACGTGGGAGGAAAGTCTGTCACTCTAAGAGGTGATCCAGCCTTGGGAAAGTCCATGATTTCCTTGAAAGCCATGGGAAGGGTGCTATAACAGGAAGGGCATGGGATTTTAGTGGAATTGGGGGTTTGTGTTGTTAATCAACACTCTGACACGCAAGGTGAAAACTCTATTGACCAGTTGCTAAAAGAGTTTGAAATGGTGTTTAATATACCACCTGAATTACCGCCTTCACGAGAAAAGGAACATAGCATTGTGTTAAAAGAAGGGGGGAACCAGTGAATGTTCGACCGTATAGGTACCCCCATTACCAAAAAGATGAGATCGAAAAGTTGGTCAAGGAAATGCTAGAGGCAGGGGTAATCCGTCCGAGTGCTAGTCCGTTTTCAAGCCCGGTTCTTCTCGTCAAGAAAAAGGACGGGAGTTGGCATTTCTGCGTGGATTACAGGGCATTAAACAAAGCCACGGTGTTGGACAAGTTTCCAATCCCAGTTATAGATGAATTGTTGGACGAACTAAATGGGGCTAAGATTTTTTCGAAACTCGACCTTAAGTCAAGTTATCATCAGATCAGGATGAAGGAAAGTGATGTGCATAAAACAGCCTTTCGGACTCACCAAGGGCATTACGAGTTCATGGTAATGCCCTTTGGGTTAGTCAACGCCCCTGCGACGTTTCAAAATATGATGAACGAGGTATTCAAATCTTTTTTGAGAAAGTTTGTTCTAGTTTTTTTTGACGATATTTTGGTTTGTAGCACTTCGTTAGAGGAGCACAGGGGTCATTTGAAAAAGGTTTTTGAGGTGTTATGTCAACATCTGTACGCCAATCGGAAGAAATGTGAATTCAATCGAGATCGTTTGGGATATCTAGGCCATGTTATTTCATCCAAGGGGGTCGAGGTTGACGAAGCTAAAGTAAAGGCGGTGTTGGATTGGAATAAACTGAAATCAGTGACAGACTTGAGGGGATTTTTAGGCCTTTCTGGATACTACAGAAAATTTATAAAGGGGTATGGTGTGATTGCAGCCCCACTTACTGCTTTATTAAAAAAAAAACAATTTCAGTGGTCGCAAGAAGCTCAGAGTGCATTTTTGGAGTTGAAATACCTGCTGTCCACAGCCCCTGTTTTGCGTTTACCTGATTTCAATAAAGAATTTGTTGTTGAATCAGACGCCTCTCCCCTGTTTTGCGTTTACTTGATTTCAATAAAGAATTTGTTGTTGAATCAGACGCCTCTGGTTACGGGTTAGGTGCGGTATTATTGCAAGACGAACAGCCCATCGCCTACTTCAGTCAAGCTCTTGGTTTACGAGCTAAACAAAAGTCGGTGTACGAGGAGTTGATGGCCATTGTTTTGGCAGTAAGGAAGTGGCGGCCTTACTTGCTAGGGAGACGTTTCATTGTTCGTACGGACCAACAAAGTCTTCGATTTTTGATAGAACAGAGGATGATCGAACCGGAGTACCAAAATTGGGTCAGCAAGTTGCTAGGGTAGTAGGGTACAATTTTTCTATAATCTATAAGCAAGGTAGTGCTAATCGGGCAGCAGACGCACTTTCTCGCAAAATGGAAACCGTGGAATGCTCGAACATTGGAGGCCCGCAGTAGAGGCAATGGGATGAATTGAAGCAGGAAATTGCAGAGGATGCTTTCTTGAAAAAGATCCATGATGATTTAGAAGCAAATCAAGATGGCCACAAGGGGTTTGAGTTGCGACAGGGATTATTACTTTATAAAGGTCGTTTGGTAATACCTCGAACCTCAAAAATCATTCCCTTGATTTTTGAGGAGTTTCACGCATCTCCCATTGGGGGTCATGGAGGGGAGGACCGAACATATCAGCGTATAGCAACGGAAGTATTTTGGGTTGGAATGCGGAAGGATATCGTTGACATGGTTAAACGTTGTGAGACATGTCGACGGAACAAAAATCTACATGGAACACCTACAGGTCTACTACAGCCTTTGGATTTACCATGTATGGTGTGGGAAGAAATCTCTATGGATTTTATCGAAGGCTTACCGCGCTCCAACGGTATGAACTCTATCTTGGTAGTTGTTGATCGATTCAGCAAGTACGCACATTTCATGGGATTGAAACATCCTTACAATGCGCAAACAGTTGCTGAAGTGTTCGTGAAAGAGATTGTTAATGTTCGCCTTCACGGGGTTCCTCAGTCCATTGTGTCTGATAGGGACAAAGTGTTCCTAAGTTCATTCTGGAAAGAGCTATTCAAGTTACAAGGTACAAGGCTGAAATTAAGTTCGGCATATCACCCTCAGTCTGATGGCCAAACTGAGGTGGTCAATAAATGCCTCGAACAGTATTTACGATGTTGGGTGTCTGACAAACCGAAAGCATGGAGTAAATGGCTTTCTTGGGCTGAATTGTCGTATAATACATCGTACCATACCTCACTTAAGTGTTCACCATTTCGAGTGCTTTATGGACGTGACCCACCACCGTTATTACGTTACAAGGCTGCATCTTCGAAATTACACACGGTCGAACAAGAGCTGATGGATAGAGATGAGATTTGGGATGAGGTGCGTATGCACCTTTTGAAAGCGCAATGCCGAATGAAGCAGCAAGCAGACTTGAAACGTCGAGAGTTGGTATTCTCTCCTGGCGATTATGTTTTTTTTGAAATTACGGCCCTATAGACAGAAATCATTGGTTAAGGACCATAACCCAAAACTATTGGCTAGATTTTACGGTCCTTATCGTGTGTTGGAACAGATTGGTAAGGTGGCATATCGATTAGACCTTCCCGCGACAACGAAGATCCACCCAGTTTTTCACGTATCACAATTACGTCAGGCTATTGGCAGTTGCTCTTCCACTAAGAAGATTCCAACACAGATCACCGAAGATCTTGAGTTACAGGCAAGCCCATAAGATATATTGGATGTTCGTCCTATGCACAATGGGGATTCAGGACAGTTGGAGGTTCTTGTTAAATGGAAGGGGTTATCTGAGTTTGAATCGTCCTGGGAAGTGTTGGAAGCTTTACTACAACAATTTCCAAATTGTCACCTTGAGGACAAGGTGAAATCTTTGGGGGGAAGTATTGGTAAACCTCCAATACGCTTCACGTACAAGAGAAGGAACTAGTAATTGAGTTAGAAGTCTTTTAGTTCTATTCTGATTATTGTTTGGTCAAATCCTGTTCATCAGGGGTAGTTTGGGGAATTTACTTTAGTTTGTTAGAGAATCGTATTATAGTGGAGTGGGGGTGTTAGTGGAGCATTATGAAATTCATTTTGTCAATTGTAAGTGGAGCGTAAGCTCTTGGAGAGAACTGACCTCTCGAAAGTCAGCATCCAATCTTGTGAATTCAATACGATCCCTATTCAACCCTAAATTCTTCGAAGTGTATAATCAATTCTTGTGAGTGTATAGCAATATTCTTCTTTGTATTCATAAATATATTTTTGTTCTTCGTTTATTCTTTTTTGTATTCATAGCTACATATATAGGGCTGCTAATACAAATGGAAGTACAAAACATAACCACAAATGGCATCACAACATGTAGCGAGTGTCAAGAACGGAAAATTTTCACTACTCTCGCAAGAATATTTATATCTAAAGATTTACGTCGGTCTAGTGACTTGGCGTGATCCAATTATGTTCCGTCATTGTTGATCAAACCAACAACATTCTCAGTTATCATACAAAGATCAACAGCAAGAAGCAAAAACCAGAAAACTAATTCAAGACTACACTTACAGAACAGATTGAAGCTGCTTGACACGGGTAGTAGCATACTTCCAACCAGGATCTGCAACTGTTTGTGATTTCGGCTTGCCACTTGTTTTCTTCTTGTAAAGATCACGGTGAAAGCCTCGGCTGAAGCAGGATCATTCACATCCAAAACCCCAAACTTGGTCCCTTCTCATCCTGTCGAATAAGTGAATAACATACAAATCACCCTTTAAAAACCAACAAGAGAAATTATGATCCTTGCAGTCAAGATAACCGACAACAGATGGTGAGGACCATCGTCCACTCTACAGATCGTTCCTATTTATAAAAAATGCTAAAATCCCCTATATTTATCAGAAAGGCTAAAACTAAACGGAACATTACCTTTGGGAAAATCTTACTTGATGTTAGCAGAAACAGATTGCTGGCTACTGAAGGCAAAGAATTCCACAGAACAGCATGACCAGGATCGAGTTTCCATTTGCTACTTGCAAGTTGATCAGTGGGAGAAGATGAAAACCCACTGTCATCAACATCACATGCATATTCTCAACACTTTCTGTCTTTCCGCAAGCTATTTCATACTAAAATTCTTTTTCCACATATGTAACAGGAAGACATCCAACACTATAATATCAACAAAGACGTTCGCCATTTTCTCATAATCATAGAATGTATAATTCGATGAATAAAACCATTACTCAACCTGAATAAAGACTTATATATTAGATATATATATATATAGGGTTGGGTTCACGTGAGACCAGCTTGTTTTTGTGAGAACCTTGGAGACCACATTTTTACACTTGAAACTTCCCAGCAAAACATTGTGAAGGTAAAAAAAATTCCGAACCTTCACAGCAAAAAACACTGTGAAGTTCACAGTTTTTTGCTGTAAAGTTTCAAGTGTAAAAATGTGATCTCATGAAAACAGGTTGGTCTCACGTGATCCCAAGTCTCTATATATATAGGGGAACCTTCTTGTGAGAACTCATGAAATTGTGATAACCTTGAGAAATAGTGCATCATGTGCTATTTCATATGATAAATTTTCATCTAAGGCTAGGATTTAGAATATCGATTAATATATATTTGTTTCACAATATGAACATTTTTAGCATGTTTGTGAAACAAAAGTTACACGTAAAAAAAGTTTCACATTGTGACATATGAAGCAAACACATTGTGAAACAAATATATGTTCATCAATACATTAAATGCTAGCCTTAGATGAGAAAAAACCATGTGAAACAATATCTTAAGATAACAGTTCTCACGGTTATCACAATATATAGAGTTCTCAAAATGATTTAAGCCCCTATATGTATATATATATATATATATATCGTATGGGGAAACCACCTTCCACACATGAAGAAGGTGACTTAATCATAAGGGCCTTTTCTATCTATCTGGAAGTCGTTGCTATTCTCCCCCATTTGCTTCTACTACAACAAAGTGGAAATGTGGACAACTTGACCAGCCAATATGATTTCTTTTTTTGGGTATTCTCCCTTCTCCTTTCTTTTCTCCCTTTTCCGTATTACTTAACAGTTTTCTCTTTTCAATTATGTTACTATTTTCATTGACATGGCTACTTCTTGAGCTTTGTCGCTTGCTAATGCTTAACATTATCAGTAGGATTTCACCATGCCAGATGGCAGCCGTTTATACTTAATCTTAACAATACTCGGTTGATACATACTACAATATCTAAAAGATGTGCATCTTCGTCACTTGGTTGGGATTATGTGCATGTGGGAGCAAACGAGTAGAGGTTGGAAACCTGAATCTGGCACCACTTAAAAAACATGCAAAAAGACTGCATAAATTGTGTTACATCTACTTAAATAAGCTCTCTCACTCTCTCTTTCTCTCTCTCTCTCTCTCTCTATATATATATATATATATATATAGCATCACTATATTTGAACTAAATGTAACATCTTTGCAGTTGAAAAACGCACATTTTACATTATTGATACCATGTTCATGAATCTACAAAAAAAGGACATAATCGACAAACAGATACATACCCATGAAATGAATCGCAAGAAAGCATAACAACCAATCAAAAGTTGCTTTGCCATGAAATCAGACCTGGGTATAGATGCCAATATACATCGTATCCTACTACCAACTGCATCTTTCTATCGTTGATCCACAACAGATTACTGATTCATCAAGCATTGCTACTTCATGAAATCTAAATCATAGAAAACGGAAACCATGCATAGAAACCAAAATTTAGGCTATAGCAAGAGAAGAAATCATGTAAATCTCAAAAAAGTGTACAAACTATGGTGCCTATACACCACACATGTAGCTCAAACAAACAACATTTCATTTCCTTTTTTCATAAAATTATTTTTTCTTATTTTTCTACTGTTTCCAACAATAAGCCATTGTTGTCAATTCTCAACACCTAAACCATACAAGACACCTGCATACTTCTCCAACGAACCACTAAAGAAGTTATCTTTCAGCTTTCTGAAAGTACAAGCAGTAAGCAAACTATCGGAACCAGCCTGATGACAAACACCGATTCTTTCAACTTCCAACAGTTCAGCCAGCTTGTTCAACCCACCATGAAGACTGTTGCAAAACTTCATCAAATGCTTAATATCAAAAATGGTAGGAAAGTACAAATTGATCAAACTAAAAAACCCAACTTGTGTATCAGGCAGATTCTGGCAAGTTAACACCTTCAACAAATACCCAAAATCATATCCACTATGAAAAGTCACCCAATACACACCATCATTCAAAACAATCCCAGATGACATCAATAACTCACCGAACCTCTGTGCATCGATACCTCTTTCGTTGTTTTCCTTAAAATCGATACCACTCTGTCTCAAAAGCTCAACGGAATCATTCGCGAAAACATCATCATTCACATTAAATTCTCTAAAATTGAATTGCCAGACGCAATACTTATCTGTTCCAAAAGTCGGTAAATTACCTTGATCATCAGATAAAGTTAACCCTAATTGGATCAATTTGAGCATATCGACGTTGTCTTTCAACGTCTGGTAATGATAATCGTTACTGTTTTTGAAATTTCCAACCGGACGAAGAACAATTCCTGGAAATTCGGTGTCCATTGCTATGTAAGGAAAATCATCAACGAGACCTCGAATCAATGCGAATTCCTCTTCGAGATTGTCGTTCCACACCTCTCGAATCTGAATCGAATCGCCTTTTGACAAAAGCGACATTTCTCATAACAAAAAATTGTCAGATTTTTTTATCAGGATTTCGTGGATGAACAAATTGTGTATGAAATTAAATGAAATTGAAACCCCTTGTGAGTCGATCCATATCTGCAAAATATGCAAGTTAAGGAACATTATAAGCATGGAGGATTCAACGAATATGAAATTGAAGTTAGATAATGAAGTGTTTGAACATAAATGATTGACGAACAAATGCAAAACCTTTTTGCGATGTAGATCTGATAAATTAGGGTTTCGAATGGAAGAGAAGATTGGGGAATTTTGGGTTTATTTCATTGGGTGAATGCTGTGCTGAAACTTGAAAGGGGCCCTCTCCATGTTTACTATATGGGCTACGTAAAGAGAGATAAATGGCAACAAATATATATACTTTTTGGCAAAATAGCTTATAAGCTGACCGGTAGTTGATAAGCTAGTTTTTCCATAAAATGTACCAAAAAAAAACTAGCTTATTAGCTAGTTTTTTTTGCCAAACATAGCCTTAATATCTATACTATATTATAAAAACGACATAAAAAAAACTCTTAATTACAAAATTTTAAGCACAAGGTACAACTAATTAAAGTCAATTACTTAATTTACAATTTCTTAATGCTTTAGTACAACCTTTTCAAGCACAGTATCTCACATAATCATCTATTTGTGGAATGGATACTCATTTATTAATATAAATATTTGTTTTTTTTGTGAAGGATTTTATAAAATAGATTTTATATTAGCATAATCTATTTTAAATTTAGATTTTACATTTAAATCTATATTAATGAGATGTAATATAAAATCTTTTTCCATATTTTATTTTATAAAATATTTTTACATAATGAGATGTAATATAAACTCTTTTTTCTTCCGTATTTTTTTTGCTAATATAAAATCTATTTTATTTTATAAAATCTACACGTATTTTTTTTTGCTAATATAAAATCTACACGTATTTTTTTTTTCACGAGCATTAAAAGAAGAAAAAAGAAGGTTGATATGAATTAAAAATAAAAAATAACGAGATACACTAATAAATTATCGTATTCTTTAAAATAAAAATATTCCGCAATACTTTTCAAATTAACCAAGTATAAAGAAAATAAAATAGAAACGATGTAGATATAAAAATATTATTCCATATTTTTAATATATTTACATGTAAATGTAAAATCGAAAATGAAAATAAAATATTTTAAAATATTTTCTACATTCACTATAAATATATATAGTTTCTCTATGTATCATCCGAGTATAAGAAGAGGACGAACGGTCAGGTGTCAATGGCGGAACCTGCAACTGAACAAAAGGTATTCCACTATATTTTTGTTTCTTTGAAAAACTACTTTTTTATATTTTATTTTATTTACTGAGGATTTGTTTATATTTTTCAAAACCCACAATCATATTTTTCGAAGTAGGGGAATAAGATATATATACATATCTTTATTTTTATCGACTAATACTATGAGGTCTTGAAATCAATAGTCAGATAAATTTTTAAGTGGTACTGAGTGAATTTGAACTATACCAGTTGAGTTGCCGGTTACAAAAGATATAAATCATTTATTTTCTTTGTCATATTTGATGTGGGTTGAATGTTGTTAATTAATCTACATATTTATACGTTCAAAGTGATTGTCAAGTGTTGTCGAGGAGGTTTCAGAAAAATTGCAAAATCTGTAAAAACGTATGTTCATATTTATAATTATTTCAATAATAGTGATATGTTGTGAGACATAATATAATACAAAACTACTACCAATATTATTGCACAAACTAATAACAAAAAACGATTAAGAATATATGCAAGTTAACCACTTATGAAAATACATTGGTTTTTCACATTGTATTTCACTAACTGTTAATAGATAAATTACGTTTTATTTTAACTCGGTTCAATATTCCACCAAAAAATTTATTCTCCCGTGCAATGCACGGGCCCAACACTAGTTATTATCACGAGTAAAAAAATGATTAATAGCATTAAAATGAAAATTGAACTCTAAATAGTCATAAAATAAATAATTATAACATATTTAACAGTTATGTTATAGTATAAATTTTGGTGATTTATGAGAGTTTTGTGCTCATGGAAGGACCCAGTGTAGAGTATATGGTAGCTTGTGTCACTGCTTCGTTCTCCATCGTAGACTAGTAGTGTAAAAAATTATAGGGTCGTGAAAATTGTCTTTGTATCAATTTGTTGTATGTTACCGTATATATTTTGAAACTACAGTAAGAACACACATTTCCCTTGGTCGGGTTGGTTTTCTTTCACCCCAAACCCGAGTTCGAGTTTTGTTTGTGTCATTTTCTCAGTTTTTAACTTTAGTTTCAGATTTATTATGTTTCTCAAAAAAATTGCAATAAAAAACTTGAACACAATACTTCACATATGAAAAAACAATGAATTAACCACCACACGAATATTGATTTTATGAAAATTAATATATGCTCCTTATAGTCAAATCACAAATGGTGTTACCACTTGAAAAAAGTTATAGGTTTGTCTCTGTTTGTGTTTCGGTGGCTATGTTGTATTGTATGGTAAAATTAAAAAAGAATAAGAGAGATAATATGAGAATCTCTAAAAACTCTATATAGGAGGGAAAAATAGTATTTTTTTTTTCCAACCAATAAAGGGTATTGAAAATAAATGCTTTAGATAGAATATTTTAATAATATAGTTAATGTTATAATTGTTAATATAAAATAATTGTTGGAGTTTGATGTAAATTTTTTTAGAGATTTTAATTTTTGATACTCTATTTTAGAAAAAGTATAACAATTTATCAATCTAGTCTCATAACTCATTCCCTTATTTTTGTTCCACGTAATTTGGTGGGACTAAAAAAATGCATTTTTTTGTCCCAATAAAACCATGTCACATCCCTAGCCTAATGTCACGCAAAATATGAAAAATAAACTTTTATTTTTCTATTTCCCATATACCAAACACGCCCATAATATAGATTATATTATATATGGTTATTTTTTTTTTTTGTAACCGTGAGTTTTCGGGTCAGCTTACGCGCACCGACTAATCCCTGGGTGACCACGAGTGGCCTGGAGTCATCGCAAGTGAACCTCCATGGCCACAGAAGCTTTGACAACGTCTGGATTTGAACTCTGGGTAGATGAGATCTTCCACTACATCCTCCAAAGGTTTTACCAATACGCCACAACCCAATTGGTTTATTATATATGGTTATATATTCTTTTACCAAGGAATATTGTGAATTATTGGAATCTCAATTCTTATAATTGCTTTAGAATCTTAAAAGAAAGAAAAAAAGTGTTTTCATGGCTTATTCTCACCTTCCATCACCTTGAATTGCCAATAATCATGGAACTTCTTTATACCAAAGAAAGGAATCCTAGGTTGATGCTATTAGATAGATAGTCCTCTAAATAGAGGCTTTTACATGGACCCTAGTGCACCATTTACTGAGTCAGATATTATTCCAATTAAAGATGTACAAGAGATGAGTCTTATCAAGGTTGATTCAAAAATCAAAATTTTCAAATTCAGTTCTCAAAGCTATTAACCGGTTCAAAGCCTAAAATTGAAGTCAGGTATGAGTCCAACAAACCTAACCGATTATCCATGAACTACATACATACACAAGGTAATAACATTGCGCTTGACATGATGGATATAACAAAGTAGCCAAAGGTAGGGGTGTTCATCGGTTGACATCCAATGTATGTGAGGGGAATCGAACCGATCCAATCATCAATCGGATGTTGGATTTTTCAACCGAACTGATCCAATCATCCATTGGATGTTGGATTTTTCCAATCCAATGGATGATTTGATCGGTTCGGTTCCATCCATTGGATCAGATTGAATCAATGGATTGAATATCTATTGGTTATTCTTATCGGATATCCATTAGATCGGATTGGATCCATCCGACATCCGATGGATGATCAGATCGGATCGGATTGATCCAATGTGTTAATTTAATGCAATTTTCTAATAAAGAAACAAATTGATTAATCACTTTTAATTTCTGTTAAAACCAACACAAGTAAGTCTAAGAATTCAAAAAACAATACAGAACAAATTTAGATTTAAGCAAATTGTAAAAAAATAATTGGATGGTAATCGGATGGTTAATTGGATGTTGGTCGGGTCGGGTCGGGTCGGTTCTTGGTTGTCATCCAAAAGCTGACCGATCTAAATTGGATGTTGAAATTTTCAATCCGATTTAATCCAATTACAATCAGATATCCAATTATGGTCGGTTGGTTCTAATTAGATCGGTCGGTTCCTATAGGATCGGTTGACTTTCTGTACATCCCTGGCGAAAAGGTTATTGGCCCAGTGGTACATGTGTTGGTGGTAGAGTCCAACCTTCCTCAAAATGGGTTCAAACCTCTTCATGGAGGAGGAATGTATGAGTTATTTGCTGGATATAAATATTATATATTTCAGAGTAACAAAGTAAATCACAAACCAATTCCTCTCATACATACCTAATTCTAGCTTTGTTTTTTGTTTTTTTTACAGTTTTTTCATGATTATTCAATTATGATGAAAAGGTTTACATGTACATTAAAACATAAAATCATTTATATACCATCCTAAGAAATATAATAAAATAATAGTGAAAAACTTTATCAATTAACAAAAGGTTTTATCGTTTAATCATGTAAAAAAATCAAAAATTTAGAGAGAAATGAAATTTACTCTCAAAACACCTAGACATACCCTTCTTTTATATTGAAGCCTAGTATGAACTTCAATAAATTTTAAATTGTTACAATAATCATGATTTAACTTAATCCTAATGCAGTTTTAAACTGTTCCATTTTTTACCCGATCTTTCTTTTGAAATGTGTAATAGGCCTAAAAAATTGGCTTGTAACCCGTCCTTGAGGAACCAACCTTTTGTAACCGGTTATGGTTCGACATAGCCGTCTATTAGCATGTTAAATGTGGGTTTTTGAACAGACCTTCTAAAATTTTGGGGCTCAATCCTATCTAATTTTTTTCAAAATACAAAAAAAGCTATTTATCAAAAAAAATACTCAGAATTTCATCCATCAAATTGGGATCATTGAAGGCCTCTTTGACATTTCATAATTTGCCGATCAAAAACATTCTTCTCACTTTGTCATTTTAAACATTTTTGTTGCTTTAATTTGTAAAATATTTAATATGACATGACTTTTATATTTTATTTTGTTTATTACTCGCTTTAGACGGTCTATAGTTTTACTACGGGTGTAACAAGGCCTCCAAAAAGATTGAGACGACCCTGTGGTTCAATCCCTTAACCAATTAAGGATCAGGACCGAACGTATACCTCTATCTTCGTTTCACAAATCCGAAGAGTAAGCATAAGTTGTATCCATGGTATGTTAACTAGAAAAATTATATACTTCTTATCCTAAATCCTATCTCAGTTGAAGTCATACAAGGATATGACCTCAACAATGAGTTTTTAATTAAGGGGTCGTTTACCCAAACGCTTACTCAGTAAATACTTACCGGTAAAATTCAACACGCTAAGGGGCCGTTTACTTAAACGTTTACCCGATAAGTGCTTACCGGCTCATTTAGCATATCGGATGAATATGACAATGATTGATAATCTTATCCGATAAGAGCGATGAAAACAACAAAGAGTCTTACCCGGTAAGTGAGTGTGACGACTCTTACCCAGTAACCACTTACCGGATAAATATGTTGCATAAAATGTCATTTTAATGGACCAAAAAAGTCTTACCTTATAAATTAAGTGAAAGTGTTAAAAATTACCGGTAAGCGTTTACCGGGTAAGTATTGTGTAAACGACCCCTAAATTACTTTATCGGTTAAGATTGTAGTCCATCAAAATGATGTTGTATGCAACAATCTATCGTATAAGCGCTTACCGAATAAGAGTCGTCACGTTACTTACCGGGTAAGACTCTCCATCCTTATCAAAATGACATCGTATGCAACACCCTTAGGCATTGTTTGGCAAACTAGCTTATAAGCTAGCTGGTAGCTGATAAACTACTTTTTCAAAACGCTACTATGAGTAGCTTTTCAATAAGCTAGCTTATGGTCATCCAAACATGTATCAGGAAAAAAAACTAGCTTATAAGCTAGTTTTTTTTTGCCAAACATAGCCTTAGGGGGTGTTTGGGATTGCTTATTTAAAGTGTTTTTTAGCTTATTGCGGTTTGACACCGGAGATAAGCACTTTTTAGTGTTTGGATGGAGAAAAAATGAAAGTGTTTATAGCGGTGTCAAACAGGAGATAAACATTTTTTCATAAGTCATTTTGTTTAACTTATTAGCTTATTTGAAAAGTGCTTATGATTTTTTAGATTATTTTATATGTATAAGCAATCCCAAACATCTTTAAACAACAACTTATTAGCTTATTACGTTTTGGTACCACAATAAGCTAATCCAAACACTTTTTTAAAAACTCCGGTTTGACACCACATAAGTTGATAAACACTTTTCAAATTTTAAATAAGCAATCCCAAACACCCCCTTATTCTTACTGGGTAAGATTTTCAGCCCTTACCATATTCATCTGTTAAGGTAAGTGATCGGGTAAACGTTTACCAGTTAAGCGTTTAATAAACTGACCCGTGTTAAAGAAAAATTACTTTATAGTTATAAGAAAATAATGAATTCATTTAGGTTATAATGTTAAATACCTAAAAAAAATCCCCGACTTCACCCTGTCTGCTTCATCTCTCGGCTTAATTCTCTCTTCTAATCTCCAAGGTGTCTTCGAAGCGTCGTGAAATTGATTAACATAGTTGAAGTCAGGTAAATCCCCAATTTATCTCCTATATTCGAATTCAATTATGTATATGATATGTGTTTCCGTCGATGGGATTTATAATTTAGTTATGATCGGCTTTGAGTTAGAGAATTAGGGTATCTTACTGAATTTAATACAGTTGAAGCCAGGTAAACCCCTAAGTTATCTGCCCTATGTGTTTCCGGCAATTGGATTTGTAATTTAGTCTTATTTGAGCATTTTTTTTGGTTATGATCGGTTTTGACATTGAAATTAGGGTTATCTTACTGAAATTTATATAGTTCAAATCCAGGTAAATACCTAATCACCCCAGGATTAAGTTCAATTATATATATCTGCCTGTTTAACACAAGATAATTTGTAATTCTAGTGGATTTATTTGGATTTATGTTCAGTTTTTGACTGACTTTGAAATTAAGAGTTGGTAGTATCTTGTTGGAATGCACAGAAGGTGTTTGATGTTTTGTCTGTTAGTAGTTCTGTTTGCTTTGGACTAGTGTTACGAGTCATATTTTCTCCCACATGGTTTTCTACCTCCTGACTAACAGCAAAGAAAGTTTCTTTTAAGTATATAATATTTATATTCTGCAAAACTAACTCACACTCCTCAACTTTGGTAAGGCTTGAATCCTTGACCCAAGACATTTGTTGATAAGCCACACACATCATTGGTCCTAAATTTGGGTAGCAACGAACAAATGTGCACTGCGAACCTAAATGGAAATGGAAATTTTGAAGGGCAGAGGTGATGGATTTCGTGTGGATTAACCGTGGTGAGAGAGAATATGACTCGTAAGACTAGTCCAAACTCCAAGGAGAACAGAAGTTCCAACTTTTAATTTCGAAGCCAGTCAAAACTCAAACACAATCCAAATAAATCGACTAGAATTACAAACTCTAAGATATGTATAATTGAACTCTACAGGGGACCAAGCATTTACCTGGGTTGAACTATATTATTTCGTAACCATAATTTCAATGTGACCACTTAAGCATAGTTCAATATACCAATATATCCACATATGTATTACACTGATGTAATCCTGATCGAAACAGTAAAATCAATGGTAATATATGGTTGGTTGTATTACTCACAATTGAATGATTAACAAGGGTTTTCTGGCTTTTGAGAGGCCACCTAAAACCCTCATGCCTCTTATTTATACTCCCTTAAAAAAGCTAACAGAAAGTTCCGCCCAAACTAACCCTTTCCTTGCTACCTCTGGAACCTTCTAGAATGACCCTGAACTATTCACACCTCACTTGCACGGCTAATATTAGGGTAACATACACCTCTGGTTTTCTTGTCATGATTAACTTGTTATTGTTGTTATCACAACACAAGTAAAGAAGCTATTGTCTATTGCTTGCAGTAGGCTCTATAAAGCTCTCAGTTGAGGGAAATGGCGGCCACACCCATGTTGCCACCGAACCAAGCCCCTGGGAATGCTAATTTCGACGGAAATGCTGCAGCGGCTCCACCAACGCCAGGGACAGACATGACCGGAATATGCTTCAGGGATCAATTGTGGTTGAACACTTACCCACTGGATCGCAACCTCGTATTTGATTACTTTGCACTTTCGCCTTTCTATGATTACACATGCAACAACGAACAACTCAGGATGCGCTCAATTCATCCCCTAGATATCTCTCATCTATCGTAAGTTTTTGGTTCCATTTAGTTTTCCAATCATTAGAAATGCTAGTATTTATATGTGTTCTATGTATCGTTACATGTGGGTTTATGTGTTTTTCAATGAATAATATCATTTTTTGAGGTGCATGTGGCGTTGTTTATTAAAGTGCTTCTCTCCAGAATCATAAGGGCCCGTTTGGTTTGCGGGATTTGGTGTTGGATTCCATTCCAATCCCCCGTTTAGTTTAAAAGAAAGTCCGGAATTGTAATCGAAATCCCACAAACATGGGATTTAGAAATCCCATGGGGGTAGTTGGTATTTCGCGGGATTTCATAGGATTTGTTTGTAATAATGTCTTAAAATATGTTAAAAACACTTGTTTTGTAATAATCAATTAATAAAAAGGTATTTTAGTTATTTTTATAATTTGTTTTTATAAATTATCTATAAAGAATGGAATTCAATTCCATTCTAAATCCTACACACCAAAGATTTCACATCCTTCCGATTCCAAATCCTTCCACGAAATCCAAATCCCTAACATTCCGTCAGACCAAACGGACCCTAAGTTCATAATGGTTTATGAGGCCGTACTCACTTTTTCAAAGTGAAAATTAGCATGAAAACAATACCGATAACACGGGCTATTTCGCTTTTATACAAAATTTGGAGTAAGAACGAGATTGTTGACTCGGCTCTTTTTCTATAGTAAAATGACAGGAATAGAGTTTATGGTGAGCGAAGTTATGGAACCCCACCTTTTTGTGATGCGTAAGCAGAAGAGGGACGGTCCCGAGAAAGTCACTCCAATGCTTACATACTATGTACTAGATGGCTCAATATACCAAGGGCCGCAGCTTTGCAATGTCTTTGCAGCTCGGGTTGTATGTGCTTCTTCCCTCATTTGTTCATTTTGTACTACATCCTTCCCAAAATAAATGTCTATATTTCTATTTTAGTTTATCCTAAAATAAGTGTGCATTTTCCAAAAGTAAGTGTCCACTTTCCAATTCTACCCTTAATTATTAAATGGAGAAATTCATTACTTCATCTATTATCAAGGGTAATATTGACATTTAGTTAATTAAAAAGTGTAGTAATTACATATTTTTAAAATTGTGCGCATTTTTCATTGTGGACATTTATTTTGGGATGGAATGAGTATTTGTTTGTAATGGGAAATATATGCTCCCTCTCATTCGTCGTGGTTCACATGTATATTGCATGTTCCATCCATGTTAAATTTGGCCTCCCCTTACGTTGGTAAAAAAAGGCACACGGTTTTAGAAATACATGGTTATTATACTTTTTAATTAACTAAATGACAATTTTACCTTTAATAATAGAGGGATTAATGAATTTTTTCCATCTCATAATCAAGGGTAGAATTGGAAAGTAGACACTTACTTTTGAAAATGGACACTTATTTTTTTTTTATTTTTTTTTTGGGGGGGGGAGTATTAAAGTTGGCACCATAAGTAATACGTTCCTATTGACTGAGAATGTCGATAACAGAGTTTTATAAGCATGAATTGTGTAGCCAAGTTTTTGTTTTAATTTGGTTGTATATATAGGGCCGAGCTTTGTATCATATCTCAAAGGCGTTTACCACCGCAGCCTCAAAGTTGGAGAAAATTGGGTATGGTAAGCTTGGCATTCGTCATATTTTGAAGTATATAATATTTATGTACAACAAATACTCGTGCACACTCCTCACCTTTGGGAGCGGATTGAACCTTTGACTTTCTGGAAGGCTGAGCTCTATCGGTAACCCGAGTACCACTGGGCCAATGACCTTTTTCTCTTCTGTAGCTTTTGTTAACATGTCATTGACCGTAGTTATTTTGGTAATTCACTTATTAATTTGTATGATGTAGTGGACCCGGAGAACGAGGGTGTGTCCCTTGAACCGAAGGCTGCTAAGGAGACTATTGACTTTAAGGAAGTTAAGCGGGTAGATCACATTCTTGCCTCTTTGCAACGCAAGGTAAACCGGGCCCTTATCTTTATTTTTTTGGCATAGTGTATAACACTTCTAAAAGTGTGGGGGATCGTATACGTTTGTATTTGTGTCCCGTGCCATATTTAGTTGACGGGATAGTCAATTTAGCTTGTCGTTTTCATCTATTGCTACGGTATTAGGGTAGCAAACCAGATTTTTTTTGGAGGGGGGGTTGCAGTTTAGACTAGGGTTATTTTGCCTTTTGCTTTGTGTGCGTTTTTCCTTACGATACCTTTTGTATGTTTTCCATGTACCTACCCGTTACTTTTTTCCGGTCTATGTTCACTGTTAGTATTTGTTCCTGCTATCTATTTGCTCACACTCTTGCACAAGCCGGGGGTCTTCATCGAAAGTTGCTCTACTATTTGGGGTAGAGGTCAGGTTTGTGTGCATTCACCCCCCCCCCCTCCCCCTTTTGTCTCGTTTAAAATCTATTTGGATTCTTTATTCGCATCCATGATTCTTTATTCATACTCATTCGATTGGAAGTATTGATCCAATTTAATTTCGAGTGGGATTTACTGGTCGGTTTGGTTTTCATCTATTGCTAAGGAATGTGAAAGCATTTGTGATCACGTGGTGAGTCCGTCGTTAAGCTTTTAAGTAGAACTTGTTTCTCTTTCTGAAGATCGTATGTTCATTCATGTGTGTATCCATGATTTAAGATTGATGTATGTGTGTATCTGTTCAATATATAGAACCCTTTTGATTCTCTCTAAAAGACTCTTATATATATATATATAGGGTTTTTTTTATTTGCAACCCTTAAAAAGGTTGCAAACCTTGCAAACGTTGGATTCATGATCGGTGGTTACAATAGATATGGGGCCCAATATTTTTAATTTAAAAAAACAAAAAAATAAAAATAAAATAACCGTCGATCATGAATCCAACGGTTAAGATGTGGGTTGCAAGGGTTGCAATCTTTTTCAGGGTTGCAAAATATCCTTCCACTATATATATATATATATATATATATATATATATATATACTAGAAGCGTACTCGTGCAATGCAGCGAGATACATCACGATTTTAATGTTTCATTTTGTTTTTTTGTCGATTTACAGTACGATTTTGGATGGTTTTGAGAAAGTGATAATGTTTTTTTTTATAAATTTGTTTAATTTAGGCTTAATAATATAATGTTTTTTATATAAAAAAATTAAGTATTTTGTTAGAATTCAATGATTATCTTATATATTTTAATGACATCTAGAAAAAATAACCAATTACATATTTAATAATATAATTAAAACAAAATTATAGTAATATAATATATCAATTAATAGTGCTACATGGAAAGGTCTGCATAAAAGGAAGGCCGTGCACATACCAAATTGGTGGGTGTTAGAAGTCTGCAGTAGTAATATGTATCTTGTGTTTTGATAATTGTAAATTAAAAGATTTTTAAAATCTTGCATAAAATGATGGTACCTTGTGCTTAATAATTTGTATTTAAGAGTTTTTTATTCGTGCTTTATAATATAGTATAGATTTATATATATAGGGGTTGTTTTATTTGCAACCTTTAAAAAGGTTGCAAACCTTGCAACCCACATTTTAACCGTCGGATTCATGATCGGCGGTTACAATAGATATGGGGCCCAATATTTTTAATTAAAAAAAACAGAAAAATAAAAATAAAATAACCGTCGATCATGAATCCAACGGTTAAAATGTGGGTTGCAATGGTTGCAACCTTTTTTAGGGTTGCAAAATATCCTTCCACTATATATATATATATATATGTTTGTATGTATGTATAGTTGGTTTCCGGTAAGAATAGTAATTATTGTGAGTCTTCGGATATGTTATGGTATTTTTTGATAGGAATAAGTTCTTTTTGGTGTGTAGTAGGTAGGCTACTTGCATTCTCTTGTAATTCCGTCTTACTGGGTTTGTTTTGTTTGATTTTAACTGATTTTTTTTTTTGTATTAAATGTAACTTTGTGTACAGCTTCCACCTGCACCTCAACCACCACCGTTCCCAGAGGGTTACGCACCACCAACCACCACCGAAGGAGAGCAAGCCCCTGAAACAGAGCAAACGGACCCCAAACTTCCTCTCGTTGACCCGATCCTTGACCAAGGTCCATCCAAGAGATTGAAATATGCTTGATCCTATATCAGATGTTTCTCTGCCAGGATGTCCACCTCCTTATCTGTTAAGCGGCTAGAGTAGTAAGAAAACACATATATCAGATGTTCAACATGGGATGATGACTTCAAACCGCAACTTCGTGCATACGAGGTTTATGGTCTCAATTTATGTCCACTTTCGGTTTCTTTTTTACGTTTAAAGCGCTTTCGATGTGTAACGTCTCGTCTCCTATTGGTTGTGATCATAGATTATGAGCTTTTGTGGGTAATTAGTAGTGGCTAGTAAATGATATTTCAATATAGATTCAGTTAATTTTAATGTTATTCTTCTACTGAATTGTTTTAGCATTAAAGATGTGGGAAACTGGGAATCCATAAGTGAGGTCTCGGGTTCGAATCCAGAAACCATCCATTTGTCTCCTCCCATGATGGATGTGGGATCGGTTCCATGAGGGTGTTACAGAGGGTGACGTATACCCCCCTACCAATGTATACACACACTCTCGAGTGGCAAGTGATTACCTAGTGCACCATTTTTGAAAAATTGGAACGGCAAATATCCATAAACGTGTTGTTTTCACGTCGTAGAATACATCCAATCATGAAGGTTTAAATGCAAATGGTAAAAATGTGAGAATAGATCTGTAGTGTTAGATGTTTTGATTCATGGAATAAGGGGGTGTTTGGGATTGCTTATTTAAATGACTTATTTCGTTTTGTCACCGTTGATAAACAATATTTAGTGTTTGGATGGGAGAAAAAAAGACTTGCTTATACCGTTTTGTCATCGTTGATAAGCAGTTTTTAATAAGTTATTTACTTCTAAGTTCTAACTTATCAACTTATTTGAAACAACTTATGAGTTTTTTGGTTATTTTACATGTATAAACAATCCAAACACCACCTAATTAACAACTTTTTAGCTTTTTTTTGTACTACTATAAAGGGTTATTTGTTTATCTTTTAATAGTTCCATTAAGAGACAACATCTGAATCGCTAAGAAGTGTATTTTGTTTGGCAAAAAAAAAGTCACCCCTCTTAATGGTTCTGAAACCCTCTTAATGATTTTGTAATTTGGACATCCCTTAACCATTAAGCACCCTGATTTCATTCTAAACAATTATCAAACAACCATATTTCATTTTGCACTATATCATAAGAGTATCTTAATCATTCTGACCACTTAATCATTCTGCACTAAACCATTCAACAATTGTCAAACAACCCTAAGCTAATTAAAACAATTTTTTATAAAACTTTGGTTTAACACCACATAAGTTAATAAAACACTTTTACATAAAAAGATAAAAGTTGTTTTAAATAATCAATCCCAAACATCCCCTTACTATATTTTTAGAACTTATACTTTTATAAACTAAAGACTATTCCTTACCTTTTAAATCGAAAATATATTAAATATAAATAAAATTGGATGTTAACAAATTATTAAAAATTAACAAAATTGGATGTTAACAAATTATTAAAAAATTAACAAAATTGGATGTTAACAAATTATTAAAAAAATTAACAAGTATTTTATTGATTTATTCTCTTGAATTTGAAATTTATATTATTATTTATATTATTATGTTTCTTTTATCCGTTTATTATTTTCACAATATTAACCTTTTTTTTATATTCTTACTTTAAATTCGTCTTTCAAGTTGATTCATAAATTCGTTTCTCTTTAATTTCATTTTATCAGCTTGAATTACAAGATGATTCATAAATAAAATGAAAAAGAAGAAGAACAAGATTGGAATCTGGTAAGATTAAGTGGAAGAATCTAGAAGAAAAATGGAAGATGGAGGAAGAAGAGCTCCGGTTCCATAACTTCCGGTCAGATCAACCGGAGTTGATGCCTTGTTGTCTTCTATTCCAACTTTACTCAAACGTATACTCGCCGGAATCATTCCACTGAACAACAAACCTAAAAAAAATCGCCGGTAAAGTGACCGGAATCTCAATCGCCAAAAAACAAATTCGTAAATTGAATCAAACAATTGAAATTAGTCAGTAACTTACAGATCTAGCGAGACGATTAATCCAATTCGGTATAGGTTTTCCGGTGAGTCTGATACAAACATCATTGCAGAAATGATTGCAGTTTCTGGTAATCATGTTATACGAAGTTCCTTTGTAATATTCCCCAAGCTCTTCCATGATTCCTCTGATCTCCCTCAAGCTCATCTCTGTCCAACCGATTAAAATCTGTTTCCTGAACGTGAATCCTTTCCATTCCTTCGGTTCTCCTTCGATGATTCCAGTCGTCGCATTTTCGTGAGATCCAAATGCGTACTCAACTCCATGAACTACAAACATTCAAAATTAACAAAAGTGTTTGTGTTAATTTACGAATCAACTTCTTCATTCATCAA
Organism: Arctium minus; assembly: GCA_954870635.1. Classification (NCBI taxonomy): domain Eukaryota; kingdom Viridiplantae; phylum Streptophyta; class Magnoliopsida; order Asterales; family Asteraceae; genus Arctium; species Arctium minus. The sequence goes on from OX941091.1 coordinate 3,917,795, forward strand.
ATCAACTAGTATAAAATCGTTAAATCGACAATCAAATCACCAAATGCATACTCTACTCCATGAACAACAAACATTCAAAATTAACAAAAGTGTTTGTGTTAATTTACGAATCAACTTCTTCATTCATCAAATCAACTAGTACAAACTACAAAAATCGTAAAATCGAAATGAATTCATCGAACCTTCAACACCGGAGTGGTAGACGCCGATGCCGAGCCAGTGAGCACATCCGTTCATGGAGGTAAGGTCGTAGACGTTTAGGTGAACCGGAACTAATCCGGCTTTTCTAGGCATCGTTGAAATTCTTCCTCTGCACAGCATTTTTTGTGTCGAATTGGAGAGAAATTGTTATGGAGGAATCAATTGAAATTATGAGTGAAAAATGAGAGTGAAAAATGGAGTAAAAGAGATGAGAGTGTGTGTATGAAGATGAATCAGGTGAAGGAGGTTGGTCCCACCGGCGGCATATAACCGCCGCATCGTCTATTTTTGGAGGACCACCACCATTTATGGAGTATTATTTAAAAAATTTACTTTATTACGTAGAATCGGGTGTTTGGTTGGAGGTATTGAGGGATTTGGAATGAGAATGAAAAATGTTGTTTGGTTTGACATAATATAATGAGCTCATTACCTCAAACCCATTAATTTTTATTTCTGATCAAATTGGGGGGAATGAAAATCTTATTCCCGCTCAATCACCTTTTCTCATAGGCCCTTCATCTCTCGATGTTTAATAAAACATATTTTTTTATTTTCGTGTTGGACAACACATATTTGTATTAAAAAATATTATATAAAATAATTTTTTATTGTTTGGTTCATTTTAAGGAATAAAAATGAGAATGAAGTAGAATGAGAATAGGAATGAGCATTGCATTGATGTTGTTTGGTTAAACCAATATAATCAATAAAATATTGTTTTATATAATATTTTTAATATAAATATGTGTCGTCCAACATGAAAATAAAAAAATATATTGCATTCAACATCGAGAGATGAAGGACGTATAGGAAAAGATGACTGAGCGAGAATATGATTTTCATTCCCCCCAATTTAGTCAGGAATGAAAATTAATGGGTTTGGGGTAATGAACCCATTATATTATGTCAAACCAAACAACATATTTTATTATCATTCTCATTCCTGACCCCTCAATACGTCTAACCAAACACCCCATAATTATATTGGTTTAACCAAACAACATCAATGCAATGCTCATTCATATTCCCATTCTACTTCATTCTCATTTTCATTTTCATTCATATTCTTTAAAATGAACCAAACGCCCCCTTATATTATTAAAATAATATATTCTCTCTTCTATTTAGAGATTAAAATAATAATTTTTCTCTCCTAAAATGGTTGTCTTTCTTCCTAATTTTAGGGGTAAATCATTAAAATAATATTTTCTCTCTTGTGTTTAGAGATTATAAAGAATTCTTTATATTTAGAGATTTTTTTGAAGATTCTCTATTTTAGCAAACCATATAGCAATACTTTTTTTTTGAACAACAACACACTTTTATTACCAACCAAAGCAAAACCAAGTTAAACAACATAACAGTACCGAAACAAAGCAAGGAACTAGCAGCGAAACAGACAAAACCGAAAGACGCAACTATCGTGCGGCGAAAGGGGGTTTGCGAGGAGCAAACACCCGCTGCTGCAAACACACAACCGAGAACCGATGAGCATCCGCCTTGCAACCAGCCTATTGAGGGCAACAAACTCTTCAGCCCAACCGCACCCGAGCACACAGCTTCCAAGCCGATCCAAAACGACGCCAATCCAAAAAGTAGCCGACTCCAGAGAGAAAAACCAATCAACCAACCATCATCAGACGAGATTGACAGCAGCATAGAGGGAAGGCCACCGCTCTTCAGCCTCGTAATCAACCAGCAAATATGATACAATGCGACCTCTGACCAAGCGACTGCATTATGAACTGCAGTATCGAGACTTCATACTTGTTGAGCTGCAGCCGCTGGCCAATCGAACACTGCCTCGATCGATACCGCATCTACTATGATCTAGGGTCCACGAGCCAAGAAGTCATATCCGACATGATATATTGATTGTGCCATTTAACCCACTCGAAGACTCTTATTTGCGCCACAAAAAATTGGTCCGCAATGTTTCCTTGATCCTTCTCAAATAACACTTTATTCCGATGTGACCAAATGACATAGATGAAACAAGCCACGACCGCTGTCCATCCCTTCAAGGACACTGTGTTCCAGCCCGATTGATTACCGAACTCCAACAATTCTGTGACTGTATTAACCGATGCGAGATATGTGTTCCACCACCGTCCCGTTTGGAGCCATAAACTTCTTACCTCTTCACAATTAACCAAGGCGTGATCGATCGTCTCGATTGTTTTCCCACACCTTGGGCATAATAAAGAATCCACTTCTACCCCTATTTTGTCCAGAACATCCCTAGTTGGTATCCTCCCTAACCTTACTCTCCATAGGAATACACATTTTTTTTTTGGGGATAAATGAGACCCATTGTGTCTCCGTCACCACCCTCGATCCACTCGCTTTTTTATCCTCCACCAACTCCCTCGTTTTTTTCACCGAAAATCCCTCTTGAGTGTCCCACAACCAAACTATCCTATCCTTAACATCCCTCTTAGGAATGTTTGTTTGAAGCTCCCTCACTAGCTCTTCTAGCTCACCAACTACCCTCCCCCTCGGGATATGTCTCCATTCCCAATTCCATCTCCACTCTTCCCTAACCCATTCTCCTCTATCCTTAACTGACACGTCTTGTTTAGTTTCCAACTGGTATAGTCTAGGGAACAACTCTTTAAATGATCTAGTTGACGCCCACTTCTCCCCCCAAAAACTAGTATCCGCACCATCCCCTATTTTTTTAACAATTGAATCTACGTAATTTAAGCCGATCTTCTTTAGCTCTCTTCCCACCTTCACTATTTCTCTCCACACTCCCTTTCCCCCCGAACCATTAAGGTTGCCCGACCCAATTCCCCCACCCACCCCATAAATACTTTGGATAACCCTTACCCACAATGACTCTCTCTCTGTTCGAAACCTCCACTACCACTTACACAATAGTGCCCAATTCTTTTCCTTCAACCCCCCGATGTTTAAACCCCATTTTTTGAAGTCCCCCAAGACCGACTCCCACTTAACCCACGCAATACCTCTCTTTTTACTTGATGAATCCTTGCTACCGCCCCTTCCCCCCCCCCCCCCAAAAAAAAAGAAATTCCCTCTCACTCACTCAAGAGAATTTAACACTCCAAGTGGTGCACGAAATAAAGAAAGAAAGTATAACGATGTGCTACCTAGAACCGATTTAACCAACGTTAGTCTTCCGCCGAATGACATCGTTTTTGATTTCCACGGCGCTAACTTCTTCCCCATCTTTTCCATTACCGGGTTCCACGCATCACATTTCCGCATAGATGCACCGACTGGGAGACCGAGATAATTAAATGGGAGCATGGCACATCCACACCCCAACGAACTAGACCACGCATCAACTTCGTCTTCCGGTAATCCCACTCCGACAATTTTGCTTTTACTCATATTTATTTTAAGTCCCGAAACAAGGTAGAAACATTTGAGGATTTTCAAAAGATTCTTGATGTTATCCCATTCGCCGAAAAAGATTGCATCATCGACATATTGTAGATGTGATATTTGTATACCTTCTCGCCCCACCGAAATACCCTTGAAGAGGCCTTTTACCACAGCCTCTACCATCATCCAATGCAAACTTTCGGCTACCAAAAGAAAGAGAAAGGGCGCTAGTGGATCACCTTGGCGAATACCTCTTCCCATCATGAATTCCTTAGTCGGTGTCCCATTAACAAGTACGGAAACACTAGAGGTAGATAGACACATCTTTATCCACCTTCTCCATTTTGTCGAAAATCCCATCGCTTCCATCACCTCCATGAGAAAAGTCCAATCTACCGCATCATAGGCTTTCTCGAAATCAACCTTGAAGATAAGTCCTCTTTTTTTCGTTTTTTTCAAGAACTCAACCGTCTCGTTTGTAATTAGTACTCCATCAAGGATGTATCTCCCTTTCACGAACGCGCTTTGTTCGATGCTTATAAGATTATTCACCACAGACTTTAATCTTATCGCTAGGACTTTTGACACGATTTTGCAAAATATGCTAATAAGGCTAATTGGGCGATAATCGTTTAACCCAACCGGATTTTCCACCTTCGGGATCAACGTTATGAACGATCCATTGCATCCTTTACTAATCTCCCCTCTTTCCATGACCCAATCGACCGCCGCCACCAAGTCCGCTTTTATCGTTCCCCATAATGCTTTTATAAAAGCAACCGTAAACCCATCCGGGCCCGGTGCCTTGTTGCTACCACACTCCATGATTGCGCTCCACACTTCTTATTTTGTGACTTTCCTTTCTAAGAAATTTGTTTCCTCCTCCCGTAACTTCTTTATGTTATTTATTTTGCAATGAGGGTCTCTCAATCATAGTATCCGAGAATTTACCTTTATAAAAACTATAGACGAAGTCCTTTATGTTTGATGGGTCCTCTGTCCATATTGAATCTATGTTAAGGCCCCGGATGGTGTTCCGTCTTTCCCTATGTTTAATTGCCGCATGGAACATCTTTGAGTTCTCATCCCCGTCTTTAGCCCATCGCACCTTTGCTTTTTGTCTCATCATTTCTAATTTTTTCGACTCAAGCTCCAGCCACCTAGTTCTAGACGCCACCCCCTTTGCCGTTTGGCTTCGTCCATATTTCCGTTGGCACACTCTTCTTCCCACAATTTGACCTCAAGTTTTTTCACTTTCACTTCTTCTTCTAATTTCCCCCATTCCCCCCTACTCCAGTCTTTCAACGCACATTTGACATTCTTCAACTTGTCCCGAAAGATACAGTCTGGACGTCTCGAAGAAACCTGTTTACTCCATGCCTCTTAGACAATATTCCCTATCCTCTTATCCTTTAACCAAACGTCAAAAAATTTAAATGGTTTAGGCCCAAAATCAGCCCACTTATCACTAACCATGATTGGAAAATGGTCCGACCATTTCCTTTCAAGAACTTTTGCTCCCACATTTTTCCAAGAGGATACAAATTCATGGGTCATAAGAAACCTGTCTAACTTGCTCCATTTTTGCCCGTCATCGCTAACTCGAGTAAAGGTCATTCCTCCCAATGGTACTTCCAACAGATTTGCTTTTTGGATGAAAACATTAAATTCCTGCGCTCCTTTTCGGTTTGTTACGGAGTTTAATCTTTCATTGTCGTTCCTAACTTCATTAAAGTCTCCTCGAAGGACCCACTTCACATCTTCTTTTTCGCATAATGTTCCCAATTTGTTCCATAGCAAAGCTCGATCCTTCTGCTCTCAAGGACCATACACATTCACACATCCCACTAGACCGTCGACGCGTTCCCACCTGCCCACAACTGCAATGAAAATTTCCTCTTGTACTACAAATTCACATTGGAAACTTTTTTTACCCCATACCGTAACTAGGCCCCCGGAATTTCCCACTGCCGATTCCTGTACAAAATCAATTTCATTCGATCCCCACATATTTTCAATTTCCCGTAGCTCGACTTTTTTCTTTTTTGTTTCTTGAATCATCAACATACATAAATTTTCATTCCGACATATTTCCTTTATCCACTGTTTCTTATTTAGCGACCCCAGACCCCTAATATTTATAGACACAATTTTCATGGAGAATAGACACAAAACATACCTTACACCTGATCGATTATGCATTCTGCTTGTCATCTTGCTTCCATCGAACCCCGATTAGATTCCCGAATTTTTTGAGGCTCTCTTGACTGTCAACACTTCTTAATTCATTTGCAATCGATACTTTGGTGGCAGTCGAAACCGAATCCCCATCACGGATTCGACTAGTTCCTTTCAATTTATATGATCTTCCTTTATTTTTTGAGTTCTCCCTTGCAAGTTTCTTCAGGTTGTGAAAACCTATTATGCTTCTGCCAAACGGAATTCCATCTCTCTTTCTATGCTTTGTCGCTTCCCCGTTACCGGACATCACTCTACTGTACTGATCTTTCAGCGATTTGCTCCTGCGAACCTCTCCTGCGATGTCTTTCATCTGGGTATTGCAATCCTCTTTGTTGGAGTTAGACGAGGTATTTCTTATTTCTTCAGATCCAATTTTACTTTTTTGTTGACGTTATTAAAATCACTCCCATTAGGCCTCTGACTTGACAGCCCATGTTCCTTATCTATTTTACCTTGGTCCATGAGACTACCTACTGGACTATAACCTACCCCATCCACATGGTCCATCACTTTAGATGGCCCAACTTCCTGACTTAGTTCAGTCCGATCCATAACAGGTCCATTAGGGGTTTTAACATTCTCACGACCCATTCCTTCCTCATTCAAAAATTCCAGATCAACCGAAATATGATTTCTATTACCTCGAACCTCTAAATCGCATGCTTGGATCGCCGACTCACTATGGATTTTTCCACCATCTTCTCTTGGAATTTTCAAGGAGTTAATATCCTTATGATTACACGACTGCTCGTCTCCTCTTGCCGACGATTCTATTTCCGGCATATTTCCGGTCTCCCTCTTCTCTTCATTGGGTTTTTCCGGCGAGCTACCACTGTTTACGCCTCCACCGTTTTCCTCTGCTATATTCGGTGATCTTCTTTGGCCTTCCGCCTCTTGTTCTGGTTTGCCACTATTCCGATCGTCAATGTCGAATCTGCTTTCTTCGACCACCCAATCTTCATTGCTCGCCTCTCCCCCTTCTGACCATTCTGACGGTACCGTCGAACCGTCATCTCCTTTACTGCTATCCCCAGCATCAAATACATCATCTCTTCCTATTTGGACCTCAAGAAAACTGTTATCCTCCTCCTCTATCTTAATCGCATAAAAAAGGTCTCCCACTTTAATGCTTGAGATCATACTAATTCTTCCAACATCCCCCGTACTGATTTGAACCTTCCCCCATAACAGATTGCCGCAATCTTCCAGTTCGCAATTTTTTGATTTTAGAACATTTCCCCATTTACTTGCGATTTCGATGAACGTGGATTCTCTCCAGACATGTAACGGTATTCCTTCTATCCTTATCCAAACCACCCTATCCGAAGGTCGGAACCCTTTTGACCATCTACGTAAATCTTTTACCCAATAGTGCAACCCATGAATTTTATTTGATATTGTCTCCCCCATCGCTTTTTTCAATTAGAATTCCACAAGAATGCTCCTTCCACCAATTAATCTTTCTCCTACGCCTTCCCCAACCTCCGGTTTACATAATGCTTAAACTGCTTGCAAATTGTCCAGTGACATGAGTGATCCTACAACACATTTCGAGAGTAAATCTAGTCTTTCTTCATCCGCTTCCCACGTTCCCGCAACCACTGGTGTTTGTCTGCTAGCCTCTACCGCTGCCTAGATCAACTTTTTATGATTCCCAGCCACCACTTCCGCGTATGTGCTACCCGACTTTTTGATTCCTACTTCTTCTACATGTACTGTTGTTCCGCCATTCCTTCTTTCCTGTTTGAAATTATGTGTTCCGGTTGACGCACTCCCCTTCTTTTTAGCCAAGAATACTCTCAGCCGGTAAGTGCCAATCCATATCTGGTTTAGTTTTGACTCGAATAGCTTTTCATCCTCAACCTGGTTAAACCGAGCTGTTAGGACTAAAAGTCCTTTGTGTTGAAAGTGGAATAAAGTATTTATAAGGGTGCATATTATAATTACTTGAAAGTCTTATTATTTAGATGGGCCCAAGCCCATAAGCCCATTATGATTGTAAAGCCTAAGTATATAAAGGCTTAATTATCTCATAATTAAGGAGAACAATTTAGAAAGTTTAGAAATTCATTATTCAGTTTACTAGTCATTAGGTTTACATACCCTAATCAGAAATTCTCTCTGTAAACCGTAACCCTTTGAAGTTATATCAATCATATGGCTAGTTGTTGTGGCCTATAATCTGTTCATCATTGTTCTTATTTACTTGTGATTGCACTGCACTGGAATCTACAATTGGTATCAGAGCAGATAGGCAAAAAGGTTTGATCCAGTAAAAAGGTTTGTCTGAAACCCTAAGATCAATTACTTGTATTAATTGCTTTACTTGCATTAATTGATTGTTAGTGGTTACATTATGTGTTATCTGTTTGATCGATATCTGTTTGCTTAAGTTGTATCTGGTTTTATTCGATCGTTTTTTTTTTGTAAAAAAAAACAGTAAAAAAAATTCTCGGTCGATTAGTTTTCTGGAATTTTTTTTGTTCGGTCAATTATTATTGATGCTCATCGGTCTATGTGTATTCGGTCTAATGGTTACTGTTGATTGTTGATCGGTTGAATCGATTCTTGTTTGTTTTTTCTGCGTTTCTTTCGATCGAAGGATCGAAGGATCTGGGTTTGGTTTCGGTCGAATCCCATAAATTCTTCGGGTTCTTCGGTCGAGTCTTCGTGTTCTTCGGTCGTTTTTGGTAATTGTTCTTATCTGTTTATCGTTCAAATTGTCTTTCGACCTGGGCCCTTCGACCGGATACTTGTATATCCGGTCTTACACCTTCGACCGGATACTTGTATATCCGGTCTTACACCTTCGACCGGATACTTGTATCTCCGGTCTTACACATTCAACCGGACTCTTGTACTCCGGTCTTACACCTTCGACCGAATAAGAGTATTCCCCAGTCTTACCCATTTGACCGAACACTTGTACTCCGGTCTTGCATTCGACCGGGTGATTGTAACCTCCGGTCAAACACCTTCGACCGGATACGTGTATCCCCGGTTTTGTCCTTCGACCGGATAAGTGTATCCCCGGTCCTATCATTCGACCGGATACCTGCTTACTCCGGTCTTACCTTCGACTGGTAACTTGCATATTCTGGTCCTTTGCTTCGACCGGACCCCTGTTTGACCGGGTATTTTTTTATTAAAAAAAAAAAAAAGTATAAAAGGTCAAATTTTTTTGTCTCACGATCTTTTTACAGTGTATTTATTTTAGCCCCCGTACTTCAAGGATTCAGCGTGTCGTTTGTGACCCTAAACTTTCAAGTTTCACATTTTGTCACTTTTGGTCCCTGCACTTTCAAGTTTCATCTCTCTTCAAAGCCGGAGCGAATACATTCTATTCAAACGATCAAAATGGTGTACATACCAAGGTTGCGGTCCAAAAGAGAATATGAAGAGTGGAAAGCTGATTTTTTGTCTTTTGTAGATGAAAATGAAGTGGGCCCCTATATCAGATTATCATTGACTGAAGGAGAGAACCAATCCCAAATTCCGCCAGAAGCTTCTCCTGTGGAAAAGGTACAAAGAGAGAGGGCCAATAATAATGCTCGAAATTATATGAAACATAGTACTTCGTGTGAATTTATTAGTGACATATTTAATGAACTTATTGGTCAAATAAATTCTAACAAAATGACAGGAAAAGAGCGGTGGGATTGTACTGAATGGTTGGTGTTAGGGACAAAGGGTTTATTAACAGGAAGAGAATTGGAAGCTGAGAACTCTGAGCTAAAAGGAAAGATCTCTATTTTGGAAGCTAAAACTCAGCAAACAGTCTCTGTTAAAAGTTATGAGAAAAAGATTTCTGAACTGAAAGATGCAAATGCAGATCTTCAAAAGCGTTTATCTGATTTGGAGCAACTGCTTGCTAAACACAAATCTGATTTTGAGACTAAAGAGAAATCTTTCGCAAAGAAGTTCTCAGAATTCTCGAGAAAATGTGCTGATGAGAAGAAAGAAGTTGAGCTGAAGTGCATAAAACTTTCTCAGCAAGTTTCTGATTTCCAGAAAGTAATCATTCTTGAAAGAGAGAAGTTTGCAACAGAAAAGAAGGCCATTGAACAAAAGAATGTTAGCGTCTTCAAAGAAATATCCGGCCAAAGAAATGATGCTGAGAAGGGATTTGAAGAAGAACGAAGCTTGTTTGAGATGGAGATCAAAAGGCTTACTGCCAAGTTGTCTGAACTATCTGAGAAGGCACTAAAAGAGCAGAAAACGAAGTCAGAGTTCACGAAGAAGATTGACCTGCTTGTTCAAGAAAGAGACAACTTCGCTTCAACGATTAAAGTGTTTGACAAGTCTGTATCAAGCTCAAATCAGAAATCTGTCTCTACACAAAGGTCAGTTAAATCTTTTGACCGGATTCGTAAAACTAACCTTTTCTATGATAGCAATATAGATGGTTCAGGTACACACTCTAGAAGAAAGAGATACATAGATGAGGAACTGGTCTGGAAGAAGAAACCAGTTGAAGATGAGCTGAAAGAAAAAGAATCATGTGTACATGCGGTAAATGCCAAGAAGAACAAAGCGACTAAAAGTAAACCTGATCATATCTACTCGAGAAATCAATTACTCAGGTTATCAGGTAAGAAATACAATTGTTCTTATTGTCATACACATGACCACATTCACAAAACCAGTGATCATTTCTGGTATGGTTCTTATTCTATATCCCCTACAAGAACTGCAACTAACATTCGAGGACCCAAATACCAGTGGGTACCAAAACCGAAAACTGATTCTGTGTTGCATGCACCTACTGTCAAGGGGGAGTAGAAGAACAATGGCTTCTAAGTAAATCAGCTTAGACCCAGACTTCAACGAAGTTTGGCTTCTGATCACATGACAGATCAGGACCCGTTCTTCAACGTTCAGACTTGGATTTCATTGCAAATATCCAGGGTGAGCTTAATAGATCTATATCATTATATCATGATTTGAGGGGGAGCTTAAAAGGTAAATATCTTCTAATCCTAGATCTCTAATTGTTTGAAAGAAGAACAACTTTCAAGCATGAAAAACGGTTTCTGAAATGTTCAAACCACTTCTGATTCTCAAAAGATTTTATGAATTTAGAAGTGTGATTTTAATGTTTTTCATTTTTGATATATAATGTTTAACTGACTGTGTGTTTCTAAAGATCAATACTTGCGTATTATCTTGTCTTTATACTGTCACGTATTCACACACACAGGTTCAGTACTTCATTTGTATTTGTTATTACCATGTCTCATAACGAAACAATATTTCGATGGTAATACCCCCGTTTGATATTCAATATCGTTGAGCATAAATCATTATTTTTAATATTGTGCTTTCATTGCTAAATTGTTTATATTTGTTCATATAAACAAAATATCCAATTCTTTGATACCCTAACCAGTTTAGTTGATCTGATTGATACATTGTCGGATTTTCAAAGTTCAATTGCTCAAATCTCCTGAGCATATTTTTTTTGACAATGCTATCATACATTTTGTGCTTAACTGTTCAAGTTAAACTGTTGAGCAATCGTTTTTTTTTAGGAATTACATGGGAATCGTGTAAGAGCTTAAACAGAACTTCCATGGATTCACGTAAACCAGTGTTTCCTACCCCGGAAGCTATCCTAGAGTGATTTGAGGGGTGAGGGGTCATAAATCAAAGAGTGGGGGAGATAACTCATCGGGTTGAGTTTTTCTCATTGTGTGGAGTGGAAAAATTGAAAAGAGAGTTTGGTTAGAAGTGAGCTTTAATGACAAAAAGAAAGAGGATGTGAGAACAAAGTTAAAAGAATATCAGGACTCTGTACCAACCACTTTATGAGCCGGGCAACCACATATTCTGATTGGTTTACATTCTTTGGTGACCATCATTGAAAAAGGCACCTAGCCCATGCCAACTCTTGCATTAACCCCACCAACCACTCGTTTCTTTCTTAACAAAGAAATGTTTCATTTTCTTTGGGGACGCAGCATATCTGCTATCTATTCTTCACTTGGAAGATTTAGATATTGAAAAAGAAGGAAAGTTGCCCCACCTTCGCACCTCTTTCATACACATTGAGTCCGTGTAATATCTGTTGCTGTCTCAACAGTTTACACAATTTGAGCCTGATCAAGCTAAGTAGCTTCAATCATTTCTACACTTTCACGAGCACACAAGGAATGAGTTTTTTTGTCATAACATTCATAGAAAATTCCTTTGTGGTTTTTCGATGATTGAATGGAAGCCCTGGGGGAGTGAACATCACAAAAACTCCTTTCCAATGTACATCCGTTGTACAAAGTGGCTCTGTGCTACTTACAGGCATACTAACTGTATCATTTGTTGATTCAGGTTTACAAATCCTATTATATCAGAATTTGAAAAGATTCAGATATATACATTTCATGAATTGACGGATAATCAGATCACAGGTGGGAGAATGTCAAATTATCATAAAGGGGAGATCAAAGAAAGTGCAAAAATTGAAGAAGTTTTGATGATCATGATGCTCACAATCATCAAAAAGGGGGAGAATTTTTACAAAAGTTCAATTTCAAAGTTTTGAAGAAAGAAAGTTTGCTTCTCTGAAGACGGTCTAAAGATCAAAGAGATGAAGATGTTGTTTTAAAATTCAAAGATGAAGATTTCAAAGATTTTATTTCTTCTTTCCCATATCATGTGGTGTCTGCTACAAGTTTATTTATCATTCCTCCTATGCGCTGATTGAAACAAGTTCTTGAGAAGAAAACAAATCTATTCAACTCGCGGTTCAAAGACAGATTCTTTGTTTTAAACTGAAGAAGCACCGTGGAATGTCACGTTACTCTCACATTATCTTTCTTGTGTGCTGATCCGATGTGATTGAGTTTCTACAGTTAAAAGTTGCGTGATAGTGCATTCAGTCGAGGCTTCTGTACATTGAATCTGGTTACAAAGTTGATACTATGAAGACCAAGAGCTTTATTCAAGGGGGAGCGTGGAAAGACATGAAGTCAAGCAACATCAAAGTTCTTCAAAGATTCAAGAGGGAAAGAATATCAATGTTTGAAGATTTCAAGAAGATAAATGCTTTATTCAACTTTAGGGGGAGATTGTTAGGACTAAAAGTCCTTTGTGTTGAAAGTGGAATAAAGTATTTATAAGGGTGCATATTGTAATTACTTGAAAGTCTTATTAATTAGATGGGCCCAAGCCCATAAGCCCATTATGATTGTAAAGCCTAAGTATATAAAGGCTTAATTATCTCATAATTAAGGAGAACAGTTTAGAAAGTTTAGAAATTCATTATTCAGTTTACTAGTCATTAGGTTTACATACCCTAATCAGAAATTCTCTCTGTAAACCGTAACCCTTTGAAGTTATATCAATCATATGACTAGTTGCTGTGGCCTATAATCTGTTCATCATTGTTCTTATTTACTTGTGATTGCACTGCACTGGAATCTACACCGAGCAAAGCCGAATCTATCTCCATTTTTCATTCTTTTCTTTGGCATGTAGATGTCCACAATTTTGCCATACCGTTTGAACACTCTCCATGGATTATGGACCTCCAAATTCTTCGGAAAATTGAAAAACAAAAACGAAGTCACCTTTGATGAGAATCTACCGTCGATGAATCTGTTCCTAAGCACATCGTTATACCTAGGACTATTTCGATCTACCACAGACCTTACCTCACTCTCCCTCCCCCAACCTCCCTTTCTCTCTCTACTCTCTCTCATTCTATTAGTATGGAATAATCTCCGAGATGTGTAGAAAGATAAAAAGTAAGTACCGATGTATATCAATACTGTTGGAGAAGAATAGCAAAACAAAAGTCTTTTTTTTTTCTATTTTAGCAATGTTGCTGGAGATGTTCTTAGATTCCAAAATTTAAGTTTAATAATATTTAGGGAAATTAATCGAAAGCAAATGATGGTGTGAGAAATTGAGTTAATGTGAGAAACGTGAGAAGTGGATTTGAACCATTAATCACTTATAATTTCAAACTCACTCATGAATAACGTTTCATAAGAGAATTAATTTGATGCATCTCGATGCATCTCATTTTAATGTGCATGCATTGGTTAATAACCACTTCTCACATTTCTCATGTTAACTCAACTTCTCACCGGAACTCAACGCATTGATTGAAATAGTTTATCTTCCCGATCAAATTCGCTTTTTAGTGACTTTAAGAACCGAATTCCATTCTAGCCAGAGTTTAAGCAAATGTTTTATGCATATGTCTAAAACCTATTTTTTTATAAGAAATGAAAAAAAATTGTTTACACAAATTTACATAAAGATGTTTTTTCTAAAAATTTGAAAATCGAGTTTACGTAAATGCCTTAGTCATTAAGGTAAACTCTTACTAAAATATAAATTTGATTGAAAAAATGGCTAAAAAGTGAATTTGGGTAGGGAAATTAGCTATTTTTGGTGGTGATCATCAAATTTGTATTAATTTCTAAAAATATTTGCTACAATAAATTAAGAAATAGCTTAGGGGCCGCTTACTAAACACTTACCATGGTAAGTACTTACTGGTTCAATTTCCTTGTCAGGATTGTTGGATCAAATAATTGTATTCAAGATTAAAGTTAAAGTTCAGGGTTTAAACTGCAATTGTGTCAAAGTTATTTAGAGGGTTTATTATGTAATAAGCTAATAGTTATTAAGCTATTGGGCCTCAAGCCCATAAGCCCATATGGCTTGGGTATTTAAAGTTATGTTTAGTTTAGGTTTAGGTTAACCTTTGATAATTATTCCAATCTGCAAATCTATTATTCTCTATATTCAAAGGGTATCAAGAACACTCAAGGGTTTCATTGTTTATTCAAGGGATTGGTATGTTACTCTGATTTATATATCTCTTGATTATTATTGTGTTGCTTGATTACTTGATTGATTATTTACCAACTAGATTAAACTGGGATAACAAGTGGTATCAAAGCCTAAAAGAATCAAAAAAAAAATTGAAGTTACTATTCATCGAAGTTACTGTTCATCGAAATTTTTTTTCATCTGATTTCATGAATCTATGTGCGTTTATGTTTAAGATTGATCTGATTAGGTGTGTTTTGCGTTACTGAACACTATCTGATTGATTAACTGCATTAGAAAGTATCAAGTGATTGAATTTGTGATTTTGAGTTTTCTGGGTTCAAAGAGAGTCGACACTGTGTTCTTCATAATCGATGCATGAAAGTTGAAATTAATATTTGATTTTGATTGAATACTGATCGATACTTGTTTTGGGGCACAAAGGTATAATTTCTGCATGCAATTTCTGGGTTAAAGTGATTTTTGTGTTGAGTATTGTTGCTGTTCATCGACGTTCTGGGTTGTTTAATAAGGAAGCATACCGGTCGAAACAAGTTTACCGGTCAAAGGCACATTACCGGTCGAACAATATATCGGTCTAAGACACTATCGGTCCATACCTTTGTATCGGTCAAAGCCTATATCGGTCTAGTCCATTACAGGTCGAATACCCTTTTCCGATCCTTAGCAGTATCGATCTATCACTATACCGGTCGAATTCACCATATCGGTCCATTCTCAATACCGGTCGACCGAATCATATCGGTCAAACACCTTGTATCGGTCGAAGACCAATACCGGTCAAAGCACTCTATCGGTCGTGTAGTATACCGGTCTTTACAAGTTCCCGGTCGAACTCTCTACCGGTCTTTACAAGTCTCCGGTCGACTCAATACCGGTCGAAGCACATCCCCGGTCGATTTTTGCAAACTGTAATAGGGCATCTAAAGTTCTGTTCGAGATCAACATTTTCTTTTTGTTCAGTATTATTTGAAGCTTTATACTGATTGAAAGGACTGCATTTAATTATTTTCGGGAATTTATTTTTCTGAAAATTTTTTAGTGTGGTTTTCATTTTGATTCTAACGATCTCATCTAGTTGGTTGTTTTGGTACAGATAAGTTTAATTACTAACAAGTGGTACAGCTAAGATGTCGAATCAACTTCTCTCAATGGGTTCTCAAGTCAAACCTCATGGCTAATGAGTATCAGCAATGGAAGATCAAAATGATCCAGTTTCTGAATCACAAGAACAGAGACTTCATGAAAGTAATCATTGATGGTCCACAAACTCCAATGATCACAGTTAAGGGTCAAGCTGCTACAGATTCCTCTCCAGAAATCCCTGACAGAGAGGTTCCTAAACCTTATGAGTTCTTCAATGAAAAGCAGAAAGAACAGTATAAGATAGAAGAAGAGGCTCTAATCTATCTGACAATGGCAATTCCAAACGACATCTACAATCGCGTCGACAGTCAGAGCACTGCTAAAGCCATCTGGGATGAACTAGCAAGGTAGTTTGAAGGAAGTGAAGCCTCTATCCAAGCTAAGCAAAATCTATGCATAAATGCTTACGAGGGATTTCATGCAAAAGAAGGAGAGATACTACTAGATACCTACAACAGGTATAACATCATTCTCAATGACTTGCGGAGGAACAATATCGCTAAATCTGCTTCTGAGATAAATTACAAGTTCATCAAGAATCTGAATCCAGAGTGGAAGAACTTTGCCATCAACCTCCAGATGTCCAAAAATATGGCTCGAGAAAATGTCCCTGATATCTTCTCTACTCTTGCTCAACAATAGGATGAGGTGAGATCTATCAATAACGAGTCTAATAATCTGAAGGACTTCGTGGCTCTCATAGCCGGCAAAGGTTCTGTATCTTCTGCAAGGTCAAAGAAAAAGGTGTCTAAAGCTCTAGTTACCGAAGTTACTGACTCTGACTCTGCCTCAAGTGAAGAAGAACTGGAGATTGATTCTGATCTAGATATTCAGAAGTTCTCTGAGGACTTGGCTTTAATCACTCGCCAATTCAAGAAGAGCTTTGGCAAGAAAAGATTCTACTCAAAGCCAAAGTATGATGGATACAAAAAAGAGAAGTCTGAGATGCGATACAAGCCGAGGCATGGAAGGAGAGAGGAAGGACGAGAAGACAGGAAGGAAGATAGAAGAGAAGGAAAGAGAGAGGAGAAGCGAGAAGAACGAAAGGATGAACCAGGAAGATGCTACAACTGTGGCAAATTTGGGCACTTCTCAAGAGACTGCAAGTTCAAGAAGGTAAAGAACTCAGAGTACTACGCAAGAAAGTCACTTATTGCCAAGAAAGTTGAAGAAGGAAAAGTGGTGATGGCTGAAGAAGAAAATTGGTTGTTCCAAAGTTTCGATGACGAGGAGCAAGCTCACTTCACCCAAGTATCTTATATGGCAAAGCTGGATGGTGACGATGAAGACTCTGAGACACAATCCGAAGATGCAAACTCTAAGGTAAGTGACAATTCTGAACTTATTGAATCTTTAATGGCCCAAATACATGGTATGAAAGATGAATTTGCATTACTGAAAGGCAAACTTAGCTCTGCACATCAATCTGTCTTAAGCTTTCGTGATGAAAATGCTATATTAAAAGTTGTTGTGGAAGAAAAAGAAAAGGAAAATGATGATTTAAAAGCTGAAAAGGCGTCTTTAAAAGAAAAAATATATGGTTTAGAAACAGATCTTGTGAATCTTATTGCTGAAAAGGGTGAGTTTCAAATAAAATTTGAAGTTTGTTATAAAGAAAGAAATGAAGCTTACACCAAAATCAAGCAACTGGAGGACATTAATATGAAACGAGGTCAGACTGAGCAAACATTAAATCTGTTGACCAATAAACTCCAAGACGAAAGGTTTTATAAACTAAAACCAGGTTTGGGTGTGCCATCTAATGAAGTTTTGAAAAAGGCACCGGAGCATCTATATAATTTTGATAAATTCGGCTCCACAATCAGACCCATTCCTGACATTCGTGCAACTTTTGTTGAAGTAAGTACTCCTAAACCTTTTACTGAGACCAAAGGTCAAGAAGAAATGGGAAAGAACAAGTCTGGTGACACTAATTCTCAAAATCTTTTTAAATCAGTTGGTTTTCAATATGGTGATTTAAACAAAAGCTATGCGACTCGAAAGATCGAATTTACTGAGTTTGAATCACTATTTACGACACCTTCCAAAGAATCAGTAAACACCAACACAGTTCTACCTGAGACTGCATGCAAATATGATGAGTATGAATCGGATGTTGATCCATCTGCTATACCATCAGTCTCAAGTCCCATTGCTTCTAAACCTTTACTTGTTGAAGAGGTTGAAGAAGAAAATGCTATCACGAATGGTTCTTGCTCTCAAAATGAAAAAAATGGAGTTTATTGAGTCCATAGCTGAAGAGATATTCTCTGAAATGATGAATGCTTCAAACTCTGATCCTGTTTCTAATTTAAAGGGGTCAAATTCTGTGAATGATCATACATCTGAATTGATGAAGCAAATTGATATGTTGCAACAGTCTCTTGACGAGGTTGAAGATGAAAACTTTGATCTCAAACATAAACTTGAAAAGTCTTTAAAAGTAAATCAAGAGCTGTGCATAGAGATCAATGATTTGAAAGTTACTATGTTTAAAAATGGTTCAAGTGATAAACAGATGTTCAATGATCCAAGCTGGAAGGTAAGAACCAATCCAGAATTTGATGCTCCTGCAAAACCTACAGTTGTTTACTCTGATTGTCCTGAATATCCACCGAGTATTTTTGAAAAGGGTGAGACTTCAAATAGCACTAGAAAAGAACCACCTTCTAAGTTAGAGACTAACAAGGTTCTTGTTTCTGTTTCAGATATAAAAGGAAATGGAGTTGGGAGGAATAAGAAGAATAAAGACAATAGTTTGAATAAGAATGATAGGCTATCTAGTGAACCTTTTATTCCAAATAGTTGTACTTCTGACAGTGTTATTTTGAAAAGTAATTCTTTTGATAAACATGGATGTAAGGTTTGTTATGATAAATCTAAGTTTATGAATTTTGCTCGAAAGAATCTATATTGCCAACACTGTTGGGATAACTCATTCACATACTACTCCCCTCCAAAGTCCAAATAGAATAAGAGAAAAGCTAAACTGAGCTTTAAGTCTAATTCTAATTCTTCTGCACAACCCAAAGTGTATCGAGCTAAGGTTGCCAATCCTACTTCTAAAAAGCACTTTCAGGAATTAAATGTTAAGATGGTTTGGAAATGGGTTCCAAAGTCGCGTTATGAATGGAGAGTGAAAGTCAAACCATATGATATTCCTGAGTTGCTTGATGCTAACCGTGAAGGACCCATCTTGATATGGGTGCCTAAGCAAAACTAATTGTCTCTTTTGCAGGCCTGTCGATTGTGGGTAATAGATTCCGGATGTTCATTTGTCAAGCACCTCTTGCATAACTATGTGGAGGAGCCTGCCGGAGCAGTTAGATTTGCCAATTCTGAAGCCGAAGGCCACGTCAGAGGATATGGAATGCTCGATAACGGTGTTGTGAAGATTCAAAAAGTGCTATATGTTGAAGGACTTGATCACAACCTGTTCAGTACCAGTCACTTATGTAACATGAAATATCAAGTCCGCTTCACAACCACTCATTGCTATCTATAGGATCCCGATGGTTACGAAGTCTTCAAAGCTGAGCGCCATGGAAATCTATACTATGTAGATTTTTCTACATTGTCTGCCACACGTCCAGTATGCCTACTAGCCAAAGCTTCCAAAGCACAATCGTGGACGTGGCATCGACGTTTGTCTCATAAAAATTTCAGATCTATAGCGAAGCTACAGAGACAAGGTCTGGTCAAAGGTCTACCAGAAATGAGGTTCGAAAAAGACTCACTATGTCCCGCATGTAAGTTGGGCAAAATAAAGCGAAACTCCTTCAAGTCCAAAGCTGAATCATCGACCTCATCTGCACTGGAACTTCTTCATATGGACCTTTGTGGCCCAATGCGCACAACATCTATCAACGGAAATAAATATGTGTTGGTGATGATAGATGACTACTCAAGGTATACATGGCTCGAGTTTCTTCGCAACAAGTCAGATGCGCCAGAGTTGATTATCGCTTTCATCAAGCGCATTCAAGTACGTCTTCAACTGCCAGTCAGAACCATTCACAGTGACAATGGCACGGAGTTCAAGAATGACACCCTGAAGAGTTATCTTACTTCCGTGGGTATTTCACACAATTTCTCCGCAGCCTACACTCCACAGCAAAACGACATTGTTGAACGGAAGAATCGCACGCTTGTTGAAGTAGCTCGTACTATGCTTGCATATTCAGCTCTACCCATGTACCTTTGGGTCGAGGCAGTCGCTACAACATGTTTTACATAGAATCGTACCAT
The DNA here is from genome assembly GCA_954870635.1 of Arctium minus. NCBI lineage: Eukaryota > Viridiplantae > Streptophyta > Magnoliopsida > Asterales > Asteraceae > Arctium > Arctium minus. Next base: position 3,937,790 of record OX941091.1, read on the forward strand.
TGTGGTCAAGCGCTTTAATAAAACAACATATGAGTTAATCAACAATCGTACACCTAATATCAAATTTCTTCGTGTTTTCGGTTGCAGGTGTTACATTCTTAAAGAGCGTCAAGGATTATCAAAATTTGATAAGAAAGCGGATGAAGGATATCTCGTTGGATACTCTCTGACATCCAAGGCTTATAGAATTTACATTATTCGAACCAAGATGGTTGTTGAGAGCATGAATGTCTCCTTTGATGAGAATTCCACAAGGACTTCTGGACACAACAGTTCAGAACTCGTAATTAAGGACAAAGCTTATATTCACTCTAGAATAGAACCAGCATCTAAATGATCTATTTCTTCTAACTCTAACTCTACTTCATCTGAGTTAGATTTATTGTTTATTGATGCCTTTGATGATATATGTGCAGATTTTGAAAAAGGCATATCAACATCGATAACAAGTGGTACAGGCTCGGAGGTCCCTACTATATCTGAAGACATATCTGGATCGTCCGAAGAAGAAGTCACTGAAACTTCATCTCCATTAGGTACAACTCAACCATTAGTTTCTGACTCTACTAATGCTGAATCTGTCTCTACAGATAGTTCGTCTGGAAACGAAGTCCCGCGTACTTCAACTGCTAGTCCAGAACCCTCAGTATCATATTGTTTATATATTGTTCATATAAACAAAATTCGTTTTTGATTCTCCAGCATATTATTCTTCATGACAAATTGATATGAGCTTATTGCCAACCACTTTTAGGTTGAGGGGGAGAATTGCATCGTCAAACACAACTGTTTTGACTTCTCCAAAATTTTTATTCTTCATGTAACAAGTGGTATTTGTGCTTACATGTACAAAAAACCTGTTGAACAACATGTTCTTTTAGGAAAATACATAGGATTCAGTGTGAGTACTTAACAGAACTTCCATGGATTCACGATAACCAGTGTTTCCTACCCAGGAAGTTTACCATGAGTGATTGAGGGGAGAGGGGTCAAAAGATTTGAGTGATGGTGTGTGTAGAGGTAAAATGGAAAAGAGAGATTGGTTATAAGTGAGCATTAAAAGAAAGAGGGTGAGAGATCAGAGTAAAAGAATATTAAACTCTGCACCAAATTTTTTCTGAGTCGGGCAACCACATAATCTGATTGGTTCACATTCTTTGGTGACCATCATTGAAATAGGCACCTAGCCTATGTCATCTCTTGCATACAACCCCACCAGCTACTCATTCTTTTCTCAAAAAGAGAATGTTTCACATTTTCTGGGGAAGCAACACATACGCTATTGGTTCTTCATTTGGAAGATACTAATATTGAAAAAGAAGGAAAGTTGCCCCACCTTCGAATCCTTTCTCATGCACATTGAGTCTTTGTATAATTTGTTGTTGTCTCAACAAGTTTACATACTTTGAGCCTATATTGAAAAGCAATCATATATGCTTAATTCTTTCATACACATGCACGAGCACACAAAAATTTGTTTTCTGTCAAAACGTTCATAGATAACCACGTGTTATTCGATGATTGAATGGAAGACCTGGGGAGTCAACATCAAAACCAGCTCCTTATATAGTAACTTTGTGTTACTAACAGGCATTCTAACTGAGTCATTTGTTGATTCAGGGTTACAACTCTTAAACTGTTTGAATTTGCAAAGATTTAAACGGTTACAATTGACTATTTTTATCTGAAAAGATTGAAATAATCACTCTTTCCATCTGGGAAGACTGCTCTTATTTTCATACAGGGCTCGTTACATGAAGACTGTGCTTACGTGATCATACAAAATGGGGGAGATTGTCTTGAAAAGGGGGAGATTGTTTTGATATGTTTTGATGATGATGATTCTCACCATTCATCAAAAAGGGGGAGAAGATACAAAAAGGGAGAATTATCAAAGAAGGAGAATATAATCTGAAGATTGCTGAAGTTTTTAAAGAAAGAAAGCTACAAGTTTTGAAGCTATCAACGACATATCTGAAGAAAAGTGAAGACCTGAAGACAATTCTCAAAAAAAATTTAATCTTGAATCCAAAGGGGGAGATTGTTGGATCAAATAATTGTATTCAAGATTAAAGTTAAAGTTCAGGGTTTAAACTGCAATTGTGTCAAGGTTATTTAGAGGGTTTATTATGTAATAAGCTAATAATTATTAAGCTATTGGGCCTCAAGCCCATAAGCCCATATGGCCTGGGTATTTAAAGTTATGTTTATTTTAGGTTTAGGTTAACCTTTGATAATTATTCCAATCTGCAAATCTATTATTCTCTGTATTCAAAGGGTATCAAGAACACTCAAGGATTTCATTGTTTATTCAAGGGATTGGTATGTTACTCTGATTTATATATCTCTTGATTATTATTGTGTTGATTGATTACTTGATTGATTATTTACCAACTAGATTAAACTGGGATAACAAGGATAGCATAACAAGAACCGAGAAAACTTACCTGTTAAGAGGGAAGACAAGGATTGAGAGTCTTACTCGGTGAGTGATGGTGATGACTCTTACCCGATAAACGCTTACCGAATTATAAACGTTTACCACAAATCTATTATGATGGCCGGGAATGTTACCACATACGGTAAATGAGAGTGGTAACTCTTGCTGATAAGCACTTACCCGGTAATTGTTTGGTAAACGACCCTTTAAGGTTGTTTACCAAACGTTTATCAGATGAGTATGACAAATATTTAGAATCTTACCCGGTAAGCATTTACTGGATAAAATTAGCTTATCAACAATCCAATTTTGATATTCGAAAATGTTACCTGTTAAGATAACTAAGGATGGCGCTCTTGACGATAAACGATCACCTGCTAAATGTTTGATAAACAATCCTTGCTATCACCTTAAATAAAACTTTTTTCGTAACATTTTCATATTTTGGTATTCAATTAATAAATTAGATTATAATTGTTTGTAATTACCTACGATTAAACGCATTATAACAGAAAGACAAACCTTAAAATGGAGCCACGGGGGTTAACGTAGCGACAAAGCAAGCATCGACACCATAACGCGTCATAACGAGTTATTTATAACCATGATAACTATTGATTGAAAGACACAGTATAACACCAATTTAATATATCAAAAAACTTCTTCTTATAAGTCATATTTCAATTGTCATTTTGTTTGAACCTTTGAATATATTAATCATGATTGGTCATCACTTTTGACACGTCCGGGTCCCAAACCACAATTAATACGAAAAGTAGCATTTGCAATGTTCTCCTAATCGATATGTCGCTTTTTGTTCTTTTTTATTGTATTTGTGACTTTTCCTTTGTAATGCTTTACATGTAAAAAATAATCCACAGTTTAATAAACAGACTTAAACACAAATATACAAGTCGGAAAGACTGTTTTTCTATTTAAAATATAAGTTAAATAAGTTTCAAGACAATTTTGTTTATTAAAATAAGATAAACATGTTGCTTTTAAGAACACTAGTTCAAAATATGAGTTATAATACACATACTAATTATAAATTGGGATCATATGAAATTACTTAGTTTTTTGGAGATCGTGATACCACCTTGAAGTTATTTCATGAGTTATTTTTATATGATCTTCACAACATAACACTAACCCCTCATAGGAACCAAACATTCGGACACGGGAGGACCTATGAAGACACCACGGGTCCTGTGCACATGCTGAACCGATATTCGCAAGTATAATGTTTTTGGGTATGAAATGTACACAATCTAAACTTTGAGAGGTGTTCCGGGATATTAGAAAATAAAGTGGACTTCAAAAAAAAAAAAAAGTTCCCCAAAATCAACCAATAAACCAAAAAAAAATCCCTTAAAATCAACAAAAAAATCTTTAAAAAAATCCCTCAAAAGCAACGAAAAAAACTTAAAGCTTAAAAATACCTTTGATCCAATAATCCACCTTAAAGGTGCATCTGCTCCACAAAATCATGGTCCATCGTTCTATTCATATTAAAAAAAACAACAACAAACGTTTATAGAAATAACATAAAATCTTCCCAAGACCCCCCCCCCCCCAATTTATAGTGTCTCACATTGACACAGAAAATGGCTAATCTCACGTGATCTCAGCCCATAATATACAAATGTTATAATAACATGAACGTATTATTACACTAATTAAATTATTTAAGTTTGTTCTTTTGTCATATCTCAATCGGGCTTGCTCACTGAATATTTAACCTAGGAAGTGAGGTAGAAGTCACTTATGTGAAAACAAAAGACAAAATGTATCAAAATGAAAAATAGCATTTTGTTTCGATTTTCACTTTAGAAATCTATGTTTAAAATTCTATTTTCGTATTTACAATAATACTCCCTCCGTCCCAAAAATAAGTGTTTTCATTACTATCCAAAATAAGTGTCCAATTTCAAAAATAAATGTCAATTTTCCCATTTTACCCCTACTTATGTGATGGAGAGGATTTCTATTTCTATAATTAAGGGTATAATTGTTTTTTGTTAACTAAAAAGTGTAACAATTGCAAATTCCTAAAATTGTATATCGTTTTCCATTATAGACATTTATTTTGGGATGGAGGAAAAGTACATTTCAAAAAGAAAACTTTACCCTTAGGGAACGTTTACCAAATTCTTATCGGGTAAGCACTTACCTGCAAGAATTTCACTTTCATTTACCTTATCGTGTAACATCTTTGGCTATGGAAATAGATTGTTAGTAAGCATCTTTAAACCCGATAAGTGCTTATCGGGTAAAAGTCATTTTCCACACTTACAGGGTAAAACTATTAGTCCTTGTCTTGTTTCTTACTGGATAAGTTTCTCGATCCTTATCATACTCAATCAATAAGATAAATGATATCGATAAACGCTTACCCGATAAGTATTTAGTAAACCACCCCTAAGGCGCGTTTGGTTTGCCGGAATGGATTGGAATTGGAGAGATTTAGATTTCAAATCCATTTCAATCCCGTGTTTGGTTTGCAGAATTGTCCGGATTTGAAATCTCTCAAACATAGGATTTTGAAATCCCAAGAGAACGACTAAGATTTCAAGGGATTTCGTAAGATTCGTATATAATAATGTTTAAAAATATGTTAAATGTAACACCCCGAATTATGAGAACCTATGTATTCTTTCTCATTTTTGGAACTTCCTAATTATATGGGTTTATTAGTTATTATCGAGCCTTTCAGATTTAATCTTCGTGGGAGTTGAAATGTTGAAATTTGGGAAAATTGGGCTGCTCGCGATAGTGCCCGCGATAGTGACAGGGTGTCACTCTCGCGAGGGCACAATCGCCGGAGATGGTTTAGTCTCGGTACAATTTGGACGAAAGTGCCTGGCGATTGTGACAATTGTCACTCTCGCCAAGTCACTCTCGCGGGGGACTCGATGAGCCGCGGTACGTTTTGGGCGATTATGCTCGGCGATAGTGACAAATGTCACTATCGCTATGTCACTCTCGCCGAACCCTTCGGGGTATAAATTAGGCAGGTCACGATTTCAGTCATTTTTATCTGATTCTAGGGTTTTGGAAGGCGATTTCTCAGCTGGGTTTGGTATGTATTCTCCTCCTAGACTTCTTTCTTCATTAATGGTGATTCATAGTCATTAATGGTGGTCCTTAACACATTTAGGAAGTGTTGTTGGTGAGCTCTCAAGTGGTTTTTCATCTCCTTCATTCTAGGGCTTGGTTTTCTTTTAAGAAAACTACTAAGGTGAGTTTATCCACTTTTACTAAACCTTATACATGTCAAATGTGAGTTTTAAATGCCTAAGTATCTCCTTTTTCCTATACTTAAATTATGGGTCTTGTACCAAAATCAATTTTTGGAGATTTTAGGGTTTATGGTAATTTTCATGAAATATGGTTTTTATGAACTTGTTGATGCTTCTAGTAATCTACCTTGCTTGGGAAAATGTATTTTAAAGAATGGCTTTGGGTATGTAATACTCATGGATTTCATAATGGTACTATTGTGGTTAACTACTGATAAGTTTGTATTTGAGAATTTACAATGTTTTAAAAGTAGTATTTGTAATGGATGTTTATGTTTCAACCAATGATCATTTGGTAGAGATTGGGAACTATATTTGGGAAAATAGTTATTTATGTTCTTTATGCATATTAACACTTGTTGAAGTATTCGTTGGACAATGTTAGCACTATTTGATTTAAGTAATGCATTTGGGAGTCATGACCCCGTATTTTGTTATTATTTTTCCGGCGTTGGGACGCCTAGTTTTCCACGTCGAGGCACGTTAGGTACCGGGTGCAGTATAAGTCCTTCGTGCTGCACGTTAGGTACCGGGTGCGGTATAAGTCCTTCGTGCTCAAGTATTATGATATTGGATGAGGAGCTCGACATAGGAACCCGACGGGGTTGAACTCGAGTTTCTGTGGGTGTATGTTTAAAGCCACTGAGCCTGACATCCCTTGCGTGTACTTTATGTGTTTATTGGCTTTACTGACCCATCGAATGGCTTACTTTTGTGTTCCGTCATTCGGGTTAGTAGGCAGGTCTCCCCCGTTAACCCAAGAGGTAATTGTTATATTTCAAAGAGCATCATTTTTATTATTACCATTATTGTTGTTGTATAGAAAGAAACATTTTTACTCATTTATATATTCAATCCTTAAACTGCAAATGTTTGATCTCACTAGGCTTTAGCCTAACACTTTTTCTTAAAATGACATGTATAAAGGTCAGGTTTCCGGTGGGGTTCGTCGGGACTGAGCGGATAACTTTGGGGTCAAGAGCGGTCTTTTTGGGAGATGTATAGACCGGCGTTTTGAATAGTGAACATACCTTTTGGAAGAATAGTAACACCCGATACTAATCTTTCTTATTTAAGTTAGATTATTAGGTTGTTAGTGTATTCTTCATCCGCTTGATTGTAATGTCTATAACTTTGATTCCCTGTTCTATCGGGATGATACTTTGGGATTGTTTATAGCAGGTTTTATACCCAGGTTTTTATCTATTTATAGCCGTCATATTGCAGAAATTTCGAATTTTTATTCCGCTAATTTTTAGAGTGTTACAAGTTGGTATCAGAGCTTTAGTTTAAGTGAACTAGGTATGGATGTAGGGTACCTAGACTTAAGCTGTGAAATTAGGCAATGATTTTGTGAGATGGGGTAGAACTATTAAGATAAGATAGTTCTAGAGTCGACGGAAGCTACACAAGTTAAGAGTTATGGTAATGGGAATGAAAACTTTTATGTATTGCATGTTCATAATTTCGCCTAGCTAACGTTATTATGAAGATGTTTTACGTGAATATGTTTGTTTTCCGTTGTTGTGATAATTGATGAATGTAGTGGTACGTTTTCTTGCTTATAACCGTGTAGTCTTATCTTATCTATATTCTCGCGTGTGTGGCAGACTATGGTTAATACGCGTAATCGGCCGGAGGGGCGGGATACGACAGCATCTACGGCCGATCAACCGAGGGTAACGAATAACGATTTGCCCCCACCGTTTATAAATGCTTTGGGTGGAGGACCGGAGCATGTACCTCGACGCAACATAGCTGCAACTCATCCAATCATGGAAGAGGTAACTCCGGAAACTAGAATGATGGAGCGGACGATGCAAGCAATGAATGCAGCTATGGCTCAGCAGCAAGAGGCCTTCCTGAAACTATTGGATGACAGAGATGCTAACCACCGTAGGCCGGAGACGGTGGAGGAGAATGTGATTGTGGCGGGATCCAGAGGTTCGGGACCCCGTGTCCCTACCAATGAGACGGCAATCCCGACCGCAAGACCTGAAGCAAAGTCTTATACATTCAAAGCATTTCTCGGATGCCGACCGCCGGAGTTCAAAGGCACCGACGACCCGGTAGAATGCATGAACTGGATTAGAGAAATGGAGCAAGCCTTCCGATCGAGCGAGTGCGGGGTGAACCAAAAATCCGTATTTGGATCTCAAATGCTTAGAGGGGCGGCCCTCACATGGTGGAATGTATATTCCACTTCTATTGAAGCCACCGTATTGGCTCAACTAAGCTGGGAGACCTTCAAGAAGAAGGTTATGGAAGAATTTTGCAACGAACGAGCTATGGACCAGATCATCGATGAGTTCCGAAGTTTGAAAAAGGGGAATTTATTGGTGAAGGATTACAACAAGCTGTTTATGGACAAGCTAGGCTTGGTGGGACATCTGGTCCCCACCGAAAGAGAGAAAATCAAGGCGTACATCAAGGGTTTGCCTACAGAAATGATGAATGTGGTTCGAGTGTCCAAGGCCTCTACTCTTCGAGAGGCTATAGAGGAGGCACAACTTGTGGAGGATTCCTACGGTTTGGGTAAGGCGGAGAGAAGTGGAGCAATTGAGAAGAGGAAATGGGAAGGAGGTCCCACATTTTCGAAGAGGCCGAGCCACTTCAACAACAATCAACGGGGAGGTGGTCCGAGACGGGATTCCCCGTGGTGCTCAAGATGCCGAAGTAAGCACACCGACCCTTGCAACTCAAAGTCTGAACCGTGCTACAAATGTGGTAAGCCCGACCACCGTTTCAATGACTGTCCAATTAAAGAGTGTATCTGCTTCGGGTGTAAAGAGTCGGGCCATGTTAGAAGTGAATGTCCGAAGGCAATGACGAACTTTAGTGGAGGCAAGAAGGTGGACACTCCCAAGGCAACAGGGAGAGCTTTTCAGATGACCACCGAAGAGGCGAAGGCGTCAACGGATGTAGTGTCGGGTACGTTTCTCCTAAACTCCGTACCTACGCGTGTACTATTTGATTCGGGAGCTAGTTTGTCGTTTGTGTCAAGTTTGTTTTGCCCAAAAATATCCATGCCCACTACTAGCTTAAAAGATGCGTTAGTGGTAGAGCTAGCTGATGGTGATCAAGTAGTGGTTCGGGATATTCTAATGAATTGCAAGCTTGAAATCGAAGGAAGAGAATTTCCGATCGATCTTATGTCTATGGTCATCGGGGGATTCGATGTTGTAGTTGGTATAGATTGGTTGTCGACTAATCATGCTGAAGTTCTTTGTGCAAAGAAGTTGATCCGAATTCCGGATTCGGATGGTCATGCGGTGACCGTGTATGGTGAAAGACGAAAGGGTGAAGTCGCAATCATCAGTATGGTAAAGGCACGAAAATGTTTGGCGAAAGGATGCTCATCCTTTTTGGCATATGCGATAGATTCCAAACTTGAGAAGAAGAAGCTAGAAGATGTCGAAGTGGTAAGGGAGTTTTCCGACGTATTTCCGGACGACTTGCCTGGTTTACCTCCCGATCGTCAAGTGGAGTTTAAGATTGATCTGACACCGGGAGCGACTCCTATATCCCGAGCTCCATACCGTTTGGCTCCGTCAGAGATGAAGGAAATGATGAGCCAATTGCAAGATCTTTTGGAGAAGGGATTTGTAAGACCGAGTTCCTCGCCTTGGGGAGCCCCGGTCTTATTCATCGACTATAGGGAGTTGAATAAGGTGACCGTGAAGAACAAATACCCACTCCCTAGAATCGATGATTTATTCGACCAACTGCAAGGAGCGGGTTGCTTTTCGAAGATCGATCTCCGTTCGGGTTACCATCAAGTGAAGGTCAAAGAGGAAGACATTCCTAAAACTGCTTTTAGGACGCGTTATGGCTACTACGAGTTTCTAGTGATGCCATTCGGTTTGACGAACGCTCCAGCGGTGTTTATGGATTTAATGAATCGCGTGTGCCGACCCTTCTTAGATAAGTCTGTTATCGTGTTCATTGATGACATCCTTATCTACTCAAAGGATGAGGTCGATCATGCTCGACACTTCGGGACGTTTTAGAGATCTTGAGGAAAGAGAAACTTTATGCAAAGTTTTCCAAGTGCGAGTTCTAGTTGAAAGAAGTGCAGTTTTTGGGGCACATAGTTTCAAAGGACGGAGTGAAGGTGGATCCGGCCAAGATTGAAGCTATGATGAATTGGGAACCTCCTAAAAGTCCATCCGAGATTCGAAGTTTTCTAGGCTTGGCGGGATATTACCGAAGGTTCATACAAGACTTCTCCAAGATTGCTTCTTCGTTGACGATGTTGACCAAGAAGAATGTAAAGTTTGTATGGACCGAAGAACAAGAGAAGGCATTTAGGAATTTGCAAAAGGAGTTATGAGAAGCTCCGATCTTATCCTTGCCGGAGGGATCGGTGGATTTTGTGGTCTTTAGCGATGCATCCAAAATGGGGCTTGGATGTGTACTAATGCAAAGAGGGAAGGTGATCGCGTACGTGTCTAGGCAACTGAAAGTGCACGAGAAGAACTACCCCACTCATGATTTGGAGTTGGCGGCGGTAGTATTCGCGTTAAAATTACGGCGACATTACCTTTACGGCACAAAGTGTACCTTATACACGGATCATAAGAGTCTGAAGTATGTTTTTGATCAGAAAGAACTCAACATGAGGCAACGAAGGTGGTTAAAGCTACTTAAGGATTACGACTGTGAATTACTCTACCACCCGGGTAAAGCAAACGTGGTGGCCGACGCCTTGAGTCGGAAAGAGTATAGCGGGAGACTTCAAGCCAAACTTACAAGAATTGAGTTGGTGTCAAGTCTCATGGAAAAGATTAAAGAGGCGCAAACCGAAGCATTTAAAGAAGTCTTGTCGATGGATAAGTTGGCAAAACTCTACATAGACGAGGTAGTCTCTAGACACGGTATACCTTTATCGATAGTGTCCGATCGTGATAGTCGGTTCACGTCGAGATTTTGGGGAGCCTTGCATCAAGAGTTGGGCACACGGGTAAATTTGAGCACGACTTACCACCCACAAACAGACGGACAAAGTGAAAGAACGATTCAAACGCTTGAAGGCATGCTTAGATCATGCGTGATCGATTTTGGCAGTAGTTGGGATACCCATCTACCTTTGGTGGAATTTGCGTACAACAATAATCACCATTCTAGTATCGGCATGGCGCCATTTGAATCCTTGTACGGGCGGAAGTGTAGAACCCCCGTGTGTTGGCTAGAAGCAGGGGAAAAGCAGTTTGTCGGCCCGGAAATTGTGCAAGAAACGGCCGACAAAGTCAAGTATATTCGGGAATGGTTGAAAGCGGCGCAAGATCGGCAGAAAAGTTACGCCGACAAAAAGAGGAGACCGGTAGAGTTTCAAGTGGGAGATCGTGTGATGTTAAAGGTATCCCCTTGGAAGGGATTGATTCGATTTGGGAAGCGAGGGAAGCTAAGTCCCCGTTTCCTCGGATCGTTTACTATTCTTGAGCGTATCGGACTCCAAGCTTACAAGTTGGACTTACCGCCGGAGATGGACGGGATTCATCCCACATTCCACGTGTGCTATTTACGGAAATGCTTAGCGGAAGAAGAAAGCGTTATTCCATTGTCCGAGATCCGAGTAGAAGATAATCGTTGTGTTGAAGAGCCCGAAGCTATTTTGGAAAGAGTAATCAAGAAGCTTCGACACAAAGAAGTGGCAATGGTGAAGATTCAATGGAAGCACCATCGAGGTACCAACGTGACTTGGGAGGCGGAAGAAGACATGAGGCGTAGGTACCCTCATTTGTTTAGTTAGTAGGATTTCGGGGACGAAATCATTCCCAAGTTGGGGAGGATTGTAACACCCCGAATTATGAGAACCTATGTATTCTTTCTCATTTTTGGAACCTCCTAATTATATGGGTTTATTAGTTATTATCAAGCCTTTCGGATTTAATCTTCGTGGGAGTTGAAATGTTGAAATTTGGGAAAATTGGGCTGCTCGCGATAGTACCCGCGATAGTGACAGGGTGTCACTCTCGCGAGGGCACAATCGCCGGATATGGTTTGGTCTCGGTACAATTTGGACGAAAGTGCCTGGCGATTGTGACAATTGTCACTCTCACCAAGTCACTCTCGCGGGGGACTCGATGAGCCGCGGTACGTTTTGGGTGATTATGCTCGGCGATAGTGACAAATGTCACTATCGCTATGTCACTCTCGCTATGTCACTCTCGCCGAACCCTTCGGGGTATAAATTAGGCAGGTCACGATTTCAGTCATTTTTATCTGATTCTAGGGTTTTGGAAGGCGATTTCTCAGCTGGGTTTGGTATGTATTCTCCTCCTAGACTTCTTTCTTCATTAATGGTGATTCATAGTCATTAATGGTGGTCCTTAACACATTTAGGAAGTGTTGTTGGTGAGCTCTCAAGTGGTTTTTCATCTCCTTCATTCTAGGGCTTGGTTTTCTTTTAAGAAAACTACTAAGGTGAGTTTATCCACTTTTACTAAACCTTATACATGTCAAATGTGAGTTTTAAATGCCTAAGTATCTCCTTTTTCCTATACTTAAATTATGGGTCTTGTACCAAAATCAATTTTTGGATATTTTAGGGTTTATGGTAATTTTCATGAAATATGGTTTTTATTAACTTGTTGATGCTTCTAGTAATCTACCTTGCTTGGGAAAATGTATTTTAAAGAATGGCTTTGGGTATGTAATACTCATGGATTTCATAATGGTACTATTGTGGTTAACTACTGATAAGTTTGTATTTGAGAATTTATAATGTTTTAAAAGTAGTATTTGTAATGGATGTTTATGTTTCAACCAATGATCATTTGGTAGAGAATGGGAACTATATTTGGGAAAATAGTTATTTATGTTCTTTATGTATATTAACACTTGTTGAAGTATTCGTTGGACAATGTGAGCATTATTTGATTTAAGTGATGCATTTAGGAGTCATGACCCCGTATTTGGTTATTATTTTTCCGGCGTTGGGACGCCTAGTTTTCCACGTCGAGGCACGTTAGGTACCGGATGCAGTATAAGTCCTTCGTGCTGCACGTTAGGTACCGGGTGCGGTATAAGTCCTTCGTGCTCAAGTATTATGATATTGGATGAGGAGCTCGACATAGGAACCCGACGGGGTTGAACTCGAGTTTCTGTGGGTGTATGTTTAAAGCCAATGAGCCTGACATCCCTTGCGTGTACTTTATGTGTTTATTGGCTTTACTGACCCATCGAATGGCTTACTTTTGTGTTCCGTCATTCGGGTTAGTAGGCGGGTCTCCCCCGTTAACCCAAGAGGTAATTGTTATATTTCAAAGAGCATCATTTTTATTATTACCATTATTGTTGTTGTATAGAAAGAAACCTTTTTACTCATTTATATATTCAATCCTTAAACTGCAAATGTTTGATCTCACTAGGCTTTAGCCTAACACTTTTTCTTAAAATGACATGTATAACAGGTCAGGTTTCTGGTGGGGTTCGTCGGGACTGAGCGGATAGCTTTGGGGTCAAGAGTGGTCTTTTTGGGAGATGTATAGACCGGCGTTTTGAATAGTGAACATACCTTTTGGAAGAATAGTAACACCCGATACTAATCTTTCTTATTTAAGTTAGATTATTAGGTTGTTAGTGTATTCTTCATCCGCTTGATTGTAATGTCTATAACTTTGATTCCCCGTTTTATCGGGATGATACTTTGGGATTGTTTATAACAGGTTTTATACCCAGGTTTTTATCTATTTATAGCCGTCATATTGCAGAAATTTCGAATTTTTATTCCGCTAATTTTTAGAGTGTTACATTAAAAATGTTTGTTTTCTAATAATCAGTTAAATAAAAGGTGATTTAATTACTTTTATATATTTCATAATTTTTTTGTAAATAATAGAATTCAAATTCATTCCAATCCTACAAACCAAACACACAAAAGAATTTCAAATCTTCTCAAATCCAAGTCCCTTCGAATCCAAATCTTTATATGAAATCCAATCGATTCTTACAAACCAAACGTACCCTAAGGGGTTGTTTGACAGTTGTTGAATGGTTTAATACAAAATGATTAAGTGGTGTGAATGATTAAGAGGTTTTTATGATATAGTGTAAAATGAAATATGGTTGTTTGTTAATTGTTCATAATGAAATCAGGGCCCTTAATGGTTAAGGGAGGGTCAGGATACAAAATCATTAAGAGAATTTTGAAACCATTAAAAGACAACTCTTTTTTTGCCAAACAAGATTTACCTCTTAACGATTCAGATGTTGACTTTTAATGGAACCATTAAGAGTTAAACAAACAACCCCTAAATTTCTAAAAAGCCGTGGGCCATGGGCCTTTTATTCAACATTTAATCATTGGGCCTCAAATAAGTTAAACGGCCCAATATTTAATTACCCACCTAAAAATTCACACCAGTTGTACTTGTCAGTTGTCACACACACAGAGTCTTCTGAATTCTCCTCTCTCCACTCACAAACGCCCAAACAGACACACATTTTACATTTGAAGTCAATTTCTTTCGAAAGATCGAAAAACGAACCCCTTAGGGTTTGTTTTCGTCTCCTCCGATCGGTCTCCGGTGCTTTTCTCCATCCAGTGGCCGCTGCGCTGTCGACGGAAGCCGGTGTTTCCGGTTACTGATTGCCGTCAAATCGTACATTTTGTTTTTTCGTTTGGAACGAGGTAATGTATTTTTTTACAACTGAAATATCAGGTATCGTTCGATGATTATTGAAAAAAAATACTGGATTCAGCTTAATTTCTTAATTTTAAGTGCATTTTGTTGCGGCCTAGTAATTTAGGGTTTAGAATGTTTCCATCGGAAGTACGGTAGATTGGCTGTGGTAATTATATAAAAGAAATTTGTGAAATCTCAACTTTTAAATGTTTGATTTCAGTAATGAAGTTGAATTGTACTAAACTAACCTTATTGATGTTAAACTTGGTAGTTTGAAATGTAAATTTGATATGTTTTTTCGATGCAAAATTTACACCAGTTATTTTATTTGACTATTTGGTAGCACTCGTTGTAATATTTTTGCATCACAGACTTTGAAAATTTGAATCAATTCTACAGTTTTGAAGTAACCTGTTAGACATACGTAGTCACAGACTTTAAAACTGAAAAAGCATACGTTGATTGTGATTTCATAGCACACAGTATTCGAAAGTAGGAAGTGCAGGAAAGTGGATTAGAAGATTAATTTTCTATTTCCTGGGTCAACCTAGGAGTACAACTCAATTGCATAGCTGAAACAGACTTAAAAGTTGAGATTTCACAAGTTTTTTTTGGCATAATTATCACCGTCAATTTGCAATACTTCCGATGGATACTTTCTTACAACGAAAGAAGAAACCCTAAATTACCAGGCTGCAACAAAATGCATTAAGAAAATAAGAAATTAAGCTGGATTCAGCTGGCTTTAAGGATGTTGAAACATGGCTGTTCTTATAATAAAATTATAATTGGTTTCTTCCCATTACCTTGTCTCTGCCTCCTCAATGTCTCAACTACTCTTTTCGTCCCAAAATAAATGTCCACAATGAAAAAGACAAAATTTTAGAAATTTGTAATTATTACACTTTTTAATAAACTAAATAACAATTTACTCTTAACTATAAAGGGAGTAAGAATTTCTCCAATTGGAAAGTGGTCATTGATTTTGGGACAAGCTAAAATGGAAATGTGGACACTTATTTTGGAACCGAGGAAGTATCTTTTAATGTTATCCTGTTGAACTGTGTTCTATCTTTATTTCCAGATGGAATACAGCTCTGGTGAAGAGTCTGATTTCAGCGAGTCAGAGATTGCTGAGTACAAAGATAAACCATATGAGCAACTGAGGAATGGAACATATAAGGTTAAATTTCCCAATGGCATCCTTCGGTGTCCTTTTTGTGCCGGGAAGAAGAAACAGAACTTCAAATATAAAGATCTACTACAACATGCTTCGGGAGTGGGCAAAGGATCTTCCAATAGAAGTGCAAAACAAAAGGCTAACCATCTAGCCTTAGCTATGTACTTGGAAAAAGAACTGGCAGATGAGGCTGAGCAACTGCCAAAAGTGGCGGCTCCACCACCTGCCGCTCCAAGCACCGAAGAAAATGATTTGTTTTGCTGGCCGTGGACTGCAATTGTGGTCAACATAGTCAAAGAGGCTGAAAGTGAGAAAGACGTGGAGAACACAGAATATTGGATGAAGAGATTTTCAAAGTACAAGCCTGAAGTGGTTGAGATCTTATGGGATGATCAAAAGCAGAAAGCTCAAGCTTTGGTGAGGTTTAACAATGATTGGATTGGGTTTAAGAATGCCATGGAGTTCGAGAAAGCGTTTGAAGCTGATCATCACAGTAAGAAAGAATGGATTGCTGCCGAAAATCCTTCAAGTTCGAGTATTTATGCTTGGTTAGCTCGTTCGAATGACTTTGAATCACAAGGGCCAATAGGAGATTATCTTCGCACGAAAAGAGAGCTGAAAACTATTAATGATCTTGTTCACGAAGCTGTAAAAACTAGAAACAAAGCAGTGGTTGAATTGGCTACTGAGATTGACATGAGGAATGAAAATCTTGATGATTTGCAGATCAAGTACAATCAGAAAAACATGTCTTTGAGTAGGATGCTTGAGGAAAAAGACGGCCTTCATCAAGCTTTCTACGAAGGTACATTACTCCCTCATGCTTGCTTTTTGGTTATAGCTTTCTTTTAATTCCACTATACCTTTTTCCAAACTTGCCATGCCACTCCTTGATCCAGAGGCAGACCCAGAAAAACTTTCACGCCATGGCACCATTGGATCATAAGGGTGAAACCGTGAAAGCTATAGAAAATTATCACAAAATCGTAATAGATTAGTTGGTTGGTTGTATTTGGAAGGAAGGATAATGGATTTGACCCCTCTCACCATGGCTTTCCTCCAATTTTTTCACATAAGCTGTAGAAACCCAAAATTAAAAGCTGAAAAGAGGGAAATTTGCTAAAAGCGGGACTTGAATCCATGCCATTTCGGGCAAAGACACTTTAACCCAGAGATTTTGACCAGCTCAACCATCAGCAACGTCTGTTTAGTTTAAGAGATATAAGGGTACACAACAAAACATAAAACTTAAATTCTTTTTCCACTAAGGCAGAGCCATGAAGCGGTGGCACTGGCCACCGTATGCTCCCACATAATATATATGGAGGCAGCAGTGATTGTTTGTGCTGCATGCCATAAGCTCAAACATGGAGTTGTTTTCTCCCAAGCAAATTTTCAATATTTATCTTCACAAGTGCATGTCTTTTCTTATATGTTAAGTGGGGAAATCCGGTTTGAAGTCAAACACGTTAATATTGTTCTTATTCAGAGACAAGAAAGATGCAGCGCCTTGCACGGGAGCATGTTAAAAGGGTATTAGATGAACAAGAAATATTGAATGCCGATTTGGAGAAGCGGAGGAAAAAACTTGACTTGTGGAGCAAAGAACTTAATAAGAGGGAAGCCTTAACAGAACGCGAGAAACAAAAATTAGACGATGAAAAAAGAAAGGTGATTGTTTTCTCAACTTGGCATGCACATATCATATTATCTCCTACCCTATCATATTTTGTGAATTATGCCTGTTGTTTGAATTCAGAGTCTAGCTTTAGGGTCATTGATCACACCAATGTAGGTGCTTGATCAAACATTTAAGTACGAGGGTCACCAATTTAAGCATTAACCAATTACTGTGACGTGGTGAATGACATGACATACAATTAGTATATATTTGCCGATGTGGCTAATGATGTGGTGAATGGCATGGCGTACATGACATTTGTTAATGAAGTTGGCTGCATGAGACCAATGGCTATTTTCTTATTTACTTTTCAATTTGTTTTTTTTTTCCATTCAAAATCATAATCTATATGACAATGATATACCAAGTTGATGCACCGATTTTTCAGTACTTTTTTCTCCAAAATCACAAAATGTAAGATCCACCCTTTAGCTCCTACCGTAGACAACGATTCTCAGTGGGATTGTCATGTGTTAAAGTTTGGAGACACTTTGCTAATATTGGGATTTGCAGTGGGGAAAATTATTAGGTGGAAGGGGTTTCATGCACTTCAATTGAAAATTAGTTTTTAAATATCATTTATTTGATTCATCTCTCTTTATAAATCCAGAATGATGTTCAAAACAACTCCCTGCATATGGCTTCCATAGAGCAGAAAAAAGCTGATGAGAGTGTCGTACGACTGGTTGAAGAGCAAAAGGTAAACCAGCCAAAGTCTCTATTTATGTATTCTTATCTGTCTTTTTACCCTTTTCTTTACATTAAAGCCTTGGAATTTCTGACTGGATTCTGAACCACAGAGAGAGAAGGAGGAGGCTCTCAAGAAAATCCTCGATTTAGAGAGACAGTTAGATGCCAAGCAGAAATTGGAAATGGAAATCGAAGAATTGAAAGGGAAGCTGCAAGTGATGAAGCATCTGGGAAACCAAGATGATGCTGCAGTTCAAGAAAAGATAAAAGAGATGGATAACGAGCTGCAAACAAAGATGGAGGAGATGGAGGACGTAGAAAACATGAATCAAACTCTTATGGTTAAGGAGCGCCAAAGTAACGATGAGTTGCAAGAAGCTCGGAAAGAGTTGATTAAAGTATTGCCACTAAATTTCGTTGATGTTTTTTTTTTTGAAGTATATATAATATTTATATACGACAAAACTTACACACACTCACATTTGGTGAGGTTTGAACCCTTTGACCTCTAGGGAGGTTGGGACCTATCGCTAACACGGATACCACTAGCCAATGACCCTGGTATTAATGTTTGGCTTTCTAACCATGCTGTAAGACTTGATGAAGATGCAGCTAGTTAACTAATATTTCTTTGTTTTCAGGGCCTGCAAGATATGTTGAGTGGACGAACTAATATTGGGGTGAAGAGGATGGGAGAACTCGATACAAAAGCCTTCTATGATGCATGCAAGGAGAAGTTTGAACCTGAAGAGGCTCAGATCAAGGCCACTGAGTTGTGTTCTCTGTGGCAAGACAAACTAAAAAACTCCGAGTGGCATCCAATGAAAGTGGTTGCAGTAGACGGTGCACATAAGGTATGGTTCTTGAAATTCTGTTTCTGACTTGGGTTCTATATGAAAGCTGTCGGTCTAGGCTTCTTTTAATCGTGGTATTTGGTGTCTTTGGCTCACTCGTCCATGAGCCAGGGGCAGACCTATATTGATGCACAATTGTGTCCCATGACACCGCTTCACAGGGCCGTCCCAATCTTTTTGGAGTCCCTATTACATGCGGACTAAAACTATAGATCGTATGAAATGAGTAATAAACAAAATAAAATATTAAGTTTCATATCATATTAAAAAATCTTACAAATTAAAACAACAAAACTGTTTAAAAATGACAAAGTAAGAAGAATATCAAAGAGTCGTTTTTGTTTTTGATCAGCAAATTATGAAATTAAATAGCAGTTTTTGATTTTGAAAGAAATTAGATGTCTTTATTGAGGTGGGTTTACAGGTTGGGCTATATAAATCCAGGCCAAAAAGCACAAGTAAATTTGTTCAAAAACCAAGATTTAACATGCTAATAGATGACACTGCCGCTTCATGGTGCTGTCATAGTGGAATTTTTTTAGTTCATTGACGGTGCCCACATGTTTTTTTGTGCTTTCTATGATGCTTATTTTGAGTAACACATGTTATAATGTAATCAATGAGCTTTATAAATATTGTTCAATTTCTTGGCATAAAGCAGATTTTTTATCATTGATCCCAGAAACAGCCGCCCTACTCTTTGGAGTAGAGATCAGGTGTGCCTACAGCCATACATCTCACCCCCTAGACCCTGGTCTACTTTCGAGTGGGATTTACTGGGTCGGGTTGGTTTGTTACCATTGATCCCTATTTTCCGTTTTAAGAATAAAACGGCTCATGTGCATGATGCAGGAAGTGATAAATGAAGACGATGAACTGCTAAAGAATCTCAAAGCAGAGTGGGGGAATGGGATCTTTGATGCAGTGGTTGCCGCGTTCAAGGAGATGAACGAATACAACCCGAGTGGCCGATACGTGATCAACGAGCTTTGGAACTTCAAAGATAATCGAAAAGCCACATTGAAGGAAGTGATTAGCTACATTTTGAAGAATCTCAAGAGCTTGAAGCGCAAGAGATAATAAGGTTTGTATATTTCACCATTTGCCATCATGTTTTCCGTCTAAATTCTGTTTTCTTTGTTTCCAAGGCTCATTCTACATTTCTCATCATCCCAATAGATCTGCTCCACATTATAATTATTTCTTGGAATTAAAATAATATTACTCGAGATTTAGCCATATGATTATCAATTCTAGGAGGCCAGGCCATCTTCATCGGTACATCGGTAAACTAGCTTGTTTTTTTACCAGGCCATGTTTGTTGCCAACCATAAACTAGCTTGTTTTTTTAGCCTTCTTGAAAAAAGAAAAAAAAAACTTTTGGTTAGTCATAAGCTGCCTTTTTTGAAACGTTTCAATTAGCGTTAAAAGTCTCAACATGTGCCCCTTTGTATTTTTTTCAATTAAAAGTCTCAACATGTCTTGTTAGGTAGGTAGTTTTTACCAAACATACTAGCTTATAGTTAGTTTTTTTGCAAGTGATTGATTTTGAGAAGGGTTAAGACTCAAATGAGCTTCTACTTTGTACACCATCTACATGCATGTGTCTATCTTGTGTTCAATTGAGCTCTTTTTGCACATATTATTTATTTTCACCACCCTTATTTTGATGGAATATGTAAAAAAGACAATTCCAATGTTTTCAAAATTTCTATGACCAATTTGTATTCAAGTTGGTCTTTTATGTTGAGTCTTGCTCTCCTCTATATGCACTTGATTGTCATTGATACCATGGGGGGTTACAATGCATCACTTTTTTTGCAAGCCGGAAGCGTTCATAGAAACGACTTTTCTACTCTCTGGGGTAGTGGAAAGGTCTGCTTACATCTCGCCCCCACTCGATTGTCTTGCCGTAATTGATTTTTTTAGAGGTCATTCAAACACGTTAATTTGATGTGTGCTCTCCTAAGTTTAACAAAAAGTGGTTGCAGCCTACCCGTAGTGTCATTGCATGTAGCATTACATGTTACAAGTTCGAATCTCTTCTGCTCGTTTTTAACTTTTTTGGTAACAACATAATTAAAAAGAAAAAGAAAAAAAATAGGAAAGACCATTTGGGTGTTGTAAAAAACCACTTGTATGTCGTTTTTACTTAAATTATACTTTTTTTTTGAACGGCAGATATCACACACGTTCCCGGGGTATCCAGGCTCCCACTCAAGGGTGCCACCCGACTAATCCCCGTCGACCACGACCCGGGCCCAATTAAGGGTACAACTAAGTGGCAGGCCCATGATCTGTATATCGCCACATGCACCACGGGGTTCGAACCCGGGTAGTCAGGGATACCATCCACTGACCCCCCAAGGATGTTACCTTACCACTGAGATAGACATATTTTGATACTTAAATTATACTTTGTATTGTTATTTTGTGTTTTATTATATTATGTCGATTATTTTATGCCCCCGTTTAGAAAATTTTCTGGATCCGTGTAGGCTAGTTTGTTTTGTTGTGAAATGCAATTTTTAACTATGAGATGTATGTTTTTTGATGCAGATCTGGTAATTCCCTGATGACAATCCTGAAGCAGTAATTTTATGTGAATTTAGGAAATGTGAACTTGTATTTGGACCTCTGTAGTTTTTTAGTCATTCAGAAATGGCTACTTTCTAGCAGTTGTGGAATGCTTCCCATTACCTTTTTAACAAATAATTGCACAAACATGTTATTAAAAAAAATGTGTATAAAAATCGGAGAACCCGTTTGATTTTGCGGGATTTGGATTTGAGGTGAAATCCCACAACCAACGGATTTAGAAATTCTTTGGAGATGAATTGTAATTCGAATTCAAATCCCATGGATTTCAATTGTTTTCATCGCTATGCTCTCGTTTATCAAAATCTGTCATAATTTCTCAGTTGTCTCCACACCTTATCAAAACATATAAATTATTTTTAAAACAGACAAAATTAAATTTTATTTCTAACTCCTACAAACCAAACAAGATTATAAAATAAAGAAATTCAATTTTGTTTCAAATCCTACAAATATTCCAAATCTTTCCACGAAATCTAAATTCCTCAAAAAACATTATGTCAAATCAAACGGGCGTAAAACCTTTATATTTTAGTGAAATACAAACGAGTACATCTAGAGATATCAAGTTCAACGTTCCAAATTCTACAAACATATCAAATATTCCAAATCTTTCCACGAAATCTAAGTTCCTCAAAAACATTCTGTCAAATCAAACGGGTGTAAAACCTTTATATTTTTAGCGAAATACATACGAGTACATTTAGAGATATCAAGTTCAATGGCACCCTATTAGCTTAGGCAGACAGTGATTTTGTGATGGATTCTGCTAGATGCTAACACTTTGCTGTATGAGTTCTTCTCCAATCTCCCACCTATGTTTACTTCTACCGAATGCTGTCGATCCTTGCGGGTTTCGTGTATCTCTCACAAGGGAGAGTTTTGTCCGATTCAAGTGTATTTAGTGATGGTTTGGATCATGACTTTGACATTTTGGCCTTAACCCTCTATTTGTAAGTGAAAAGCAATGAATCATGATTATTCAACTCGTTAAACGACAAGCTTCAAATCTAAAACAACGATAATGAAACGATAGAAAAAGAAAACGTACATGGTGTGTTCACGTAATTGGGAACTTCATCCATTAGTTCTGCAATGATGCATAACAAAGAAAGTGAACCGTTTGGTTTGCGGAATTTAGTGGGATTTAGGATTGTATTCCATTCAAACCCCATATTTGGTTAAAGGAATGTCCGGAAATTAAACTCCTACAAATATTGGGATTTTGTGTGTGGGGTGGGTGGGGGGGGAAGAAAAAGAATTCCCATGGGAATAATTGGTATTTCGCAAGATTTCATATGATTTGCTTGTAATAATATTTTAAAATATGTTATAAACACTTATTTAGTAATAATCAATTAATAAAAAGGTGATTTAACTATCTTTATAATTTCTTTTTATACAGAATGGAATTCAATTCTATTTCAAATCCTACATAACACACACACACATCAAAGATTCCTAATCTTTCCAAGAAACCCAAATTCTTCAAAAACATTCCGTCAAATCAAACGGGTACTGAAATTTGAAGAGAAAGGGTCAAAATTTACTGGTAGTTAAAAGAGAGGATTTTGAAGCAATAAATAACATGAAAACTCCCAAGAATTAACAGCAATTAATAAGAATTCATGCCCTCAAATTGTAAGGAAATGTGCAAGGAAGGTGAGAATTCAAGCCCTCAAAATGTAAAGAAATGTGCAAGGAAGATTCTTGCAAGTTAAAAGCCATATCAATTAACAGCAACTAATAAGGATGTAAGGAGATCTTCAACTAAAAAGATTTAGAATCAATACACAAATTAAAAGAAATATCATGTCCATAGGTGATAGGATGCATTTGCTACACGACGGGAGCGAGAATGAGATAGGTGGATGAAAGAATTGTGAAATGCTTTAGAGCTTTAATTTGACATGGGTAATTTAGTAATTTATCAATCTTGTCAACCTTCCTGATTTTTATTATACCTATTTTGGTGCGACAAAAAAAATGTATTTTTATCCCAATCAGTCATTTACCATTCTTATGCGGGCATCAAACTTGGGTTTTGTTCTATCATGTTTTGTACTGTCCTATCCTATCCCGATGACTTGAGATCATATGAGACCAGCCTGTTTCCTTGAGACCACAAAATAACAATGAACTTTCACCGCAGAACACGTGCCAGTACAAAAAAAGCACCCAACCTTCACAGCAAAAACACTGTGAAGGTTCAATGTGTTTTTGTGCTTCACAGCATGTGTTTTGCTGTAAAGGTTGGGTGTCTTTTTGTACCTTCATATGTTCAACTGTGAAGGTTCAGTGTTATTTTTTGGTATAAAGGGTCTCAAAGAAACAAGTGAAGGTACAAAGAGACTGAACCTTCATAGCATAACACGTGAAGGTATAAAAAAACACCCAACCTTCACAGCAAAACACTAAACATTGTGAAGGTTGTGAAGGTTCAGTGTGTTATTGTGCCTTCACACCTTCACAACTGGTCACATGGGTATCACGATAGTTGGTCTCACGAGAACTCAACCCCAATCCCGAGTTGACAACTGGTCATATGGGTCTCACGAACGCCAAGCAAGCATGAAAACCGTTGCTTCGCCATGAAATCCAACCTCGATATGGATGATCATAGCCATCACATACTACCGGCTGCATCTTTTTGTTGTTTATCCACAGCTAATTACTAATTCATTGAGCGAAGACTAAGAATATGTTTAGTAAACAGAACATGACGATGACATAACAAAAACCTGTTGTCCCACGTTTTGGTGGTTACTGAAAAACAAAAAAAATCATCCTACCAAAATAGATGGAAAAAAGATCAAGAATACAAAACATCGGTAAATTACTAAACTACCCATGTCAAATATTAACCTTAAAACCTTAAGCAATTCTTTCACCTGCCTACCTTCCTTTCACCCATCTGCTTACCAAACGCACCCTTAAGAAATTTAAATCATAGAAAATGGACAACACCATGGATGAAGTATAAACCATAACATTAGGCTATAAAGATAAAAGAAACCCATGATCAAAAGATAACCTTTTTTTCCCTCAAGAAGTGTACAAACTGTGGTGGCTTTACAAGAGACATATAACTCAATCAAACAACCAATATCTCATCTTTCTTTCATAACTTATGTTCTTATTTTTCCTAACTACTCTTTTCAACGATCGTTTCTTAATTCTCAACACCTAAACCATACAAAACACCGGCATACTTATCCAACGAACCACTAAAGAAACAATCTTTCAACTTCCTGAAAGTACAAGCGGTTAGCAAACTATCGGAACCAGCCTGATGACAAACACCAATTCTTTCAACCTCCAACAGTTCAGCCAACTTGTTCAACCCACCATGAAGACTATTGCAAAACTTCATCAAATGCTTAATATCAAAAATGGTAGGAAAATACATATTGATCAAACTAAAGAACCCACATTGTGTTTCAGGCAGATTCTCGCAAGTTAACACCTTCAACAAATACCCAAAATCATAACCACTATGAAAAGTAACCCAATAAACACCATCATTCAAAACAATGCCAGATGACATCAATAACTCACCGAATCTACATGCATCGATACCGTTTTCGTTGTTTTCCTTAAAATCAATACCACTTTGTCTCAAAAGCTCAACGGAATCATTTGCGAAAACATCATCATTCACATTGAATTCTCTGAAATTGAATTGCCAAATGCAATACTTATCTGTTCCACAAGTCGGTAGATTTCCTTGATCGTCGAAGAAAGTTAACCCTAATTGGATTAATTTGAGCATATCGACGTTGTCTTTTAACGTCTGGTAATGATAATCGTTACTGTTTTTGAAGTTTCCAACGGGACGAAGAACAATTCCTGGAAATTCGGTGTCCATTGCTACGTAGGGAAAATCATCAACGATGTCTCTGATCAATGCGAATTCTTCTTCGAGATTGTGATTCCATACCTCTCGGATCTGAATCGAATCGCCTTTTGATAAAAGCGACATTTCTCATAACAGGATTATCGAGTTTTGATCCAGATTTGTTGAATAGATGAATCAGACATGAAATTGAATGAAATCTCTTGCGAGTCGATCCGGATCTGAAGAATATACAAGTAAGCAGACATTATCAGTATAGAATGATTCGATAAATATGAAACGAAGTGAGCTAATGAAGTATGTAAACATGAATCGTTGAAAAAAAATGGAAAACCTTTGCGATGAAGATCGAATAATGAGGTAAATCAAAAATTAGGGTTTCCAAGGGGAAGAGAAGAAGGGGGGAATTTGGGTTTATTTTATTGGGTGAAGGCTGTGCCTGAGAGGGACCATTTCGATGACGTCATGGCCCACGAAAAGAAGGGGAAATTATAACAATATATATCGTATAATTTGGTCAAAATACAATGGAGTTTTTTTTTTTTTTTGTAAATAGGGAAAGCTTAGAGCTGTTTGGTAGTTGCTGAATGGTTTAGTGCAGAATGATTAAGTGGTCTGAATGATTAAAATGTTTTTATGATATAGTGTAAAATGAAATATGGTTGTTTGCTAATTGTTCATAATGAAATCATGGGTATTAATGGTTAAGGGAGAGTCAGGATACAAAATCATTAAGAGGATTTTGAAACCATTAAGAGACAACATTTTTTTTTTGCCAAACAAGATTTACCTCTTAGCGATTCAGAGGTTGTCTCTTAATGGAACCATTAAGAGGTAAACAAACAGCCCCTTAGTTGTCAAAGCGATGGAACGATTTTGCTCAAATGTAATATTGGTTTCGGTCACATTGGTGTTCTTGAAGGCAAGTTATGTATGGTGTTGGTTAAGGTTATCGACGACAAATTTTAAAATTCTTCATATTTTATATTTATTTTTATTGGTTATCAGTAAATCTTATGATATTTATTTGTAACTGTGAGTTTTCGGGTCAGTTTACACGTACCGACTAATCCCCCAGACGACCACGAATGGTCTGGAGTCATCGCAGGTGAACCTCCATGACCACAAGGGATTTGACAGTGCCTTGATTTGAACCTGACGTATATGAGATTTTTCACTATATACCTATAAGGGTTAACGAGTGCGGCACAATCCAAATGGTTAAATCTTATAATTATTGATAATGTAAATGATAAGTTGTCGGGTTATACTATAATAGAGTAATAGACAAAGGATCGTCTACGAAGAAAAATATTAAGGTGAGAAGGTAAGAATAGATTTGGACCCTTGATCACTTTTAATTTCAAACCCATCTATGAATCGTATTTGATAAGGGGATGGATCCAGTGCATTTCATCTTGGTGGGCATCTAATGGTGGAGATATTTTTTTACCCTTCTCACCATAACTTTCATTTTTACCGGAAACCGCACAAACCGTCAACACCGCACCGCACCGTAAACCGTGGTTTAGAACTTTCGCGGCGCGGTTTGCATTTTTACCAAAACACACTATGCGGTGTGGGTTTGAGTTATCAAACAGCGGTTCAAACCGTACCGCACCGTAAATTATTTATATATATATATATATATATATTTTTAATTTTATATATTACACACATATATGTATATATAAAATAATTGCAATATTTATATAATATGTATTTACGAATCAGACGTATTAAATATTTTTATTTTTTGGATTACGATCACGTTATCGTTGATTTTAAAGTGAAGTTTTGATCTTATAATTATTGAATTATAGGTGTAAAGTGTGTAAGGTATAAACCGCAATGCGGTGCCATTTAAAATGTGTGCGGTGCGGTTTGGAAAAATGCTTAAACCGCATATGCGGTGCGGTTTGCGGTTTTGCCCCAAACCGCACCGCAAACACCCCTATCTACTAATATATATATATATATATATAGTGGAAGGATATTTTGCAACCCTGAAAAAGGTTGCAACCCTTGCAACCCACATCTTAACCGTTGGATTCATGATCGACGGTTATTTTATTTTTATTTTTCTGTTTTTTTAATTAAAAATATTGGGCCCCATATCTATTGTAACCGCCGATCATGAATCCGACGGTTAAGATGTGGGTTGCAAGGTTTGCAACATTTTTAAGGGGTTGTTTTATTTGCAACCCTTAAAAATGTTGCAAACCTTGCAACCCACATCTTAACTGTCGGATTCATGATCGGCGGTAACAATAGATATGGGGCCCAATATTTTTAATTAAAAAAAACAGAAAAATAAAAATAAAATAACCGTCGATCATGAATCCAACGGTTAAGATGTGGGTTGCAAGGGTTGCAATCTTTTTCAGGATTGCAAAATATCCTTCCAATATATATATATATATATATAGGTAGTTTCATTTGGAAACCACCTTAATTTTGAAAACCATGGAAATCGTCGATTTATTGATTAAGTTTATGAAATTGTTTCATGGATTTGTAATATTTGATAAATTGTTTTATGTAATTCTTTTTTTGCTGAAATTGTTTCATATATTTGTGTATTTTATGTAAAAACGAAAAAGTTTAATCAGAATGAGAAAATGAATGAAACAATTTCATTTTTATATAAAAAACGCCAATATATGAAACAATTTCATCAACAAAATAATTATATGACACAATCTCATCAAATAAAATAATTTCATGAATTAGTTTCATTAATTTAACCAATGAAATTGACGGTTTCCACGGTTTATAAAATTATAGTGGTTTTCATTTGATCTCTCTCTCATATATATGTGAGAATAATTTGCAACCCATGCAAATTTTACAACCCCTGCAACCCATATTTTAACCGCTGGATTAGTGATAAGCGTTTATTTTATTTTTATGTCTTTTTAATTGAAAATATTGGACTCACATCTATTGTAACCGTCGATCATGAATTCAACGGTTAAGATGTTGGTTGTAAAAACTGCAAGTGTTCACCATACTAGAATAATGGTTGTCACACAAGCACGAGAAAGAGTAAGAAAAGATTAACAGAATTAAACACGAATAAACGTACTACTACGTCTACCAATTGTCATAACATTAGCAAACCAAGTACACTCACGTAAAATATCCTCATAATAACATTAGCTAAGTGTTATTATGAACATATAACACATAAGAGTTCTTGTTACCATCATCACAACATTTGATGAACATAACTTCCGTCGACTCTAAGACTAACCCATCTTAGACATTCTACCCAACTCACAAATCATTGCCTAACATACTCAGTCTAAGTCTAGACATCTTACATTCATGTCTAGTTCACTTAAATTAGAGCTCTGATACCAACTTGTAACACCCTAAAAATTGAGGTAATTTTGAAAATTGAAAATTGGGCAATATAACGTTTATAAATGGGGCAAACCACCCATAAAGGGTAAAAGCGTGAGCATTTACAAAGCCTGTAATAATGTATGGGGAAACGACAACAAACTAATCTAAACCACAACTAGCTAGATTACATAGGTTATCAACCCAATACCAAAATGAATAATTGTTTTAAATGCTAAAGCTTCCAAAATATCTATCCTCCAAAAATGCCCTCAAGAGATCACGCACTTCTCTCAACCCCTTGACGACCCGCCACTAAGGGAACCTGTTATACACATCATTTGAGAAAAAATGTTAGGCTTAAATTCTAGTGAGAACATACAGTTTACAAGAAAGATAGTAAGAAGAATTAAATGAAACATAAATAAACTGTTTTCGGCAACCGCCTGTGTAAATGGTTTGATAAGCACATAGTGACCTCCCGACCAAGACTTCATCTTGCGATGACGGGAAAACCCCGAATTCCAAGGATTGTGGCGAAACACAAAGTAAGCCACTTTCCAAGCTTTGAACTCACTATACTAGGATCAAGGCCACGAACACGTCGGCTCGTACTAAGAGTCTAAGATGTGGGAGAGGGCACCCAATGATCCCTAGTCATGCTCATTCACTAGGATTTACATTTACGACCCACGACTAGTATCCGGTCCCACATAACCGTACCAAGTTGTCCTCTAGGGTCCAATGTCTCAACTAGCTACATACGAGAGTTATCCCCAAATAATAAGTCGACTCTATATCTATGGATCCACTTGTAATAGTCTAAATTTGTCACAATAACACTTGTGACCAATTATAATCAAACATATAGTTCATAACATCATTATTTCCCAAATCACATTTTATGGTTAACTGTTGATAAGAAATACAAAACCCAAACATAACTCATAAGGCTATCTTTCCATTTTCAAAGATGTTTCCATACCAAGTAAACCTTTCAAGTGTAAAAACCATTTTAATGATATATGGATTTCCCCAAGATTAAACCATTTATTCCTTTTTTACAAAATAACACTTTCACCCAAATACCCATAATATGCTTAAAACATAAATCTTGGCTAAAAGCCATAGGTTGAACATTTACTAATTGGACACATGAAAACATTCATATTTATAGTTCCAAGACATGAAATACTTCTTTATTTTACAAAATGGTAAGAAACCCTAAAAATCTCCAAAATACCAAGTTAGGTCAAAATCTCATCAGAATTAAAATGTAAACAATGAGATATCTAGAAGTCAAAATACATTTTGATGTGCATAAAGTTTGATAAAAATGAAGTATGAACTCACAATGGTTATAATGTCGAAACCCTAGAATCTCTAGTTGGAAGGGATGATGAAAGCTCTTGAGAGTGGATGATCTTCACCAAAGGCTCCTTAAATTTACCTAGACAAACACCATTAATGAGAAGGAGGGAGGTTGGTGAAGGAAAGACCTAGGTTTTGGGACTTACCAACACTGCAGATAAAATCGCCTAGCTCCCCAAGAAATCAGATAAAAAAAACTAATTTCAGAGTTGATTCTAATAAACACACGGACCCCGCTCGCGATAGTGACATTGTCACTATCGCGGGGCACAATCGCGCCATTTGTACTGAGAGTTAGGGGTGCTCACGGGTTGGGTTGGCCGGGTTGAAGGCACTTTAACAACCCAACCCAATCGTTGCGGTTTGAAAATTCTCAACCCAACCCAACCCAATCAAAAGTGCAACCCAACCCAACCCAAATCGTGCGGGTTGGGTTGGGTTGGCGGGTTGGTCGGTTTGAAACATTCATTAATTATTTCATAAATTACATACCTGTTGCTGCTGCCTGCCGCCAGATACCGCCGCCTGCCACCCCAACTGCCGCCATCCGCTGCCACCTTTCACCAAATTGTACAAATTGCAATAATATGTTGAATAAAACAAGTATCAAGCTTACTTAAATAAAAATACAAACGCAAATGTTTACGGTTTTATCTTCTTGTGGTTCTTCTTTGATCTTTTTGTCAACATCAATTGGTGTAGCGCTTTGATCAATAGGTGTAGCACTTTGATCCATTGAGAATTAGAGTCTATATGTAATTGAAAATAACACCTAAATTATAGCAAGAAATTAGAGGTTGTAAATATATGGAAAACAAAGCAGAAATGTACAAGTATAACTCACTGTTCTGTCAATTATTTTGAGCCATTGCAACTCACTGTTCTGTCAAGTATAACTCTGGACAACAAGGGAGCAACTGCAGATACATAGAAGAAAGCAGAAAATTCGATAGCACCAGTCGCGGAGTTTTCATCTTGTTAACGGATTACCAAATTTCTGTTCCAAATTAACCATGAAAATCCAATATGTATGAATTATAATAGTCTAGTAAACAACATTTATGTGAGTTTACCTACTAATTGTTAACAAGGGAGTGCCTTCGGTGATGGTCTTATCACAGTAAAACTGAATTTGTTTTGATCCCATTCTTGGTTGCTTCGCGGTTGGTAAATGCTTCATCTAAACAAGGGATTTAGAACCGTGAATTTCACTCAAAGATTGGTCAGAGTGATGAGTGATAAAAAAAATGACGCTTACCTCACTTTGTTGTTGAAAGGAGCATACTCGGTTTTCTTTTGAGCCCTTGTGCCAAAATAATATACAACTCAGTAGAAGCTAAAATAATGCAATATATTTATGGTTGATGAAAAGCTAGGTTCAATGATGTTATGAAAGGGATTAGGAATAACCTTCGTAAAAACAGAAGGCCTAGGCCTATTTAATTGAGAACCAGAATCCTGTTTAAGTTCCGATGCCAACGAGAGCTACAAATCACAAAAAGGATGGTGAACATCTTGAAATGTTCTAGATGCAACCTTACAGCAGAGTAGCAGACCAATAAGACGATTGTGATAAATAGTGAACAAATGAACATCATGGTGGCCAACTGTTTTCTGAAACACAAACTCCCCAGGACCATGAAGGTTGCAACGATTTCGTTTGAGGGTTGTTTTTATGTTATAATTACATACTTGTTCCCTTATTTCGTAGTAACTGAAGGGAATGTTAGACATTAGACAAATAGTCAAACAATTATCTAAAACTATCTTGCCCAGTTAAGTATTACAATGTTCATAGGATAGGAGCACTTCGTAATTTATGGAACTTACGAAGTACAGATGTCTGAAAGGCTCGTTCATCCCAAAACAGAAGGGTATTCAATATTGTGAGGGGTTATATAATAGGAATCGACAAAAATTCAACAGGGATGAACATTTACACCAAAAGAAAACGATTGAACGAACCCTAGGGTTTGAATCTGGAAACGATTGAACGAAACCTAGTGTCGATTTGGTGAAGGCGCTGAAAGTTACCTACGATTTGTCCCGTCGATCATGCGATTTGAAGTTTTGAACTGAAGAAATCAAGAAAGCCAGCGGCGCTGCTGCTAGGTCGAAGTCTCGAACTCGAAGAGAAGAACTGAAGAATAAACTGATGAAATGTAAAAAAAAAACCAGAAGGCCGCTTATATTTTAGACGGGTTATCGGGTTGGGTCGGTTTGGCTTGGGCCCAAACCATTTCCAACCCATTAAATACGGTTTGATCTAAAATTGTATTGGTTATATCACGGTTTGATGCGGTTTACGTTTTTTGCGGGTTGGGTTGGACGGGTTGGTCGGAAATTTGAGCACCCCTACTGAGAGTCGTATGGCTTCCGCGATAGTGCCCTGGCGATAGTGACACTGTCACTATCGCGTGGCACAATCGCGCCATAGGTACCGAAACCAAAAAATCCAAGATTTCAAACCCGTGACTTACGTGACGACGAAAAGGGAATAGGTAACAAAGAATAAGAGTATAACAATACGAATAATTGACGAAAAATTCATACAAGTTGGGAATCTATACTTACACAGAAAATACGGGTGTTACAATGCGGTCGTGCCACTACTGCGTTCCTTTGTCATAATGTAAAAAAATATAGAGTCGTGAAAATTGTCACCGTATCAATTTGTTGTGTGACACCATATACATTTTGAAACTAAAATGAGGACACACGTTTCCCTTTGTAGAGTTGGTTTGCAAGGCTTTTCTTTCACCCCATACCCGAATTCGGGTTTTGTTAGTGTCATTTTCTTAGTGGTGTTAGGTTAGAGGTATTAAGCACTAATCAATGTAATTGTATATAACATCAACTTTTTGTTTTCGTATAATATAACAGGCACATTCCCTATATGCCTAAATTTTAATTACAGGTTAAACCGGGGGAATGAAAATACATTCCCCTGTAATTTTCATTTTCATTCATTTGCTTGAACCAAACATCCCCTTAGTCATTAGCTTTTAATTTCACATTTATTATGTTCTAAAAGAACTTGCAATAAAAAAGTTGAACACAATACCTCACATATGACAAACAATAAACTAACCACCAAACCAATATTGATTTTGTGAAAAATATCCATATATTTGTTTCTTATAGTCAAATAGTGTCATAATTTGTCTCTCATACTCTAAACAACGTAAGAGGAAGAGGAGCAAATATGGTTGGTGTACAACTTACGGGCTTCTTAGCCAAAAGAGAGAAATACGAAAAACGCATGCCTTATTTGATACCTAACCGGATGCCTTATCGTTTTCTTTACAACCCCTTATAGAAAAGAGCAGAATTAAACAAGACGGAATGATAAAAAACAAGAAAAAACCAATAATTTCAATATTCATAAAAATACATTAACATTTAACATAAAGCATGTTTACGTTACGCTTTTTATGCCCCATATCAGATTTGAAATGAAAACTAACAAATACGACATGAATACAAAGTTACCGGAAGTTAAAAAAAGCCGATTAACGTTATGCGTGACTGATTTAGATAGAATAAAATATACAAAGGAAAAACGTACAACAATTAAAAGTAGAAGGACCAAAAGTTAAAATTTACGGAGTTTAAATACAACTAGGGTTTTAGAGTTCTACGAGCAGAGCCGTCCTGCCTTTGTTTCTTTGATTTTGCAGCAGCAGGTATTCATCAATCTCTCTCTCCATCTCTAAATTTCTTTTCAATCTTCTATGGTAATTCATCGTTTGTACATACGTTATAGCGTTGGATAATGCAGCATTTCTGATGTTTTTTCATTGATTGTTAGAAGAAATCAAGCATAATCTGTTTTTAGTTTTATATAGTGTACGAATTTGTTTGTTTCCTGATAGTGATTTCAATTTTCTTCAGAATTGTAAGAATAGTGGTTGAAAACAGTTTGATCCTTAGTTTATCTGATGTTTCGATCTGAATGTATCGATAAATTTGGGAAATTGATTGTTTTCTTCTGGTTAATGTCCTTCGATTCGTTTGAGTTCATGAATAAATTGGATGTGTAGTCGTTACACAGTTTTCAGAGAAGCTGTAGGCATATATGGCTTTGATATGTGTGTTGAAGTCGTTATCGAGCTTATTTTGAAGATAGTGTATCAATTTGTATTGGATTAGTTGAAGCATTGAGGGGATAGAATGACTGATGATGCGAGTACTTCTGTTTTAACATTGTTTCTGCTAGGATAAGATAATCAACTAAAAGCAGATGCTTATTACGGATTTAAACTTTATACATCTTCCAAGGAAGATAGAACAAAATTTGAGTTGCATCAGCAAAGAAACAATGTTAGTGTAAATGCCTTTTTGTGTAGCGTTATGTTGTTGTTTTTGTGTTTAATGCCTCTTGTTTTGCTTTGTTCTTTTGCTGAATTTATCTTGTGACGATTTTATATACTGGTGGCAATTGAAGCATTGTGTGTACAGCTTTCTAATGCAAATTAGTATATGACACACTAAAGTATCAAAGCCATGATATGATTAGTGAGCTGTAAGCAACAGGTGGTTTGGGGGTTTTACTGATTTTTTCAATTAAATGCAAGTTAATGGGTAGCAGTTCATCAAACTATATTATAGCTTGATTATACATGTGTGGAACAACTTGAAATTGCATGATTTTGTAAGTTGCTTATGAATTATTAATTTTTATCATAATGTTCCTTTGGCTGACATGATTTCTTCTCTCTCGTTTGGACAGATTGACTCGAAGATTTTGATCAACAGAAAATATGGCAGGGTATGACTGTGATCTCTTTTTATGTAGTATCATGATACATGCCTATGAGTGAAAAGGTTACTATATCATTTAATATGGCTAGTCCTGATTTGGGCTCTATAATACTTGTGATGCCCCTTAAATACAATCACGGCATTTTATCCTCTACACAAATACTGTCGTCGTTTATAGTCATACCATTGGGTTTTTAGCGAAAAATGGTGATACGAACCCATAAACTTATTTTCTTATTGATTTATTTTCTTTTTGTTTCTTACGAGTTTTATGGTCTTTAAAACATTTAAGTGGTGTTTGTTTTGGTTTGGATAAGTTTAAATGGTTTGGATCTCTGAGACTCTGACAATGTGTCACTCAGATTTCTACGAAGAAGACTTGCAAACAAGTCATTTAATCGTTAAGGGTTCTTAATCTGATTGAACCAACTAAACCAGGACTTGTTCAGTTGTTTGTAAATTAGTAGTAGACATACAAATAGTCTATTAATTTGAGCTTCACTTGGCATCCAACCATGGTGCACTTTTTCAATATCCTACATATATTCTTCTTTTTGTCTTAAGATAGACACCCAACATTTTTTACTGTTTTCTTACGTCCTCATCAATTTTTTGCTTTTACAGTGAAGAAGCTGTTGTTCCTGTTGAGGCACCCGCCCCTGCTCCTGCTCTTGGTGAGCCCATGGACATCATGACCGCTCTGCAACTTGTGCTGAGAAAATCACTCGCTCATGGTGGTCTTGTGCGTGGACTTCACGAGGCTGCAAAGGTGATCGAGAAGCATGCCGCTCAACTTTGTGTGTTGGCTGAGGATTGTAACCAGCCAGACTATCAAAAGCTGGTCAAAGCACTATGTGCTGACCATAACGTGAGCTTGGTAACTGTTCCCAGTG
This sequence comes from Arctium minus, assembly GCA_954870635.1. Taxonomy (NCBI): domain Eukaryota; kingdom Viridiplantae; phylum Streptophyta; class Magnoliopsida; order Asterales; family Asteraceae; genus Arctium; species Arctium minus. Next base: position 3,973,397 of record OX941091.1, read on the forward strand.
CAAAGACCCTTGGCGAGTGGGCTGGCGTAAGTCTCTTAACACTCCATTCTTTTCAAAAATTTCTTAAGAATCATTATAATTTATGTGATTCGACCTTTTTTAAACCAAACCAAGTGAACCCAAAATATCCCAAAGCAGGGTTTGGGGTGGGAAATGTAGGTGGGTGAAAGAACGGTGGAAGATTTTTAGAGTTTTAATTTGGCATGGGTAGTTTAGTAATTTACCAAGCTTGTCAATCTTTCTGGTTTTTCTTCCACCTATTTTGGTGGGACAAAAAAATGCACTTTTATCCCCCAAAGTCTTGTTCTGTCCCAATCTAATGCGTGAAACATAGGACAACGTTTTTTTATTCAGTCCTGTTTCGCATATGAAACACACCCTAAGAACTCCTACCCGAGGTCATTTTATCATGATTTCAAGGTTGTCATGATCATCCTCAACTGTTGACCCTTTGGAATATGTGTAATGGTTTTTATGGTTTGATGCTCTACAATGTCTTTATAAAGTGGTTTGATTAAATTGTATTGTTACAGTTATGCAAGATTGACTCGGAAGGCAAGGCAAGGAAGGTCGTGGGTTGCTCGTGCCTTGTTGTGAAGGTACACTTTTTGGGTCGAAAACGTCGAAATTGATTGTGTACGTGTATGGTCGTGCCTTTATTTAAACTTTGTTAAAATTTGCAGGATTATGGGGAGGAATCTGAAGGGCTTCACATTGTTCAGGAGTATGTGAAGTCTCACTAAATGTAACGATATTACTCTTCTTGTTGGGACCTCAATGAATTTTGGAACCATGGATCTTGCTAAATTTAGATTGTTTCAGTAAAAACCCTTGTCAAAACTCATTAGATTTTTAATTATGAAATCTTTTGGTTTTTGTTTTGTTTTTATGTTTTGAGATGCTTGGGTTATTATGCCATGTTGAGTTATAATGCGTCTTGTTGTTCTGTTATAAAATATATATTTCACATAAAATGAAAAAAAATACGTCAAAATGTGATAAAATTTGTTATAATTTTTATTTAGGGCAATTCCAGTTAGTGTTTAAGAAGAAGGATCGGGTTATAGTGAGAAGGTAAGAAGGGATCTGAACCCTTGATCATTTATAATCTCAAACCAATCCATTAATCGTGTTTGATGCAGAGATTGATGTCTATAACTTTTATTTAAAGACAAATACCTGATTCTGATAATATTAATTTTCTGCTTAAAATGGATTGAATTATGTGGTAGATCTTAATCCTACCATAATATTTATATATGGTTATGATTCTAATAGTTGCATACCCATTTCGTGCGAGCAAGAAAACTCGCGTGTACAGAGGGTCGTGAAAAGTGTTAGCGTATCAACTTATGTAGTGCATATGATGGCATAGGGTCGTGAAAAATGTTGACGTATCAACTTATGTAGTGCATATGATGGCATGGGTTACCGCTTCGTTCCCCTGTCGTCGTGTAAAAAATTATAGGGTCGTGAAAAGTGTAAGCGTATCAACTTGTTGTGTACTACCATATATATTTTGAAACTACCATGAAAGCATAAGTTTCTTTTGGTAGAGTTGGTTTACAAGGTTTTTTTTTTTCCATCCTAGACCCAAGTTCGAATCTCGTTAGTGTTATTTTATTAGTTTTAGCTTTTAATTTCAGATTTTTCATGTGTTGCAACCGAATGATGGTTCCACTTATACCGTCTCCCTGTTTTGCTGATGTGTCGGGCATAGGCCTCACAATCTGGTTTATATGAGTTCAAATTTGAAGCAAAAAATTAGGAACGCCACATCGCAAATATATGTTATCAAACTTAATTATGTCATTCAGACGTATGGAATGGATATAAACACCATGAACATACCCAGTAAGCTATTGGCATCATCTACATTAGGAAAACCGGTAACAGATTGCTGCCCACTGCCTGATCATCGTGCGAGTGCAATCGGAATCTTGTCTTTTCATGCATCAGCTTGAGTACCGACCCATAAGTAATCTAGCATATATACAGTTGCAAGAAATGAACATAAAAGGGTAACATATTAGGTCCAACAAATAATCATGAAACAATTTAAATCTGGCTCTCTGTCTTATTCACCGTTTACTAATTTATATTCTAAAAAGGGCAAATTGCATGAAAATGCATCTCACCTTGATATGATTCCTATTTTGTGAAACATAGCTCCACAAAATTTATTTTATCTCAAGCATTTTGACCAAAGTACCGACCAATGTATGTTGCATTTTCACACATTCTTGTATGTAAACAAGGTACCTAAATGTTTGAGATATCACATCTGAGGAAGTACCAAAATGAAAGTAAGAATTGGACCAAAGTAAGTTGTTTTTTCATGCAATTTATCCTTCTAAAAATAAATACCCTAAACTCTAAAGATTCTTAAGCATATATTTTCTATTATGGTTTGAAAACTCAAACATAAAGTGCTAAACTGTAACAAACATGTTTCGGAGACCGGTGATCCATCGTGAATCCTAAGGACTTCGTTTCTTAAAAAGCAACCAAGAAACAACTTACTATAACAAAGAAAACTAACAAAAGTTTACTCATTTCCCAAGCAGTCCTCAATGCAATATCAGGTACAAAAGTACCAATTAAGCAAGCTAACTCCTACTCATTTTGCTAGTCTTATCAAAACAATATCTACATACACAAATCTAAAACACTAGGAGGCCGTTTACCAAACACTAACAGGGTAAGCGTTTACCAGCTCACTTCCCTTATCGGGTAAGCATAGCAAGGTCCTAGAATCTTACCCAATAAGAGGAATGGCAATTGGCAACAATCTTACCCGGTAAGTGAGGAGAATGATGTTCAAAACAACTCCCTGCATATTTATATACGACACACTCACATTTGGTGAGGTTTGAACCCTTTGACCTCTAGGGAGGTTGGGACCATGGTGTCCCATCACAATGCTTCACAGGGTCGTCCCAATCTTTTTGGAGTCCCTGTTACATGCATACTAAAACTATAGAAAATTGCATGAAATGAGTAATAGACAAAATAAAATATCAAGTTTCATATCATATTAAAAAAATCTTACAAATTAAAACAACAAAAATGTTTAAAAATGACAAAAGTGAGAAGAATATCAAAGAGTTGTTTTTGTTTTTGAGCAAATTATGAAATTAAATACTAGTTTTTGATTTTGAAAGAAATTAGATATGTCTTTGATGAGGTGGGTTTACAGGTTGGGCTATATATATCCGGGCCGAAAAAGCGCAAGTAAGATTGGGCCCCAAAATATTGGGGGCCCTGTTTTAACATGCTAATCGACGGCCTTGCCGCTTCATGGTGCTGTCGTAGTGGAATTCTTTTAGTTCATTGACGGTGCCCACATGTTTTTTTTGCTTTCTATGATGCTTATTTTGAGTAACACATGTTATAATGTAGTTGATGAGCTTTATAAATATTGTTCAATTTCTTGGCATAAAGCAGACTTTGTATCATTGATCCCAGAAACAGCCGCTCTACTCTTTGGTTTGGGGTAGAGATCAGGTGTGCGTATAGCCGTACATCTCACCCCCTAGACCATACTTTCGAGTGGTATGTACTGGGTCGGGTTGGTTTGTTACCATTGATCCCTATTTTCCGTTTTAAGAATAAAACGGCTCATGTGCAATTGTGCATGATGCAGGAAGTGATAAATGAAGACGATGAACTGCTAAAGAATCTCAAAGCAGAGTGGGGGAATGGGATCTTTGATGCAGTGGTTGCCGCATTCAAGGAGATGAACGAATACAACCCGAGTGGCCGATACGTGATCAACGAGCTTTGGAACTTCAAAGATAATCGAAAAGCCACATTGAAGGAAGTGATTAGCTACATTTTGAAGAATCTCAAGAGCTTGAAGCGCAAGAGATGATAAGGTTTGTATTTCGCCATTTGCCACCATGTTTTCTGTCTAAATTATGTTTTCTTTGTTTCCAAGGCTCATACATTTCCCACCATCTGCACCACATTATAATTATTTCTTGAAATTAAAATAATATTACTCGAGATTTAGCCATATGATAACGAACCGATAGAAAAAGAAAACATACATGGTGTGTTCACGTAATCGGGAACTTAATCCATTAGTTCTGCAATGACGCACATAACAAGGAAAGTGAACCGTTTGGTTTGCGAAATTTGGTGGGATTTAGGATTGGATTTCATTCAAATCCCACGTTAGGTTTAAAGGAAGTTTGTAATTAAAATCATACAAACATTGGAAAAAGAAAAATAAATCCCATGGGGATAGTTAGTATTTCGCGAGATTTCTTGTGATTTGCTTGTAATAATATTTTAGAATATGTTATAAACACTTGTGTTGTAATAATCGATTAATAAAACGGTAATTTAATTATCTTTACAATTTGTTTTTATAAAGAATTGAATTCAATTCTATTCCAAATCCTAGAAACAAAACACACCAAAGATTCCAAAACTTTCCAGGAAACCCAATTCTTCAAAAACATTCCGTCAAACCAAACAAGCACTGAAATTTGAAGAGAAGGGGTCAAAATTTACTGGTAGTTAAAAGAGAGGATTTTGAAGCAATAAATAACATGAAAACTCCCAACAAAACATGAGAATTTATACCCTCAAATTGTAAAGAAATGTGCAAGGAAGATTCTTGCAAGTTAAAAGCCATATCAATTAAAAGCAATCAATAAGGATGCAAGGAGATGTTCAACTAAATGGATTAGAATCAATACACAAGTTAAAAGAAAGATCAGGTCCATAGGATGCATTTGCTACACGAATGGAACGAGCAAGAATGAGGTAAGTGGATGAAAGAATTCTAAAAGGATTTAAATTGATATAGATAAGTTAGTAATTTACCAATCTTGTCCATCTTCCTAATTTTTATAACACATATTTTGGTGTGACAAAAAAAATGTAATTTTGTCCCTAATAGTCATTTACCATTCTAATGTGGCGTCAAAGATAGGACAAGTTTGTTCTATCATGTTATGTCCTATCATATCCTATCCCAGGGACTTGGAATCATGTGAAACCAACATGTTTTCTTGAGACCCTTTATACCACAAAATAACACTGAACCTTCACAGCAAAACACGTGAAGGTACAAAAAACACCCAACCTTCACAACAAAATACTATCAAGGTACAAAAAGCCACCCAACCTTCACAGTAAAACACTGTGAAAGTACAAAAAGACACCCAACCTTTACATCAAAAAAACTGTGAAGGTTGTGAAGGTTTAATGTGTTTATTGTGCCTTCACAGTTGGTCATATGGGTCTCACAGAAACAGGCTGGTCTCAAGAGAAATCAACCCCCATCCCGAGTTCACAGTTGGTCGCATGGGTCTCATGAAAATTGAAAACAGACTTGTCTCACAAGAACTCAACCCCCATCCCAAGTAATCATCACCAACTGAAGGGAGGTCCAAAAGAGCCACAACTCACACCACAACAAGATATTGAAAAGGACTTGCTCAATTTAGATGCCAGAATTTTATATCTACTAAATAAAGCTCTATATCTGGCATCATCACTAAATTTGAAAGAAATATAACATGTTGGTTTCACATATGCATATGTTACCAAAGAATCTTGATTACACTATTAATACTATGTTATTGAATCAACAAAGAAAGATGGAAAACAATCAACAAAAAGATACATACCCGTGAAACGAACGCCAAGCAAGCATGAAAACCGTTGCTTCGCCATGAAATCCAACCTCGATATGGATGATCATAGCCATCACATACTACCTGCTGCATCTTTTTTGTTGCTTATCCGCAACTTATTACTAATTCATTGAGCGAACGCTAAGAATATGTTTAGTAAACAAAACATGACATAACAAAAACATGTTGTCCCACGTTTGGTGGTCACTGAAAAACAAAAAAATCGTCCCACCAAAACAGATGGAACAAAGATCAAGAATATGAAACAAGATTGGTAAATTACTAAACTACCCATGTCAAATATTAGCCTTAAAACCTTGAGCAATTCTTTTAAATTTTACCTGCCTTCCTCGCTTTCACCCGTCTGCATACCAAACGCACCCTTAAGGAATCTAAATCATAGAAAATGGACAACACCATGGATGAAGTAGAAACCATAACATTAGGCTATAAATATAAAAGAAACCCATGATCAAAAGATAACCTTTTTTTCCCTCAATAAGTGTACAAACTGTGGTGCCTTTACAACACACATATAACTCAATCAAACAACCAATATCTCATCTTTCTTTCATAAATTTATACTTTTATTTTTCCTAACTACTCTTTTCAACTATCGTTTCTTAATTCTCAACACCTAGACCATACAAAACACCGGCATACTTCTCCAACGAACCACTAAAGAAACAATCTTTCAACTTTCTGAAACTACAAGCAGTAAGCAAACTATCAGAACCAGCCTGATGACAAACGCCAATTCTTTCAACCTCCAACAGTTCAGCCAACTTGTTCAACCCACCATGAAGACTATTGCAAAACTTCATCAAATGCTTAATATCAAAAATTGTAGGGAAATACATATTGATCAAACTAAAGAACCCGCATTGTGTTTCAGGCAGATTCTGGCAAGTTAACACCTTCAACAAATACCCAAAATCATAACCACTATGAAAAGTAACCCAATAAACACCATCATTCAAAACAATCCCAGATGACATCAATAACTCACCGAATCTACATGCATCGATACCGTTTTCGTTGTTTTCTTTAAAATCAATACCACTTTGTCTCAAAAGCTCAACGGAATCATTTGCGAAAACATCATCATTCACATTGAATTCTCTGAAATTGAATTGCCAAATGCAACACTTATCTGTTCCGCAAGTCGGTAGATTTCCTTGATCGTCGAAGAAAGTTAACCCTAATTGGATCAATTTGAGCATATCGACGTTGTCTTTTAACGTCTGGTAATGATAATCGTTACTGTTTTTGAAATTTCCAACGGGACGAAGAACAATTCCTGGAAATTCGGTGTCCATTGCTACGTAAGGAAAATCATCAACGAGGCCTCTGATCAATGCGAATTCTTCTTCGAGATTGTGATTCCATACCTCTCGGATCTGAATCGAATCGCCTTTTGATAAAAGCGACATTTCTCATAACAGGATTATCGAATTTTGATCCAGATTTGTTGAATTGATGAATCAGACATGAAATTGAAGGAAATCGATTGCGAGTTGATCCAGATCTGAAGAATATACAAGTAAGCAGACATTATCAGTATAGAATGATCCGATAAATATGAAATGAAGTGAGATTAGGAAGTATGTAAACATGAATTGTTGAAAAAAAATGCAAAACCTTTGCGATGAAGATCGAATAATGAGGTAAATCAGAAATTAGGGTTTCGAAGGGGAAGAGAAAAGGGGAAATTTGGGTTTTATTTTATTGAGTGAAGGCTGTGCTGAGAGGGACCATTTGCCATGGATTCATGGCCCACGAAAAGAAGGGGAAATGGCAACATATTTGGCAAGATACAATGGATTTTGTTTTCAATTTTTTGATTTAATTTAAAAATATAATGTAAAGCTCGGTGGATGTTTGGGATTTGCTTATTTGGAGTGTTTTTTTAGCTTATTACGGTGTGGTACTGGATATAAGCATATTTTAGTGTTTGGATAAAGAAAAAACAAAAGTGCTTATAGCAGTGTCAAACCGGAGATAAACATTTTTTCATAAGTCATTTGGTTCTAACTTATCAACTTATTTGAAAAGTGCTTATGATTTTTTTGTTTATTTTATATGTATAAGCAATCTCAAACATCCTTAAATAACAACTTATTAGCTTATTATGTTTTGGTACCACAATAAGTTAATCCAAACACTTTTTAAAAAACTCCGGTTTAGCACCGCATAAGTTGATAAGCACTTTTCAAAATAAGCATAAGTTGTTTTAAATAAGCAATCCCAAACACCCCCTCAGTTGACAAAGGAATGGAACGATTTTGCTCAAATGCAAGATTGGTTTCGGGTTTGACCCCCTCGGTGTGCGGGCGGGCTAGGCTCGGTCGTGGAGTAAGCGAAAAAAAATCCGTTCACTTTGGTGTTCTTGAAGGCAGGTTATGTATGGGGTTGGTTGGGGTTGTCGGCGACAACTTTTAAAATTCTTTATATTTTTTTATTGGTTATCAGTAAGTCTTGGAATTATTGATAACGTGAATGATAAGTTGTCGGGTTATACTACAAGGGTTGGGTTTCGGTGAGAAGGGTAAGAAGGGATCTCCCCCCATGGATGCAAATTAGGATGAGACATGTCGAGATGAGATGGACCAAATCAATTATCGTATCAAACGTGATTCATGGGTGGGTATGAAATTAAAAGTGATCAAGGGTTCAGATCATTTCTTACCTTTTCACTTACCTTTTTTTTCCTCACACGATCATTCGTCTATACATATATGTATAGAGGGATGTTATTATGTTAACCCATTAAAAGTTGTTAACTTTACAAACTATCAATATATCATTGACCAATTAAAATTCATTTTCATTTGTGTTTGGTTTAAACTTGTGCAATAAATGTGTGATGTAAGATCCCACATTGGTTGGGAGGGGAACGAAAGTTACCTTATAAAGGACTGAATACCTCATCTGCCAGACACGTTATAAAATCGTGAGTTCAGGTTTGTGGACAAAACGGACAATATCTGGTACGGTTAGCGTGGGCTGTTACAAATGGTATCAGAGCCGGGAGTCGGACTAGTGTGTCAATGAGGACGTTGGGCTCCCAATGGGGTGGATTGTAAGATCCCACATTGGTTGGGAAGGGGAACAAAAGTTACCTTATAATGGACTGGATACCTCTTCTACCAGTCGTGTTTTAAAACCGTGAGTCCAGGTTTGTGGACAAAGCGGACAATATCTGATACGGTTAGCCTGGGCTGTTACATGTGAGGGTATGATAGGAATTTCATTCATTTAATTTTTTGGTAGCCATATTAATGAGAAGTTACAAAACAACTTGATCCACAATTGTAGTTGTAATTGTGTTTCAAATATGTGTTTACATTTTAATATTTAATAAGAAGACACAAGTTTCTCTTGGTGGAGTTGGTTAGCAAGACTTTCTTCCACTCAGACCCAAATTCGAGTTCTGTTAGTATCATTTTCTTAGTTTTTAACTTTTAATTTCAGGTTTATTATGTTATAAACAAATGCAATAAAAAAGTTGAACGATGAACACAATACCTCATATATGAAAAACAATGAATTAACCACCAAACCAATATTGATTGTGTAAAAAATATTCATATATTTGTTTCTTATAGTCAAATGGTGTCACCATTTGTCTCCCATACTCAAAAACAACGTAAGAGGAAGAGAAACCATATAAGGTTGGCATACAACTTATGGGCTTCTTAGCCAAAAGAAAAACACGAAAAATATGCTTTCCTTGATACCTAACTCGCTAAGGCGCTAACCAGATGCCTTATCTTTTAATTTACAATCCCTAATAGAAAAGAGAAGAATTAAACAAAACAGAACAATAAATAACAAGAAAAAATCAGTAATATCAATATTCATAAAATCCGTGAACATTTAACACAAAGCATGTTTACGACACGGATACAAAGTAATGAAAACTAACAAATACGACACGGATACAAAGTTATCCGAAGTTAAAAATAGCCGATTAACGTTATGCGTGACTGATTTGGAAAGAATAAAATGTACAAAGGAAAAATGTACAACAATTAAAAGTAGAAGGACTAAAAGTTAAAATTCACGGAGTTTAAATACAACTAGGGTTTTATATTTCCGTACCCTTTATAATCTCTCAAAGTTCTACGAGCAGAGCCGTCCTGCCTTTGTTTCTTTGATTTTGCAGCAGCAGGTATTCATCAGTCTCTCTCTCTCTCTAAATTTCTTTTCAATCTTCCATTGTAACTCATCGTATGTACATGTGTTTACATTATAGCCCTGAATAATGCAGCATTTCTGATGTTTTTTCGTTGATTGTTAGAAGAAATCAAGCATAATCTGTTTTTAGTTTTATATAGTGTACGAATTTGTTTGTTTCCTGATAGTGATTTCAATTTTCTTCAGAATTGTAAGAATAGTGGTTGAAAACAGTTTGATCCTTAGTTTATCTGATGTTTCGATCTGAATGTATCGATAAATTTGGGAAATTGATTGTTTTCTTCTGGTTAATGTCCTTCGATTCGTTTGAGTTCATGAATAAATTGGATGTGTAGTCGTTACACAGTTTTCAGAGAAGTTGTAGGCATATATGGCTTTGATATGTGTGTTGAAGTCGTTATCGAGCTTATTTTGAAGATAGTGTATCAATTTGTATTGGATTAGTTGAAGCATTGAGGGGATAGAATGACTGATGATGCGAGTACTTCTGTTTTAACATTGTTTCTGCTAGGATAAGATAATCAACTAAAAGCAGATGCTTATTACGGATTTAAACTTTATACATCTTCCAAGGAAGATAGAACAAAATTTGAGTTGCATCAGCAAAGAAACAATGTTAGTGTAAATGCCTTTTTGTGTAGCGTTATGTTGTTGTTTTTGTGTTTAATGCCTCTCGTTTTGCTTTGTTCTTTTGCTGAATTTATCTTGTGACGATTTTATATACTGGTGGCAATTGAAGTATCGTGTGTACAGCTTTCTAATGGAAATTAGTATATGACACAGTAAAGTATCAAAGCCATTATATGATTAGCGAAACAGGTGGTTTGGGGGGGTTTCTGATTTTTTCGATTAAATGCAAGTTTAATGGGTAGCAGTTCATCAAACTATATTATAGCTTGATTATACATGTGTGGAATAACTTGAAATTGCATGATTTTTTAAGTTGCTTATGAATTATGAATTTTTATCATAATGTTCCTTTGGCTGACATGATTTATTCTCACTCTTTTGGACAGATTGACTCGAAGATTTTGATCAACAGAAAATATGGCAGGGTATGACTGTGATGTCTTTTTATGTAGTATCATGATACATGCCTATAAATTACTGTCGTTTATAGTCATACCATTGGGTTTTTAGCAAAAAATGGTGATACGAACCCATAAACTTATTTTCTTGTTGATTTATTTTTTATTTTGTTTCTTACGAGGTTTATGGTCTTTAAAACATTTAAGTGGTGTTTGTTTTGGTTTGGATAAGTTTAAATGGTTTGGATCTCTGAGACTCTGACAATGTGTCACTCAGATTTCTACGAAGAAGACTTGCAAACAAGTCATTTAATCGTTCAGGGTTCTTAATCTGATTGAACCAACTAAACCAGGACTTGTTCAGTTGCTTGTAAATTAGTAGTAGACATACAAATAGTCTATTAATTTGAGCTTCACTTGGCATCCAACCATGGTGCTCTTTTTCAATATCCTACATATATTCTTCTTTTTGTCTTAAGATAAACACCCAAAATTTTTTACTGTTTTCTTACGTCCTCATCAATTTTTTGCTTTTACAGTGAAGAAGCTGTTGTTCCTGTTGAGGCACCCGCCCCTGCTCCTGCTCTTGGTGAGCCCATGGACATCATGACCGCTCTGCAACTTGTGCTGAGAAAATCACTCGCTCATGGCGGTCTTGTGCGTGGACTTCACGAGGCTGCAAAGGTGATCGAGAAGCATGCCGCTCAACTTTGTGTGTTGGCTGAGGATTGTAACCAGCCAGACTATCAAAAGCTGGTCAAAGCACTATGTGCTGACCATAACGTGAGCTTGGTAACTGTTCCCAGTGCAAAGACCCTTGGCGAGTGGGCTGGCGTAAGTCTCTTAACACTCCATTCTTTTCAAAAATTTCTTAAGAATCATTATAATTTATGTGATTCGACCTTTTTTAAACCAAACCAAGTGAACCCAAAATATCCCAAAGCAGGGTTTGGGGTGGGAAATGTAGGTGGGTGAAAGAACGGTGGAAGATTTTTAGAGTTTTAATTTGGCATGGGTAGTTTAGTAATTTACCAAGCTTGTCAATCTTTCTGGTTTTTCTTCCACCTATTTTGGTGGGACAAAAAAAATGCACTTTTATCCCCCAAAGTCTTGTTCTGTCCCAATCTAATGCGTGAAACATAGGACAACGTTTTTTTATTCAGTCCTGTTTCGCATATGAAACACACCCTAAGAACTCCTACCCGAGGTCATTTTATCATGATTTCAAGGTTGTCATGATCATCCTCAACTGTTGACCCTTTGGAATATGTGTAATGGTTTTTATGGTTTGATGCTCTACAATGTCTTTATAAAGTGGTTTGATTAAATTGTATTGTTACAGTTATGCAAGATTGACTCGGAAGGCAAGGCAAGGAAGGTCGTGGGTTGCTCGTGCCTTGTTGTGAAGGTACACTTTTTGGGTCGAAAACGTCGAAATTGATTTGTATGTATCTTTTAAATTGATGTCTCTTTATTTGAACTTTGTTAAAATTTTGCAGGATTATGGGGAGGAATCTGAAGGACTTCACATTGTCCAAGAGTATGTGAAATCTCACTAAATATATATGTGGATCCAAATACTTACTCTTGTTGAGACCTCAATGTTGTTTGATCAATTTTGAAATTTGGAACCATGGATCTTTGCTTAAATTTAGATTGTTTTAGTAAAAACCCTTGTCAAAACTCATTAGATTTTAATTATGAAATGTTTTGGTTTTTGTTTTGTTTTGTTTTGATGTGTTGAGATGCTTTGTTTATTGTGATTCTAGCTAAATTATGCCATGTTGAGTGATAATTCCAGTTAGAGCATCTTCAACAGCTATGCTATAATTCCAGTTAGGGGCTGTTTACCAAATTTTCCATTAAGTCCTGTCTGGATAAATGTGTCTGTCAGGATAAATTGATGTTGCTTATTTTTTTATTTGAATTATCAGTCTGAATAACTGAAGAAAACAAGTATGGAACAACAATCGACTTAAGAAATAAGTATGGAACAACAATCGACTTAAGAAACAAGTATGGAACAACAATCGAGTATGGAGAAGAAACAAGTAAGGAACAACAATCGAGTATGGAGAAGAAACAAGTATCGAACAATCAGTAAAATCATTACATTTGGAGAAATCGACCAAGGAAATTATTGTATAGGGAGTGAATTGAAATAGTGTAATCGAACCAACAATTAACTCGAGGCAGTAAAGTCGAACGGGCGGTGAAGGTGAAATCAAAATCGAACAAGCAGTGAAGGTGAAATCAAGCAGCTAGGTTTTTATTGCGTGATTATTGAGTATGAGGGTATGCATGTCTATATTTTTAAAGGGTAGAAATGTCAAAGATGTGTCTTAATGGGGACAACACATCTTTCCCCTACTTAGTGAATAAGCCGGAAATGTCTGCACGAATAAGCCGTTTTTGTCATTAAGCCCAAGTAAACACCCCTTAGGGGTTGTTTGGTTGGTTTTCCATTAAATTCTGTATGAATAAAGTTGTCTGTGTGGATTAATCTGTCTGTATAGATTTAGAAGATTTTTATTTGAGATAGTTTTTTCATAGATGGAAGGAACGTGTTTTTTAATGGGAGGGGCTGGTTTGGAAAAAACTTGGCTTTCTGCATAAATCTTCCCCTTAAAATCTTACTGAATAAGCCACTTTCTATATCATTAAGCCACTACAAAACTGTCATATATAACTACCTGAATAAACTGTGAGTCTCATTAAGCTGCTAACAAAAAGACCCTTAGTGTTTAAACCTTTATGTTTTGTACCTATTTTATTTGATGAATGGGCTTTTGGTTTAAGTGGCATCGATTGAATTTGATAATGTCATTGTATAACTTGATAGTTTGATATTCAGTTACAAAATTTATTGTTTCCACCTTACCTATTAGGCCTAGGGGTTTGAAATAAATTAAATGAGATTTTTTTAAACTATTATACTAGCGTGATGGTTTGAATTCTCTAGTAGATATTAATACTACCATAAGAGCATCTTCAACAGTTATGTTATAATTTTTCTAAAATAGAGTATAAAAAGTTGAAATCTCTAAAAAAAATTACAATCAACTCCAACAGCTGCTCTATTTTAGCAATTCTATCATCAATTATATTAATAAAATATTATCTCTCTCCTAAATATACAACTTCAATGTCTCCTATTGGTGGAAAAGAATTAAATATTATTTCTCTCTCTTCAATATGGGGTTTTAGAGATTTATCCAAATTTGGAGATTTTTACCTTCTCTATCCTCTTTTCTCTATTTTAGCATATGATATAGCAAAGCTGTTGGAACAAAAAATTTGCTAAAATCTCACTTTTTTTATATTTTAGCATAGCTGTTGGAGATGCTCTAATTGGTAGTATATGATTATGATTCTAATGGTTGCATACCCACTTTGTGCAAGCAAGAAAACCCGAGACAACGATAAAATTAGTAGTATGATGGATAAAGAATGATGAAATTTATTTAGGTTTGAATCATACATCTACATATGCACTTGTGGTCCCCTACAATTATGATTTGCCATAGGATTAGTTTGTGGACGAAACTTGAGACCATTCAATTCCTATTTTTAAAAACCCCGAGATTTTAAACTTTGAAGTTGTTGTAAAGTATTATAATGCTTGGTTGGGTCGGTTTAAAAACTTGCTTACGATAAAGTAACAAATACTGGTGCAACACAATCTGCTTCGTTTTTGTCCAAATTCCCCATCCAGTGTCCTTAGATTATTTTAGGGGTTGTTTGATTTTTAAAAAAAATCTCTTAGGTGTCGTTTGTTTTTTAAGAGGTCTAAAGTTTGAAGTCTTATTTTAGTTATGATTAATAAGAGGTGGTGTGTAAAAATGTCTGAACGATTCAGACTTAAGAGCCATTAAGAGGTTTTTAAAAAAAAACAAACAACCCCTTAATATCTCTTAAGTCTGAATCGTTCAGACTTTTTTACACACCACCTCTTATTAATCATAACTAAATTAAGACTTCAGACTTTAAACCTCTTAAAAAACAAACGACACCTTAGTTTTCAATATGTAAACGAGCTTGCTTCTTTTTTAGGTTGTGATTATTAACTAGTTTTTAAAATTTTAGCTTTTATATGCCTTCGCAAGTTATTTTTCAAATCATTTTTTGGACAAACCGTCTCTTTCTTCACACTTTCTACAAGTTGAAAGTTTTTCATGGTAACAATTGCTCTATTTTTTTTAAGACAAAGGTCAGGCATATATACATCAAACTCCTCTTCAAGGTGCGATATACTATGATAATAAAAGTTGCAAATGTTTCACACTCGACATGATTTTCCAAGTCATTATGAACATAAGTTGGTAACGTAGACTTAGATTAATCCAATATGCCATGAGCGGCCTGAAGATAACAGTCGGGAAAATCATTAGGGGCGTATGGATACTCGAACCGGCGACATATGGGGAGTAGCCTTATTTGCCACTAGTTGAACTAATTTCCAAGACCGTTCCTAGAGTTATATTTTGTATAAAAAAACGTACAAACAAACAAAATTTTAACCATCAAATGCACCAAAAATGAAACAAGCAAAAAGGGTAAACGTGTCGGTAGAGTCGAACAATTGATATATAAGGCCCCAAAAGTTGACACACTTCCTATATGTATATGTCCTAATATGATGACTTGCATCAAGTGTTTTGGTTCAATTATGAAACCTACAAATAAGCTTGGCATATGTCGATGATATCAACGCAAAATAAATGCAAGATCTAAAAAAACTACGACCTACATTATATCACGATCCATTCATTTGCTTCCAGAGACTGGTAGAAAGACTCCCTCCACCGCCAACCAAACGTTGTCCGCACGTTTCTCCCTCACACCACAAACCTACAACATGGCAACGATGTCAGATATGTGGAAAACCAAACAAACCCATTATATTCCACATAGAGATACAGTTTGACCAGAATAATTAGTTAAATTCCAAGCAAAGATAGGGTTTGGGGGTAGGATGTATACAGATTTTTTCTCTACCCCAAGAGGTAGAGAGGTTGTTTCTGTAAAGATTCCCGACTTATAAAAGACAAAAATTGAAAGAAGGAGAGCAAACTACAATTGAGAGCGTGTATAATCAAATAACAAAACAGAAAACCCAACAGACACACATGTGAAGAAAACAGGTTAAAACAAGCAAACAACCAAACAAGGAAAAGAAACTCAAAGCGCAATACTGACCACTTGATACAAGAATAAAAGCTAAAACTAAGTGTCTAAATTTCTGTTTTTAGTTTGTACCAAAATAAGTGTCAACTTTCTATCTACTATCCAATTCAACCCTTAATTTTGGGATGGAGAAATTCGCCACTTCCTCTGTTATTAGGGGTAAAATTGTCATTTAGTATATTTTAAAGTTTAATAATTACACATTTCTAAAACAACATGCTCTTCTTATTATGGACTTTAATTTTGGGATGGAGGGAGTACTAGTGTAAAGTCGAAATGTCCATAAGAAATTGCGAAGATCGGTCAATAAAAGAGTCATATATTTCGGGAGTTTTGAATCAGACACCGCCCAACGAATGCTTTAGCGACTGTTAGCGGAAGTTACGACGAGTAAAACAGCGTTATAACTCTCACCTCTTGCTGACCACCAGCAATGCGGTTGTATTTCTTATCGTGGCTGTGTAGATATCCGCTTGTGTCAACATGGCGAAGCCTTATTCTCTGATCTTGTCTCCAAGTTTTTCCACTTCCCTCAATTTCAAGTCTAATGAACCAACAATCTCAATATGATTAATGTGGGGCAATAAACGATTTGTTCCTAAAAGAAAATTAAATTAAAATGGTCATAGTATCTCTAACCTCCAATAATCTCCGGTATCTGAATTACCATCATCTCCAAAGCAACTCACCTACACAAAAACCCCGCTTACATTTTGAACCGATCATAAGCATCTACACTTGTTATATTATGTGAATAGGAGGTAATTGTTGATAATGACTTTAAACCAAACCAAACACACCCAGTGTCACTCGAAAGTAGGGTCAGGGTCTATCCCAAAAGGTAGAGCATTTGTTTCCGTGAACCCCCCCCCCCCCCCCCCCCAAAAAAAAAAATGTGAATGATTTTGATTAACCCATTTCAGCAATTTCATGACATAATAACTACTTATATATAATGTTGATAGGAAGACAACCAAAGGGTCATTGGTTCGGAGTACCTGGGTTGTCGGTAGAGCCCAGCCTACAAAGAGGTCTAGGTTCAAACCTTGCCAAAGGTGAAGAGGGTGCATGAGTATTTGTGGTATATAAATACTATATATAAATACTATATATATATACTATATATATATATATATATATATATATATATATATAAACTAGCAAAAGCATCAAAAGGGTCATTGGCCCAGCCTCCTAGGGTGTCAAGAGTTCAAAACCTCACCAAAGGTTACGAGTGTGCGCGAGTATTTGTGGTAATAAATATTATATACTTGAAAAAAGTAGTAGCAAAAGGCCAATTGACAAACCTCTAGATTGCCTGATATAGGTGAAGCATGTAAATGGCTATGGAGCCATCTCCTGGTTTTCATGTGTTGCAACCGAATAATCGTTCCAGTTTTTATAGCGTCTCCCTGTTTTGCTGATGTCTCTGGCATAGGCCACACAATCTGGTTTATAAGAGTTCAATTTCGAAGCAAAAATCAGAACACCACATCACAAATATATGTTATCAAACTTAATTATGGCATTCAAACGTATGGAATGGATATAAACACCATGAACATACCCAGTAGCTATTGGCATCATCTACACTAGGAAAACCGGTAACAGACTGCTGCCCACTGCCTGATCCATAAGGCACATCGTGCGAGTGCAATCGGAATCTTGTCTTTTCATGCATCAGCTTGAGTACCGACCCATACGTAATCTAGCATATATACAGTTGCAAGAAATGAACAGAAAAGGGAAACATGTTAGGTCCAATAAATAATCATGAAATAATTAAATCTGGCTCTGTCTTGTTCACCGTTTACTAATTTATATTCTAAAAAGGGTAAATTGCATGAAAATGCAACGTACTTTAATCTGATAATATTTTGTGTAACATAGTTCCAGAACATTTATTTTGGTACCTCAGATTACGTTGCATTTTCATACATTCTGATATGTAAACAAGGTACCTAAATGTTTGAGATGTCACATCTGAGGTACCAAAGTGAAGGTTTCGAACGTGTTACACAAGGTAAGAATTGGACCAAAGTAAGTTGTTTTTCATGCAATTTATCTTTCTAAACATAAATACCCTAAACTCTATAGATTCTTAAGCATATGTTTTCTATTATGGTTTGAAAACTCAAACATAAAGTGCTAAACTGTATCAAACATGTTTTGGAGACTGGGGTGATCCATTGTGAATCTTTCTTTCTCTCTAATTTTGATTGATTACATCCTAAAGACTTATTTCTTAAAAGCGCCCAAGAAACAACTTACCATAAAAAAGAAAACTAACAAAAGTTTATTTCCCAAGCAGTCCTCAATGCAATATCAGGTAAGAAAAGTATCAATTAAGCTAACCCCTACTCATTTTGCTAGTCTTATCAAAACAATATCAACATATACACAAATGTAAAACACTAAGAGGCCGTTTACCAAACGCTAACCGGTAAGCGCTAACCAGCTCGCTTACCTTATCGGGTAAGCATAGCAAGGTCCAAGAATCCTACCTGGTAAGAGGCATGGCAAGGACCGACAATCTTACCCGGTAGGTGAGGGTGGTAACTCTTATCCGGTAAGTGCTTATCAGGCAAGATTATTGCCTACTATGCCATTTTGATGGCCAAGAATCTTACCAGGAAAGTAAGTGAGAGTGATTTACTCTTACCGAGTTTCAGGGTTATACCAAGTTCATACTACTCAGAGATAAAAATTACTCACTCCATACCTAAAACAAGAAAGAAAAATCTAACCTATTCAGGGTTATTGCTGTTCAAATCTAAAAAATCCCTGGATTTTATTACAATTTGTTTTCTTGTTCTACTCTGTTCTAGCTTCACAACAAGCATTCTATCAGCAGGACACATGGCTCTCCTCAGCTTTGAGCTCTTCCCCCAATTCCTGAATTCTCCATTACCGTGAAGAGCACTCGGTTCTTATCACATTTCTCTCAAAATCTTAACGATCTAATAAAATCGAAGGAGTGCGTTTATCTACAGATTGACCACATCACGCCTTCTTACTTCTTAGTTTCTGAATTAACACGAAAACTGACAAAACAAACTAATGAAAGTAGTCATGACTTCCGAGTTTTGAGGTCAACCGTATCGCTTTGTTGATTGAAATTGTGGTGGATTTGGACTAAAACTTTAACATCAACATTCTTTTACGCGTATTATTTGTCAAAAAAACTGGCATAATTCATCAGATTTCGCATGACGTATTAACGTATCACATAATTCATATCAACTATGAAGCTGAAATTAGTCATCGCTGTCAACTTTCAATCAGGTGATGTTATAGAGTCCAAATAAATCAATAAACATCAACAATCACATCAAATAAATCATTCACCGGATTGTAAAATCAGCAAATTACCTCAACGCCTTCGGAAGTTGCAGCGTAGACAGGAGAGGTTGTGTAATCTGA
Organism: Arctium minus; assembly: GCA_954870635.1. Classification (NCBI taxonomy): domain Eukaryota; kingdom Viridiplantae; phylum Streptophyta; class Magnoliopsida; order Asterales; family Asteraceae; genus Arctium; species Arctium minus. Next base: position 3,992,886 of record OX941091.1, read on the forward strand.
ATCTAGGGTTAAGAACAGAAATATAGCGAGACCGAAGAAAGACAACGCCATCACCAACAGAATTCCAATGAACCACGTCCGTTGCCAAAACGGTAGGTCTAGATCCGATTCGGAAAACGACGAAGGGCCAAGAGTTTCTCTGTAAATGATCCGAGTTGGAGCCGAAGGACGTGACGGTGACGACGACGACGAAGAATTAGAAGAAGCGGTTCTTCGTCGTGAGAGGTTGTTGCTGTTGTTGCTCTGTTGCTGTTGCCCTGACGGAGGAGCCACGGCTGGATGTTTTTCTCAAGTCGGAGACTCCGGCGGGAGATCCGACCTCCGGCAGCTTAATAGACAGACTTTGAACGAGCGAGTGTGTGTGTGTGTGTGTCCCTCAGCGATTCGATTGAGATTTGAGAATTTGTTGTTTGGAGCTTCTTCAATGGCGGTGCCACGTAGGTTGCAGATTTTAAGCAAATAGGATTGCGCCACGTGGTGTTTTGGTGACAGCTGGACTGCTGATTAGGAATGTTTTTGGACCATTCACTACGGTAAAGAAAAAACAGAGTCTTCGGATTTTGTCTTGGTCAATATTTTAAAGAGAGAATTACAGATTTCGTCCCTAATTTTTGTATTTAGATCTCTATGGAATGTTTATTTTGGTATTCAATTTGTTTTCGTCATAGTCTTTATGATTAACATCATTAAAATAAATCATTTAACTCAGTTAAATCAATGGTTGTTTTAGTTTTTTTTATTAAAAATGTAAAAATAATATATATAAATATATACTAGAAGCGTACTCGCACAATGCAGCGAGATACATCACGATTTTAATTTTAATTTTTTGTTTTTTATTGATTTGCAGTACAATTTTGGATAGTTTTTATTGAGTGATAATGGTTTTTTTATATATAAATTTGTTTAATTTAGGCTTAACAATATAATGTTTTTTATATAAAAAAAATTAAGTAGTTTATTAAAATTCATTAATTATCTTATGTATTTTAAATTTTTTATATTTAAATTGAGATGTTTATCCTGTTTTGATTATGTTTATCAGAATTCAAATTTCATAATTTTAGGATTTGGGGATTAGAGATGAGGATAAAGATGAAATTTATTAATTAGGGTTAAAAGCATTTAAAAGTAGTACATATTGTTCATTAATTGTTTTTTAATTGAGTGATAATGGTTTTTTATGTATAAATTTGTTTAATTTAGGCTTAACAATATAATGTTTTTTATATAAAAAAAATTAAGTAGTTTGTTAAAATTCATTAATTATCTTATATATTTTAATTTTTTTATATTTAAATTGAGATGTTTATCCTGTTTTGATTATGTTTATCAGAATTCAAATTTCATAATTTTAGGGTTTGGGGATTAGAAATAAAGATTTTGGGGGATAAGGATGAAATATATTAATTAGGGTTAAAAGCTTTACAGGTAGTACATTAAGCTTTAGTAGTTATTTTTAAGAGATTTTAAGTAGATTGCTTTAAATGATAGTACATAAAGCTTAGTGAGTTGTAATTAAGAGTTTTTTATGCCATCTTTATAATATAGTATAGATAGATGTAGGTCACGGTTATTTTGCAACTCAATAAAATGTTACAACCTAATGCAACATTCGTCTAAACCACTCATTTAGCCCATTGCATTTGGATCCTCGTTTATTTTCTAAACGAATTTACCTTATTTCGTCGAATTTCTGCAGCAGATGTTGATGCACTTAACTGTTCATGCGATGTATCGGATGAAGATGGTACTTTCATGAAACGGAATGCATTCCATGTTAGTGGATGTATTTAATGAAATAATATGTATTGCATGTAAGATTGTTGCATTAAACCAGTAATCATTGATGTAATCCATAATGAATTGGCTAAATTAATGGTTTAGATGAAGGTTGTACGAATTTGTAACTTTTTACTGGATTGCAAAATAAACCACTCATATTATTTAAACAAGAACAGTAATTATTTAAAAGAACACGAGAACTAACAAAATCATTAGTGATTTTACATTAATGCGCAAAAAAAGCAACATGGACCTGAAGCCGCGGTCAAAGTCCCTTTTTCGTGTGTTAATGTAAAATCACTAATGATTTTATTAGTTCTCGTGTTCTTTTAAATATGTATTATTCTCGTTTGAACCCGACTCTCTCTCCATACATATGTGTGTGTGTGTGAGAGAGAGAGAGAGATAAGTCTAATATAAATCATGTTGCATAACATACAAACCAATCTGATATGATTATGAGCCATGACCATGAGGGTAGACTTGTGCCTGGGCTTCATTCTTGGTTTGACAATGAAAGTGGGCTTCATAAATATTGGGCCAAGTGCTATGGGGTTTCTTTTGGGTCATTAAATTGTTAATGGTATTATTTGATTAATATTTGTTTGTATAGTTGTTTGTAAATTGTAATTAAGTAACCATTAATTAAAATACTAAAGGAAAATACTAGTTAATTCATGTGTAATCAAATCCATGAAGTTGATATTTCAAGCCTTATATTCATAAAGTTGATGAGTTTGTCCATAGGTGAATATGTATAGTTAGGAGCGTTTACTGAGTGTTTATCATCGTACGCGTTTATCGTGTTATTTACCTTAGCTAATGAGTATGGTAAGGATCGAGAATCTTACCCCGTAAGAGCGGTGATAAGAATGAAAAGTCTTACTTGATAGGTGACGACTCTTACCATGTGATCATTTATCAGGTAAATTGTTGCATACAATACCATTTTAACGGATTACATTATTACCTGCCAAAGTAAGTTAGAGTGTTGACTTTTACCGGATAAGCATTTGGATAAACGACCCCTAAGTTGATTATTCGGGACTTTATAAGGAGATTGGTTGAACTTGCGAGCACACTGTAGCTACGTTCCTCATGCCAGAAAGTTTCACAAACATGCCAAAAAGTTTCACAATGTGAAACAAATATATGTTTAATCAATACCCTAAATCCTAACCTTATATGAGAAAGAAAAAAAAAATAGGTATAATAAATAACACATGATGCATTCTTCCACGATGTTCTCATAAATTTGTGGGTTTTCAAAAAATTAGCCCCTATCATCCGTTGGTTCCATGTTTGTTTTCACCCGTCACTTATTGTAATCTTCACGATAAATTAGTATTCATTAGATAAATAATCAACGTAAAGAAATATTGTATGCAACTAAAAAATAGTGTATGTGTTTGAAATCTAAAACTGATTGAAATTTTATTTTATTTTAACATTTAGATGTTGTTTGATTGGTTTTTCATTAAGTTCGGTTATAAAACTAGTGTGGTAAAGAGTGTTGATCAGTTGAAGAAGTGGGGCAAATGGGCACAAAAGCTTTCATTAGCTTATGAAAGAGAATGACAATGAAAAATATTGTTTTGGTTTTGATATAATATAATGGGTGCATTACCACATACTCGATAATTTTCATACCTAACCAAATTCGTGTGTATAAAAATTTTATTCCTATTCCATTTTCATTATTTAAAATGAACCAAACACCTCCTAAGTGTTGCTCCTAGGGGTGCTAAAAAAACGACTAACCCGACCAATCCGGGAAAAAATCAACCTGAGGTAACCCGACATATAATCGATACAAAATTAGGACAACCCGAAGCTATTGGGTTGATATTGGGTTAGACTCAAAGTAATCCGACCAACCCGATAAACATTTTAGTGACTTCTCTAAAATTATTTATATTTCTCTTTAATATGTATAAGTTAACAAAAACAACTCGGCAATAACAATAAATGAAACTAACAAGAGGACATTATTGGAAAGTTATAGGTAATACCTAAATATTTGACGAACTCGTATATTCTTTTGAATGATGAATCGTATTTCAAAGAAAAAAAATCTTTATTTTTATGTTTTTCAATATTATTTTTACTTTGTTTAAACACAACCGACCAACCTGAACGGATTGGTTTAGGTTGAAAATTTTCAAACCGCCAACATTGGGTTGGGTTGTTGAAACGCCTTCAACCCGATCAACCCAACCTGTGAGCACCCCTAGTTGCTCCCAATGTTTTAAAAACCGGGTCGACCCTGTCGGTCGAATCGGTTGAACCGGGAACCGGTGAAGAGACCGGGTCAATTGCGATCGGGTTGATGCCATTTTATGCCCCAGATTGAACCAGCCGGTTCTATTAAAAAATTGGTTGAACCGGTCATAACAAACCGGTTGACCCGGTAACAAAAGTTAAAAACCAATAGTCCAATAGGCAATACGTATTAGCGTTAAAAACCAACACTCTAATGTCTCAAGATCCATGATTTGGTTTGAACGTTATGTTTCGTTTTGATGTATTTGGATTGATGAAAAACTTATGCTTATGTGTGTTTATTTAATGTTTTTGGATTGATGTAAAACTTATTGTTATGTGTTTTTTTAATATTTTTGATTGATATAAAACTTGTTGTTATGTGTATTTTTAATGTTTTAACTTGTGGACATCAGTTTTTTGGTTCTATATATATATATATGTGTGTGGGTGTGTGGTTTCAATTGAAAACAATATTAGATTGAAAATTTTGAAAACCGTCAATTTCATTGGTTAAATTAATGAAATTGGTTCATAAAGTTGTTTAATATGATCAAATTGTTTCATGTAATTCTTTTGTTAATGAAATTGTTTCATATATTTGTGTTTTTTATGTAGTTTCATCTATTTTTCTCATTCTGATGAAATTGTTTCATGTATTTTCGCAGTCTGATGAATTTTTTTTATTTTTACATAAAAAACACAAATATATGCAATCATTTCATCAATAAAAGAATTATATGAAACAATTTCATCAAATTAAACAATTTCATAAAACAATTTCATTAACTTAACCAATGAAATCGAGGTTTCCACGGTTTTCAAAATTAGAGTGGTTTTCATTTGATCGCCCCCTATATATATATATATATATATCAAACCGGGTTGACTCGGTGGTTGAACCGGTTGAACCGTGACCCGGTCACCACACCGAATCAACCAAAAAACCGGTTTTTAAAACATTGATTGCTTTTACATAAGTAATGGATAAACGTTTTAATAAATAAATAACACTAGTCCAGTCAAAATTAGTTAAGATTGTTTGACCTCTACCAGAGCATCTCAAATAGCTTCTCCAAAATGAAGAAAATAGAGATTTTAAGCAAATTTTTGCTCCAACAGCTACTCCAATACTTGATCCAAAATAGAGAAAACAAAAGATAAAGTGTAATTTTCTCCAAATTCAGATATATCCCCAAAAATGATTATCAAGAGAGATAAATGGTTTTTTATTATATCCCATCAATAAAAAAAACTTTGAAATTAAATGTTTAGGTGAAAGAGATAATATTTTATTAAATAAATATAATATTTTTAATAATATAATCAATGATTTATCTCTAAATAAAAAATCATTTAAATTTTTTTGACAATTATTTATCCATTTAAAGAAATTTTAAGGAACCTATTGGAGGTGCTGTCAATATCAATCCCATTTTTTAAGCCAAAAACCAGATATTTTTTTAAACTGTTTTTTTTTGTTGAAGTATATAACATTTATATACAGCAAATTAAACAAATAAACTTATACACCCTCCTCATCTTTGATGAGATTTGAACCCCTGACCTCCTATGAGGCCAGAGACTCTGATACCGCTAGACGAAAGGTCATTTGGCTATTTTTTAAAACTGTTGGCAACCCCATGAAAACAAAACCTATTATCGTTTTTTTCGAAAATGTATCCGATGAAGACCAATCAATGACCCATTTAGATAAGGTGTCACGTGTCTAGTAGAACAAACAAGAAGGTTCGAGGATATCATTGCTCCCCCATGCCAATTGGGTTCCACCATTTTTTTTTCCTATTTTTGTTACTTGTATATACACCTAAAGTCTAAGTCGTTTTCTCATTTCCAAATATAGAAGAAAACTACAAATTCGTTACCTATGGTTTGTCGAAAATAACAATTTTTTGTCCCTGTAGTTTTGAAATTACAAGATAATCATCGTTATTTGTAAAAACGTCAAAATTTGGTCTATCTATCTGATGACCGTTAAAGATTGTGTCAAATGAGGGGTATTTTTGTCAAAAAAAATTGTTTTTTTTAGTCTTTTACCCAATCAATATCGATTTTATGATTTTGGTCCTTGTGGTTTTTGATTTGGTAAAAGACAAGAAATTTATAAAAAGACGAAAACGCTTCTCTTTTGACGGAATTTTTTAATGGTGGTTAGAGGAAGAGACCAAATCTGGACGTTTTTGCAAACCACGATGGTCATCTTATAGTTTCAAAGCTATAGAGACGAAAAGTGTTATTTTTAACAAAGAGGGAGGGACCAAATTTGTCGTATAGTCAATGATGTAATACTTTATTATATGAAAATTTTATTATAAAAATATTAAAATTAAATATCTATTTTTTTAATGATGATAAGAGATAGCAACAAAAATATCTAACTACAATTAGTTCAAGGGGTTGCTAACCCTACCCCCTCTATTATCGCATACCCCCTCCTACATACCCCTCTCCCTCACACTATCGACAACAACAATCCAAAATCTGATTTTTAATATATATTTACATTTTATACCCCTGTAATTATTTAGTTAATTTACTTTCTAATTTTCATTTTACATCATCACCATATTAACACATATAATGGTATATTAACTAAAATACGTTAAAAAAATACGTTTTAATTTTAACAAGTTACACCATTACAATCGTCTATTCGATACCTTCGAAATGAGCCCAATATTGAATATTTTTGGATTTAATTATTTTATTATATGTTAAAAACATGTTAAAAATGCGTTAAGGAAATCGATTTATATATATATATATATATATATATATTGTTTGGGTAAAAAATAACCAAAGCCCTTTGTCGTACGTCTTTAGATTCCAAACAGTCCATTAGCCCATAGTCGCACGACCAGAGAAGTAACTGACGTCCTTCCTTTGAGCGACTTTGACCAGACTATCAAAACTCGTCCACGATGGCTGTCGTACGACATAATTTCAGTTACTAATTTGCAACATACTTTATATTATATTTAATGCAGGATTTCAAGGACGTTTATGATGAGAGATCATAACAGAAGACGTTACCAACAACAACGGATATGCTATCATCAATATCAAACGGTTACTCTATTAAAGATATGCATTCAAGACTTGCTAACGGACAATTGGAGTATAAATATGAAGATTGAACTTCACATTCGGACATCTGATTCTCATACCTTACAAGCTCACAAATTACGTTTTCAAGCTCTCTCAGTTTCTCTCGAAGTTCATAAGATCTACTGTTGTTTGTCACGCGACGCACGACCGAAGTCCAATTACATACGACGCACGACCAACTTTACTTTATTGTACTATTTTACATTACATTTCATTTGTAACGCTTGTTAAACAAGGACGACGTCCCTGATTGACGTCCATAGTGCACGACGACTCATACTCGTCCGCGGTTTTTACCCATTTTATGGGTTTTCCGCGTCACCAATTCCCTTGTCTCATTTATTTCATTTTAATTACTGTCGTGCGATTATTAAAGTTACTTTCTTTGGTTGGATTAAGCTCCACATTTACCTTAAATTTTCCTTGGGAGATTTTTGGCATAAACATATATATATATATATATACTAGATTCGACCCCGTGTATTACACGGAGTAATTTAAAAAAATTAAATCATTGTCAAAAAACTTATCTTATAGATATGAATGATCATCGAAAGTACGATGCTACTTTTTCAAGCTTTTTCCTCTTCAGAGTTGTTTTCTTTTTGCAACTGTTTACAAAATGTCATTGTTTCATAAAGGAAGTTTTGCAAAAAATTAATAAAAAATATGAATAATATTAAGAATTTATAAAACAAAATTTATAATATAACGTAAATGAAATTATAGAAAAATGCATAGTTAAAATATTAATAAAATAAGAATCACGTATCATAAATTATCAAATACTTCTTTATATACAATATTTTTTGTTCTATTGCTAATTATACCTTCATCATCTATAATTAATATTTTTAAAATTAAAATAGCATAATGTCAATAAAATAAAATTAAAATTTAAAAAATGTTATTCTATAAAACTTCATGATAAAAATCAAAATTCTTGTATAAAAGTTTAAAGAGGATAAAGTTTTTATAAAAAAATTTGAAGTAAAAATTGATATGAAATAGCCAAAAGAAAATTAAGACAATTTAATGATTATTCGTATCAAATCTCATACTAATCACGACACATTAATTCGTATATATTTATGATATTTAATAATATAATTAAATCCAAAAATATTCAATATTTGACTCATTTCGAAAGTATTGACGAAATGATTACAATGGTATAATATGTTAAAAATAACAATGTTTTTTTAATGCATTTTAGTTCATATACATTATTTATGTTTATATGATAAGAGTCTAAAATGAAAAATAAAAAAGTAAGGGATTAAAAGTAAAGTACATACCTAATTATAAGGGTAGTAAATGTAAGGTATAAATTAAAAAAAATGAATTAAGGAAATATTTAAGAGGAATGAATGTGGATATGTTAAATGAACTTATAATGTAAAATGCGTCTAAATACATGTTTAGACGGGAAATGAAAAAATGAGTTCACCAGAAGAATTAGAATTTCCCTTAGTTCAATAATTATCTTACAATAATTGCTAATTATAAATTAAAAATAAAAGTTGATACATAATTCATCTAGTTTTGTCCAAAATAAGTTATTGAATTAAAAAAATCAATAGAAATCAACCATGTTTTGGTGATATAAATACTAATATTCAATAAAAAAATCTGTCATTCCTCCTTTGTCTCTTATCTTTTATTTTGATTAGGGATGCATAAAAATTACTCGAAGTCCGAAAAAATCTGAGCCTAATAAGTCTAAAGCCTAGTGTGGGTCAAGTCTCAAAGCCCGATCAGGCCAAAATTTTGAGAGTATACCTATTAGTAACCCCCCCCCCCCCCCCCAAAGCCCGGACTGAAAAAATATTGAAAACCCCAGTTAAACTGAAAAGCATGGTCTGAAATAAGATAGATCAGACCCTTATTCAACCCCGAAGCCTATCTTGTCTCGAACCTTTATTTTGCTCACTAAAATGAGCTTGGAAGACCCGAGCCCAAACCCAAAAAAAAAAACCTGAGCCTTACACATCTTGTTGGGATCAAACGCTTACCACTATGCCAAAAGCAATTGCTGATGGAGAAGGCGCAACTTTGTTTCCTTATAGCGTAGCAGCCAACGCCACGTTTCGATTTAGGAAGATGTTGGTCAATGACCCAACAATCCCACCCCCCAGCATCTGCCAGCACTAACAAGATTTTTGCTAGAAGTCAATGGTTGCACAGCATGCCTTTGGCATTTAAATGCACTCCATAGGATTCGAACCCGTGACCTGCTCTGATACCACATGTTGGGATCAAGCGCTTACCACTACGCCAAAAACAATTGCTGATGGAGAAGGCGCAACTTTATTTCCCTATAACGTAACAGCCAGTGTCACGTTTCGATTTAGGAAGATGTTGGTCAATGACCCAACACATCTCTAAGCCTAATGACTCTTGACCCCTTAGCGAGTTTTTTATTCTTTTCCGTTAGAAAGATTGTGTGACGTTTTTAAACTTCTTTTACTAGATGATGAATTTATTTCAAAAAAGTCTCAAAATTTGAAGGCCTCCAATATTATTTTTCCCCTAACAGACTATACTTAGAATCCCACCTAAGGGGGTATTTGGTATTGTTTATTTGAGGTGCTTTTTAGCTTATTGCGATTTGACACCGGAGATAAACACTTTTGAGTGTTTGGATGAGGAAAAATTAAAATGGCTTATAGCGGCGCCAAACCGCTGAAAAGCACTTTTTGATAAGTCATTTGGTTTTAACTTATCAACTTATTTGAAAAATGTTTATCACTTTTTGGTTATTTTATATTTATAAGCAATCTCAAACACCTTTAAATAACAACTTATTAGCTTATTACGTTTTGATACCACAATAAGTTAATCTAAACATTTTTTTAAAAACTCCGGTTTAACACCGCATAAGTTAATAAACACTTTTTAAAATAAGCATAAGTTGTTTTAAATAAGCAATCCCAAACACCCCCTAAAACTTTATATTTAAAAAATTGTCACGATATTAAATATAAATGCAATTATTAGTTGTGGTTTTAATCATTTTAGTCCTAAACTATATTTTTGGCAATTATTTTTTTTTTCTTTTAAAACAAAAATATCTTCTCAATTTCTTTACACTTAAACCAACTAATCATTAATTCTTCAAATAAAAAAAATATTAATTTATTTATAATAAAATACGTTAATTGGTATTATATTTTTATTATTAATTGGTCATCTCGGTTATAAAAAGGGGGGCCGAATAGGTTAAAAACCATTTATGTTGAGCTACAACCCATAAATTATCGATTACTGAAGTGTTTACATTATTTGTTAGTCTATAAAACTATATAAAATTCTACACATTTTCATATGTTGAGCTACAAACCATAAATTATCGATTACCAAACCCCGTACGTTAAAATCAAATTTCTCCATTATCAAAACTAAAAAAATATAAAATATCTGTTTAAAATACACTTTATAACTTTATGTATACACCAACGCGGGGAGGTTCAGGAGAAAACCTCAAAAAAAGGAAAACTGAATAAACACTCTGCTAGCCCTTCATCTAGACGATATACACTTGTGTATACAGGTAAATTATGTTGTTGTTGTTTGGTTTTTATGCACAAGTGCATGCACTTGTGCATGTTATAAATTACTTGTATGCACAAGTGCATACCGTCCAGATGAAGAGCTACCAAAATATAATTCTCCTACAACAACAACTACCATCCAAGCGGCACCGTTCGAAGCCTTATACGGACGCAAATATAGGACACCCGTGTGTTGGAACGAGGTAGGAGAACGTCAGTTGACAGGTCCGGAGATAGTGCAAGTGACAACTAATAAAGTGAACCAAATAAGTGAAAGGTTAAAATCAGCCCATGATCGACAAAAGATGTACGCAAATAAGCGAAGGAAGTCAATCGAATTTCAAGTGGGAGACATGGTTATGTTAAAAGTCTCGCCTTGGAGGGGGTAGTCCGTTTCGAAAAGAAAGGTAAGTTGAGACCGATATTCGTTGGACCATTTGCTATCGTGGAACGTGTTGGAGAGGTAGCGTACAAGCTGGAATTACCCGTGGACCTACGAGGGATTCACCCTACATTTCACGTGTCTAATTTGAAGAAGTGTTTAGCGGAAACGGATGTGGTGGTGCCATTGGACGATATTCGTGTAGATGAGAAGCTAAGCTATGTTGAGGAACCGGTGGCCATTTTGGACCGTAAAGTGAGGAAGTTGAGGAATAAGGAAATCCAACTTGTGAAAGTGCAGTGGCAATTTCACAAAGGTCATGAAGCGACTTGGGAATTAGAGTCGGATATGAGGTCCCAATATCTCAGTTTGTTCAACGAAGAAATTCCGGGGACAAAATTATTTTGAGGGGGGATATTGTAATACCCATGTAAAGATTTGTACAATATTTTTATGTAGGGTGTAATTTGTATAGTAGACCAAAGTTTGGGCTCTGAAGTGAAAAGTTGAATAAAAGGGGATAAACCCTAAAGACCTATTATATTCTCATTACTGGCGGCTGAAGTCTCATTCAAGAAATAGAAAGGAAAGGGCGATATTGGAGAAAACGAGAAGAAGAAGGAAGAAACATTTCCTTGGATTAAAGTTCTCAATCAACCTTCTTCAAGGTAGGATTTATATGCTTAGTATTGCTTTATTAGAAGTTTTAAACTGAGTAAGGTTCCATTTTAAAAGGGTAAAACATGTTATCAATCTTGGAAGGATTTGGGATTTGAGGATTTAAGGTTAAACTCCCTTAATCAATTTAGAATGTGTAGTTTAGCTTGGTTTTTGTTTTGGTTCGTGAATAAGAACTTTACTCGTCGGGAGTGGTGTTCGGTGTGGGGTTAGGAGGACGAAACGTCACCGCCATGGCATGTGTTGAGTCGTTGCGTCAAAGGGGAGCTCACCCCGGGCGCTGACCAACCCAGGCGCTGCTCACACCAGGCATCCCACACCGGGAGTTGAGAGACCGGGCGACCCCAGTTACCTGAAGACCGGGTGACCCCGGGATGGAGAGACACCAGAAGTAGGTCGTCGGGCGACCCGGGAGCCACTGGACCGGTCCGACCTGAAGCGTGTCCCGTGGGTAATTCGAGTGTGACTTTGAGCCATTTTTCCAAACGGGGTAATGTGTAGAGAGAGAAAGGAAACGAGTGGAAATTTTGTTTAGGTGTGCGATAAGATTTAAACCACCTTTTCCCTTGTGTTTGAATTTATAGGAAGGAGTCGTTCTCGATCGTTAGCATAAGTGAGAAGAGTTGATCAACCTGTCAGGTGAGTTTTCTGAATTAAATGCTTTCATCGACAAATGGTTAAAGGCGCGTGAAAGTTTATTTAAAGCATTTATTATTTACATTGCTTTATACACGTGAGATTTATTGAAAGTACTTACATTTTGTTGATGATAAAATGTATGCATACATTGTGTTCGCGAGTTATGGCCTAAGACGGGGGGTATGTCCCGCCTGCTCGTAGCGGGGGGGGGGGGGGGGTGTTCCGTTTATGCCATTGGGGGTGTGTCCCAAAATAAGGCAGTACGAGTCAGACACGCCGTTATCTTTGCATGACGGCAGTGTAGGCCAGAAGTGTGGTTTATCAGCGTGAAGTTATTTGTTTTATATAAAACTGAATTGGTTACCGATGTAAATTCTTTTATATTGTTTTAACGGTTGTTAGAGGGACTCACTAGACCTCCGGTCGAACCCTCGCTCTTTCAAAATTTAAAAACCTTTTTAGGTAGGCGCCAAGTAGAGGGTTATGGTAAGGGTAAGGAGAAAGTGTGAGCAGTTCCTAATTCTATAAGACTTCTTATTAGTTAGTTGTTTAAATTCTCAGTTGTGTAATAGGTTGCTTATCCGCAAACCTCAAGACTTATTTGTAGACATTGGGGCAGTTTTGGCGTATTTTCTTTATATTTAATGGTTATGTTGTATTGAATGTTTTGGGTTGTTACACAAAAGTGTATAAAACAATATTTTTTAGATATTTTTGACAAAAGATACAATGTTGCACAAGTTTAAAAATATGACATTATAAGAGCATCTCCAACAGTTTTCTTCAAAATTTCTCTAAAATGGAGAATCAAAAGTTAAAATCTCCCAAAAAAATTACATCTATCTCCAACAGCTTCCCCATTTTGGAGATAAATCATTGATTATATAATATTAAAATATTATTTATATTTAATAAAATATTATTTCTCTCACCTAAACATTTCTTTTCAAAGTTTCTCATTGGTGGGATATAATAAAAAATAGTTTATCTCTCTTGGTAATCATTTTTTGGGTTATTTCCATATTTGGAGAAAATTTCTTCTCTCTCCTGTTTTATCTATTTTGGGGATAACTTTGAGAAAGCTGTTGGAGCAAAATTGTAGTATAAAATCCCCATATTTTTCATTTTCTCCATTTTGGAGAAGTTGTTGGAGATGCTCTAATAGTTTGATGGAATCTGTTTGAGACACAACAAAATTAATATAAATCCCCTATTAAACCACAATTAATTTTGTTAAGACATGATATGTGATTTAGTTGACTAAACAATCTTTCAAAATACATACACAACTCAAGTTGATACTTGTACCAATAATTAAAGGTACTTACAAATTATATCAATAGATAAATGCATTATTGGTATTAAAATTAAAAGCCGAAATAAAGAGGGGTTAGCCTAAAATAAGATTTACAAATTATGCTCAAAACTCAAAATATAAATCTAAAATCAGTTTAATTTCAATAAAAATAAATAAATTATATCAATAAATTTATCATTTTTATTTTAAATTTTTTAAATTTAGTAGTCCTTATAAATGTTTTATACAGTCTTATACCTTTTTTTCGTTTTAATATTGATATTATCACTGATTTCACTTAGAATAATGCCAAAATCTAACGAACTTTTACTTATGATCAAAAGGGTGTGAAACTTTTTTTTATATATTATTCTTACATGATTAAGTATTGATATTTCTAAAAAAAATGTTAGAATGATGATATTGTTGTAGGATAAGTGTGTCATCGTCTAAAGGATATGACGATAGAGATAGAGATAAATATATCAGAGTTAGATTAGAACTGAAATATCTCCTAACTATCTACTTGTAACTCCTCTCTATTTAAAGGGCTTATGATTAATGAGAATTATAGACTTCTTTTCTCTGTCTTATTGTTATTCTCTCTATATTGTTGTTTAATTTGTTTTTCCCTTTAACACGTTATCAGCACGAAAGCTCAGATATTATAAACCCTTTTCGAACCCATAGGTTGCTGCTGAAACAACACTACTACTCCCGATGTAAAATCAAGTAAGCAAATTTATATGATATAATATGTCAAATTATATCGGCCTACAATAAAACATACAATTTGCATAAAGTATGTAATCTTATATTGTATTTTTCTTTCTATTTTTTTTTATCAATCTTTATTATTAATATACACAATATGTTTATATAAGCACCTTAATATACACTTTTAACCCCATATATTTTGGTCTTTACCAAAATCTCTAAAAATACTATTAAGGTATTAAAATATTAAAATTGGATTCATATGCCAAACTCATAGTCATTTTGGCCTCATGCCAAATGCTCTATAATTAATAGTTATATCTAAATGAAATAAATCACAAGATATCTACTTTTATATGAACACTTTATATGTATTTTTTCCGTGTGGTATGTCATAATTTATGCTTACTACCGATCGAATCAAGGTATTAGATCTATTGAATATTTTCCATTCTTCAAGTTTATGTTCGAAAAAACATTCACTTAGTGCAAACCAATATACAACCGGAATAGAATAAGAGATGAGGAGACTATCGGATTAAGGTATGAAAGAGATTAACCAGATGATTTGACAACTTTTTCTTAGTTGCTTAAGATTGAAGGTGGATAAAAGATGAAAACTTTAAGGGTTTTAAGTGATAATAAGGAACCGTTCTTACTTATGAGGTTAACATTTGTTTTATTATTTTATTTAAATAAACTGTAATACATTTTTTTAATTGATTTTGTTTATCCATCCATTTATTGAATATATAATTGGTATATTAGGTTGTATATTTAATTTAGTTCTAATTTATCGTCCTTTAGTTTCAATCATGATAGCATAATTTTATTGTTTTAAACTTATCATTGCCATTTATTTTGACATGATCACTTAATTTATAATAAGATATGTTTAGTTGGATAAGCTAATTATCTTGATGTTATTTACTTATCTGACAATTAAATTTGATTTATATTTTTAAATTAGACTAATTATATTACTGTGAATTATGATAGTTATTTACATGACTAGTTAATTTATATGATTGACTTTTATTGTCTTATTAAGTAATATTTATTATTTATCCATATCTTATTTAAATGTTTATCTTAATTATAATTTATAATCTATAATAAACTTTTAGAAGTTACACTTCTAATTCCCATAATTTTTATTATTTTGTCAAAAGGTTCAAAAATAGCATGAAAATGTTAAATTCAAACATTTATTTTGATTATGAGTTCCTACTCATAATTTTAAACTATATAATTAATTTTTGGAAGTTACACTTTTAACCCCATATATTTTGGTCTTTACCAAAATCTCCAAAAATACTATTAAGGTATTAAAATATTAAAATTGGATTCATATGCCAAACTCATAGTCATTTTGGCCTCATGCCAAATGCTCTATAATTAATAGTTATATCTAAATAAAATAAATCACAAGATATCAACTGGATTTTGTCAAACGGGTGTAAACAGCCCTAAGGTTTCTAGGGACTTAAGAAATCCATGTGATTCCCCTACTACCTGGAAATCCAATAGATTGAGTGATTTCTTTTTCGCAAAAATTGAAATATTGATGAAGTATTATCAATAAAATTAAAGCATACAAAATCCAATATTGTTATGATAATGAAATTTCATAATCATAATCCATTTTCTTATCAAAAAGAAAATCATATATTATCCTTTATATATGTAAATGGTTGAAACAACTCATCCCAAAATCAACGTCGTAAACTCAAAAGAATCTGAGTATCATAAATGAGCATATAAACCTCATTTTGAAAAGGTACAAGAAAATACCTAAAGTCCAACTCCCTATTGACTCTAAAACCAACCTCTTGAAAAACGTACAAGCAAATACCTTCATGTTTTGAGACAACACATAAATCCTAAATTTCATAGGAATGTCTCTACTAGAAACCCCCAAAGAAATGTGGGATGTCCCGAAAGGGATAATCGGGAGTACTCATGAATATGTACTTCCCAAACTAATCGTACATTGGAATGAAACCCACTTACTCGATTACAAAAAGGTAACTAATGTCAACAAATAAATATATCCAAAACGCGTCTCAATCTCTGTGGCAAAGAACTCACAGAAGATGACATGATTTTTAACATTATTTCCACCTTTCATATATAAGTAAATATAAATATAAGTTGGAATGCAACCTTTAGACAAACTCATCAACCTAATGCAAGTGGTTGAGAGACATAACAATGTTCTTTCGAATAACACCACATATGTCGGGATAAAGAAAATTCCCGATATCGATAGTGAAAGTGTTAGAGGTGGAAACAACTCCAAAGGATTGTGAGTTAAAAACAATTTCACACATGTGACATTTCTTCACCATGTGGACGAGACCCTATAAAGGGTCAGGGTATTGGTAAGAGTCAGGAAGGATTTTTCAACACCTGGAGTAGGATACAACTACTACCCAGGTGATAATGGACAATCAAATAAGATATGCACTAAAAAGTGCTTCTATCAAAAAGGGAACACGTTGAAAATGAAATATAACATATTTGTTTTAATATTTAATATTGATTATGCATATGTTTCTTTGAAATTAATTTTAAGTACCAAAGTTAATTTCTTTGCTAAAGTAAAATCGAATATGTAACCATTATAGATGTAAAGAAATACATCAAAACAAATACAAAAAATTTCAATATTCTTCGTTCCGTGTAGGAATGTATGGAGGAGAATTGATTTTTTTGACCTATCACACAATCGAAAAAAGATAGACTAATACTTGTTTTATAATACATCCAACCAAATTACTTAGACGATGGATTGTCACTCTCTTGTTGGTACAAGATTAATAAGAACCTTGTAAAGATATTCGTATCAAATGGAAATTGAAATGAGCATATATACATAAGTTCTAATGAATATGAAAGTAAACATATATCATGGAAATTAATGTGTCAAATTAGTAGATTATTGGGTCATCGAAACATATTTTGTCATCAACAAAGAACTTTTGGGGGAAATAACACATATATGTTTCGACATGACCATGTGGGACATCGTGGTTATGACATAGTGATCCGTGTATTGCAAAATACACATAGACACATTCTCTTTCGAGTGAAAGGCAAAACGAGGCAAATTGTAACTGTTGACTTCTGCAGCATAAGAAGCAACACCGCCATCATAATATGCCATATCGAATACCTAAACTTTTGTATTCCCTGATCCTTAGCCAAGAAAGGAATGAGACCATCCTAAAGCTAAGGACATAATAGAAAAATATTCCATTGTTACAACGAATACAAGGTGATATTTATGGACATAAACATCCATAATGCAGGCCATTAAAGTACTTTATGGTTCTGGTTTCGACACGATGAACGCATGTCGTATTATAGTCCACATGAAATCTTGCACGCCTAGCACTACTTATACGTTTAAGGGCTCACCATCCTGATTATTTCATCAAGCCTACATGACTTGGAATGCTGGAGAATTTACATCATAAGGATTTGATGTTAATTGCATATGTATTAGGATCAATGTAGAGTTTCCTATACCCCATGTGTATATATAAAATGGTCTCATAAAAGTTGTTATCAAAAGAATATTATGACATCTAGGGTATTAGTAATGCGCACCAATTTACCCACATCTATCTGGGGTTATTGATAACTCTCGATTTTGAGAGTTATTTATCACTCTTTTTCTAGGATTTTGTATCATTTTTATACCCACTTTGCTTCTATTCTTTTAATTTGGTCTAAAAATGTGATAAAGAGGTGATGAATTATCAAAAGTTTATTTTTTTGGAAAAACTGCACTTTTGTGGCCAATTGTGGGCAGGTACTCTACCCACTGTGGGCGTCGATGAACCACTTGAAGAAACTGTCGGACGCTGCGTTTATCCGGACGATAAGGAGCAGATTAAAATATATTTGTTGGAGCATGCTTGTCTGATCTTTGAGGCATGGGTTGAAAAGAGAGATGGGTCTTGCCCCTTGTGCCTTTGAAGAAGAAAATCCTTTGGGTCTTGTGTTTTCTTTTGAAGGCTATATAAAGAAGGAGTGGTTTGCATTTATTTCATCAACTTCACCACCATCAATCACAAGACATTTAAATTCTCTAACTCTAGTTTATCTTCAAGTTACTAATTAACTCGAAGATTGTAGTTTTAAAATTCTAGTCATTTTACTTTCCTAGTCCTTTATATTTCTAGTCCTTTACATTTCTAGTCATTTACTTTTCCTTGTAATTTAATTTCCGTAATTTACATTTATGCAAGTAGTTATTAATTATTTCGCTTATTTCATTATGTCTTTCTTTTTCGTCATGAGCTAAGCACCTTATTGGGTGTGGGTGTGAGTAAACTTGAGACTAGTAGGATACACTTGGGTGTGTCCATAATTATTTGTTCTTAAGTTTGGTCACTTGAGTCGAGATATAACTCAATGCGGATAAGCCGATCACTTTGAAGTGTTAATATTAGATCTTAGACCTCGAGAGGGGCGGATCCGAAATACGGCTTAAGTGATGCACAAAGATTTGAGAAAGTATTTGATAACCACACAGAGATGCGGGTTCTGTATGATTTACTAAGGTTCAAACGTCGGTCGGGATTTATATCACAAAGAGATTTGGGTATAAATCCCCATACCGGTAGGACTTGACGCTTAGAGTCAAACTTAGATAAATCGGCAAACTCAAGTACAATAATTATGGGCACTTTATAAGTACTTTTGGGCATAATTTATAAAAATTCGTTTTCGAGAGATCGGGATTTTTATACATGGCTCTATGCACTTAAGCGCCTAACCATCTGGTAACTACAATTATCTCAAGGAAACTTACACCCATACCTAATCCTTAACTCATTGTTAAATTTCTTAATTATTTTCGATATTTCACCAACAAATCAACAAATTTTTCTCACAACCAACGCGTGTGCAAGAAGTTCATGAAACTCTCTGATTCTCAGTAGACCAGTCCTTGTGGAAACGATATTCGGTATACTTACCATTTTATTACTTATAGCGATCATAGTTGAGGTGTATACTTGCGCCCCCACTGTGGGAACACTGTGGCCATTGTGTGGAACTATACGGTTTTCCGCTATCAGTTATGCAATTATTATATGCAGTTTTTTTTCGTTTTTAGACCCACTGCTTGCTAACCAACCTCATGCGTACCAGTTGGTAACTGGATATAAACCTGATAATTTACATTTACGCATGTTTGGTCCTATAGTATATGTGTCAATTGCGCCCCCACAACGCATCAAAATGGGTCCGTAAAGACGACTTGGTATATGTTGGATATGAATCCCCAACAATTATCCACTAATTAGAATATTTGACTAGTGATCTATTTACCACTAGATTTGTGGGTTGTCACTTGCATGAGACAATCTTCCCGTCGTTAGGGGGAGATAGGAAAAAGGAGTTTCCATGGGAACGATAGGAAGTGTCATTGAATATTCTCACTCTGTCTCATTTTGATCCCCAAAACTTCACAACGTAATGTTGAAGTCAAACGAATCAGACTCGATACCTGATACGTTTAATGTTATTCTGAAAGTGACAATATCACATATACGAGCTGCAAATATACTCGCAAGGTTATAAAGTCCCCAACAGGGGCATAACGCCATTGGAAAGTGCGTTGCAATCACACATAGTGGAGGTGTGGTTGAGGTCGTAGCTACCAAATGGAAGTGGTGGAAGCTACTTGGTTCGATGGATACTATTCTAAAAGAAGAGAATAGTTAGGCACATCCATTTATCATCAATACACAAAACTCTCATGAGATTGTCTCTAATTATAATTATGTCCATGAATCATCACTGGAGGACGCTCCGAAGTTAATATTGATTCTAGAGATGAATATTAATCTCAAATAAACTATGAGAGTACATATGAGTCGATGGACAGATCATATATAATCAATGATGATTTATTCACATATACGATGACTCATAAGATGATCGAGCACGACGACATCGAACCAGGCTCAGTTGAATAATATCAACAAATAGCATATTGGCCTAAATGTAAAGAAACAATCCAGAAATAATTATATTCTTTGACAAAGGATCGGGTATTTGGCCAGGTAGTGCAAACCTACCAAGTGTAAAGCCCGTAGGACATAACTGAGTCTTTGTCATAAAGCGTAACGAGAATAATGAAGTCCTAATATGTAAGACTCTCATTTGGCGCAAGGTTTCTCACAACGCCCTAGATTGACCACAAGGAGACTTACTCTCTCATGATGGATGTTATGACATACGAATAATTTGTTAGCCTAGTAGTTTCCGAATGACTGGAAATGCAGCTCATGAATGTGGTTACCACATATCTCTACGGGGATCTAGATTTAGAGATATATAAAAGTGTTTGATGATATTACATTACCAAAATCAAGTAACTTTAAACCACTAAATGCGTTAGCAATAAAATTGAAACACCCACTTTATAGATTAAAACAATCTAAGCGGATGTGGTATACCCGCCTAATTGAATACTTGATTGGGAAAATGATATATAAGAACGATGAACTGTTCTCTTGCGAATTTATTATGGAAAACAAGTTCCAGATTTTCAAAGTAGCTCTATATGTCAATGTTATGAACATAATAGGCACTCTTGATGAAATAAGAGGAACCACAAGCTACTTGAAATCTGATTTTGAGAGGAAAAATATTGGGAAAACTTGGTTTTGTCTAGATATTTGAGCTAGGACACCGAGTTTGTGAAATATTAATTCACCGATCGCACATGTCAAGAAAATAATCAGACAATTTAATATGGACAAAGCGCATCCGGTTAGCACTCCCATGATCGGTCGAAGTGTCAGATATAACGAAAGATCCATTTCGTCTAAAGGATGATGACGAAAAAATCCCTATCTAAGTACAATATGCGCATTATCGTACTTAGCATAATACATTTGACCATATATTATATTTCTCAGTGAACTTGTTAGTTAGATTTAACTCAGCGCCAACGCAAAGTCATTGGAATGATATCAAATTAATCTTTTGGAACCATTGACATGGGTTTATACTTTCCCTATAGAAAGAAAAATGGGATTGATAATGAAACTTCAATACCTACTTAGAATGTAAGCAACAAAAGTACTAGCTCTTATAGAAAAACACCAAACAATGTCTTGGTATGTGTTTGCTGATATTAGGTATCTGTCTGACCCATATAAAGGTTGTTCCCAAACTGGATAAAGAATTACCACAAGGAACACGTCGATTGCTTGGAAGTAAACTAAACAATCCTTTGTAACTACCTCCTTGAACTAATCCAAGAATATTACTCTCCATGAGATAATAAAATAATGTATATGATTAAGGACTATCATTACATATATTATAGGAGTTAGTAATTTTGGGTTCAACCAATATCCTACTTGCATATATGGAAATAATGCATCATGTATCGAAGAAATGAACATAAGATACATTAGGGGTAATAACACAAAGCATATTCTGCTTAAGTTTCTATACAATCAGCAATAAAATACCCTCCTTTAGATTCAAGTGAATCAAGTAAGGTGTCAAAAGAATGTGACACATTTTACCAAGTCATTACCTAAAACTATATATTGGGAAACGTGTAGAAAGTAAATGGAAATGTTTTCCAAACTCCCTTGATTAATGCACGAATCAGGGGGAGTAGTAGACAAAAGGGGGAGTCTACTATATTTGTGATATTGGTATGTTGTGTTCTTTCCTTCAACCAATGTTTTATTTTTCCCATGTGGTTTTGTTCCTTGGTGTAAGGTTTTAGTGAGACAACTGTTTATATACCATCATGTTTTCCTAACTCTCAAGATTAAAGTATAAATCTAAGAGAAAACTAGACTGAAGGATAAGTCTATGTATTGCAAAGAAGCTGGTGCGTTGTACTCTTTCCATCGTCATATTTTTATTTTTTCCCACTGGGTTTTATTTTGGCGTAAGGTTTTAACGAGACAACAACTGTGCACCACCACTCTTTTAACTCGGCACAAGGGGGAGTATTGTAGGATAAGTGTGCCATCGTCTAAAGGATATGACGATAGAAATAGAGATAAATATATCAGAGTTAGATTAGAACTGAAATATCTCCTAAATATCTACTTGTAACTCCTCCCTATTTAAAGGGCTTATGATTAATGAGAATTATATACTTTTCTCTCTGTCTTATTGTTATTCTCTCCATATTGTTGTTTCATTTGTTTTTCCCTTTAACAGATATTTATATATTGTACTATAACTAAGTATCATGTATAATATTTGGCCCTCATGTATTCAACAGTTAACTCGTATAAATCAAAGAGGTGCTAGCCTAGTGGTAAGGCCCTGGGGGGAAAGTGCATGGTATGCCTTTCTACCAGGGTTCGAATCCTGGGGGACGCATTCCGGCGATACCCAGACCTTGGGTCGGCTTTCGGGTCGGTTCGGGTCCAGGTTTACGGGCATACCAGTCTATGGGTATGCGGGTTCGGTCTTGACCGGGCTTAGTTGTACCTGGGCGGGTCCAGTCCATTAGGGCTGGGTCGGGTCGCCGCGGATTAGTCGGTGCTGCCCAATTGGATGCCTGGATACCGCGGGTGCGTGTATGTGTGAGCTTAGCCCAAGTTGCCGTAAAAAAAAAACAGTTAACTCGTATAAAATTTATAGACTATCCAATGTATTTTTTTAATTATTATTATTAAATAGTACATCAAATTAAATATCTCAGTACTCGCAATTATTAAAGTAGAAAATGAATTTTTTTTTCAAAATTAAAATAATTGAGGCCCCCACAATAATGTAACTCAGGGATGAAAAGTTGACACATATTTTGTACTTGTTTCCATCATCTTTATTATATTTTTCATTATTAATATATACACATTTTAAATTACTAGAAGCGTACTCGCACAATGCAGCGAGATACATTACGATTTTAATGTTTTATTTTATTTTTTTGTCGATTTACAGTACGATTTTGTATGGTTTTAAGAAATTGATAATGTTTTTTATAAATTTGTTTAATTTAGACTTAATAATATAATCTATACATATAATAAATAAATAACTAGAAGAACACGTGTCGCCTTCTGGTGAACCCGTTTTTTTCATTTTCCCGCCTAAACATGCATCCGGACACATTTTACATTATAAGTTCATTTAACATATCCACATTCATTCTTCCTTAAATCTTTCCTTAATTCAATTTTTTTTAATTTATACCTTACATTTATTACCCTTATAATTATGTATGTAGTTTACTTTTAATCCCTTACTTTTTTATTTTTTATTTTAGACTTTTATCATATAAACATAAATAATGTATATGAACTAAAATGCATTAAAAAACATTTTTATTTTTTACAAATTATATCATTGTAATCGTTTCGTCAATACCTTCGAAATGAGTCAAATATTGAATATTTTTGGATTTAATTATATTATTAAATATCATAAATATATACGAATTAATATGTCGTGATTAGTATGAGATTTGATACAAATAATCACTAAATTGTCTTAATTTCTTTTGGCTATTTCATATCAATTTGTACTTCAAGAGTTTTTTTTTATAAAAACTTGATCCTCTTTAAATTTTTATACAAGAATTTTGATTTTTATGAAGTTTTATAAAATAACATTTTTAATTTTATTTTCTTGACATTATGATATTTTAATTTTAAAAATATTAATTATAGATTATGAAAGTATAATTAGCAATAGAACAAAAAATGTTGTATATAAAGAAGTATTTGGTAATTTATGATACATGATTATTATTTTATTAATATTTTAACTATGCATTTTTCTATAATTTCATTTACGTTATATTATAAATTTTGTTTTATAAATCTTTAATATTTATTCATATTTTTATTAATTTTTTGCAAAACATACTTTTTGAAAACTGCTTAAAACAAGAATATTTTGTAACCAGTTTAAAAAAACAACTCTGAAGGGAAAAAAACTTGAAAAATAGCATCGTACTTTCGATGATCATTCATATCTGTAATATAAGTTTTTTGGCATGATTTAATTTTTTTAAATTACCCCGTGTAATACACGGGGGCGAATCTAGTGTTTTTATATAAAAAAATTAAGTATTTTGTTAGAATTCAATGATTATCTTATATATATATTTTAATGATATATAGAAAAAATAACCAATTACATATTTAATAATATAATTAAAACAAATTTATAGTAATATAATATATTAATTAATAGTGATACATGAAAATGTTTGTATAAAAGGAAGGTTCTGCACATACCAAATTGATGGATGTTAGCCTCCAACAGTAACATGTATCTCGTGCTTTAATACTTGTAAATTAAGAGATTTTTAAAATTTTGCATAAAATAATGGTACCTTGTGCCTAATAATTTATATTTAAGAGTTTTTTATCCGTATTTTATAATATAGTATAGATATTTTTGTATTTATCAATTGTTTATAAATACAAACTATTTTTTTACAATAATTTTATAATTACATTATGTAGACTGTTTTGACTGATATATACAATAATTTTTTTTTCCTCATCATATATCTTTTTATTTCATCTGTTATTAGTATATATAAAGTAAATTTATTATATATCATAAATCAATATAACTATAATTTATGATATATATTAATAAATATTATAACCACGTCAAATAAACTAAAATAACAATGTTATTTGCACCAAATGTTGAATGTCTTGTTTTTCGTCCTAATTATTTTTAATGAAACATATGTCATTTCACTTGACATATATTATTATTTTTTTGTTTATATATATACACATTATCTTTATATATATATATATATATGTGTGTGTGTATGTGTTTTGATTTTATAAATTTATTAAATTTGTTTATAAATTTATAAAATTTGTAACTTTTGATTTTATTTTATTTTATAAACTTGTAACTTTTGATTTTATTCTAACTTTGTAAAATGTATTTTTCTTTATGTTACTCACATTCCAATATTCTCTTGTAAGACTCGGTTTTAAAAACGTGTAATTATTCTTACCTGAATTGAACCGTAATTAAAAATAGCAACCAAAGATAGTCAATTAAGTAAACTCGTTATAAATATAAAAAAAAGTAAATATCTATACTACCTTATAATACATTCAATCAAAACTCTTAAAGACAAGTCATAATCCATATGGTACAATCATTTTATGCATGAAATTCAAAAAACTATGAATTACAACTAACAAAGCATAATGTACAACTTCCTAATACACCTCCATCAATATCACTCAAACTGAAAAATTCAGCTTTACTTTATTCCTTCTAGCCTTTTTTTTCCTCCCTCGTTTGGCTTTAAATTGCTGAAGATTGCATGTTCCTTTTAAAGTCAAAGCTCTTAAGTACAAGTAATAAAGCATAGTGTACAAGTGTTTTTAACCTGACCATCGATTTTGGTAATTTGCAGTTTGCTTTCTTAGCTACAAAATGCTCCTTTCCCCCTTGATGAACAGTTCCTCTCCTGTATCTAGATTTGAATTTGTTGATCCAAACTCTCTCAGTGATTTGATAATGACCCTCTTTTATACTTAGTGAAAGTTACGTTATTATATGTATTAGTGTTTCATCATCAGCGATCAGACTGAGTCTGTTCAGTTATCGCTGATGACCTTTCTGTAAACATTTAATATGTATTAGTGTTTCACTTTCAGCGATCAAACTGAGTCTGTTCAGTTATCGCTAATCGTTTCCCATGTAACACAGTTAACGTAATCCCTGAAGACAAGTCTCGCGTCAACATAGTTCATAGCTGAATCAAAGACGAAGCCACTGAACAATAGATAAGTCTACTAGTGACCTGATGCGGATATCAGCGAAGACCAGACGAATCTACTTACGCGAAGAAGCCTGAGGAAAAGCTTCAGCAATAGTTGAACTTCTTTATCTCTGGAAGAAGAGATACTCAGCGATCAACGATCACAAAGCTTATGCCTCAAGTTTTCTTTTGTCTTACCTTGCACAACCAGTACGATGTGTCAGAACGGACAAGTCTCTGCTACAAATCGTACAACAACTCTGTCAACTACACTGTTCATAAAGCGGCCAAAAGCATGTCTCCAAAAGTAAGACTCCCAAAGCCAATCTATGAACGCCACGTGTAAAGTACCCTGCCATGCATTTAATGCATAGGGTATAAATAGGAAGCTCACCCCTTCATCTGAAGGTGTGCTCAATCCTTGAACTCCATAATAGAAACCCTTGTTTTCTATCTCTCTAAAATACCCCATTCTCTGAATTTCTTGTGCAACCATCTTAGTGTTTCTTAAGTTTGTTTATATTGAGTCTGTCTTAATCTTATTCCGCAACAAACTTGTAAATTGTATTTTGATTTATCAATAAACAATTTATTAAACTTTAATTTCTGTGTTTGTATTCAACCCCCCCCCCCCCTTTCTACAAACTTGTTAAGCACCTTCGGGACCAACAAGTGGTATCAGAGCAGTTTGTTTAATCTAATAAACAAGATCTTGCTGTATACTCTTCCTTGCTATTCTAAAATGGCACTAAACACAAACACAAACTACTATGATAATGGTTCACTTTCTAAACCTCCTCGATTTAGCAGAGATAACTTTTCTCTATGGAAAAATCGAATGATGCTATTTCTTGAAGGTGCGGATCCTACTATACCTGAATATATAGAAAACGGACCCTATGAACCTGTTAGAATTATAGTTGCGGTTCCCGCTACTGCCACCACTGAAGCTGTCCCTGAACGATATGTCGTTAAGGAAATAAGACAGTGGAGTGATGAAGATAAAAAGAAGGTAGGCATAGATGCAAGAGCAAAGACCATTATATCAATGGCTCTGCCTGATGAAGTTTTCCATTCCATCATGCATCTAAAAACTTCTAAAGAAATGTGGGAAACCATATGTGTTCAGTATGAGGGCACCACTGAAATCCAAGAGACCCGAAAGATTAACTTGGTAAGACAGTATGAAAGTTTTATCGCTGGTAAGAATGAATCTCTTTCTGACATTCATCAGCGGTTTAACTGCCTGATCATTGACCTAAGAACTGTTGGAAGCACCTATTCTAATTCTGAGGTCCTAACAAAATTCTTGGAAAGTCTTCCTGAAAGCTGGGACAGTTATTCAATATGTCTTAAGCTGACAAAAGACTTACATACTCTCTCTCTAAGCACTCTGTATGGAATATTTCTCAACTATGAGCAATCTAATCTCCTGAAGAATAATCTTGTAAAAGATTCTAAAGACTCCAAAAGCACTGCTGTTGCTTTAGTCTCGTCAGAGATAATTCCATCCCAGCGATCTACTCTCACCATCACTGAGTTAGATTCTGAATCTGAGGATTTATCAGACCCTGATCTTTCAGAGTTTAATGAGTCCTTAGCACTCTTGACAAACTCTTTTAAGAGATTTGCAAGAAAGAGTAACTTCCGAAGAAGTAAACCTCTCTCTCTTACTGAAAAGCCAAAATCAACTCCAGTTGATAAGGCTACAGCCACTTGCTATAACTGCGAAAAAATTGGACATTTTGCTAGTGAGTGCAGGTCGAAAAAGGTCTTCAAACCTTCTACCTCAAGAAGATCCAGTGATGACAAATACCATAAGCTGAAGAACAAATATCAAAAGCTGAAAAGCTATCAGCGAAAAGGTAAAGGTCTCATCGCTGAAGAACATGACTGGGCTGAATCAGAAGAATCATCTTCTGATGAAGAAGAAGTCGCTAATCTTTGCCTCATGGCTGAGATTAAAGAAGAAGTAGAAGAACCATCTGAACCTTCTATGAGCTACATATCGTCTCAGGTATCTATCTCAACAAATCCCTCTCTGCCTGAAGCTGAGAGAAGTCGCGCTGTTGATGTGCTGACGATTGACCTTTATAATGCTCTAAACGACAAAACTCAAGCTGAAAATAAAAATGTTTATTTAACACAAGAGCTAGAGAAATGTCATGAAAAGATCAGTGAACTAAATCTTTTAGAAGAAAAGCTGAAAGATCAAGTCATTATAAATGAAATCATCAGCATTGAACGCGAACAAGCCATCGCTGCTCTAAAAGCAGAAAAGGCTCGTGTTGAAAAATGGTGCAAATCATCAACAAAGATCTCTGAGATAATAAATGCTCAAACTCCTGAAAGTGATAGAACTGGTCTTGGTTTTTGGACACCACAGGATGATCCTAAAGAAGAAAGTTCCTCGCTTAAGTTTGGAACTTTTGTCACATCTTTCTTTGACACTTCTTATAATCAATTCTATCCCTGTTCTTCTTCAAATCCCATCCCTGAGGAGATATCTGCAAGATCTAAGTCTGCAGATAAAGGAAAGTCTATTCTCCCTCCTCAGAAGGCTTCCAAGAAAACCAAACTGAAAGTTCCTTCCAAACCTTCAGTGGATAAACCTTCTAGCTCAGTGACAGAAATCTTTGATATCTGTCCTCCAAAGCTGAAGGTTGATCTAAAGCCCGTGAGACCTGAAGAAATAATAATTCCTCCCAGATCTCGTACTAAAGGCATTCTTGGAGCTGGACCTGCTCATCTTAAGTTTTCAAAACCTTTTGGTTATAAAACCACCATCAGATATAGAAAATGTTATCACTGTGGATTTACTGACCATATTGCGAGCAAGTGTCCAAATACCACCGAAGCTGATAAAACAGCCAAAGTGAAGAAAAATGCCTCTAAGGCAAATAAAGTCACCAAAGTTGAAAAATCAACCAAAGTGAAAAATACCACTAAGGTTAAGAAATTAACCAAAGTGAAGATTACCACTGAAGCTGAATCTTCATCAGCGGTGAAGACTGTTGAATCTTCCTTATCCACTAACTCTGAAGGACCCATTGAAAAGTGGGTACCAAACAACGCTTAATCTTCCTTATGTATGCAGGGATCAAAGGGCATCTGGTATCTCAAACATCTGGAAACCTCTCTAGTGAACCTACTTAAAAGTTAATTGCTGATGAACCTCAAACATCCTCATCAGTAAACATTCCAATTGTTGATCCAACCTCTGAGTTAAGCAATCATGCTCCTGCTCAGCGATGGACAAGAGATCACCCAATAGATCAAATTCTCGGTGATCCAGATGCCGGTATTCAGACACGACGAAGCTCAGGTAATATCTGTCTCTTTGTAAACTTTCTCTCCTTAATAGAACCAAAGAAGACTGATGATGCCCTCAGAGATCCAAACTGGGTCAGCGCTATGCAAGAAGAGCTGACTGAATTTTCTCGAAACAAAGTTTGGAATCTTGTTCCTAGACCATCTGATAAAACTGTAATAGGCACCAAATGGGTGTTTAGAAACAAGTTAGATGAACATGGAACTGTAACCCGCAACAAGGCTCGACTTGTTGCTCAGGGATACAGACAAGAGGAAGGCATAGACTATGATGAAACCTTTGCCCCTGTGGCCAGGCTCGAAGCAATTCGACTATTCTTAGCTTATGCAGTCTATAAAGACTTCATCGTTTATCAAATGGACGTTAAATCAGCTTTTCTGAATGGAAAGCTGAATGAAGAAGTTTATGTAGAACAACCACCAGGGTTCTATGACCCTAAGCATCCAAATTATGTTTATAAATTGGATAAGGCTCTCTATGGTCTAAAACAAGCCCCTCGTGCTTGGTATGACACTCTCTCATCTTTTCTTATCTCTGAAAATTTTGAACGTGGCAAGATTGATAATACGTTATTTTTCAGGAAGATAAAAGGTCATATAATTCTTGTACAAATATATGTCGATGACATAATATTTGGTTCTACTAACCCATCTCTATGTACTCGCTTCGCTGAAAGAATGAAGAAAGAATATAAAATGAGTATGATGGGTGAGCTGACATATTTTCTTGGTCTTCAGATTAAACAATCTGACAAAGGTACTTTTATCTGCCAAGGTAAGTATGTTAAAGATATGCTAAAGAAGTTTGATCTCACACAAACTTCAGCGATGAAAACTCCTATGGCACCACCGCTGACACTTAACAAGGATCCATCTGGAAAACCTGTTAATATCACTGCCTATAGAGGAATGATAGGCTCATTGCTGTATCTTACAGCGAGCCGACCTGACATCATGTACTCTACTTGTTTATGTGCACGCTATCAATCTGAACCCAATGAATCCCATCTGATCGCTGTAAAGCGAATTTTCAGATATCTGAAAGGAACTCCTAACCTCGGTCTTTGGTATCCCAAAGACTCAGGGTTCGATCTAACTGGTTATTCTGATAGTGATTTTGCAGGTTGTAAACTCGACAGAAAGAGTACCACTGGTGGATGTCAACTCTTGGGAGGAAAGCTGGTAAGCTGGACAAGCAAGAAGCAAAATTTTGTGTCCACTTCCACAGCTGAAGCTGAAAACGTTGTCGCTGGAAGTTGTTGTTCTCAAATCTTGTGGATGAGAAATCAACTATTAGATTATGACCTTCAGTTGTCAAAGATTCCTATCTATTGCGACAGCACTAGTGCTATCGCTATAGCAAATAATCCAGTGCTACATTCAAAGACAAAACACATAAAGATCAGATATCACTTTATCAGAGATCATGTGATGAATGGTGATATTGAACTTCACTTTATCCCTACTGACTTTCAGCTTGCTGATATATTCACCAAACCTCTTGATGAGACAAGGTTCAACTTTCTCATCAGTGAGCTTGGAATGCTGAACCTCGAAGAATAATTCTTCAGCGTTCATGTATTATGTCAGTAATCAAAAGTTCCTCTCATCTTTCTCTCTGATAAAAATTCTGACTCTCAGGTATGTTTTCTCCTTTCCTCTCGACTCTTCCAAGGGCGATTTGAGTCTCTTACCGCTGAAGTTCAGGGTCTCTCTTCAAAGGTTGACCTCTGCACGTCCCTTCTTCAGCAAATTCTACAGAAAGTGAATGCACCAGCTCAAGCGCTGCCTCCCTCCTTCACTGAAGATGATCGTACCA
Source organism: Arctium minus (assembly GCA_954870635.1). Lineage (NCBI taxonomy): Eukaryota > Viridiplantae > Streptophyta > Magnoliopsida > Asterales > Asteraceae > Arctium > Arctium minus. Next base: position 4,024,236 of record OX941091.1, read on the forward strand.
ACCTCAACATCGCTGTGGAATTCATTCATGATGCCACGTGCGACATCCCTGCGGTTGAAGACCGGATTAAGCGTCTGGAGGCTGACGTTCAAGTGCTAAAAGCTTCAACAGCTACTCCAGCAGCTGAACAATCCCCTACCGCTGATAATGACAAAGTGGGGGAGAAAGCTAAAGAAACCTCTATTGCTGCTGCTGGGGAAGCTAAGACTCCAAAAGAACCTCCCTCTCAATCTGAGGGGGAGAAGGCAAAAGAATCCTCGTCAATTCACTCTATTCTCTTTGAAGAGTATGAGGAAGAAGACGATGAAGAGGAAGATGATCTAGATCTTGATGATCAAGAAAAGGATCAGCCCTCCGATGACGACGACGACGATGAAGACCAATCTATGTGGTTCTCTAAGTCGAACGTCGCATCAGGGACAACTTCGCAAGAGGTTGTCAAAACAGGGGTGAGAGGTGATACATCTTCAAGTGTTCCTTCGCAAAGCAAAGACAAGCAACCGATCGCTGAAGAATGCTTGAGGACTGGATCACAATCTGAGGGGGAGCATCCTTCTCAGGTATGTCTTTCAATTGTACCACTCTCCTACTCTTTCCAAACCCCTATTTCCTTCTAGCCTTTATCTCTCTCGTTCTAAAAATACACTTATCCCTTCTTTCCTTCTTTTTCTATCCAGACAATTCTCACCCCTGCTTAAGGGTTCTGAACTACAAATAATTCCAGCTACTATCGCTGAAGAAATAATCCCAATCTCTATCGCTGAGATTGATGAAGAAGAAGAAGAAGATTCCCTGGTCCATCCAGGGAGGCCCTCTCAACCATCTCATTGGTCAGAGGAAGTGGTGAAAAAAAGAGTTGAAATGATCGCTCAACTCTGAAAATCCCTCTTCAAACATCCACAGAGCTCGACTTCCTCACTGAAGCCGAAAGAGAAGAATCTGCCAAAGCTGAGAAGCTGATCGATGAATGCAAACGAGATGCCCAACTCGCTTTAAAGATTCAATCTTCTCAAGTCAAGGACAAAAAGCTGAAAAGCAAACCTGTGGAAGTTCAAGCTGCACTACTGAAAGAAATTGAAGAGGAACGCTCCAAAGAACAAGAGATCAACGATAAGTCTATCGATTGGTGCAAACAAAAGATGGATTATCGTTCTGATCTTCTTCCAATATCAGCCGTGACTATCTCTGGTCGCAAGAAGAAAGATCAACTCTCAGTGACCATGGAGATTACCAGAGAGGATGGAACCCAAAAAGCAATGTACGTATCAAAACTTGAGAGCTTCGGATTTACGGAATGGTTGGAGTTCTGGGATGCGCTGAAGAAATCCAAATCTACATACAGAGGCTACGTTGAAGGACTTCTTGAAGCCCTCATAAATAGAGTCGTTTCTGTACTAAAGCTGCCATCTCCTCTTCCTCCCAAATCTTTGAAACTCAAGAGAAAAATTGGGTCCTCCTCCTCTGAAGATGTCGCCATCATCAGGAATGAAACTTCTATCAAATTTTCAAGAGATGCACTGTTTGGTCCTCCTCACGATCTTTCAGTTCTGGACTTATCTCTGCCTCCTGGTGGTCCTTTCCAAGCTGGTCAAGTAATTGACAATCCTTATGGAATATTCTTCAGAGATGATGATGAGGAACTCAGATTTCAAAGAATCTCTGAGATTCCTATCTGTCCTCTGAATCATCTCAAGGATCTCTTATGCTTATGGTGTGACTTATTCCCTGCTGCTGAAAAAATTAAAGAAATTATCAGTCAAGAATATTTGGAACGAAGACAGAAAGGAGAAGAAATACCTGAGTATATGATCAATCCTCCTAAATCTTCTTTTAATAGCTGATAGATTAGTTTCCTTCTCTGTAATCTGTTAGTTATACTTACAGTAGTTAGTTACTCACTTGTAATGTTTTTCATATCTTGTAATTCCATCCCTGAATTAAATGAAAATCGCAGTGATGTACTTAACCCTATCAGTACTGTAAAAGATCCCTCAAAATAGTAATTGGGACATGCATTCTATGAGTCCTTTTTATTCCTATATTTTGAATCATAAAGTAATTTTCTTTTGTTACTTTGTCATTATCAAATAGGGGGAGATTGTTGATCCAAACTCTCTCAGTGATTTGATAATGACCCTCTTTTATACTTAGTGAAAGTTACGTTATTATATGTATTAGTGTTTCATCATCAGCGATCAGACTGAGTCTGTTCAGTTATCGCTGATGACCTTTCTGTAAACATTTAATATGTATTAGTGTTTCACTTTCAGCGATCAAACTGAGTCTGTTCAGTTATCGCTAATCGTTTCCCATGTAACACAGTTAACGTAATCCCTGAAGACAAGTCTCGCGTCAACATAGTTCATAGCTGAATCAAAGACGAAGCCACTGAACAATAGATAAGTCTACTAGTGACCTGATGCGGATATCAGCGAAGACCAGACGAATCTACTTACGCGAAGAAGCCTGAGGAAAAGCTTCAGCGATAGTTGAACTTCTTTATCTCTGGAAGAAGAGATACTCAGCGATCAACGATCACAAAGCTTATGCCTCAAGTTTTCTTTTGTCTTACCTTGCACAACCAGTACGATGTGTCAGAACGGACAAGTCTCTGCTACAAATCGTACAACAACTCTATCAACTACACTGTTCATAAAGCGGCCAAAAGCATGTCTCCAAAAGTAAGACTCCCAAAGCCAATCTATGAACGCCACGTGTAAAGTACCCTGCCATGCATTTAATGCATAGGGTATAAATAGGAAGCTCACCCCTTCATCTGAAGGTGTGCTCAATCCTTGAACTCCATAATAGAAACCCTTGTTTTCTATCTCTCTAAAATCCCCCATTCTCTGAATTTCTTGTGCAACCATCTTAGTGTTTCTTAAGTTTGTTTAGATTGAGTCTGTCTTAATCTTATTCCGCAACAAACTTGTAAATTGTATTTTGATTTATCAATAAACAATTTATTAAACTTTAATTTATGTGTTTGTATTCAACCCCCCCTCCCTTTCTACAAACTTGTTAAGCACATTCGGGACCAACATAATTCAAATAGACGATTTCTCTCGACGATTCACAGGGTAATTCTTCTTAATAGTTCTTCTGAATGATGGAATTCGCTCCTCGCGACGGTTCACAGGGTAACGATTTCTCATACTATTCAAATCAGATATATGTTTTGGTTTAGGGTTTCTAATATCGATTTCTTGTGGTCTCGATTTCTAATCTTGATTTCTCATACGATTCTAATCTCTTGCTTCTAATCTCGATTTCTTGCTTTAGGGATTCTAATTCCTCAGGGGATGGGACATCAATCGGGTAATATTTTATTTTAAAAAGTTATTTCGTAAGTGCATGAAGTTAAACTTCGATGTGTGATGTTTTTGATTTCTATGAATATCAATAACGTTTGTACTTTAGCTTTGATTTGGACCAAGAACATGCCATTGTTTTCCCCATGATTTTCTCCAGAAATCAAACCTTAAAAGTCACACAAATTAGATGTTTCTTTGTTGTAAGCTGTGATTTTGCTACTATTATTAGAGTAAATTACATATTTCGTTCCTTGTGGTTTGTTGAAATAATGTTTTTTCTTGAAGAAATCAATATTTGAAGGTTTGGGCGACCGGGTCATGTTGAAAGTGTCGCCTTGGAAAGGAATTATAAGGTTTGGGAAACGAGGGAAGCTTAGCCCCCGCTTCCTCGGGCCTTTTCCTATCATTGAACGTGTGGGACTCCAAGCTTATAAGCTTGATTTACTGCCCGAGATGAGTGGGATCCACCCCACTTTCCACATATGTTATCTTCGGAAATGTTTAGCGGAAGAGGAAAATGTCATGCCGTTATCGGAGATTCGCGTGGACAATAATCGTTGTATTGAAGAGCCGGAAGCCGTCATAGAGAAAGAGACGAAGAAACTCCGCCATAAAGAAGTGGTAATGGTGAAGGTTCAATGGAAACACCATCGAGGTGCGAACGTGACATGGGAAGCGGAGGAAGATATGAAGGGTCGATACCCTCACCTCTTTGGTTAGCGTGAGGATTTCGGGGACGAAATCTATTTCTAGTGGGGGAGGATTGTAACACCCCAATTTTGGTGTAAGTATTATCAGCTTAATCGTTGCTTAAATCATTATTTAGAAGTTGTATTTATTTGTTCCTCAAATTCGAGTCTAATTGTGGATTAATTCTAGAAGTTGGAATTAGTGGATTTGAGGACACACAGTGCACCGCGCGGGTTAGGCAGCGGGTTGAGCCGCGCGAAACACTGCCTTTGTGCGCATCCAGTACACGGCGCAGCTTGCCGGGCGGGCACCCGCGCGGGTCCACCAGGTCGGCCAAATAAGGGGAAATCGGCCATAACATTTCATTTTACTCCAAACATTTCCCCAAAATCACTCTCTTCCTTTCTCCCTTCATAAATGCTAACCTAGAGTTGTCCTACACTCAATCTCTTCAAATCCTCAAGTTTTGGGTCTATCTTTGGGAGCTTGGAAGGCTAGGGTTCAAGGATTCATCATCTAGCTTTCTCCATCTTCAACCTCAAGACTTTACTACCATTTTTAGGGTTTTCTTATAAACCTTAGTTTGTGAGTTCTTCCTCCATAAATGCTCTAGTATTTGCTTATTATCATGGATTGTTATACAATACACTTATGTGCTACTTGTTGGAATTTTATAACCTAGTTTATGGGATTTTCAACTTTGTGAACCCAATAAGGGTGAGTATGTTTAGTAAGCTTTAATAATCTTTTTGGTAGAACCATGTGGGTTATATGTTCCAAAATTCATGCTTATATGTGAACACATGAGGAAACTACTATTGTCATGGTTTAAATCCAACTGCTGATAACTTTATGAAAAGATGAGGTAAGGATAATAAGTGGATATGTTCATATGTATGAAATTACGAAGAATGTGATATTATGAGAAATAAGGAAGCATTTGTTTTACATGTGGGAAAGAAATACTTATGATGTTATAACTGTTATCAAATGTTGATCACCTGATAAGAATGTGGTTACTACTCCTTGTGCACGAGGAGGTAGTAGTTTACTGTATGAACCTTGTAATAATCATGGTGTGTTACTAGCGAGTAGGCAATAAGGAATCTTGTATCCTTGAGGTGTAACTCGTCTAGATATGGATAGGCAATAATGTCCGTAAGACCTTGAGGTGTAACTCGACGGAGTAGGCAATAAGGGCAGTAAATACGGTTTGAGGTTGTGATGTCGTTATGGCATGGGAACTAAGATCGGGGCATGAGGTGTTATCCATTACCATCGCGGGTGACCCCACTTTCGTGTAAACGTCGCCCCAATGAAAACGGGTCTCCCCCGTAATTCAAAAGGTATCTCGTATATGTTTTTATTCAGGTTTAAGAATCTGATGGCGGAAAACTGCTTCCTTGTGAAGCAGAGGAGTTCGGTAACACGATTATCATTTTTATAATATCATGCTTATGATTTATATGCTTATGTGATCTCACTAGGCTTCGTCCTAACACTTGTTGTGGTTGTTGTTTCCTCACAGATCCTAACCGTGGAGGAATTTAGGATGTCGGCTTGGCTACCGGGCACATAGGAGATCTTGAAGTGCCGGTCTTTTGGGGGATTTTGTGAAGAGAGTTCATATTGATTTAGCAACGCCCGTATTAATCTAGATTTAAATCAATCTTAAATTAAGTAGGTCGTTGTAGTATTGATGTCCCATTATTTTGTTGCAAACTTATGATGCAAACTAACCCGGTTTTATAGGGTTTTAGTTGTATTGATTGTTGGGTGAACATCCTTTTGTTATATCTCTTAAACAGGTGTTTGGACCCTTCGTATTTTAGACGTCATATTGCCGAATTTACAAAAACTTTTATTTGTTAAATTTTTAGAGTGTTACAATTTCTCAAGCTAATTGAAGAGTTGCTTTTTGTAAAACTGGTTCGAATTGTGATCGCAATTGGAGTGTATTTGATTACTTGTTCAATGTATTTACTGGACGATGGTTTGTGGGCGTCATTTGGTAGCCCTAGAAGATGCAGTCATGGCGGTGGAGACATTGAAATGGGGATACAACATGCTTCACAATCTGGAGAATTAGAATTGGATGCTCATTTTGAGATGGTGAATTCTAACTTCTGTTATCTTCTAACTTGATTCAGCAACTTAACTCATAAATCTTATCAAAAATACTTCCATTTTCATTAGGTCAAACACATCGAGAAAGAATTCGAAGTGCTTAATAAACTTCTAAAAAAACTACAGGTATTTATTTGTTTTCTTCACACACACAAACTTCATTTCTCTTTATGATCATCATTATTAATTTTACTTCTTTTGAATGTTTTCTTATAAACAATCTATGCAGGATGCTCATGAGGAATCACGATCCGTCACCAAGGTTGCTGCTATGAAAGGTAATCTTAAAAGATTGTTGAAGATTTTAGATAACAAAAAAAGACTTGTAATTGAATGATTGCTGATGTGCAGCGATCAAGCAGCGAATGGAGAATGATGTTGATGAAGTTGGAAGGGTTGCTCGTTTTATTAAAGCCAAAATCGAGGAACTTGATAAGTAGGTTAGACCGATGAACAGTTATATCAATCTCAATCCTCAACATCTTCCAAGTGTTTAAATTATAGATCCTATATTTTTTTATTTTGGAGTTAGAAAGCGAGCAACAGACAAAAGCCTGGATGTGGACAAGGAACTGGAGTAGACCGATCAAGAACAACAACTACACTGTAATATATATCATTTTCACTACCCTTTTGATCATAGTTTTGATGAACGAAAGACACATTTAATATTTTGTTGAGAACGATCTTCGTTTGCAGTGCCTTAAAAAAGAGATTTAAAGATAAGGTGAAGGAATTTCAGGTAGTTTAAAATGTGGCTATAGTTCTTGATCTTCTGCCTTCAATCTTTTGCATAAATTTCTAATCTTTCAGCACGTTTATCATACTTTAAGAGAAAGCATACATCAAGAACATCGTGAGGTTATTGAGAGACGGGTGTTTACAGGTATTGAACTTATATTAATCAAACATCTGCAGTACTTGATGTTTACAGGTATTGAACAAGTTGTTGAATCTATATTGTGTAAAATTGGTGGCATTTATAGTGACTTTCACAAGTTTTATATTGGGGTTTTTAAGTGCATTGGACTTTCACATATTTCAGGTTGAAGTTTTTATTTCTATTGCTTCAAAGGGATCAAGGAATGTGGCGTTCTAAGTAAAAGGTAAATAGATGTGTGCAGGATCAGTGGAAGCTGCAGATAGTGTGGCACCAATGTTGTATTGGAGATTCTGATGGCCTTAGTTCTAATTCTTTCAAGCTGAAACTGAAGAAATTATGTGTCAGTGGTCTTTTAGTTATTTTAATGTCGATGAAAAGAGAACCGTGTCAGCTGTGAACTATATTTCAACCATTATAAAATTTAAAGTTTATAATTATCATAAACTCCATATCCCTTCGATTCATTCAAAAAAAGGTTCAAAGACTTAGGGTTGTTTACACAACGCTTACCCAGTAAGCACTTATCGGTAAGAGTCAACACTATTTGTTGCCAATTAAACCAAACAAACCTGGGACGGAAAATAGAAGGAACAAGAAAAATGATTGACAGAGGAATAATTGGCTTTATAAATGTGATTTACTCGCGCTGCATCGCACGGGTATACAGCTAGTATATATATATATATATATATATATGATTAGAGTAAATTACTACATATCATCCCTTAGTTCATGCCTTATTCTTCTTTTTTCATATATATATCTTTCTAAAAATCTCTCCAATTTTTCTCTATATTTGCTCTCAATCCATTGAAGTAATCGACGAAACAATTACATATTCGGAATCTACGCTTCGAATCCTTCCTACAGGTATAAACTTTTTCTTAAGTTATTTAAGTTGGTAAGTTAGTGTAGTTAAACCGGGTTGTTACATATACAATATGATAAAATAGTATAAAAAAGTGATAAAATAATATTAAAAAGTATGGCGGCTTTGTAAACCGGGTTGTTATATATACAATATGATAAAATAGTATAAATTTTTTGATAAAATCATATAATTGATATATATGTTTCACAATTGTAAAAATATATATCGAGAACATTTACAATTACTATGCACTATTCACGTTACTATTCACGTCACTATTCACATCACTATGCATGTCACTATGCACGTCACTATTACTTACAACACTTTAAATATAATGCCTGAAATAGGTGTATTGATTGCTTCAAAATATAATGTGATATTACATGTTATAAGTATGACCGACAGTGGGACGTACTTACCGCTTAGATCCACTCCGTCAGTGTAGTATGAACATGTTGTTTTTACAATTGGGCATGTTAATGGTAACCATCATGTGAAATTAGATATGGTAGAAAGATACTCGTTTCCACAAATTGTATGACATTTTTTCTATTGCAGTGATCCGTGTGCAGCTGGATGAGCTACCACGTATTTAGAGTGAATACAGAATTACATGTCGCTTTTACGTGTTAATTGTACTACGGATAATATTATTTTAGAATAATTGAATGTAATATATATTATTTTATGTTATATTTATATGCCCAATCGCAATATTTATGTTTTATTTTTATAATTATATAATTATAAAAAATTAGTAATATTTATATTTATAAATATTTATTTCTTTTTAAATCAAACCAAAAGGTAAAAAAAAACTTTAAAACTATACAATACAAATAAATAAAATTATATAATAAAAATAAACAAAAGAAAAAAAAGAAAACAAAACAAAAAAACAATCATGATATCAATAATGAAGGTGCAAATAACAAAAATTTTGGTGCAATTAGCTTCCCCCTAGCAAAAAAATTGGTGTAAATAGCCTCCCTCATTATATATACGGATAAGATTTACATCACTTCAAAGTCAAATCGATATGGATAGTTTCCTAAAATTGAATTGATGAAATGTTTTTTGAATATGATAGTGAGAAGGGAAATTGACTTAAATAATTAAAGTAGACAACAAAGTTGGTTTTTTAGCTATTTTTCTCTTGGTTCTGCATAAATATCATTGCTTCCGCAATATTTAGGTCCGTAATTGTAGACTTGGCCAAACAACAAAGAAAAAAAAAAGGATCTAGTCATTTTTTTCTTTAAAAAAAAGGGACTCAACTCCATAATTACGGACCGAGCTAACTTTTTTTTACAGTAAGTTTGGAAAAAAAAACATTTTCTATCCAGGTCCGCAATTATTGTTGACCTAGTGACATGAGTGCAGAACCGGGAGATATATAGTTGAGAGGCCAATTTCTTTGTTTACTACTCTACTTTGGCTATTTCAGTCCGTTTCTGAGTGAAAATTCAAGTGAGAAGGTTAAGGGCAATGCTATTTGCGGGTCGGGCTCCAGTGAGAAGTTGAGTTAACGTGAGAAATATGAGAAGTGGTTATCAACCGTTAGATGCACATTAGGATGACATGCACCGGGATAAGATGCACCGGATCAATCCCCTTATGAAGCACGATTCATGGGTGTGTTTTAGATTATAGGCGATAAAGGTTCAGATCCACTTCTCACGTTTCTCATGTTAACTCAACTTATCACACTATTCTTCGTCTGCTATTTGCAACCCCTTAAATGTCATAATCAAGTTAAATTATGTGTAACACCCTAAATTTAGAGAAATAAAAATTCGAAAATTTTGTAATATGACGGCTATAAATTTGGTAAACCTGGGTATATCAAACTTGTTATAAACAATCCCAAAGTATCATCCCGATAAAACGGGGAAACAAGTTATAACCTTTACAATTGATCAAATGAAGAATACACTAACAACCTAATAATCTAACTTAAATAAGAAAGATTAGTATCGGGTGTTGCTATTCTTCCAAAAATGTGTCCGCTGTCCAATAATATCTGTCTATACATCTCCCAAAAAACCGCTCTTGACCTTAAGGCCATCCACTCAGTCCCGAAGAATCCCACCGAAAACCTGACCTGCTATACATGTCATTTTAAGAAAAAGTGTTAGACTAAAGCCTAGTGAGATCAAACATTTGCAATTAAAATAGTCGAATGCAAAAGTGAGTAAAAGAGTTTCATTTGTAACAACAATAATAATATTTATAATAATAACAATAATGCTCTTGAATATAGCAAATACCTCTTGGGTTAACGGGGGAGACCCGCTTACTAACACAAATGATGGAACACAAAAGTAAGTCATTTGATGAGTCAGTAAAGCCAATACACAAATAAAGTACACGCAAGGGATGTCAAGCTCAATGGCTTTAAACGTACACCCACGGAAATTCAAGTTCAACCCCGAAGGGTCCTTGCGTCGAGCTCCTCATCCAATATCGTAATACTTGAGCACGTAGACGCCTAAACGTGCCTCGACGTGGGAAACTAGTCGTCCCGACGTCTGAACAACAATATATCAAATTACGGGGTCATGACTCCCAAATGCAACAATTAAGCCAAATAATGCTCATAAGGCCCAACATTTATTCCCACAATGGATAATATTCATAAATGACATGCAGGGTGATTTCCACCAAAACCATTTCCCAAAAGTTATCACAAACCCTAATATCTCCAAAAGGTAAGTTTAGCACAAATTCCACCAATCAAATATCTGAAAGAGGAGATGTTCAGGTATTCAAAATCAACATTTGACATGTATAAAGTTTTGTAAAGAGTGTATGAACTCACCTTAGGGCTTTCTAAAAGTAAAGCCAAACCCTAAAATGGAGGAGAGTTGAGATGAGATGATAATCCACTTGATAGCTCCCTAACAACACTTCCTAAAAGTGTTAAGGACCACCATTAATGACCTAGAATCACCATAAATGATGAAAGAGGTTTTAAGGAGAAAATACTTACTGATTCCAACAGAGAAAATCGCACCCCAAACCCTAGAATCAGATAAAAATGGCTAAAAATCGCGAGTTGGCTTTTTATACCCAAAACACCATGACGCGATAGTGACACGGCGAGAGTGACATTTGTCATTCTCGCGGGCAAGGTCGCACCCACCTCACCACTCTCGGTACAAACGGGGTGATAGTGCCCCGCGATTGTGTAACACCCTGAAATCCGGAAATAGCAACTAATTTAAAATTTTCTAAATACACCAATAAATGAATCATCTACAACCACCATTTAATATTTAACCTCAGTACACACATTAATTCTATACAAACAGTCTAAAATAAGGAGGGTGTTACTAAAACCCAATATTGGTCGCTATCTCCAAACTGCGGAAGACTTCACCAAATACTTACGCTTGTGAAAAACTAAGCACGTCTCCTCATAGAACTGCTAAAACCAAACCCCCATCTGGAACCTGATGCACATGCCGACAAATAAAAAGGTTAGGCTTAACGCCTAGTGAGCTCAAGAGTTTTCAACATAAATAAATAAATCGTTTAAAATGGAAGGATGCAATTAAATCATACTCTTTCAAAATGATATGCTTCTCTTATGAAAAGGACTTGTTTACCCGTAAACATGCATTGTAAACGAAAAAGACGCCATGTTAATCGCTAACCAAACCAAACTGTTTTAAAGGCGAAGATCCCAATATAAAACGTACTTTCGTAAATTTAGATTTAAACCAAGACTTGCTCCAAATGAGAATAAAGAGGGAACTCCCAATTTTATAAAACGCTGGTAAAATATTATATCTCGAAATACCCAACACGGAGGGAAACATGTTGCACAACTCATAAACCATAGATGAAAATCTATATAAATAAATATTGCCATGGACACGGACAATAGACCCAAAACTCACGCAATCATAAAATGGAAATAAACCAAATACTGAAACGTAGAAATGACGCGTTTCATTCCAACCTTAATATACGTGGGGAAAACCCAATATTAAAGCCATCATTTATCGTCGACCACATAAAAACCAAAGTTGGTAAAATACGACATTGCCATGTAAAAATACCACGAATCAACGATGAGGAGATCCGAAAATACTAAGAATAGAGAAACACGCAAGTAGGCCGTTCACGCGACTTCCTTGAATGTCCTCTAAACGTTTCCATCTGGGTGGCGAGAACACGTGAATGGGGCCACCCGTGATGTTATTGGATTTCACCACACATCCCGACATTCTAGTTCCCATGCCACCACCGACATCACAACCTCGGACCGTTTATGCCTCTGGCCTTACTCCGTCGAGTTCCACTTTCAAGGACTTATAGATATGGGTGCCTATCCAATCTAGACGAGTTTCCCCCTCTGCAGCTCGTGACACTCGTTGTCCACTCGCTAGCAAACCCGAGCGGTCACTAAAAGTAACCCAAAACCTCAGGCCTTACATAAACGACAGACTTACGTGCCTATGGATCCATTACGACACTGTCTAATATTACATGACTCCAAATGAATGACCAAAGCACCCAAAGCATGTAATTCACCAATGACATAAACAATCGTCATCATACTCAAAACCCACATCGGTTATAAATCCGGACAAATGTCCACACGACTCATTTAGTCAAAACCAAGTCCAAGGCCCAACACTTTACGTAAATACCCAAATAAACCGTTATAAATATTGGAACCCGTTTGACCATCTAATATGCAAACACGACCAAACGTATAAATAAATAAAATCTCATCGTTGGTTGAGACGAACCATTTTTCCCAAATGAACTCATACCGTTATGTTTTCAAAATGCCTCATAACACAATACCATGCATTTCTCCAAAACACAAAATGAACACATTTATACTCAAAATCTACTTCCATAAAATAAATCATTAAGACACCAAAATGTATGATTTAAATATCCAAAATGCCCAAAATCCCAAAGATGTGTGCTAAATGAGTTTATAAAGTTAAACACCTTTAAAATACTCAATTTATCAGCAGTTAACAAAACTTATCAGCAGTTAACAAATTTCATGTAAAACGCTTTAAAATAAACATTTTGGCATGTACACCGTTTTCACAAATCAACTTGAACTCACCTTGCTAGATTTGGGCTAAATCTAGATTTTTCCCCCAACTAGATCTCCTTTGAAGAACACTTGGATTCTCAAGAAAAAAACTTCCAAAACCTAATTCCATACATGTTCAACCACAAATAAACATAATCAACCACAAAGAATTGTTTCCCAAATCATAAACATGAATACCCCAACTAATACCGAAACCCTAACTTCCATAACCGAAGAGAATAGAAGATTACCTTAACCCAAGCTTGAATCCACCAACCAAAACACTTCTAGTTCACCAAAATGGTTACAAACCTCCAATCTATGAAAAGAAGCACAAAGGGTGGATGAAACCATAGAAAACCTTGGTGAAGAAGATGAAATGGGAGAGATGAGGAGCTTACCACCACAAAATGCTCTAGTATACTTCAATATACTTTCAATCTCTTGCTAAATCCTTGAAGAGCTCTCAAAAACGAAACCGTAGCAACTTGAATCACCCAAATCGGAGCTAGGATGAAGGAGATATGAAGAAATGAAGTTTGGGGCTGAAAATTGCGATTTTAATCGTCCAGACGCTGCCCGCGAGAGTGACGGCGAAAGTGACAAGGTGTCACTCTCGCGGGGCACTTTCGCCGAGAATGTACCGCGGCCGAAAACTTCCCCGATCACTATTTTGGCCATAACTTCTTCGTTATAGCTCTGTTTTCGCTCCAGAAAGAACCGTTGGACTCGTAATTGAATCCTTCATCTATCTAGACTATAAAATATGGGATTCAAGCCCAAAATAAAATATCTTATTTTTCCTTAATATATCGGTTTCTGTAATAACTCGAAATGATACCTTTCAAAACTCGGGGTGTTACAGATTGTGACCATGTCACTCTCGCATGGCACAATCGCGAGGAATGTACCGAGGGCATACGACTTCCGGCGATGGTGTCCTCCGCGATTGTGACACTTTGTCACTCTCGCGGGCATAATCGCGAGCAACCTAATTTTCTCAAATTTGATGTTTTTCAACCCACGATGCTTAAATCCGAAAAGCTCAGTATTAAACTAATAAATCCCAACAGTTCGAAGGTTCCAAAGATGAGAAGAATAATACATGGGTTCTCATAATTCGGGGTGTTACATTATGCATTGAGAATGTAAAAAAATAGGCCTTGATGTTGATGTGTGTGAGTAGAAAATTACTAGGTAGCGGTGCACTTAGCAATACATATGGATGCAATTAACCTCCCCCGAGATTAAATATGATAAAATGTATGAAATGAATTCGACATATGAATTATTGAAAAACTATATTTAAAATGCAGGGTTGGGTTATATTGAGAATGAAAATTATGGTGAGAATGGTAGGAAATGTTCTCCATCACTAATTTAATCCTAATTGAAAATCAACACTAACGAGATTCAGTGGATCTATTCCTTTATAAAGCGTGTTTATGAGACTCTCTCAAGTTCTTTAATTCGAAAAAGGTTATGATTTGTTTTTAGATTAAAAGTAATGAAGATCTAGATCCCTTCTTAAATTTCTCACTTTAACTCTTAGGGGGCGTTTAGTTCATATAATGGAATTTGATGAAACTGGAATCCATCAAATGAATTTGACTTTTAAAGAATTGAAATGGAATTTGACCATGCATTTGGTTGATATGAATTCAATTCTTTCACTTGAGTCGGGGAATGACGAATTTCTTAAACTGTGGATTTGGTTACCATGTTAACTTTTTTTGCATTATACAAAGTATATAAAGATTAAAAACATATATTATATCATTTTATATATACATAAATGAACGAACATGAACAAGTTTTTTTTGTTCGTTTAGTTAAACGAACATGAACAAAGGTCCCGTTCGTTCATTTATGTTCGTGAACGTTCGTTTATTTATGTTCGTTTACTAACATTCGTTTATGTTCATTTACTAATGAAAATAAATTGACAATTAACGTTTTTTATAAAATCAATAATTAGACCATTGCTATTTTTAATTAATATTAATATTTACTATTAATAATAAAAATGTTTCATTTTAGAGGGAAAAAAATAACTAAATGGAAGACATTTACTTTTCCACATTAGCTTTCCTTATATATCAACTTATAAACCTTTTTTTTTTGCTAAAATTCCGATGTGGATGGCCCTATTGTTGATGAGTCATAGCCTCTCCATATCAAAGAGAAGTGGGATTTTCTCATCCCACAATGCTCAAAAACAACAATCTGCAACTCTATTCCCTACTATATATATATATCATCCTTGTCCCTTACGGTGTGTTTGGTACAGAGAATGGAATTGCAGAGAAAGAGAATTGGTCTAGAGAATAAGAATTGACTCTCCTGTTTGGTAGCACAGAGAATTCAGCAGATAAATGTAACAGAGAATCATTTCTCTTGTTTGGGAGCACATAGATTTCAACAGAGAATTATACCAACCTATCATTTGCATCCATAAATTAATAACTAATGCATAAATTAATAATTAAAATGCATAATTTAATAATTAAAATGCATTAATTAAATCACAAAGTAGTTCAACATCATTCTAACCAAAGTCATACCAAAACATAATTACTTCAACATAGTGAAAAAAAAAGTAGTTCAAGTACTTCAACCATAAACAATTATCCCATGGAACCATTGGTATACGATTCTACCATGCCGAATCAACTAGCCCCGAAACAAACGGGGTCGGTTTTGGACGAAATTTTGTGTGATGCCTCATGAACATAAAAAAACATGATCCGAAAAAAAATCTCGTTTTGAGGTCGGGATTTTCCCGGGGCCCGGCCCGTGCTTGGGTTTTGACGGGTTCCGGTCCAAACGGGGTCGGGTTCTGACCAAACTTTGCGTGATGCCTCGTGAACATAAAAAAACATGATCCAAAAAAAATTATCGTTTTTGGGTCGGGATTTTCACGGGGCCCGGCCTGGGCTCGGGTTTTGACGGGTTCCGGCTCAAACGGACTCAGTTTTGGACGATTTTTTGCGTGATGCCTCATGATCATAAAAAAATGATCCGAAAAAAAATTTCGTTTTGGGGTCAAGATTTTCCCGGGGCCCGGTCTGGGCTCGGGTTTTGACGGGTTCCGACCCAAACGGGGTCGGTTTTGTACGAAACTTTGCGTGATGTCTAGTGATCATAAAAAAACATGATCTGAAAAAAAAAATCTCGTTTTGGGGTCGGGATTTTCCCGGGGCCCGGGCGGGGCTCGGGTTTTGACGGGTTCCGAGTCAAACGGGGTCGGTTTTGGACGAAATTTTGCGTGATGCCTCGTGAACATAAAAAAACATGATTTCTTATGTTCACGACCCAAAACATGCTGGAAAATACCGACCCCAAAACGAGATTTTTTTTGGGATCATGTTTTCTTATGTTCACAAGGCATCACGCAAAGTTTCGTCCAAAACCGACCCCGTTTGGGCCGGGACCCGTCAAAACCGAAGCCCGGGCCGGGCCCCGGGAAAATCCCGACCCCAAAACGAGAATTTTTTTGGGGATCATGTTTTCTTATGTTCACGAGGCATCACACAAAGTTTCGTCCAAAACCGACCCCGTTTGGGCCGGGACCCGTCAAAACCCGAGCCCGGGCCGGACCCCGGAAAATCCCGACCCAAAAACGAGAATTTTTTTTTGGGATCATGTTTTTTATGTTCACGAGGCATCACGCAAAGTTTCGTACAAAACCGACCCCGTTTGGGCCGGAACCCGTCAAAACCCGAGCCCGGGCCGGGCCCCGGGAAAATCCCGACCCCAAAACGAGAAAAAAAAATTCGGATCATGTTTTTTATGATCACGAGGCATCATACAAAATTTCGTCCAAAATCGATCCCGTTTGAGCCGGAACCCGTCAAAACCCGAGCCCGGGCCGGGCCCCGGGAAAATCCCGACCCAAAAACGAGGAATTTTTTTGGGGATCATGTTCACGAGGCATCACGCAAAATTTCGTCCAAAACCGACCCCGTTTGGACCGGAACCCGTCAAAACCCGAGCCCAGATCGGGCCCCGGGAAAATCCCGACCCCAAAACTAGATTTTTTTTTCGGATTATGTTTTTTTATGTTCATGAGGCATCACACAAAATTTCGTCCAAAATCGACCCCATTTGGTTGGGTTACCGTGGAACCCTCCGTGTCTTTTTTTCAATTCCCAGAGAATCAAAATTTTCAATTCCCACATTTTCTTTTCATTTTGGGGGAAAATAAAAGTAGAGAAATGAAAATCATTTATTTCTCAGATTTTCTTTTCTCTGACTTACCAAACAAGGGAATTACGGTCCATTTCCATTTTTCTGCCTTCAAATCTCTGTACCAAACACACCCTTAAATCTTCTAGTGCAATACCATTGAGTTGAGCCTCAACCGGTGACTTGAGCCACATTGGCTTGAGTATTAATCGGTGGCCTGAGCCTATTGGCTTGGCCAAAGTAATTTTTTTTATTGGAATATCCCTTTGAAGTTGGTGCACCTTCTCGTTTTTTAAGTTTGTATATGTTCGTTCGTTTACGTTCGTTTAGCTCTTAATTAACGAACATAAACGAACACGAACACACATATTTTTTTAACGAAATAACATGAACACAAAAAATTTCGTTCGTTTACCGTTCGTGTTCGTTCGTTTGTTCGGTTAAGTTAAACGAATGAACATTAACAAACCTCCATTTGTGTTCGTTCGGGTCGTTTACAACCCTATGACTTGATGTTGATGTGTGTGAGTATAAATTATTAAGTAGTGGTGCATTTAGCAATACAAAGGGGTGCAATTAACCTCCCCCGATATTAAATATGATACAATGTATGAAATGAATGTAGACATATGAATTATTGAAAAACTATATTTAAAATGTAGGGTTGGGTTCTATTGAGAATGAAAATTATGATGAGAATGGCAGGAAATGTCCTCCATCACTAATTCAATTCTAATTGAAAATAATATTAATGAGATTTAGTGGATCTATTCCTTTATAAAGCGTGTTTATGAGACTCTCTCAAGTCTCAAGTTCTTTAATTCGAAGAAGGTTATGAGTTGTTTTTAGATTAAAAGTAATGAAGATCTAAATCCCTTCCTAAATTTCTCACTTTAACTTTTAGGGGGGCGTTTAGTTCATAAAATGAAATTTGAATCCATCAATTGAATTTGACTTTGAAAGAATTGAAATGAAATTTGATCATACATTTGGTTGATATGAATTCAATTCATTCACTTGCATGGAATTCTATGGAATTCGAAGGATCCCATCGTTTTCATTTTATAAATTAAACATAAGCTTGGAATTTGGTGAATAAAACTGGTCACTCCAATTCCTTCAAATTTATTCCAATTTCATGAAACAATTAGTACCTTATTTTCACACGATGCTTGGTGTTAATTTGATTTGGTTACCATATTAACTCTTTTTTTTCATTATACAAAGCATATAAAGATTAAAACATATATATTATATCATTTTATATATACATATAGTTATAAGTTTGACCAACTACTTTACCACTACTTCCACTATATTCCTTGTTTGGTAGTTAACGGTTACTATCCTCTGATTCCTCTCCTTGCCAGCTCCACACAATATCCTGTAGCCCAGGCCTGATGTACTCTTCGCTTAATCTCTTGTACTCTAGCGTATCCCCTGCGGACTTCGATATCTCCACCACCGCCACCTCCGGCGCCACCGCAAACACCTCCGCCGTCACCGATAACCTCCCCTTCCGTCCCTCCGATATCCCCTGCATCTTCAACTTATACTCGTTTTCATTCGAAAACAATATCTTCAAATTCAACTTCTTCGCTATGGATTCGAGTTTGTTCATGATCGACGGAGCACGAAATTTTGATGTAAATAACGATCTAGATCTCCGATTCGTCTCGAACATGCCGGATAAATCGAAGCCGGTGGACATGGAGGAGATGAACTCGAAAGCGTTGTAGAACGGCGGAGATGATTTTGATCTTCGACACGAAAAATTTTCAGATCCAGATCTGTTTTCATCGATTTCGTCAATGGAGATTGGAGATTTGAGTCCTTTTGAGAACCACGGAATTCGTTTGATCGCCGGAATTGTGATTCGCTGCGACGGATTTACCATTAACAGCTTCGAAATCAACCGCCGTGAGTCGGCGGAGAACCACGGCGGAAACTCGTATTCCGCTTTGAAGATCTTTTTGTACATGTGCATGACGTTATCTTCACGAAACGGAAGACATCCGGCGAGGAGAACGTATAAAATCACGCCGCACGACCACAGATCCGCCGTGGCTCCGTCGTATCCTTTTTTCCGGAGAACTTCCGGCGCGACGTACGCCGGCGTACCGCACTGAGTGTGAAGCATTCCGTCGTTCCGTAACTGCTCCGGCAATGCAGATAATCCGAAATCGGAAACTTTCAGATCTTCGTTTTCGTCGAGAAGGAGATTTTCCGGCTTCAAATCACGGTGAGATACGCCGCGGCTATGGCAGTAATCGACGGCACTGATCAGTTGATGAAAATACTTTCTCGCTAAATCCTCCTTCAATCGTCCCTTCGCAACTTTCGCAAACAACTCACCGCCTCTAACATACTCCATCACCAGAAAAATCTTCGTTTTCGTCGCCATAACTTCCGTTAACTGAACGACGTTACGGTGACGGACCAACCGCATAACGGCGATCTCTCTGGTAATCTGCTCCATTAATCCCTCTTTTCTCACTTGTTCCGTTTTGATGACTTTAACGGCGACTCCCTCCGCCGTTACTAAATCTCTTGCGTAATAAACTTTCGCGAACATTCCTTGACCTAATAACCTCCCCATCTCGTATTTTCCGAAGATTACTCGGCGGTCTCCGGCGACGGCGGTGGCGGAATCCTCGAAAGGATCGGCCATTTTTGTTGGTGAAAAATTGGGGTTTGAGACTAATTGAGAATATGATTGTTGTTATGGTGAGTTTAAGGGTGGTGGAAGGGGGAGATAAATGGAGATTGGCGGTGGCGGGGTCCGCCGGCGAGTGGGGTTTGTCAGGTGGTGATTGGAGGATGTGGTTTTGTCGGGGGCATCGCAATCGGAAGGTATGTTCCTTTTCATTGCATTATCGATAACGCGCCAATGGAGGTCGGTCACGTACGAGGGTAATAAAGAATTGCATCTCCAAAGTAGACATTAGGGAGATTTAACATGCAACTAGACAAAAAAAATTTATATTAAATTAATAAAAAATTTAATTATCAAAGGGGTTAGTTCACTTGGATAGGTAACATTCTTGGTGGGTGGGTGTGGGGTGAAAGTCACACTACCCAGGTTCGATTCCCACGAGCGACACTTTCCTGAGATATCCAGACTCTGGGTCTGGTCATTCGGGGTCGTGTCCGGGACCAGTTCGGGTGGGTCCAGTCTATGGGACCCTCTACCCTGTCGGTCGGGTTCAGCCAAAGGCTGGGCCGGGTCACAGCGGATTAGTGGGATTGCCCGTAATGAAGGCCCGATACCGCTGGAACGTGTGTGTGCGTTAACTTGCCGTTCAAAAAATAAAAATAAAGAATTGCATCTCCAATGGAGGTCGGTCACGTACGAGGGTGATAATTTTTTTTTATTAAATTATTTATGTATAATAAAACCTTAAACTTTTCAAAATTCTTTCGTCTGCACATCTCATTCTTGTGCTCGGTTGGTTCAGTTACTTCAACATATTTATTTTATGGGTACTTAATATCAGATAGAGATCCCATCAAGATAGAATAGTCAAGTGGTATGAAAGTTACAAATCAAGTTGTATGAGAGTTACAATTCAAGTGATGTGGTGGTTACATAATCAAGCTACAATAATGTGATGCAGGAGTTACAATTTGTTGCATATATTAAGAGTTTCATAATTAAAAAAAAAAAGAGTTTCATACTTGTATATATATCTTTGTAACTTTTCTTCTAAACTCATTCTTAATGTACAAATATATTGTTTATACTCAAAGCATCTTCAACAACTATGCTATAATATATATTTTCACTCAAACAACTTATATGTTATAATGTATGCTAAAATAGGAAGAAAAATAAAAAGTGGTGGAACTATTTAAATTTGAAAAAAAAAACTTTAAAACTGAGTATTTTAGTGAGAGAAATAATATTTAATTCATCCCATTAATAGAAATAATTATCTATTGCATTTATTAATTTTTTAATGATATAATTAATATTGAAATCTCTAAAATAAAATAGTTGTTGGAGTTGTATGTAATTTATTTTAGAGATTTTTATTTTTTATTTTTAAAAATTAAGCATCTTTTAGATTATAAGACGATCTCCAACCCACCACTAAAAACACTAAAATGGAGGTATTTTTCATTTACAACTCTAACACTAAAAAAAAATTGAGGTCAATAAAATAGGACTTCATATTTGAAGACCAATAAAGTATGTCTCTAAAAATTATATTAATATTTTATTCAACTATTGTAATTAAATTTGCATTTAAAGCATCCACAATGTGCTTTTTCAAAACTTTTTGGGAGGTTTTTCAAAAAACAAAAACCTCCTTTTGAGGTTTTCCACATAGTGGAGAGCTTTTTCACTTGAGGATTTTTGTCATATCTCGTAACTGCACGACCTGCTTTTTCATAGCTTTTTCGTATTTAATCAGTTTTAACTTTATAGAATTTTATAAAAGCTTCGTATTTAATCAGTTTTATTTATTAACTAGCAGTGTACCCGTGCAATGCATCGGGGTGAGCAATTGTAAATGGAAATAAAAAATTAATGTAATAGTTTATCAGGAAAAAAAAAGAAAAAAGATATATATGGAGTAAATCATATATTTATAATTTATGTATCATTAGTAGTGATAAACGCATAACTTGAGTTTTTTCAATCATGAAGCATTAAGAAATTATATTAAAGTAATCGTTAAATGTATATTTGAATTTTAAAAACATGTATTAATCAGCGATATCTAACGAATGATAATATTTTTTCAAAATACTGAAATATATAATAGGTAAAAATAACAAATATAATGTTGGATAGTATTATTTTGTATTTAAACGTATATATAAGTTCATTATTAGTTAGTTTTATAGAATTCAAAAGGCTTTAAAAACTTGTATACATGAAGAAAATACATGTATCATCATAATTAAATAAATATGTTAATTTGAGCAAGTAATAATTTTTCTTCTTTTGGAGAAACCCCAAATGGAAGGGAAAAAACTTGAATATGGAAGGTAGTGAAAAAGTAAAGTTTGATTTTTTTTCAAATGAGTTGTACCTTATGCATACTAAGTTGTGATTAAGAGATTTTTGAAATGTATGCATAAAATGGTAGTATCTTATGTTTTATAAGTAGTAATTAAGAGTTTTTTATTCCGTCTTTATAATATAGTATAGATATATTTAAAGTAATCCTATTTAAATATAATTATTAAATAAATAATATAAATAAATACATAATGAAAATAATTATATTTTATATTTTTAAAATAATATTTCAAATTTTACATATTTATACAATTTTAACATATTTCTTAATGACCCACTTTTTATTTTCGGTTATACATACTTTTAAATTTAACATTTTTTAAATTTTATTTTACAAACCTTTTATACAACTTTTTGTTGGGTCATCTGAAGATTTGAAGATGACCTCCTGATCTTCCATCTTATATCATCCTACTTAGAATATGTTTGAGGTTCTTTTAGCAGCTTGGTATCTATACAAATGTTCGGTGAAGTCGAAGATCAACCGAAGAAAACAAAGAAGGAGTACATCTCTCAAAGCGGATTGAAGATAGTCTCCTCAGCCTAAAGCCAAGCATGCCCAAGTGATCAACACCATCGGCCAGGATGGTGTCAATCTCAGATCTTCAGGAGTATGAAGGTGTTCTCACATCTTCAGGAGCCAAAGATCTCTCAAGTCTTCGGCAGCCGATGATCTCTCCTTAGAAGTTGAAGATGTTCTCACATCTTCAGGAGCCGAAGATCTCTTAAGTCTTCGGCAGTCGATGATCTCTCCTTATAAGCTGAAGATGTTCTCACATCTTCAGGAGCCGAAGATGCCTGAAGATTTCTTTCAAACACATTATACTTTTCTGACAAAGTATATTTGTGATATCTTGCATTGACGTGGACCTCATCCCAATATCAGAAAAAAGTAAGTTTGTCTCTTACACTCTTTTAAGGAAAGGTCCACACCATCCCTGCAGGTCAACACTTCAAGCCAAAACACCTCAAGACAAAAGGTACATCATGTACCTTGCTGAAGACATGTGTCCATCCTTTGCTCAACAGGTGTCCCATGCATTTAATGTATGAGGCACTATAAATATGAAGGATGATTCAACATGCAAGATCAACAGTTCTACAACCTTCAAGCTCTCTTAGTGCACTGGCATCTCCTCTCTACGAAGTTCTTATTGTTTTCTAAGTGTTTTACAATAGTTCTTCAATTCTCTTAGTGTTAGATTGTTTGAATAGATTTCATTTATTCTCTTCCGCAACAATCAAAAGTTTCTATGTGTAATTCTTGATTTCAAATCAATAAGAATTAAATTAAGTGAAAAACTGTGTGTATTGTATTCAACCCCTACCCTTCTACAATACTTTTCTTATTTACTTACTGCTATTTGGGACCAACAAGTGGTATCAGAGCGGTTCAGTTTAACTCAATAAACTAGATCCGCAATGGCAGCCTCTTCTTCTTCTTCTTCTTTGAAAATGATTCTTCTCAAAACACCACTGCTGTATCATACGACAATGGCTCTATAGCCAAACCACCAAAGTTTAACCCCAATAACTTCTTCCTGTGGAAAAGTCGTATGATACTCTTCTTAGAAGGAGTTGACAGCAGATATCCTACTATCTTACATGAAGGTCCTTTTCTTCCTAGGGTTTGGGACCGGTACAATGCCAAAAAGGCAGATAAGGGAAATGCTGATGAGGACTCTTCTGAGGAAGAAAGAACTCCAGCAAATGGGAGATACATTGTAAAGGATCCCAACAAATATAATGATGAAGACAGACGTCTTATAGCTCTTGATACTAAAGTCAGAGCCATCATTGCCCTTTCTCTGTTCATTTAAAAAAATCTCTTTATTTTTCCAGCCAATGAAACATTTTATAAATAAATAAAAAACTTCGGCGGTACTGTTCATCGGTCGAACACTGTTCATTAAAAAAAATTCTCTTTATTTTTCCAGCTGATGGAACATTTTATAAAAAAAAAACAGAAACTTCGGCGGTACTGTTCATACCGGCCGAACATTTTATTAAAAAAAATTATGTTTCTCTATCTTCCTTCGACCCTTACCAAGCCGAAGCCTCACACCACACCCTCAAGACCCTTTTTGTCTCTTCCTTTCCTCACTTCAAACACCCTCACAACCCTCTCTCCCTTTCCCACTAGCCGATCTCCCTCTTCTCACTTCTCCTCTTCGGCATCCAACCGAACCCCAAGCCGAACCCCTAGCCGAACATCCTTCGGCTCTTCTTCCCCTCCACCGAAATCTCTCTCTCTCTCTCACTACCGAAGCCACCCCCTCTCTTCCCTCTTGTGCCTCCCTAGCCGAACACCTAGCCGAAGACCCACCCCATCCAACCACCCTTTCCCACCCCCACCACCGAAAATCAACCCCCCACCCAACCCCATCCTTCGGCAGCCGACGCCATCAAAACCCCACCCCACACCAAATTTTCGACCAAGCCCCCCTCTTCTCTCTCCTTTCGGCAACCGATACACCTCATCTCCCATCCCCCTTCAGCTACCGAAGCCACTCCCCTCCCTCTCTTCTTCGGTCGCCGAACACCCCAACACCTCCTACCAACTTCAGCTATCGAACTACCCACTCCCTTTCGGTAGTCGAACCCCATTCCCCCTCCCTCTCTTTTCCTTCGGCTACCGACCCTAACCTTTTTTTTCTTCGGCACCCACCCCTCTCTAACGAACTCTCTCTCTCTCTCTCTAGCCGAACTCCACCAAGTCGGTCCAGCCGAAAACCCCCTCTCTCCCGAAATCTCACATCCCCTTAGCCGATTTCACCAACCACACATTCCCTCCTATTTTTTTCACGGCAGCCGACCCCCCCCCCCCCCCACCTCCCTTTATTTTTTTTCCTCCACGATATCCCTTCCTCAATCTCTGTCGTATCTTTTTCCTTTCCATCACTCTTACCTAGACCTACTTTACCCACTCCATCCCATCAAATCTTCTTCTTTCTCCTACCCTATTATCTCCTACCCCACCTAACCCCCTTCCCCCTCCCTCTTCCACACCGACCCCAACCACCCCTTACATCCTCTCACCCATTTTTTTTCTCTCCCACTCTTCCCCTTCCCAAGATTTTTTTTACTACCATGTATCCCTCCCCCTTCACCTTCCCCCCTCCCCTTCCTCCCTTCTTCCCATCTCCCGCCTCTCTTCCAATTTTTTTATTTCTCGTTAAAAAAAAAAAGGAAAAGAGTCCTTAAAAAAAATGGACCACTGATCTTATGAGTTTCTTCGTGTCTTGTAATTTTTTTGAGTGTGAGTACCTTTATTTTTCTATGTGTTGGTGTCATCATCAAATAGGGGGAGAAAAATTGTTGGCTATCTAGTTGATTTGGTGATGACTTTCCTACCAACACTTAGAAACTCAAGAAGACCTCTCTCAACAAGGGCTCTCTATCCACCAATCAAGCTCTCACCCCAGGTATGTTCTTCTTCATAAACTCTCCCGATCTACAATGGGGTGATACTAAGGACACTCTGGTGTCCAAAGGTCCCTCAACTGCAGTGGACCCTTCTTTCCCCTCCTTAGTAACGCCAGCTAGCACTAAATCCTCAACCGCTACTGGCACCGTCGCACTTGCCCAATTGGCCATACCACCGAAAGAACCTTTGGCGGTTACCCAGGTCACACCCCATACCTCAAAGCGAAGGCACTCTACCTCTTCCCCTCCCTCTTCTCTCAAGAGGTTGAGGAAGGTTTCAAGGGCTAAGCCACCTACTCCACCTACCTATTCTCTACAATCAGCAGGTGTTGAAATTCTCCCATCTGGGCCCGGGGACTTTGCTAAACCCAAAGCCATCTCCTTTGTATCTTCACAAAAGGATACAATTGTAAAATCGGGGACCCCTATTATTCCCTCTTCAACCTTTTCCTTGGTTGACAAGGATGACTTGGACACCTCCTCAATCCAAGGTGCTTCTTCTCCACCTCACAACCTATCACCCGAGATTCTCAATCCCGATGCTTCTGCACGATCCAAGGATGAATCTGCTATTCCAGGAGCAGGTTCGGAGGATCCCGAAAATCTTCTAACTTCTTACTTTCCGACACCATGAATGAGTTGAGGGGGAGCATCTTACCACTCAAGCTTAAACTCTGTTGAAACTATTGCAATGGACTGTGTGATCAAATCCACCTGACATTAGTTGAGGGGGAGTATGAATTGAGGGGGAGCATCCAACCACTCAAGTTCAAACAATTCTGGTTAATGCCTTCTGTATCTTTATATATATTTGCTTTCTCATTATTCATTCATTGTATTCATTTATTCGTTAGTATAGCTATACTTTTTCTTTCATTATGTAAATGTCAAATATACCAACAAAAAAAATGGTCTATGTGAAAAGAACCCAAAAAGAGTAAAAATGGGTCAAAATGAATTTATTCAGTATACTCTTTGTTTTATTCTTTAGTATGGATGTCATCCTCAAATAGGGGGAGATTGTTGGGTCATCTGAAGATTTGAAGATGACCTCCTGATCTTCCATCTTATATCATCCTACTTAGAATATGTTTGAGGTTCTTTTAGCAGCTTGGTCTCTATACAAATGTTCGGTGAAGTCGAAGATCAACCGAAGAAAACAAAGAAGGAGTACATCTCTCAAAGCGGATTGAAGATAGTCTCCTCAGCCTAAAGCCAAGCATGCCCAAGTGATCAACACCATCGGCCAGGATGGTGTCAATCTCAGATCTTCAGGAGTATGAAGGTGTTCTCACATCTTCAGGAGCCAAAGATCTCTCAAGTCTTCGGCAGCCGATGATCTCTCCTTAGAAGTTGAAGATGTTCTCACATCTTCAGGAGCCGAAGATCTCTCAAGTCTTCGGCAGCCGATGATCTTTCCTTAGAAGCTGAAGATGTTCTCACATCTTCAGGAGCCGAAGATGCCTGAAGATTTCTTTCAAACACATTATACTTTTCTGACAAAGTATATTTGTGATATCTTGCATTGACGTGGACCTCATCCCAAGATCAGAAAAAAGTAAGTTTGTCTCTTACACTCTTTTAAGGAAAGGTCCACACCATCCCTGCAGGTCAACATTTCAAGCCAAAACACCTCAAGACAAAAGGTACATCCTGTACCTTGCTGAAGACCTGTGTCCATCCTTTGCTCAACAGGTGTCCCATGCATTTAATGTATGAGGCACTATAAATATGAAGGATGATTCAACATGCAAGATCAACCAGTTCTACAACCTTCAAGCTCTCTTAGTGCACTGGCATCTCCTCTCTACGAAGTTCTTATTGTTTTCTAAATGTTTTACAATAGTTCTTCAATTCTCTTAGTGTTAGATTGTTTGAATAGATTTCATCTATTATCTTCCACAACAATCAAAAGTTTCTATATGTAATTCTTGATTTGAAATCAATAAGAATTAATTTTAGTGAAAAACTGTGTGTATTGTATTCAACCCCCCCCCCCCCTTCTACAATACTTTTCTTATTTACTTACTGCTATTTGGGACCAACACTTTTATATATTTCTTAATAACCTAATTTTTATTAATTTGTATGAATTTTAATGTATTTATTTTTATAAATAAGAATAAAAATGATATAAAGTTAAAAGAGTGGGGCCCTGAATAGTTTAAAAAAGTAATGAAAAAGTTTGGGTGAGATTTTTCACATAGTAGAGGTATATAAAGGTTTTTAAGTTGTTGATATGACAATAATGTGTAAGAAAAAAGCTATGAAAAAAGTTCGGTGAAAAACTCGTACACTGTGGATGCTCTTAGATCTATTGTTGTTAAACTATTGTAATTTAATTTGCATTTGGATGCATGTTATTTTCTAGGATTGAACTATTGTAATTTAATTTACTTTCTAATGTAATATTTATTAATTAAAAATTATCATTTTAATTTTAACGATGTTTCATTAAATAAAGTATTTTAAAATTCGAGTGAAAAATATTTGTCAATTATAAATATTAAGTATATATTATAATTGTATGTTTTAATAAATAAAGGGAAATTAATTAAAATGACCGTATTTGAAACCCGTATTACCAAAATGCCCTAAATCTCGTTGGGTTTGCTAAAATACCCTTTTTGTCCGGGATTTCACTGTTCATCCCCGGATTCACTGTTTATCCCGGCCCTAACCCCGGGATTTCACTGTCCATCCCGACCCTAACCCCCGGATTTCACTGTTCATCCCGACCATAACCCCGGGATCGATCCTTTTTTGGTCCGAATCACCCTAACCCCGGGATGGGTCTCATCCCGGCCCTATATCCCGGACAAAAGAGGTATTTCCGCAAAGTTATCGAGATTTAGGGCATTTTGGTAATACGAGTTTCAAATACGGTCATTTTAATTAATACATGTATTATTTTATTATTATTATTATAATATTAAAAATGTTTTAGCGTTGGGTTGGACTTGTTTTTTTTTTTTTTAGCGTTAAAGGGTCCCACCATTTTTAGTGTTTTTAGTACTTGAGTTGGAGATGCCTTAAGAGGGAATAAAAGGACTTTAAAAGATACAAGTGAGATTCAAACTTGTACCTAGGAGGGAATAAAAGGACCATGTCAACCAACTCTACTAAGAGAAACTAATGTTATTAACTTATTATGTAGTTTCAAGAAATATATAGTTACACCTAGCAGTGTAAACGAGCCGAGCTGAGTCTAGAGGTAGGTTAATCGAGCCGGGCTCGAAAAGTAATACCAGGCTCGAGCTCGACTCAAGCTCGATTATCTTTTTCAAAGCAGGCTCGAGCTTGAATATTTTGGGAGTTATCGACCTCAAGCTCGATGTTCGTTTATGGGTATGAACTCGCAATTGATTAACTCGTTTATTGGCTTGAGCTCGATGTTTTATATTTTTATTGTATGATTAGTGAATATATGATCATTTTTGGCTCAAAAAAATTATATGCTCGATGGCTCGGCTCGGCTTGAAAATTTAATTGAGTCTTCGAACGAGTCGAGTCAAACATTAGTGTTATGAAGTTCGAGTTGTTAAGTTAAATAAATTCTGTTTTGTGTTCGAGATCGACTCGAGCTCGAAAATTATTAAGCTCAAGCTCGATTAACCTGTTAAAAGCTCGAATCATTTACACCCCTAATTACACTTATACCTAACAAAATAATATGATAACACATTTTATGACTCATTTTTGTTTTTACATTACGACAAAGAAAAAAATGGTGATCCATTCAACTGTTACCACCAGAGTGATTCCGACCCTATATAAAGGTATATATATATATATATATAGAGGGATAATCATTTAGAAACCTTCTAAATGTTACAAACTATACAAACCCATCTAGGTCATCCAAATTTTTGATCAACGGTTGAGAAATTTTAGAACTTAAATTAGTTTAAAAAATAGGGAGAAAATAGGGAAAGGGTAGTTTAGGAATAGTATTAGTTATTTTAAATTTAAATTTTATTAATTAATTTGAATTATCTAATTATGGTTACAAGATATCCTTAATTTTCTCCATATTTATCTCTCATTCTATCTAAAAAATAATCCGGCCACCACCACCATCATCTCCATCGTCATCACTACGCCGGCGACCGAGAACCACCGCGGTTCTCCACTACTCCATCTGACAACTGTCGTGCTCCGCCACCATCCGCCAGGAGCCTCCTTCGCCACCCCACGTATTGTGACCTCCTCCCCCGAATCTCCGAAGAGTTTATGAAATTTCAAGTTTATACAATGTTTGTTCGAGTTTCATAAACTGTTTTTTTGAAATTTTATAGTTTCATATATTTTCATAAATGGTTTCATATATTTTTCTCCATGTGAATAATCATATTTTAAAGTTTCATATATTTTTCCCTCATATGAATATTCAGATTTTTTTGAAATAATCATATATTTTTTCTCCTATATGAATAATAATATTTTTAAGTTTCATACATTTATCCAATATGAATGATCAGATGATTTGACGTGAAATTTTCAAAAAAAACATTTTATGAAACCAAAAAAACTTGAAACTTTCGAAAAAACAGTTTATATATGAAAGTCGAAAAAATTATGAAACTTGTCGGAAATGGGGAGGTCGCCGGAAGTGGGAGGATGTCACCGAAAGTGGATGGTGACGGTGGATCGTGAGTGTGTGAGAGAGAGAGATGGAGAGATAATTAAATAATTTAATTTTTTCCTAAAATTACGAAATTTGTAAAAAAACATAATGTCTTGGTTTT
The DNA here is from genome assembly GCA_954870635.1 of Arctium minus. Lineage (NCBI taxonomy): Eukaryota > Viridiplantae > Streptophyta > Magnoliopsida > Asterales > Asteraceae > Arctium > Arctium minus. The sequence goes on from OX941091.1 coordinate 4,054,586, forward strand.
TATTGTTTGTAACCTTTAGAAGGTTTGCAAATGAAGGTCTCTCTCTCTCTATCTATCTATCTATCTATCTATCTATCTATATATATATATAGGGAAAAGTTTAAAAAAACCAAATAAACTATCACATTTTGAATGATTAAGTCCCTAAACTATTTTTTTGAATGAAAAAACCATTAAACTTTCTCATTTAGAATGATTAAGTCCCTCAACTATTTTTTTTGAACGAAAAAACCATTAAACTTTCTAATTTTGAATGATTAAGTCCCTCAACATTTTTTTTAATAAATAAATCATCGAACTTCTAAAAATTGATTACCTTTTTTTAAAGATACCTGGAACTGACGATGAAAATTTTAAAGTAAAAACAAATCAAAATCAGTTTTACCGTTCTCAAATTATACGCCATTAAAACCCCTCATAAACAATCATATCGCTCCGCCTCACCTCTCCCCATTGCCCTTACATTGTTCGTTCTCCATATCACCTAACACGTTGTTGCTCCTAGCATCGATCTCCCTCTTTTTGATCTATTATTTATTTATCAAAAAAGGAAGAATTAAAAGATAATCGATTCCATGTAGTTTTTTTTGGGTTAAAATGATGTAATTAACCAATTTTTAAAAGTTCGATGATTTAATTTATTGAAGAAAAAAATATGTAGGGACTTAATCATTCAAAATTGGAAAATTTAATGGTTTTTTCATTCAAAATGAGAAAGTTTAATGGTTTTTTCATTCAAAAAAATAGTTCAATGACTTATTCAAAATAAGAAAGTTTAATGAGTTTTTCATTCAAAAAATTAGTTTAGAGACTTAACCATTCAATATGCAATAGTTTGTTGGGTTTTTATGAACTTTTCCCACATATATATATATATAATAGTTGGCCACTCGCGCAATACGGCGGGATGCCAAACTTTTTTGTAAAATCGAGCATATGTAGTTTATGATCATTATTAACTTTAAATTTTATAATGGCATTTTGACCAAATATTTGGAAAGTTTTTATTGTTCTTAGGTTATTTACTTGCGCAATACGACGGGATACAAAATTTCAAATAAGTGCAAGTAACATTGCATGATGCAATTATATTTTTACGAAGTAATATATAGTTTGATTTACTTTATGTAGAGTGTGAAAACAAGTATAAAGCAAATTAGTGATATGGATATCAAAAACATATTCCATTAAAATGAATGTCTATCATGCTATGATCCTAAAAATCATTAAAAAATGTAATATTTAATTCTATCACAACATTATGTTATGAATTTGATTATCTTCTGTTTTTTATAACTATGGTTATCAAAATCAACAACTTATGTGCACAAAATAATCATTCGACCGACTTCGAAAGGGCTAATATTTCTATATAGATACCACTTAATCAACCTTAAAATTTTAGAAGAAATTGAGTATCAAGACCAGTTGAACTCTAAAATATAACAATATACATGAGAACTACCAACATTGAAACAGCTATACATCAAACCATTAAAAACGATGTCTAAATCGATAAAGTTCAGATTGAGCATTTATTTACTTCGACAAAAAGAATCTCGAAAACAACCCAAAAACAATATGTGATGGGTATGTACAAATATTTCAATTCATTGAGCATTTATTTACTAAAAGTAATCCCTTGCACTCTTGTAGCAAGTCCCATCTATTGAACATAGAACTTGCGGACATCGGATTCAAAGGTTAAAAATGAAGGGGAAAAAAGAATCTTCATGGAGAAAAAATCTATTATCTATAATGTAAAATGCTCTTTTTAATCTTTATAATAACGTTTGCTTAATTACTTTTTATGGACTTATGTTTATTTTTTTATTATTTATAACATGAAACAAGGCTAAAATATCAAAATCTCATAAATATGTCGAAATCTGACGAAGTTGGAGCTATCAGTTGATGGTCATAAAGATCAATTTGAACATTATTTTTCTAGAGTAAATAATTTGAGTGTTATACTGAGATGATACTTATAGCCAAACTAAATAAAACCAAACTCAAAAACTTTTTAAGCAACACCACAATGTGTTCCCAAATAATTATTCAAGGAGAGCAGGAAATCTACCTGAACTGCAACTCCCAAGGCAACAACTTCATCTGGATTGACTGTAACATTTGGTTCCTTTCCGGTCAGGCTCTTAACAACTTCCTAGACATCTGGAATACGGGTTGAACAACCAACAAGTATCACTTCATCTATATCTTTGAAGGATAACTTTGCATCCCTCAGAGAATTCTCAACTGGTCTCTTGAGCCTAAAAGAAGTGCCAAAACACAATTATTACACCTCCCACATTATTTTTGTGCTTAATGAACTAAATTGACAGAAAAGTGGGTGCTAATCAACAAGAAGAAACACCTCTAATTAGTCAGAGCTAGTGTGAAACAAAGTAGGTACCTATCCAGCAGGTCTGAGCATAGCTCCTCAAACTTTACCCTTGTAAGAGTAGTATCAATGTGTTTGGGGCCATCAGTAGTGGCTGTAATGAACGGTAAACTAAGCAGGAAAAACAGAGATGATAAATCAGCAAAGCATAAAGACAGGCATGCTACACAACAATGAGTTTTCCAAACGATTCATGTACCTAATATTTGCCTGTGTCAAAGTTGAAAGTTCCATCTTAGCCTTTTCAGCTGTCTCAGTCAAGCGCTGAAGAGCCTGCTTGTCTTTCAATAGATCAATACCCTCATCTTTCTTGAAGCTTGCAGCAAGCCAATCAACAACCCTCTACATGATGGCACACAATAAATTCATGGTTCAACAATCATACAATAATATAGTAAATGGACAACAATTGGACCTTAAACAATACCCACCTTGTCAAAATCATCACCACCAAGGTGTGTATCTCCAGAAGTAGACAGCACCTCAAAGACTCCATCACCAGCCTCAAGAACTGCAAATGGGATACAAGTCAAGGTGATTTTAGCAGTGGGCATATGCGTACACCAAGAGTCCTTAGCATAAATACATGTGAAGCTCAACTATCTATAATTTTCTCACCTGAAACATCAAAAGTACCACCTCCAATGTAAAAAAAATAATATGGTTTCATTGTTCTTCCTTTCGAAACCATAAGCTAGTGAGGCAGCTGTAGGTTCATTGATGATACGTAGGACCTCATGACCAACATCCTTGGTTACTGCAGCAATATATGATATTTTTGACCAAAGTAATGCTTAAGTTTGTTTATTTGTTAAATTGAAAGCTTTTATGCATAAAGAGATGGTACATAATGCATTGTGGATGGTACTTAAGAGTTTCAACCAAAATGCATGCATTATAAGATTGTGTGTGTGTGTATATATATATATATATATACACAAGTGTTGACCAAGTTCAAAGTTACTGGCATTCAAACAAACAACAAAGTTAAATAATAAATTTGAAGAAATACCTTAGCTTTACAATTTATGGGATGGATGGATGATTGATGGATGACGTTTGTCCTTCACTTCAATTCTTCCCTGCACAACTCGTATCTTGAATCAATAACATGGTACCCCATAAAATATTGTTGTCCACACACAGACCATTAGTGGTACCCCATAGTCTGTTATAAGATTTTGAAGCCACCCTGTACAAGCACCATATAAACCAAATTAGATCCCAAAGTTAACCAATTTTATTACCAAACATGACCAGAAAACATATACTTTGGCATCTTCATTTTGCAATTCTTATTGGATGGATAGGAGACTTATACGCACTACACACATGGCTTTACCTTATTTTGTTAAGCATTATAAAGTTTCTCACAATGATAAATGAATTATATATGGATTGAGGGAATAATATATGGATATAATATGAAAGAAAGGTACTTACATCTTGTATGAAAGCAACAGATGGAACCTAATACTAAACACAAACAAAAGAATCAATAGAAACATGAAAACTAAGATAAAAAGAATGCAAGTAATACCTGAGAGTGTAAATGTAAATAAATCAAAGACAAACCAGAATCATGTTACCAACCTCTTCACACCACATTCCAAACAGAACTTATTGCAGAAGATGTATTGAGCAAAGGCAAACCCAGTCTCGTACGAATATTGAGCAGAAGATGTATTGGCTTATTGCAGATTTCATGAGAGGTGCAAACAAAAAACAAAATGGGGGTTATTTTAAGCAGATTTTTATAAATATTTTTTAAACTTCTTGTTTATCACGACGTGAGAAAGAAATCGATGCACACAAAAAAAAATTGATGCAAACATAACCCAAATCGATTAAAACCTAAACCCAAACATACCTGAGCCATGAAATCGATTAGAAACAAATTGATTTGAAAACAACCCAAATCGATTAAGTGAAACCCAAACTGAAAACAAAAGGGGGGTTATTTTAAGCAGATTTTTTATAAATGTTTTTTAAACTTATAGTTTATCATTGTACCTGAGATGGTGAAAACCGAAACCACGACGTGAGAAAGAAATCGATGCAAACAGAAAAAAATTGATGCAAACATAACCCGTGTGAAAAAAAAAACCCTAATTCAAAGAGAGAAGTCAAACCTTAAATCGAGATGCTTTTACCTTGAATGAACCATGCGTCGATGCAAACATTGAGAAGTATCAGGCGTCGAAACATCAAACAAAAACCACCGAGAATCGAAACCATAAAGAACCAGGAAAAAAATACAGAAGCTTGAATGAAACCAGGCATCATCGATATGGAATAGCGATGCCCTAACGATATGGAATTAGGTTGGATCGAACGAAGCATCGAAAAACTTGATATATGGAATCAGCTGGATCGGCTTCTTGGAAAAATCAATTGTGTGAATCGTCATTTTGGGAAGCGAACAGGCCTCTGATGGGAATCGATGATGGTAGCGTGTCTGATACTCTGACATAGCGTTGGAAACTTAAATTCTGAAAGGCTTTATGCATTAGTGTAGTTGTACCAAAGCAATAAAAACTTGTAAAGTTGAAATTTAAGTAATCAGGCTTTAAGTGGTTGTACATAAGGCTTAAAATGATGTAATTAAGAAAAGCAACCCAAATGCTTTATAAAGTAGTATAGATATACTACCTTAAATCATAATTGATATATATTTGTTTGTTATTATAAACACTTCGTCATTATTTTAATATAACAAATTTCTACAATAACATTGATTACAATAATTATTAAAAACATAAGCACACAAATGTTGGCATACCAAACCAACCCAATCATTTTTTACGATTACTAAAATAAAATACTCATTTAGTCCCCTAACCAAAAAAATATATTTTAAAACGAAGATCCAATCAAGCATTATGATTTTATTTAAGGCGAGTTGTTAGATTAAATTGGTTTTGAAAGGATTTGAAATTGAATTCCATTTGAATCTTATATTTGAATTGAGATATCTTTTGAAATTGTAATTAATTAACAGATTAATTAATTAGTGTTTGGGTAAAAAATAACAAAGGTCCTTTGTCGTATGACTAGAGATTCCAACAGTCCATTAGCCCATAGTCGCACGACCAGAGAAATAACTGACGCCCTTCCTTTGAGCGACTTCGACCAAACTATCAAAACCCGTCCACGATGGATGTCGTACGACATGATTTCAGTTATTAAATTACAACATACTTTATATTATGTTTAATGCAGGATTACAAGGACATTTATGATTAGAGATCATAACGGAAGACGTTACCAATAACAACGGATGTAACGGACGCTATCATCAATATTAAATGGATACTCTATTAAAGATATGCATTCAAGACTTGCTAACGGACAATTGGAGTATAAATATGAAGATTGAACTTCACATTCGGACACCTGGTTCTCAGACTTTACAAGCTCACGAATTACGTTCTTAAGCTCACTCAATCTCTCTTGAAGTTCATAAAGCCTTTGTTGTTTGTCGTACGACGTACGATTGAAGTCTAAGTACACACTACGCACGACCGACTTTACTCTATTGTATTGTTTTACATTACATTTCATTTGTAACACTTGTTAACAAGGACGACGTCCCTAATTGACGTCCATAGTGCACGACGACTCATACTCGTCCGCGGTTTTTACCCATTTTATGGGTTTTCTGCGTCACCAATTCCCTTGTCTAATTTATTTCACTTTTGTTATTGTCGTACGATTATTAAAGCTACTTTCTTTGGTTGGATCAAGTTCCACATTTACCTTAAATGTTCCTTGGGAGATTTTTGGCATAAACAGTTTGGCGCCATCCGTGGGACTCCATCCAAAGAAAATCTTCGATAATCTTACGACGTACTAACGTTTTCCTTCGAGTATTCTCTTTTTTCAATTATTCAGAATAATGTCATTCCAAGGAACTCAAGATCATGTTGTGGCCCAAATGAACATGGAGCTGACTGCTGCTCGTGCCCGTATTGACGCCCTAACAGCCCAGGCTCGACAGGCGGCTGAAACCATCGAGCATCTAAGAAGCCAAGGTGGAAACAATGTGACTGGGACTACGAATGCTTATACTGGTGCTTGGAACGTACCTCCTTCATTGCCTAATTACCCTCGTCCACCCCCAGTTAATCCTGTGACCTTCGTAATCCCAACCATGCCTATGACTTCTATGCCGTTCAATGGATATGCCTTTGATTATTCGCAGTAGACTAACTTCAACGGATCAGGTTATGTTCCATTAGGTGTTCCCAGGGGTATACCAATGGATCCCGTTGCACAACGATTGAAGTTTCTAGAAGAGCAGAATGAGCGTGTCTTGTCGATGCTGGCCAAATTGTCGGGGACAACAGTCCCAGTTGATGTCGAGCCACGAACAGGATTTCAGGCGTCGCCGTTCGTCGATGAAATCGCTTTGGTGGACATCCCAAAGAAGTATAGCATCCCGACCTTCTCCCCAAAATATTCAGGTGTCACTGATCCAACAGAACACGTCGCCCAATACAAACAGCTCATGTGGACTATTTCGATACCGCATCAATTCCAAGAAGTCTGCATGTGTAAGAGTTTTGGAGCAACCTTGACTGGATCAACATTACAATGGTTGATCAATCTCAAACCTAAAACTATCATGTCTTTTGCAGAATTAGTGAACCAATTTTCTCAACAATTCGCTAGTAGTCGAAAAATGGAAAAACAAACGAGCGACCTTTACTATGTCGTACAGAAGAATGGAGAGTCCATCCGGGACTACTTTAACCGGTTCAACGCGGAAATGATTAGTATCCGAAATTGCGACGTGAAAACAGCAATTGAAGCGTACAAACGAGGTCTGGATGATAGCTCAGGGTTGTATCTCGACCTTACGAAGTATCCTCCAGAAACCTTTGAAGACGTACGAGCAAGGACGCTTGTTCACATTAGGGTCGAGGATGACCTCGCTTTCAGAAATAAACACTCGGGCGACCGGAAGAGCCTAGGTGTCAAAAATCCAGACTTCAAACCAAAATCGATTGGTCGATCAGAGCCTACCAGACAAATTTTAAACGTCCGATTTGAAAAGAAAGGGTCGACGACTTCCAAGTCTATCCAATCTCCTAAGGTATCATCTTATGGTTTCCATGGATCAACAAAGGATGTCGTCACGTCCCTAAAACAGCTCCAACAAAACGTTCGGTGGCCAAAGAAAAGCGATAAAGACAGTGATAAGAAAGACAAGACAAAATGGTGCGATTTCCACAGTGACTTTGGTCATATAACGGATGATTGCATCGCTTTGAAGAAAGAACTGTCCTGGCTTAATTCGAAAGGTTATTTACAAGAATTGACGGGAAAAAAGGATGTGTGTCCCACATCCCCAGAACATGCCAAGGTGATTAATTGTATCACCGGAGGCTCTGATGTTTGTGGGACCACATATTCAGCTGCTAAGAGACATGCTAGTCGCGGTCGTGACGATCGACCAATTCCAAAGGAGGCAAGACCCAAGGAGGACGCAAAATTAGAAGCTCTGCCCTTGACATTCGACCAAGCAGACCTCGACGACATACATCAGAAACATCATGACGGACTAATTATCCAATTGAGCATTGGAAATTGTCTGACAAAGAGGATACTCGTCGACGGAGGTAGTTCAGCTAACATTATTTTTTTTGATGCAGTAAAAGTAATGGAAATCGACAAATCCGAGATTACACGACGTTCGACTACACTCGTTGGATTTAACGGGGGATCGACAAATACCATGGGGGAAATCATACTACCAGTATATGCTAAAGAAATCAACAGGCAAACGAAGTTCAATGTTGTCGATTGCTCACCAACTTATAATGTTATCCTTGGGCGACCTTGGATTCATGACATGAAAGTTGTACCTTCGACGTACCATCAAACCTTGAAATTTCCCACGCAATGGGGAGTACAGGAGATCAAAACCGAAAGAAAAGTTGCTAGGAAATATTACAAAATTTCTTTGAAGCCCCCGAAGCAGACAATATAGCAATTACAGAACCAGGACAATCCTAGGACTGACGACGACTATCGCTTGGAAGTTGTCGTCCTAAACCAGGATAAGCCTGATCAGATGGTTTACATAGGTTTGACGCTCGACCCTTCTTTTAAAAAGAGACTAATATCTTTTTTGCAGGATCACAATGATTGTTTCGCATGGACGCACGAAGACGTGGTGGGTATCGATCCAAGTATCATTTCTCATAAACTCAACGTTGATCCATCGTTCAAGCCTGTTCAGCAGAAAAGACGAAAATTCGCTCCTGAAAGAAATAAAGTTATCAACGACGAAGTTGATAATTTGCTTAAAACAGGAAAGATACGAGAAGTCAAATATCCAGACTGGCTCGCCAACGTTGTTGTCGTCCAAAAGAAAATTGGCAAATGGAGAGTCTGCATTGATTTCACAGACCTTAACAAGGCTTGTCCAAAAGATCCATTTTCATTGCTACACATCGATTCTATGGTCGACGCTACAGCTGGACATGAATTACTCACTTTCATGGACGCATATTCTGGATATAACCAGATATTGATGCATTATGACGACCAGGAAAAAACAGCTTTCATGACAGATAAAGGTATTTATTGTTATAAAGTAATGCCTTTTGGTCTTAAGAATGCAGGGTCGACATATCAACGATTGGTGAATATGATGTTCAAAGAGCATTTGGGCGACACTATGGAGGTATACATCGATGACATGCTTGTCAAATCAAAGCATACGGACGATCATATAGGACATTTGAAGCAATCGATCGACATTTTGCGTGAATACAAAATGAAGTTGAATCCAACAAAATGTTCTTTTGGAGTTCGAGCTGGCAAATTTCTCGGTTATATGGTCACACGACGAGGAATCGAAGCTAACCCAGACTAAATTAAAGCAATTATCGAGCTAAAATCACCCATAAATTTTAAAGAAGTCCAACGTCTAACAGGACGTGTAGCAGCGTTGAACAGGTTCATCTCTCGGTCGTCCGACAGATGTCACCTATTCTACAACGTCCTGCGAAAAAATAAAGGATTCGAGTGGACTGATAAGCACGAGGAGGCATTGCAACAACTCAAGAAATACATGACATCACCTCCCTTCCTCTCTAAACCTGAGAAAGGTGAAGCTCTTCAACTCTATCTGGCCGTCAGCATTAATTCGGTAAGTGCAGTCCTTATACGAGAAACCGACGGACAACAACTGCCAATATACTATGTAAGTAAAACTCTACTAGACGCTGAAACCAGGTACTCGTCTATAGAAAAACTCTTGCTTTCGTTAGTCATGGCCGCTAAGAAGCTACGGCATTATTCTGAATCACATCCTATAACTATGGTAACTAACTTTCCATTAAAGTCCGTGTTAAGAAAACCTGAACTAACAGGACGACTAGCTAAATGGAGCATTTACCTCAGCAATTATGATACAGGTTTCAAGCCTAAGACGGCGATCAAATCACAGGTATTGGCAGATTTTGTTACAGATTTCAGTCCGGAACTAGAAGAAGCGACGACGTCCAACGAGTTAATTGTGGCTACTTTGCACGACACCACTTGGACGCTCGACGTCGATGGTTCGTCGAACATACGAGGAACAGGCTTGGGTGTCGTCCTACAGTCCCCACAAGGGGGCAAAATAGTGTACTCCATACGGTGCGACTTCAAGGCAACAAATAATGAGGCATAATATGAAGCACTGATTGCAGGAATGAAAATTGCTCATGACTTGGGGGCAACATGTCTACATGTCCGGAGCGACTCGTCCCTAGTTGTTAACCAAGTTAATGGAGAATTTGCAGCAAAAGATTCAAGGATGATTGTTTATTATAAAATAGTAAAGGAAGAAGCAAAGAAGTTCAGTCGCTTCATAGTCGAACAGGTACCAAGAGATCAGAACACTCAAGCTGACGCATTAGCCAATTTGGGATCAACACTTAATCAAACGACATTCGACAATATCCCAATAGTTCACCTTGCAACACCATCCATCAAAGACGGTGGTAATATTTTGGTTGCACCAATTGAGGAAGAAAACTCTTGGTCGGACGACATTAAAAATTATTTGGAGAACGATCAACTGCCTAATGACAGAATGGAAGCAAGAAAGGTTAGATTTAAAGCATCAAGGTATGTTATGATCAGAGGACAATTATATCAAAGATCTTCGACTAGTCTGAATCTGCGATGTATCACCAACAAGACGCAAGTCCAAAAAATCCTACAAGATATGCACGACGGTGAGTGTGGAACCACTCAGGAAGTCGCAGTCTAGCCAACCGGATATCACGACAAGGTTACTATTGGTCGACATTAAGGCAAGATGCGATCAGGTATGTACAGTCGTGCGACGCATGTCAAAAATACACAGGTATGTCTCATAAACCCTTTGAACCCTTGCACTCGACTTTGATCCCATGACCCTTTATGAAATGGGGAATGGACATTGTTGGGAAACTACCACCTTCCCCTGGGCAAAAAGTATTTCTTTTAGTTTTAACAAATTATTTCTCTAAATGGGTCGAAGCAGCGGCTTTCTCCCAGGTTCGGGACAAAGAAGTCGTTTCTTTTATCCAAACTAACATTATTTGCAGGTTCAGAATTCCTTCCGAAATAACTTGCGTCCCTAATTTGGTATTTTACCCTAAAGCATAGTTTATCGTTGAGAGGGGGAACGTTCGGGCTGAAAACAACCACTTTTGGGCTTCGGTACGAGCCAAGCGAGAGTGCCCTCGCGATTGTGACATTGTCACTCTCGCGGGGCACAATCACCCATTTGGTACCGAGAGTTGGGGTGGTGGGGCGAGAGTGCCCTCGCGATTGTGAAAGTGTCACTCTCGCGGGGAATAATCGCCGAATTGGTACCGCGGGTCATTTTCTCGGGCGAAAGTGACACGCGAGAGTGACATTGTCACTCTCGCGAGGCATAGTCGCGGTCGGGGGCAGACCCATTAAATCTCATTTTCACGACCTAAAACTCATTATTTTGACTTGGGAGCTACTTTGGGCGATTTTTATGGTGTAAGGTAACATTCCTCTCCTCTCTTCATTAAATCCCTCTTAGTTGGAGCATTGAATGCTTATTGGTGATTCAATCTAGGTTTTGGGTTAAGCTTGACCTCAAGTGACTAAGGGTTGAAGCTTCAAGTGATCCTCATCATTTTCTTGTCCATTTCTCATCTAGGGTTTTACATAATATTTGCAAGGTGAGTTGTTTCTCCTCTTCTAACCTTAATATATATGAGTATTTCTTGTATTTTGATCCTTCATGATTTTTAGACCTAATGGTGGATTTTGGGAAAAATATTAGGGTTTACTAATCAAAGTGGAATGGTAATGAGAGTATTTCAAATGTAAAAGAGGTGGTGCCTTAACATCCACTCTTTTGACCAATAACTATGATTTCTTGGGTTGTGGTGTATTAAATGGAATATTGGACTATATTTGGGAAAAACAAGTATTTGGGTGAAATGACCAAAGGTTGGTTTGTATGTAGAACAAGAATAATGTTTTAAGGTAAATTATTATTATCGAAAGCTCACCCATTTGGGTGTTAAGCTTTGTATAATGGTGACCTCTCAAATGTGATTTATCTATACCTATGCTTTATATGAGTATTGTACATGCTAATTGTTGGTATTTAGTATTAGTGCAATGGATCCATAGGCACGGTGTCCCTATGTCCCCGCTTTGGGCATTGGGATTACCACTTAGCACGGAATAGGCATCGGGTCACCATGATAAATAAGGTGTGGACCTATACGGTCGGGCAGCGTCTCATGGGCAGTAAGGTGTAATTCCCTTGTGCTAGAGTTCCCCGTTTTGGAACTCTCAAGAATAGACCTTGAGGGGTTGACTTGATGTTTTCGAGCAATAGACTTAGAGGAGTTGAGCTCAATATGTGATTGGTGTTATTTGTATCGTATCTAATCACTAATGGTTTATTTGGTTTGTTGATTTTAGCTCATGGCTATATACTCCGCGAGACTTCGAATAGGTTTAGTTATTTAATCCTTGTTTTATTTATCCTCACTGGGCTTTAACCTAACGCTTGTTCTTATTGTCATGTTTGGCAGGCTACCCTAGTGGTGGGGCACATCGGGATTGAGGGAACGACCTTGGTGTCGTGAGTGGTCTTTTTGGAAGATACGTAGTGACCAACATAAAGATTATTTTGAAGATACACATTTTGGAAGTATAGCGACACCCGACCATAATCTAGTTTCTTATTGTAGATTAGTAGGTTGTCGTCGTATGCTTCATTTATTGGGTTGTAATTGTCACACACTATACCCCGTTTGGGATGATACTCTTGGGTTTCGAAATGTTTTACCCTATTTTCACAGGTTTAAATTATCCCCTATTTTAGGGTGATGGAACTATTCTATTTCCAAACGTTATATTTCCGAATTTTCGAATTTTATTTTCCGCAAAATTTTAGAGTGTTACACGGAATTCCTTCCGAAATAACTTGCGACAACGGGACACAATTCATTAGTGATCGAACGCGAAGATTTTGTGAAGAAAGGAACACCAAGTTGGTAACATCGACGCCTCGATATCCACAGTCGAATGGTCTAGCCGAGTCGAGTAATAAAACTATCATCAATTCAATCAAGAAAAGACTCAAAACTGCCAAAGGGAAGTGGGTGGAAGAATTGCCTTCCGTTCTATGGGCTAATCGTACGACACCTCGTACGTCCACAGGACAAACTCCCTTTTCCTTAGTCTATGGATGTGAAGTTGTGTTACCTATTGAGGTAAGACTACCGACTTCAAGACATACGTCCGTTGAGCATAACTTGGTCGACCTAAGTTATGACCTCGACGCTCTAGAAGAGCTTAGAGAAGTTGCGCACATTCGCATGGCGGCACAAAAACAAGTGGTCGAGCGACATTTCAACAAAAATGTCCAAATCAAAGTTTTTCAAGAAGGTGATTACGTTCTACGTCGAGTATTTCAAAATACTCAAGAGGTCAATGCAGGTAAGCTTTCCACTAAGTGGGAAGGTCCTTATCAAATCTCTAGCATCGTGGGTAAAGGAGCTTATAAAATTCAAACCCTCGATGGTCGAGATATCCCATGAAGCTGGAATGCAGTTCATTTAAAGAGGTATTTATTTTAAATTTAATATTTATTTCCTTCGATTATCTCTTAAGAAAGATTACTGACTTAAGCATCGGAGGGTCGTTGGTCAAACCAACGACCACCACACTAATGTTGTTTTTCGCAGGGACACACGACTTATTTAAAATCTTTGTGTCGAGTAAAACTCATGCGATCACATGTATATGTTCAATTTTAATGGACGACAAAGGTTAAATTATGCACTTGATGATCAAATACTTAGAATCAAGAACCATTATTACAAATTACCCACGATCGATCGAAAGTTTCAGTTGATTTCTTTATAAATGATGGTATGGTTGAATGTTTGATATAATGTAGTTGTCCATCTACTTAAATTTCTCGACGTACGATTAGTTATAAAAACAAGTAATAAGCGTCGACGAACAAAAGAGACTTTTTTCATTAGATATTGAGTTACAGGTATAAAGGACGACCACAAATGGCCGACCTCTAGGTGATAGGTTCAAAAGGAATTAAGTAGGAGGAACGTCAGTTTGTCCCTGAACGACTGTTTGCGTAGAAAAGTCCACCAGGCCCTAGTCGTACGATTGGCGATAGCCGACGCCCTTCCTTTGGGTGACCTCGACTAAAATATCTGTCCAGCAAATACTGTCGCACGACTTAATTTTTGTTTCTTGATCACAACATACGTTATATTATATTTACATGCAGAATTCAAAGGCATTCATGGCCAAAAGATGTAACGGAAATCGTCATTAATAACAACAAGCGTAACAGACGCTGTCATCAATACCAGAAACGGTCTTACGTATTCAATACTTGGAAAACGAAAAGATGGAGTATAAATATGAAGCTGGAACTTCACATTTGATCATCTGATGTTCAGACCTTAGAAGCTCACGAATTACAAGCTCGCTCAGTCTCTCTCAAAGTTCATAAAGCTTACTGTCGTTTGTCACACGACACACGACCGAAGTCTAATTACACATGACGCACGACCGACTTTACTTTATTGTACTATTTTACATTACATTTCATTTGTGACACTTGTTCTAAAGGACGACGTCCCTGATTGACGTCCATAGTGCACGACGACTCACACTCGTCCGCGGTTTTTACCCATTTTGGGGTTTTCCGCGTCACCAATTCTCTCGTCTCATTTTCCTTATTTTTATTATTGTCGTACGATTATTAAAGATACTTTCTTTGGTTGGATTAAGCTTCACGTTTACCTTAAATTTTCATTGGGAGATTTTTGGCATAAACAGTTTGGCGCCATCCGTGGGGCTCCATCCAAAGAAAATCTTCGATAATCTTACGACGGACTAACGTTTTCCTTCTAGTGTTCTCTTTTTTCAGTTATTCAGGATAATGGCATTCCAAGGAACTCAAGATCATATCGTGGCTCAAATGAACATGGAGCTGACCGTTGCCCGTGCTCGTATCGACGCCCTAACAACTCAGGCTCGACAAACAGCTGAAACCATCGAGCATCTAAGAAACCAGAATGGAAATAATGTGACAGGGATTACAAATGCTTATGTTGGTGCCTGGAATATACCCCCTCCGTTACCTAATTATCCTCGTCCACCATCAATTAATCCTGCGACTTTCATAATACCAACTATGCCTATGGCTTCTATTCCATTTAATGGATACGCCTCTGATGCCTCACAGCAGACTAGCATCAATGGATCAGGTTATGTTCCATTGGGTGCTCCAAATGGTGTTCCGTTAGATCCCGTTGCACAAAGACTAAAGCTCTTGGAAGAGCAGAATGAACGTGGTTTGATAATGTTGGCTAAATTACCGGGGGCAGCAGTTCCAGTTGATGTTGAGCCACGTACAGGATTTCAGGCGTCGCCGTTCGTTGATGAAATCGCTTTGGTAGACGTCCAAAAGAAGTACAGCATCCCGACCTTCACTCAAAAATATTCAGGCGTCACTGATCCAACAGAACATGTTGCCCAATACAAACAACTTATGTGGACTGTCTCGATACCGTACCAATTTCAAGAAGTCTGTATGTGCAAAAGTTTTGGAGCGACCTTGACCGGAGCAACTTTACAATGGTTGATTAATCTTAAACCTAAAACTATTGGATCTTTTGCAGAGTTGGTAAATCAATTCACTCAACAATTCGCTAGTAGCCGAAAAATGGAAAAGCAGACGAGCGACCTTTACTATGTCATACAGAAGACTGGATAATCCATCCGAGACTACTTTAATCGATTTAATGCAGAAATGATTAGTATCCGTAACTGCGACGTAAAAACAGCAATCGAAGCGTACAAACGGGGTCTGGACGATAGTTCCGGGTTGTATCTCGACCTTACGAAGTATCCTCCAGAAACTTTTGAAGACGTACGAGCACGGACGCTTGCCCGTATGAGGGTCGAAGATGACCTCGCTTTCAGAAATAAACACTCGGGCGACCGAAAAAGCCTAGGTGTTAAAAAGCTAGACTTCAAACCAAAGTATACCAATCGATCAGAGCTTACTAGACAGATTTCAAACGTCAGATTCGAAAAGAAAGGACCGGCAACTTATAAATCTGTCCAGTATCCTAAGGTGTCATCTTATGGTTTCCCTGGATCAGCTAAAAACGTCGTCGTGTCCTTGAAGAAACTCCAGCAAAACGTACGATGGCCAAAGAGAAGTGACAAGGATAGTACAAGAAGGATAAAACTAAATGGTGCGATTTCCATAATGATTTTGGTCATATAACGGATGATTGCATCGCCTTAAAAAAAGAGCTGTCTTGGCTCAATTCGAAAGGGTATTTGCAAGAATTGACGGAAAAGAAAGACGCACGTCCCACATCCCCAGAGCATGCTAAAGTGATTAATTGTATCACCGGAGGTTCTGATATCTGTGGGACCACATATTCAGCTGTTAAAAGACATGCCAGTCGCGGTCCCAATGACCGACCAATTCCAAAGGAGACACGACTCAAAGAGGACGCAGAACTGGAGGCTATGCCCTTGACATTCAACCAGGCGGATCTCGATGACGTACATCAGAAACATCATGACGGACTGATTATCCAATTGAGTATTGGAAATTGTCTGACAAAAAGGATACTCGTCGACGGAGGTAGTTCAGCTAACATTATCTTTTTTGGTGCAGTAAAAGCGATGGGCATCGACAAATCCGAGATTACACGGCGTTCGACCACACTCGTTGGATTTAATGGTGGAGCGACAAACACCATGGGGGAAATCACACTCCCAGTATATGCTAAAGGAATCAACAGACAGACGAAGTTCAATGTCGTCGATTGCTCATCAGCTTATAATGTTATCCTTGGGCGACCTTGGATTCATGACATGAAAGTTGTACCTTCGACGTACCACCAAACTTTGAAATTTCCCACGCAATGAGGAGTACAGGAGATCAAAGGCGAAATAAAGGTTGCTAGGGAATGTTACAAAGTTTCTTTGAAGCCTCCAAAGCAAACAGTATAGCAATTACAGAACCAGGACGTTCCTGGGACTGACGACGACTATCGCTTGGAAGTTGTCGTCCTAAACCAGGATAAGCCTGATTAGATGGTTTATGTAGGTTCGACGCTCGACCCTTCCTTCAAAAAGCAACTAATTTCTTTTTTGCAGGATCACTATGATTGCTTCGCCTGGACGCACGAAGACATGGTTGGCATCGATCCGAGTATTATTTCTCATAAACTCAACATCGATCCGTCATTCAAACCTGTTCAACAGAAAAGACGGAAATTTGCTCCTGAGAGAAATAAAGTTATTAACGATGAAGTTGATAATTTGCTTAAAACAGGAAAAATACGAGAAGTAAAGTATCCAGATTGGCTAGCCAACGTTGTTGTCGTCCAAAAGAAAAATGGTAAATGGAGAGTATGCATTGATTTCACCGATCTTAATAAAGCCTGCCCGAAAGATCCATTTCCGTTGCCACATATCGACTCTATGGTCGATGCTACAGCAGGACATGAATTACTCACGTTCATGGACGCGTATTCTGGGTATAACCAGATATTGATGCATTCCGACGATCAAGAAAAAACGGCTTTCATGACGGATAAAGGTATTTATTGTTACAAGGTAATGCCTTTTGGTCTTAAGAATGCAGGTTCGACGTATCAACGATTGGTGAATATGATGTTCAAAGAGCATTTGGGCGACACTATGGAGGTATACATTGACGACATGCTTGTCAAATCAAAGCATATGGACGATCATATAGGACATTTGAAGCGACTCGTCCCTAGTTGTTAACCAAGTTAATGGAGAATTTGCAGCAAAAGATTCAAGGATGATTGCTTATCATAAAATAGTAAAGGAAGAAGCAAAGAAGTTCAGTCGCTTCATAGTCGAACAGGTACCAAGAGATCAGAACACTCAAACTGACGCATTAGCCAATTTGGGATCAGCACTTAGTCGAACGACATTCAACAATATTCCAATAGTCCATCTTACAATACCATCCATCAAAGACGATGGTAATATTTTGGTCACACCGATTGAGGAAGAAAACTCTTGGTCGGTCGACATTAAAAATTATCTGGAAAACGATCAACTGTCTAATGACAGAATGGAAGCAAGAAAGGTTAGATTTAAAGCATCAAGGTATGTTATTATCAGAGGACAATTATATCAAAGATCTTCAACTGGTCTGAATCTGCGATGTATCACCAACAAGACGCAAGTCTAGAAAATTCTACAAGATATGCACGACGGTGAATGTGGAAATCACTCAGGAAGTCGCAGTTTAGCCAACAGGGTATCACGACAAGGTTACTATTGGCCGACATTAATGCAAGATGCTATCAGGTATGTACAGTCGTGCGACGCATGTCAAAGACACGCAGGTATGTCTCATAAACCCTCTGAACCATTGCACTCAACTTTGATCCCATGGCCCTTTATGAAATGGGGAATGGACATAGTTGGGAAATTACCACCTGCCCCTGGGCAAAAGGTATTCCTTTTAGTTTTAACAGATTATTTCTTTAAATGGGTCGAAGCAACGGCTTTCTCCCAGATTCGGGACAAAGAAGTCGTTTCTTTTATCCAAACTAACATCGTTTGTAGGTTTGGAGTTCCATCTGAAATAACATGCGACAACGGGACACAATTCATCAGTGATCGAACGCGAAGATTTTGTGAAGAAAGGAACATCAAGTTGGTAACATCGACGCCTCGATATCCACAGTCGAATGGTCTTGCTGAGTCAAGTAATAAAACCATTATCAATTCCATCAAGAAAAGACTTAAAGCTGTCAAAGGGAAGTGGGTGGAAG
Source organism: Arctium minus (assembly GCA_954870635.1). Taxonomy (NCBI): domain Eukaryota; kingdom Viridiplantae; phylum Streptophyta; class Magnoliopsida; order Asterales; family Asteraceae; genus Arctium; species Arctium minus. The sequence continues at coordinate 4,073,351 of OX941091.1, forward strand.
AATTGCCTTCCGTCCTATGGGCTAATCGTACGACACCTCGTACGTCCACAGGACAAACTCCCTTTTCCTTAGTCTATGGATGTGAAGCTGTGTTACCTATTGAGGTACGACTACCGACTTCAAGGCATACGTTCGTTGAGCATAACTTGGTCGACCTAAGTTATGACCTTGACGCCCTAGAGGAACTTCGAGAAGCTGCTCACATACGCATGGCGTCACAAAAACAAGCGGTCGAGCGACATTTTAATAAAAATGTCCAGATCAAAGTTTTTCAAGAAGGCGACTACGTCTTACGTCGAGTGTTTCAAAACACTCAAGAACCTAATGCAGGTAAACTTTCCACAAAGTGGGAAGGTCCTTATCAAATCTCTAGTGTCGTGGGTAAAGGAGCTTATAAGATCCAAACCCTCGATGGTCGAGATATCCCACGAAGCTGGAATGCAGTTCATCTAAAGAGGTATTACTTTTAATTCTTTGAAATTAATTTCTTCGATTATTTCTTGGGAAAGATTACTGACTTAAGCATCGGAGGGTCGTTGGTCAAACCAACGACCACCCCACTAATGTTGTTTTTCGCAGGTACGCACGACTTGTTTAAGAATTTTGTGTTAATTGATCGCATGTATATGATCAGTCAACGAAGGTTAATTTCTACATTTGATGGTCAATATTATATTGCCTTAAGATCAATTAAAAATCTCAGCTAATTTCATTATAGTAAGTGATGGTCTAAGTGAATGTTTGTTATAGTCCATCTTTTATTCGACGTACGATCAAGTATAAAAACATAATATAAACATTGATAGACAAAAAGAAATCTTATCGTTTAAAAGAGGAAGTTACAAGTGTTAAGGGACGATCACAGACGATTGACCCTTAGAAGATTCAAAAGGCAAAACTATTTCAAGAGGTCGAGAGTAGTGACATCATTGACAATGACAAGATCCAAGACATGGAAGATATTCCACCAGATCAGCAGCGATTGATCTTTGACCTTAAAGCTGAGGAGAAGGAACGCTAGACTGTTCTTGCACGTTGTCCGTCCTTGCTGCCATCTCCTCTTCTCCGCCATCACTCCCGTCCAGATCGCCATCCTCGTCGAGGTCCCTTTCAGTCCCCACCTTCTCAAGATAAGTCTTGAGCTCTTCAGCGGCCGACGCCATAGGATTTTTTCCACTCAGATGACGTCTCATCAAAGCAGCCCTGGCTGTGAGACGAGAGAAGGCTTCAAGCTGCTGATTTTCCTCCTCTAAATCGTTGACGTCACCCTCCAAACCTTCGACTTTCTTCTGGAGAGACGCAACTTCATCAGCATAAGCAGCAGCATCAGTGGTGGCTTTTATTTTCTCGACCTCCAGTTTGGTCGTTAACGCCTCAAGTTCAAGGACGCGATCCCTATACTCGACCTTCTCATTTTGGGCTTCAACGAGTTTAACCTTGAGTCTCTCGACCATTATCTTCTCAACCTCGACCGCCTTTAGGGCGACCGTCTCCTTTTCAAGAGCCTCATCAGCCATCTTCTTGACTTCAGGAAAAGACGCCCTCAAACCTTCTGTTTGAGCATAAAAGCTTAAACAAGCTTGAAAAGCCTACAACAGTAGCAAAAGAATTAAAAACAGAACAAGTAAACGAAGGAAATAAAGGTAAAATGTAATTACCATGAAGGAGAGACCAGTGGCATGGGATCCCGTGTCTTCCACCCTAGACTCCTTGTAACGATCGTAAAAGGTCGGGAGAAGGAATTTTGCCAAGTGGGGAAAAATAACGTCTCTTTCGAGAACGTCATTCGCCATGAAATCAGCTGGGAGAGTGGCTTTGAAAGTCATCTCTCCCACTTTTTCCTTATTCTTCCCCTCACCTTTAGAGGAGGAAGAAAACTTCTCAACGCCCGACACTCCCAATAAGGGAATGTCCTTCGTCGCCTTAGTCGAGCTTCCGAGCTCGACACCAGCAACGGTTACTTTCGCCGGTATCGCCCCTGAAAGGGACGATAAAGAAGCCTCACCCGTCTTCTTTGGTGAGGACCGGGGTTTGCCTCGGAGACGCTTTGGATCCACCCCCGCTGGAGGAGCAGATCTCTTCCTTGATTTCTCCCTTCCCTGACGGGCAAGCTCCAGTTGTTCAGCCCGTCTCTGAGCAACCGACTTCACAGATGAATCTTCAGGACAAAGTAAAAGAGTTAGAAAAGACATGTAACGCAAACTATGAAAATATCGCCGAACGACGTACCAGTCATCTCTTCTTATCTCTTTTCTTCTTCTTCTTCTTCTCCTTCTTCTTCTTCTCTCTCCTCTCCTTGATGAGAACCCTCAGCGGGCGGAACTTCCGCAACAAAGACGACTTCGTCTTCCTCGTCGTTCGACCGAATGGAAAAAGAACGATCAACAATACTCTTATCCAAAATTCTTTGAATTTTGTCAAGAGAGTCCCTTCTTGGTTTAATTTTGGTAAAGTCGATAACTGATAAAGCAAACAAAGAAAAACATTAGAAAAAGATATTAACGGCAGAACTAAAAACGCCCGACAAAATATGAAAACCTACCTGACTCGTTCCATCTGGATGAAAACCATTGGCTATCCTCATCGTTCAAGGATGCCACTTGGAGGAAAACATAGTGGCGTTTCCAACCACGGTCGTTTACCGCAGTATTATGCACCAGTATGGTATCTCCCTTTGTTCGAGGGAATAAACTATATCTATGATAGTTATCCGCTCGAACGCTATAAGCAGTTAGAAGGTCGTTCAAATTGAACGGAGCCCCCCAGTCGGCCGTAAGACGATCGACCACCTGGACAATCCGCCAGAATTGAGGCATCAACTATCCAGGCGATAAGTCAAATGCCTCTAAAAACTCCCTGACCAAGGGACTAAATGGCCAAGAAAAGCCTATTTTGAAGGGATACTTGTATAAAACACCATATCCCTTCGGAACTTCGTCTGGCCGTAAATCCTCCGGCGTCACTAGATTGACACCCTCCGGAATCCTAGCTAATTTTTTAAAATAGTCTAGATGTTCTTCTTCCTCATAAACACTAGCAGGTTCACTTGACATCTTGAAGTCAGGGACACTCACAGTCGCTCGCCAATAATTAAGACAATCCCAAGCTTTTCTAGGCTTCTTAGCTAAGGATTTCTTATGCATAAATCGATACAGGAAAAAAGAACTAGAAGTCGTACCTTAAATAGTGTTCTAAACCTCGAATCTAGAATGGAAAGGATTATGGTCGCTCGGAAACTGAATCTCGCCGAAAATATGTATTCTTTGAAAATGTAAGCGTAGAAAGAGGAAAAGATTAAGGGAAATCCTTATTTATACTGTAATTTGGAAACCGAATCGCCGGGAAAAATCAGATCGCCAATCATCAAGTGAAATGTGTCACCCTTGTCAGGCAAAGCACTTGAGTACGTTCTTCGAATGCATGACACCTGTCCCCAATTAGCTGTCTAAATAGTTATTTTTGCAGGAGATGACGTCATTATATAGTTGGAAACGAACTTATTTGGTTATATTCAAGTTATTCGCGTTCCCCTTACAGCACGTGTCATGTTTTAAATTTAAATTTCAAAAAGTTGTCGCTTGAATTTTAAATTTGGGGGCAAACTGTTTGGGTAGAAAAGTCCACCAGGCCCTAGTCGTACGATTGGCGATAGCCGACGCCCTTCCTTTGGGTGACCTCGACTAAAATATCTGTCCAGCAAATACTGTCGCACGACTTAATTTTTGTTTCTTGATCACAACATACGTTATATTATATTTACATGCAGAATTCAAAGGCATTCATGGCCAAAAGATGTAACGGAAATCGTCATTAATAACAACAAGCGTAACAGATGCTGTCATCAATACAAGAAACGGTCTTACGTATTCAATACTTGGAAAACGAAAAGATGGAGTATAAATATGAAGCTGGAATTTCCCATTTGATCATCTGATGTTCAGACCTTAGAAGCTCACGAATTACAAGCTCGCTCAGTCTCTCTCAAAGTTCATAAAGCTTACTGTCGTTTGTCACACGATACACGACCGAAGTCTAACTACACATGACGCACGACCGACTTTACTTTATTGTACTATTTTACATTACATTTCATTTGTGACACTTGTTCTAAAGGACGACGTCCCTGATTGACGTCCATAGTGCACGACGACTCACACTCGTCCGCGGTTTTTACCCATTTTGGGGTTTTCCGCGTCACCAATTCTCTCGTCTCATTTTCCTTATTTTTATTATTGTCGTACGATTATTAAAGCTACTTTCTTTGGTTGGATTAAGCTTCACGTTTACCTTAAATTTTCATTGGGAGATTTTTGGCATAAACAGTTTGGCGCCATCCGTGGGGCTCCATCCAAAGAAAATCTTCGATAATCTTACGACGGACTAACGTTTTCCTTCTAGTGTTCTCTTTTTTCAGTTATTCAGGATAATGGCATTCCAAGGAACTCAAGATCATATCGTGGCTCAAATGAACATGGAGCTGACCGTTGCCCGTGCTCGTATCGACGCCCTAACAACTCAGGCTCGACAAGCAGCTGAAACCATCGAGCATCTAAGAAACCAGAATGGAAATAATGTGACAGGGATTACAAATGCTTATGTTGGTGCCTGGAATATACCCCCTCCGTTACCTAATTATCCTCGTCCACCATCAATTAATCCTGCGACTTTCATAATACCAACTATGCCTATGGCTTCTATTCCATTTAATGGATACGCCATAGGATCCTTCCCCTTCAAGTGACGCCTCATTAAAGCATCTCGGGCCGTGAAGCGGGAGAAAGCCTCAATTTGCTTATTCTCCATCTCCAAGTCCTTGACGTCGTCCTCCAGATCTTCGACCCTCTTCTTCAGAGTCACGATCTCGTCAGCAGAAGCAGCAGCAGTGGTAATAGCCTTAATCTTCTCGATCTCTAATTTAGTCGAAGACGCCTCAAGCTCAAAGAGACGGTCCCTGAGCTTGACCTTCTCACGATCCGAAATCTCTAGTAGACTCTGGGCATCGATGAGTTCAGCCTTGAGGTTCTCGACCTTTGCTTTTTCAGCCTCGACTGCCTCTAGGGCGACCTTTTCCTTTTCAAGAGCCTCGTCGCCCTTTTCTTGATATCAGGAAAAGACGCCCTAAGACCTTCTGTCTGAGCGTAGAAGCTCAGACAAGCTTGGAAAGTCTGCACGACAGAATGAAAAGAATTAATAGTAAGAAAAATAAGCAACAGAGAAGGAGAATAAGTAAAACTTACCATGAAAGAGAGACCAGCAGCATGTGCCCCCGTGTCCTCAACCCGAGATTCTTTGTACCGATCGTAAAAAGTCGGGAGAAGAAATTTTGCCAGGTGTGGAAAAATGACGTCTCTCTCGAGAACGTCATTAGGCATAAAGTCAGCTGGGAGAGTGGCTTTGAATATCATCTCTCCCACTTTTTCCTTATTCTTATCCTCACTCTTAGAGGAAGAAGAAGGTGCGGCAAAGGGCTTTTCAACGCCCGACACCCCCGTCGTTGGGGCATCCTTCGTCGCCTTGATCGAGCCTCCAAGCTCGACCCCAGCAACGGTTCCCTTCGCTGGTGTCGCCCCTGAAAGGGACGACAGAGTGGCATCGCCCGTCTTCTTGGGCGAGGACCGAGGCTTGCCTCAGACACGTCTCAGATCTACCCCCGTAGAAGGGGCAACTCTTTTCTTCGTTTTCTCCCTCCCTTGGCGGTCGAGCTCCAGTTGCTCGGTTCGCTTAACGGCAGCCGATTTTACAGCTGCGTCCTCTGAAAAAAGAAAGCAAGTTAAAAATGAAATGACGTACGATATATAAGTGAAAGGTATTGTCGAGCGACTTACCGGTCATTTCTTCTTCTATTTCTTCTTCTTCCCTCTCTCCTTCTCTACGAGAACCCTCGACAGACGTCACCTCAGCTACAAAAACGGCCTCGTCTTCCTCGTCGTTCGACCGAGGGGAAAACGAACGATCAGTAATACTTCTCTCCAAGATCCTCTGAATCTTGTCGTGAGAATCTTTCCTTGGCTTCACTTTAGTGAAGTCGATCACTGCCAAACAAAAAACAAAGCGACATCAGAATATACGTTATAAAAATAATAAACGCATGACAAAAACGCACGACAAAAACATTAAACCTACCCGATTCGTTCCAGCCGGACGACAACCATTGGCTGTCTTCGTCATTTACAGACGCCACTTGGAGGAAAACGTACTGACGTTTCCAACCACGATCGTTCACCGCGGTATTATGTATCAGTACATTATCTCCCTTCGAACGAGGGAACAGACTATACCGGTGATAATTATCCGGTCTAACGCTATAGGCAGTCAGGAGGTGGTTCACATTGAACGGTACCTCCCAATCGGCCGTAAGACGATCGATCACCTGGACAATCCGCCAGAATTGAGGCATTAACTGTCCAGGCGTCAAGTCAAACGCATCTAAAAATGCCCTAACCAAAGGGCTAAATGGCAAAGTAAAACCTATCTTGAAGGGATATTCATACATAACACAATATCCCTTCGGAACTTCATCCGACCTTAAATCTTCCGACGACACCAAATTTATTTCATCTGGAAGTCTGGCCAAACTCTTAAAATAATCTAAATGATCTTCCTCCCTATACATGCTCACAGGCTCGCTCGACATCTGGAAATCAGGGATGTTAAGAGTCGCACGCCAATAACTTAGAATATCCCAAGCTTTTCTAGGCTTCCTGGCTATGGACTTCCTATGCATATAAATTGACACATAGGAAAGAACGAAAAATCGTACCTTAAATAGTGTTCTAAACCTCGAACTTAGAATGAAAAGGATCTTGGTCACTCGAAAAGTGTATCTCGCCGGAAGTATGAAATCTCTAAAGGGGTAAAACGTAAAAAAGGAAAAGATTAAGGATAATCCCTATTTATACTAAAAATCAGAAATCAAATCGCCAGGAAATCAAATCGCCAAAAATCGACGGTCAATCAAATTGACACGTGTCGTTCGTGTCAGACAACCCCTTGAGTACACTCAACGAGAGCATGACACCTGTCCTTCATTAGCTGTCAAATTGTTTATTCTGTTAAACGTGACGTCATTATTCAGTTAGAAACGAACCGATTCGGTTCTATGCAAGTTACCCGCTTTTTCTTTTATAGCACGTGTCTTAGTCTTAAATTTAAATTTCAAAAAATTGCCGCTTGAATTTTAAATTTGGGGGCAAACTGTTTGGGTAAAAAATAACAAAGGTCATTTGTCGTACGACTAGAGATTCCAACAGTCCATTAGCCCATAGTCGCACGACCAGAGAAATAACTGACGCCCTTCCTTTGAGCGACTTCGACCAAACTATCAAAACCCGTCCACGATGGCTGTCGTACGACATGATTTCAGTTATTAAATTACAACATACTTTATATTATGTTTAATGCAGGATTACAAGGACATTTGTGATTAGAGATCATAACGGAAGACGTTACCAATAACAACGGATGTAACGGACGCTATCATCAATATTAAACGGATACTCTATTAAAGATATGCATTCAAGACTTGCTAACGGACAATTGGAGTATAAATATGAAGATTGAACTTCACATTCGGACACCTGGTTCTCAGACTTTACAAGCTCACGAATTACGTTCTTAAGCTCACTCAATCTCTCTTGAAGTTCATAAAGCCTTTGCTGTTTGTCGTACGACGCACGATTGAAGTCTAAGTACACACTACGCACGACCGACTTTACTTTATTGTATTGTTTTACATTACATTTCATTTGTAACACTTGTTAACAAGGACGACGTCCCTAATTGACGTCCATAGTGCACGACGACTCATACTCGTCCGCGGTTTTTACCCATTTTAGGGGTTTTCCGCGTCACCAATTTCCTTGTCTCATTTATTTCATTTTTATTGTTGTCGTACGATTATTAAAGCTACTTTCTTTGGTTGGATCAAGCTCCACATTTACCTTAAATTTTCCTTGGGAGATTTTTGACATAAACAATTAGTTATTACAATGTGTTACAATACGTTAAAACATTTGTTTTAAAATAATTAATCAATAGAAATACAAACTTAATTATTTTTATTTTTGTTATAAATAATCAAATTCAATTTATTTTCAGATCATATAAACCAAACACAAAAAAAGAATCCAAATCATTCCAAATCCTCTCATGAAATTAAAAATCCCTAATCACCATTTCATCAAAGCAAATTCTATTCATACATCTTTTTATAGGAGTAAGGAAATAGACGGACATTCAGTGGAAAACTTTAAAAAATGAAAATTTGAGAAAAATTCTGATTGTCATTCGTTTGGATGGTATGTACATGTGAATAAAAGTAATTGAAGTTGTTTTTTAGTTTTAATGCACACATGCATGTTACAAATTACTTGTATGTACATGTGTGCATACCGTCAAAATGAACGATTTTCAAAATGTTCCTCAAATTTTCATTTTTTACGATTTTTCACTGAACCCGATCCTAAAAAAAAAGGGTGTATTAGTGTATACGAGTAATAAATATATATAAATAGCAACATTTTTTAACTATAAGAAAAATATCACATATGACATGTGATCACATAAAGGTTTTTTTTTTTATAATCACATATTAACACACCACCGGTAATTCATTAATAGTCTACCCGTTGTAAAATAGGTGTTAAAGTTTATATTTTAGTTTGTCGCAAAATAAGGATGCGTTTGGTTAGCGAAATGGAATTTGGTGGAATTAGAATCCATTGAAGGAATTTGACTTTGAAGAAATTGGAATAGAATTTGATGGATTTTAACCACAAGTTTGGTTGGTAGGGATTGGATGAAAATTAATTCTTTCACTTAAGGCAATGATTGATGAATTTCTTTATTTGTGGGATTTTAAAGATTTCACCATGACCAATATGTGAACCAAACAATGGAATTGAAATTTGGTCAAATGAATTATTCATTCCAATTCTTTCAAAATCCATGAACCAAACACCTTCTAAGTGTCTATTTTCAAAAGTAAATGTCTATTTTCTCATTATACTTTTAACTATGAGATGAAGAAAATTTATTTCTCTACTATTAAGGATAAAACTATCACTTAGGGTGCGTTTGGTTTGCGGGATTGGAATGGAATGAATTGGATTTCAAGGACGGATTTGGATTTGGAGGGATTTTGATTTGGGGGAATTTTAAATCCCTTCATGTGTTTGGTTTGTATGATTTGGAATGGATTTCAAATCCATTGTTTTACAAGGCTTGTTTGGTTTCTAGGATTTGGATTTTGATTGAGTTTTTTATTTTATTTTTTTATTTTTTTGTTTTATAAAGAATTTATTTTTATTAGTAAATTAATTTTTTTGTTCGATTTTTCTAAAATTATATATTTAATCATCAATTTGAAGTTTGGATCACGCTTTAGCAATGTTTTAAAAACCGGGTCGACCTGACACGTCGAACTGGTTGAACCGGGAACCGGTGAAGAGACCGGGTCAATTGCCACCGGGTTGATGCCATTTTATGACCCGGATTGAACCGGCCGATTCTATTAAAAAACCGGTTGAACCGGTCACACAAACCGGTAACAAAAGCTAAAAACCAATAGTCCAATAGGCAATACGTATTAGCATTGAAAACCAACACTCCAATGTCTCAAGATCCATGATTTGGTTTGATCGTTATGTTTCATTTTAATGTTTTTTGATTGATGTAAAACTTGTTATTATGTGTTTTTTTAATGATGTAAAACTTGTTGTTATATGTATTTTTAATGTTTTAAGTTGTGAACATCAAATTTTTGGTTATATATATATATATATGAAAATGAAAATTACAAAAAAATTCTTGAAACCGGGTTGAACCGTGACCCGGTCACCACACCGGGTCAACCAAAAAACCGACTTTTAAAACATTGTGCTTTAGAATCCTTACGGATTTGGATTTCAAATCCAAGGCCAATGCCAAGGATTTCCAAATCCATCATATGAGGGATTTTAAAATGGTCAACGGTCAATGAATTCCTTTCCTGCAAACCAAACGCAGGATTGGAATGGATTTGAAATCCAAATCCCTCCAAATCCATTCCAATCCCGCAAATCAAACGCGCCATAATTTATAATAATTGCACATTTCTAAAACTATCTGGGTTTTTTTTCATCATGGACATTTATAATTTATTTAAAGACGAAGAGAGTAACAAGTTTTGATGGTAAAATGAGTATCTTCTTAACAACTCAATGATGGTCCTTTCTAATCCCGATATTTATCATGCGATCATAACAAAGACATATACTTTATCTCTCTATTTTTTATTTCGTACTTTTTCACTAAATTTATCTGGAAAACCAAAAAACTATCAACTAAATTATGGACTAAATATCGGAATTAATACAAAATTTTCTTTAATTTCTATATTATTTTTCTCCATGAGAGTTGTTTTAGCTTTATGGTTTTTAATCGACATACATGCCCCTTTTAACACATCAAACATCTATTATATTATAAAAAAACACCAAGTTGTTCGTTGTCGTGGTTGCAACAGTGACACTTCTGACTCTGTGGACCGCAAAAACAAGTCAATGTTGTTTAAACTGGTATATTCTACTTTGAATAGAATTTTGGACGTATAGTAATTATTATTATGAGATAATGATTGAATTTCAATAATTCATACCCTCGTTTGGTTTGCGAGATTGAAATAGATTTGGAGGGATTTGGATTTCAAATCCATTCCAATCCTGCGTTTGGTTTGTAGGAAAGGATTTATTTGTCCGAATTTCAAATCCATTGACAATTTTAAAATCACTCATATGATGGATTTGGAAATCCTTGGCATTGGGCCTGGATTTGAAATCCAAATCCGATGGATTCTAAAGTGTGATCCATACTTCAAATTGTATCGATCCAAATTCGACGTTTACCAATAAAAATAAGTTCTTTATAGAACAAACAAATAAAAAAAATAAACCAAATCCAAATCCTACAAATCAAGCAAGACTTGTAAATGAATGGATTTGAAATCCATTCCAAATCCTACAAACCAAACACATGAAGGGATTTCAAATCCCCCCAAATCCAAATCCCTCTTTGAAATCTAATCCCGCAAACCAAACACGTCCTTAGGTTTGCACATTCGAGTTTTGGACACATGTAGTAGGGGCGGGCCTATGTATGTTTAAGCGAGTTCCTGTGCTCTGTTCAACTTATTTTTGCAAGCACAAAAAATTTGAAGTTTGAAAGGTGCATCCGCTAAACTTTCAACGTCAAATTAACTTTATTACGTCTTTAATGCTATAAATGAGACAAAAACATAAAATAACAAACACATGATTTATAATGTCTATAATATTTTAACAATCGATATCGGTTATTAAAATAGACACTTATTTTAAAACAAATAAAAATAAAAACACGAAAACTTAGAGACTGTTTGGTCGGTTTTCCATTAATTTATGTATGGATAAAGCTGTTCGTGTGAATTAATCTATCCGTGTAAATTGAGAATATTTTTATTTGGAGAGTGATTCATAAATGGAATAAGCTTTTTTTTTAATCGGGAGAGACATATTCGAAAAAAACTTCCCTTTGAATAAACCACTTTTTATACCATTAAATCAATAACAAACAGTTATTTATAACTGATAAAATAAGATGTAAATCCAATTAAGGGGCCGTTTAACAAACGCTTACCCGGTAAGCTCTTACCAAATCAGTTACCTTGCAGAATGAACATTACAAGTATCGAGAATTAGACCTGACAAAAACTGACCCGACACGAAATAAACGGGTTTGGGTAATACATTTCAACCCGTTTAAGTAAACGGGTTGACACGACACGACACGTAAATTAAATGGGTAATGTCAGGGTCAAAATTTTCAACTCAAAAATGACCCGAATAACCCGTTTATATATATATATATATATATATAAGTTTTCCTTTTAATGCTTTGGATTTTTAGTGTTTTAAATTTGAGTATAATTTTGAACTATAAATTTTATATTTCTAATGCTTTCATTTGAATTTTATATTCGTATTTTTTTTGTGAATTTTCGATTTTTAATTTTAACTTTATAAATGTTAAACGGGTTAGGCGGGTCGTGACGGGTCGGGTTAGGATTGGGATTTTCTGACCCGTTAATTAAACGGGTCGGGTTAGGGTTAGACACTTTCAACCCGACACGACCCCGACCCCGACCCGACACGTTTGCCAGGTCTATCGAGAATCTTACCCGGTAAGAACGATGGCAAGGGCCGAAAGTCTTATCCGGTAAGTGTGGGGAACAAGTCTTATCGGGTAAGCAATTACAAGGTACATTGTTACATACGATGCCGTTTGAATGAACTATAATCTTACACGATAAGGTAAGTGAAAGTGTTAATTTTTACCGGTAAACATTTGGGTAAACGACCGCTAAGTTAATTAAGCTATTAACAAACAAACCCTAATTTTGCGGTATTAATAATAGATTTAGAGGTTGTTTGTTTACTTCTTAATGGTTCCATTAAGAGACTACATTTGAATCATTAAAAAGTGAATCTTGTTTGGCAAAATATAGGTATGCTTTTTAATGGTTTCAAAACCCTCTGAATGATTTTGTATCTTGGGTCTCACTTAACCATTAAACACCCTGATTTCATTCTGAACAATTACCAAACAATCATATTTTATTTTGCACTATATTTTTTGGGAAAGGGTATTATGGGTCTTTGACCTAGACTAATCCCTTGGCAAATAAACCGACTGCGAAAGCATGCAGCTCTGAGGTTAAACCCTATGGCCACAAAGTTGCGAATGCAGGGAATCGAACCCGGGTTGAGCACTATGAACTTCCCTGGTGATTACCGCTACATCACAAACCTTGCGGTTTATTTTGTACTATATTATAAGAGTCTCTTAATCATTCTTCACGAGACCGCAAATGCGGATCGGGCCTAAAAAATTCATTACAGAAAATGGAGGGAATACGTATCATTTCCCGCTTCTACCTCCTCCCTTATTTTCCCCGCCAGTTTCTTCCCCCCATCGCATCTTCATCTTCATCCTGCATCTCCGTCGTCGCCGCCGGTCGTTGTTGCTTCTATCCTCCGCCATCCGCCGTGGTTATCTGTTCCATCTCAACCTGTTACGTCTAATCGTAAGTCCTTATCCTGAAATTTTTACGTTCGATTTGCTCGCGTAATGCATATTCATAGAATCGTAGGTTTTTGGTTTTGTGGATGTAATTATACGCAGCAATGTTTGTTTGGATGATTAGTGCGTTATAATATTGTATATTAGTGCAATTATTGATGTTATTTTTTGGAGGATGAAAATTGAAAGATGCACTATGTATTTGATGTTGTCACAATGAACACCATAGGTAAAGTTTGCTTGCAATGTATTTTAGTACTTCCGATCCATTTATTTCACTAACAACTGGATACGGTGTTTCTCGCGAAAACCGGCACTTCCGATCTGTATGTCTTTGCCTATGTCTCCATTTTTCATACTCAAATCAGTAACAATATCAGTTATTTTTCGACATTGACTTTGGACAAATCAACAGGAAATGCCATCAATTGCAGGAAGTAGATCGTCACCTATGTCAATTGCAGGCAGTGACGTTTCATCTCCTCAGAAACGGAGGTTGAGATCTAATTCGGCTTTATTGGATGATCTGGTTTATAGTACTCCATCCAAGCCATGCTCTCCATTGAAGAGTAAATCTCCTCGTAGATATATCGCTGATAGTCCCAATAGAAGTCAAGCAAATGTGAGTTTTTGAGATCGAGTATTTATTTGATGGTATTCAGTTAATCTTAATAGCATATTGTTACAAATTACAATGAAGCCTAAGCTAACATCATTTGCAGGGGAATCGAACGGTTGCTAGTGATAATCTAACGAAAATGGTTAAATCCCCAAAGAAAAGGTTGTTGGATAGTTTCCTGGATAAACCGATCTGGAATCCAACAGGTTATCTCAATTTTCCTTCATACTAGAATGATCTAATCTATAATAGGATTTATGTGATTTGTGCATGTGGGTGCCGATGGTCTAAATTTCACTTTCTAATTCAAAAGATGCATTTTATGTAGATTCGGAGCAACTAAGTGCGGTGAAGGAGGCGTTGCATGTATCCACAGCGCCATCTATGATTGTGTGCCGTGAGGATGAACAGAAAAGGATAGTGGAGTTTTGCAAGCAGTGCCTTGAGCAAGAGAAGGCTGGGAGCTTGTACATTTGTGGTTGCCCAGGGACTGGAAAATCACTTTCAATGGAGAATATGAAGGGATCTCTGGCTCTTTGGGCTAAGGAGGTGATTTGGTTTTCTTATATAAACTTGGTATCTGATTTGGCTTTTATATAAACACGGTAGTGTCAAGTCAATGCTAGTTCTTGATACAAGATATCATATAAACTTGGCATCCGATTCAAGATTCCACTATTAGAAGAGAGGGATTGCTGGTGCAAATGTTGGAGTATTTGCCATTTCTCTTTATACGTCAATATATGTTGTTTCATACTATATTAAGAGGGGGTTCTAGATACATCTCCTTTATCTGCAAATAATATGGAGCAATTGGAATCTTATGCTTTTCTGTTGTAGTGTTCAGTCATCTAACATAACCCCCAGCAGTGCTTTTCCATAGGCCAATAATTTCTTAGAATAGTTTTAGATTACGTGTATTGAGATTTTTTATCATTGTGTGAAGACCTTTGTTCTGTTGTTTTTGGCCAATTTATGTTAAAACAGATTCACAATCCTCTCGTAAACAGCTCAATCTCTTTGTAATCATGTTAATTAGAGTATGATATTACAACAGTAATTTAATAGCATAATCTTAGGCTAATATGGTGTAATATTTTGTGCATTAATTGTATAGTAACTAGCTGGCTGCTATATGAACCCATGTATTCTGTAAGACAAACACAAGGAAATTCACTAAATATAATGTTAATGGTTAACCTATAGGAATTGCAGTTGATGCCTTAACTTTTATGTAATATATATTGCAACTGGCTCTGTTACAATTGCAACACTTGAACTTTGTCAGTCATTTTATATATGGGTAGTTGCCTAGTCTGACTTTTCCAACTTGTCTACACATATGCTTTTATTGTTATTTCCTTAGTATCTATGCTTACTTTCAGCCAGAACTCATGGAACCGGTAATTGCTTCCAGACAGGGGGTCAACTGCCAGAAATTTTGGCCATAAATTGTACTTCTCTTTCAAGCACCTCAGAAATTTTCAACAAGGTCAAAATTTATCCTTAACAATGATGTTGATATGCATAGAATCATATGTAACCAACATAATGCTCAAAAGTTGGTGCCTTTGGCAGATACTTGGAAAGAGTCGACAACAGAAGAAACTCAATGGTCGTTTGACACCTTTACGACAGCTTCAGCAACTGTGTTCTCAAAAGCAGCACTCACCTGGCATGAAAATGACGTAAGATGAATCACTCAATGTTCTCAGTAACACATACAGAAGCATGAATACATAACTATCAACTATTGTATGCATAGACGTGATATATAATCAGATTGAATATCTAGGTGCTTTTTGTTTGCTATCTTTTGTGTTTGGTGCATTAAAACTAGTGACGCCACATTTTAAAATGGATCTAATGTTATCTTAGGCCACTCCACTTGTTGCTTGTTGGTTTTGAGTTAGAACCCCAAAGATTGATTATACTGAAGTTGTTAACACAAGTCGTTAGCAGGTTGGTTATTGCTGATGAGCTGGACTATTTGATAACTAAGGACCGGGTGGTGCTTCATGATCTATTTATGCTAACTACATTGCCCTTTTCGAAAGTTATATTGATAGGTATGACTTGGCAGAGTGTGTTCAAACTTAATTCATTCTGGATTTGTATAAGTTTCTCATATTGCATCTTCTCTTTCAGGTATAGCTAATGCAATTGACTTAGCAGACCGCTTTCTTCCAAAACTACAGTCTCTAAATTGTGAGTATTTGTTTTTTTATCACCCTCTACGTATGCATACTGCTTTTGGTTTCTTTTAACATGCTGAAGTAATCTATTACTTGGTATGATCCTTTTGTTTCTAGTCATCTGTTTTATGATCTTTTGCACACTGTTACTTCCAAAATCTATTTGATGGCAATGTGTACTACATTTGAGGTGAAGGAATTGGGGAAGAGGGGAGGGGGGGAGACAACTAGAATTATACATCAAAATATCCAAGATTCCAGTCATCCTGTGGGGCCTTCTAGTATTTTAACTCTCTTACTTGGAATCATATCTTTGAGTTTTTCTAATCCTCTAAAACTTCACCCTTTTTACAATCAGGGCAACAGTTCTCATTACCTGGCTTCTCTACCTTTCCATTTTACATTTGTACTGTTCACACTTGCTATGTTTATTCCTGTGTACAACAATACCATTATGTTATTTCCTCTCAGTTATTCATAATTCCAGATTCTACCATGACTTGCTCACTCGTGGCTGCCTTTTTAGTCTTTTCTCAATCCTATTATAGGACTGAAACAAAATGGATATGCTCTGTTTCTTTTGGCATTAAACTAATGCCTGATTTATTTCCTTGTCATATGCTAGGTAAGCCTATGGTTGTATCTTTTCGAGCCTACTCCATGGAGCAGATCATCATCATTCTCAAACAACGGCTGATGGTAAGTATTATTTGTCTTTCTTTTAGCATTCAGGAAATGATATTGGAAAATTTTGCCCCCATACTGCATTCAACATCTGTCAACTAAGGGGGATGTAAACAAGTATCAAAATCAAAATGATCAACCACCCTCCAATGTTTTAGACCATGATAATGATGTCCTCTCATCTCTGCCACCAGCTTTCCTTGTGTGTATATTGAACTTCAAAAATGGCCAACTATAATTGGCAGAATTTGTCATTTGGCATCATAAATTGTAAATCAGGATTCAATGCTACTGATATAGCAGGTTTCACCCATCCCAATGCTGGTTAGCTAGTTATCTAGTTAGCTGCAGTTTGGTGATTTTAAATGGTTCTTGAAGTGAGCAATGCTAATGAGTTCATGGCTTTTACTTCGTCTTTTGTTTACAGTTACCATTTTCTGCAAAATATTTATTTATTCATGTTTTGTTGCCTCAGGCACTTCCTTACACCGTCTTCCAGCCACAAGCACTGGAACTATGTGCACGAGTGAGTACACCAGAGTCCAGAATATTTGTTTATATTTTCTTTAATGTAGCTGCTTTCTGCCTCCTTTACACTGTTACAACTGCAAACATTGACGCCCAGTTAATGTTTGCTTTGCAGTAAGGATTTGGTGTTACATGTTTAATTCATGTCTTTAAAATAGTAGCAATTTGATGTTCTCCTCGATTATAAGACACAATTTGAATTTGGCAGAAAGTAGCTGCAGCATCTGGTGATATGAGGAAGGCTCTTGGTATTTGCAGGTTGGCGTTTTTTCTAGTTCTTTTTAAAAAATTGTTTATAGCCTGTTAAGTCTTTCAATGTCTCTAACTAAAGTTCAAGAATAGAGCATTGTAATCATGGATTAATTTGTGAAGTCAAAAACATTTTACAGTCTTGTACTTCAAATATTATGTTAAGGCATAGTAAGCCTTAAACATTTGTGTATGGAACAGCAGTACTACTTGATTTTTGTACTTGGAAAATGTCACTGTGTGGAAGCAAGCTCCACACCAACCACGGGGGACCAAGTTTTTTAACAAGTACCATTAGCTTTATCATGCTGTAAACATAATTATCATGCTGTAAACATAATGGCCCAACTTAGAACAGACTAATTTAAAGTTCAATAAGTTTTCTTTATAATGGAAATATTGGAGGGCTGCATGTCAATGACATTTAAGGGCTATTGATTTATGATTTTGTCTCTTAGCAACACAAAATGGAGTACCACAATTCTGGAAATACTGAAGGATACAGATTAATCTTGAGTTCTTTTTTCTTGGTTTCCAGGGGTGCAATTGAGATGCTAGAAACTGAGCTAAAAGAATCTACATGCACTTCAAATCTTTCATCGATGGTAAAGTTTTCTCATTAGATAGCTTCTTTTGAGTTCCTAAGAGATTAAGAGAACAAAATTTGTGAGCTTGCTTTTGGTTGTGTGCAAGATGTATGTAATAGTAACCACATGATGCTCACTTACCAACATGGAAATTATACATCAACATATTTTCTTTTGCCTTTGAAGAACTGTTTCTGCTATCTCTAAAACTTTGATTAGAACATATTTCAATTTTTTTTTTGTGTAATTGTGGTTTTCTTGAGTATTCAGACCATTATCCGGTAAATAAGTTTCAAATTTGAATTTGGTCTGATTTTGATATTGCTGATATAACCTTGTGCACCAGTCATTTTCTGATTCCCTGTATTTACTTGAATTTGTTGCAGGTGAGGGTTGACCATATGGCTATTGCTTTATCAAGGGCTTACAAATCACCAATAGTTGACACCATACAGTCCCTTCCCCAGCATCAACAGGTATCATTGGTCTACCATTAAAATATCAAAATTATCTTGCTAAACAGTTACTCCCTCCGCACCAAAATAAAGTGTCTACATTTTTATTTTAGTTTCTCCCAAAATAAGTAAAGTGCTCACTTTCCAATTATACCCTTGATTATGAGGTGAAGAAATTCCTTCTCTCTATTATTAAGGGTAAAATTGTCATTTAGTTAATTAAATTGTGTTTTTTTTTTCATTTTGGACATTTATTTTGGGACGGAGGGAGTTCAAATATTATTCCATCACTAGTATTGTATTGATGTCTAACTATGTTGGAGTCCCATATCAGCTAGACTTGGACCATTTATCATTTATATATGTTGGAACCTCTCTTTTCTCCTCAAGGACTCTTTTTGGAGAGTAATTTGATGGGGTTCCACATATTCTTACATGGTATTAGAGCTAAGGTCTACCACTTTAGGTCTCAACACTTTGGTTAGCCCCCTCTTGACACTCTGGGACAATCAATGCTTGTCTAGCCTATGTTGGAGTGTTAGAGCCCCACATCGGCTAGACTTGGACCCACCTCCCCTAAAGGGTTTTTTTGGAGAGTAATCTAATGTGGTTCCACATATTCTTACTCTAACCTTTCAGCCTTTTATCCTTTCTTTGAAGTAAACTAATTTTCTATGGTGTAGATTATTCTCTGCTCAGCTGTGAAGCTTTTTCGTAGGGGAAAGAAGGATACAACAATAGGAGAGGTATAATTATGCATCTTTTATGACAAAACGGCAAATTTGAAACCTATGTTTACCCAACTTTCTAATCCAAACTTGTTATTAATGCAGTTAAACAAGTCATACATTGATGTATGCAAGTCAACATTGATACCACCTGTTGGAATAATGGAACTTTCATGCATGTGTAGAGTGTTAGGTGATCAGGTAAACACCAACACCCAACAAATGAATTCCTATTTATCAAATGCAACGACTTATTTATATATATAGGAAATATGTATAAATTGTTGCTATTTTTCAGGGAATTCTCAAACTTGGTCAATCTCGAGATGATAAATTAAGGAGAGTGACCTTGCAGGTAGATGAAGCAGACATCATCATTAATGTGTTTCTTTTTATTCATTTTGAAGACATGCGAAAATCTTACATGAAGGGAAGTTTGGGGGCGGGGTTTGTTGAATTTTTACCACCTTTCCATTGATGCACAATACATGCACCATTGATAATCATTTCGTATTTTAAGATCTATCGTCATCTAGAACAAGATTTGACCACTTAACATGCCTTGTTGGCTGCCATTTTTGTTATATGTGCACATTTTTGCATAGCTGGGAGTCTTCACGGAAACAACCGCTCTTAGCCTTTGGTGTAGTTGACAGGTGTGCGTACATCCCACTTGTGTTTGCACAAGCTGGGGGTCTTTATGGAAACAACTGCTCTACCCTTGGGGTGGAGGACATGTATACATCCCACCTGTGTTTGCACAGTCTGGGGGTCTTGTTGGAAACAACCGCTCTACCTTTTGGGGGAACTGATGTATCTGCATACATTCCACTCCCAAGATCTTGCTTTCAAGTGAGATATACCAGATTAGTTTGTTTTGATATGAGTATGCCATTTATGTCCAATATTTGGTTCAGACAGGGGAATGGAAATGAAAATAAGAATGAATCTTTATCCCCCCCCCCCCCCCCCCACACACACACACACACACACATTTTTTTTAACACGTAATGGAAATTTGGGCTTCTAGGGGAATAAGCTCATTATATTATATAAAACTAAACAATTTTTTTTAGTTTCATTCCCATTAATTACTGCTTAAAACCTCTAACCAAACACCTATTAATTAACTTTGTTTCAGGGAATCCGTTTCTTTCGAAACTGTCTTCAGTAAATTTCAACTATCAATATCTTTCATCTGGTAACGAAGGCCGTTTCACGTAAGTTAACCTTTTCGAATTGCAATATAAAGGTCAGAAGCAGTCCTTTAATCCGGGCCACAAAGGCGATAGTGCCCTGGCGAAAGTGTTTTGGGCACAATCGCCTGCGGCCTCTGGTTGTTTTAAAATCGATTTTGAGCAGCCCCACCTCATTATTCTCAACCCCTTTCACCCTTTTTCTCTCTAGAAACCGAACCCCAAACCCTAAAATCAGTTTTATGCATCAAGGGCATCAAATCTTTTATATTCCAAGTGTTCCTCCTTCCACCCATCAAAGATTGGAAGTTATTGTTCAAGGAGCTTCATCAAGTTCATTTCAGGTTTTCTAGGTTTTTCGTCAAAACCTAAGTGGTAAGTACATTCTTTCCATTTCCAAACCTTGTAATAAGTTATGAATGCTCCATTGATGTTTTCCTAGTATTTGGCTTATCAAATCTCGGACTTGATAGTTTTGGGAGAAACTAGGGTTTGGATTTCGTTGGGGATTTTGGTGTATTATGTTTGGGGAATGTTTTTATATGGTTGGATGTGGTTATTTACGGTTGAAGTTGTGTGGATCTAGGTTTTTGGAGGATTTCGGCTTGAGGATTCAAGTGGTTTTCAAAAGAGCTCGTTGGGTGAAATCTAGATTTAGCACTAAATCTAGCAAGGTGAGTTCAAGTTGATTTGTGAAAACGTTGTACATGCCAAAATGTCTATTTTAAAGTGTTTATGTGTTCTACATGAAATTATCAAATGTTTGGTTATTTGCTAATCTTTGATTATTTGAAGTATTTAACTTTACAAACTTTGTATAATACCCACATTTGGGATTTTTGGGCATTTTGATAAAGGTGTCACAAATGAATGTGTGTTGAGGTCTCATTGCATAAATAAATCCTTGGTCAAAAAAATACACTTTTAAATGGTTGTCGGGTCTTATGCATTATTCATGAAATAGAATGTTTTATAAAGTATTACTTGCACTTTTATGTGAGGTGCTTGAAAGAATGTTTATAGTCTCATTCCATGATTTTCATTCTTTATCAGCAGTTAAATTTGGAAAATGCATATTATGTGTTATGGGGCATTTGGAAAATATAAGAGTATAAGTTTATTTGGAAAATGGGTACCTCAACTAATGTCGAGTTTTGAACTAATCTTACTTTTAGTCGTAGTGTTTGCATATCCGTTGGTCGAGTGCGTTTTATCGTATTTTTATTTCATTTATCAATGGGTTGCTAAGCCTTTGGCTTGGTATTTTTATTTGATTTGGGGTCTTTGGACAATTGCCCAGTTTTGGTAGCTCGACTTCGAGCCTTGTTGGGTCGTATGCGTATTATTTGGCTCATTTGATGCATTTAGGAGTCATGACCCGTATTTGGTTTATTATTGTTCCGACGTTGGGACGATTAGTTTTCCACGTCGAGGCACGTTCGACATCGGATTGTGTTATAAGTCCTTCGTGCTGCACGTTTAGGCTTCGGATTGGGTTATAAGTCCTACGTGCTCAAGTATTACGATATTAGATGAAAGGCTCGACATAGGAACCCGACGGGGTTGAACTCGAGTTTCTGTGGGTGTACGTTTAAAGCTACTGAGCCTGACATATTTTGCGTGTACTTTTGTTTATATGACTAGTCATAACAACATAAAATGGGCTTACTTTGTGGACTGTCACATTTTATGGAATCGGGAATCCCCCGTCACCGAAAGGTGTTGTTTTTGGGTATTGAGTTTTATTATCCAAGTTTTCGGTGACGTTTTGTATATTTGGGTTTTACCCTTGATTTATGGGTTGAGTATTATGCCCCATCCGTGTTTTGGGTGTTTTGAAATATAAGGTTTAACCGTACCTTCTTAAATGGAGAGTCCAATTTATATTTACGCTTTGAGTGCGTTTTGGGTTAAAGTTAGTTTATGAAGGGGCGATTTATATTGGTTTCATCATTTTGTAGTAATTTGATTTGGAAAATGTCCAAATTGGTGTTCTTCGTCTAAAATGCATATTATTGGAAAACGAGTCGTTTGCATATTCAAAGCATACCTTTTGAAAGATTATGAATTAAACTGCATTATCTATTTTCACAGACATCTTTATATATGTTGAAAACTCTTGAGCTCACTAGGCGTTAAGCCTAACCTTTTTATTTTGTCGGCATGTGCATCAGGTTCCAGTTGGGTTTTGGTTCTAGCAGCCATGAAGAGTTGAGCCTTAGCTTTGTGCAAATGTAAGTAGTTGATGAAGTCTTTCGCAATTCTGGAGATAGTGGCTATTATGGGGTTTTAGTGGCATCCGTTATTATCACAGGCTTTTGTTTAGAATGAATGTTTGTATTGAGGTTAAATCTTAATTTGTGGTTGTAGATAATTCATTTATTGATGTATTTAGAAAATTTTAATGAAGTTGCTATTTTCAGATTTGAGAGTGTTACAAACAATGTTTTAAAACCCGGATCGACCCGGCCGGTTCAACCGGTTGAACCGGGAACCGGTCGAGAGACCGGGTCAACTATCACCGGGTTTTTGGGGATTTATGAACCGGATCGAACCGCCGGGTTTTTGAGAAAACCGGTAAAAACCCGGGTTGACCTGGTTAAAAAAATAAATTTTTTTTTTGTGTTTTTTTTTATTGATATAAAATTTGTCGTTATGTGTTTTTTTAATGTTTTTGGATTGATGTAAACTTTTTGTTATGTGTATTTTTAATGTTTTAACTTGTGGACATCAAATTATTGGTTTTATACATATACATATACATATATAGAGGGAGAATCATGCGAGAAGTTAAACATTTTGCGAGAAGGCAAAAAGTGTTTAATCATATATGATTACACGACTTGTAAGTGTGTTTAATCATGTATTATTAAACGTTTATGTATTGCCAATATAACATGTGTTTAATCATATATGATTAAGCTTGTGTATCATATATGATTAAACACTTATCGCTTTCTCGCAAAATGTTTAGCTTCTCGTTTGAACTTTTTTAAGGGTTGCAAAATATCCTTCCACTATATATATATATATATATATATATATAGTGGAAGGATATTTTGCAACCCTTAAAAAGGTTGCAACACTTGCAACCCACATCTTAACCGTTGGATTTATGTTCGACGGTTATTTTATTTTTATTTTTCTCTTTTTTTAATTAAAAATATTGGGTCCCATATCTTTTATAACCGTCGATCATGAATCCGACGGTTAAGATGTGGGTTGCAAAGTTTGCAACCTTTTTAAGGGTTGCAAATTAAACAAACCCTATATATATATATATATATATATATATATATATATATATATATATATATATGCAAGAAAATGAAAAATACATAAATTTTTTTGAAACCGGGTCAACCACCCGGTTGAACCGGTTGGACCGGTTGGACCGTGACCCGGTCACCACACCGGGTCAACCTTAAAACCGGGTTTTAAAACATTGGTTACAAATTTCTTCATGATAGAATCAATGAATTTTAAATTCATTATATTTATTATTTAGAGGTAAGAATGAATTTCTACATTGAATGTACATTAGAATGAGCTGTACTGGATCA
This sequence comes from Arctium minus, assembly GCA_954870635.1. Classification (NCBI taxonomy): domain Eukaryota; kingdom Viridiplantae; phylum Streptophyta; class Magnoliopsida; order Asterales; family Asteraceae; genus Arctium; species Arctium minus. The sequence continues at coordinate 4,097,250 of OX941091.1, forward strand.
TAAATTTATAAATATTTTGATAATATAACTAATGTTATAATTGTTAAAATAGAGTAGCTGTTGTAGTTGAGTTAATTTTTTTAGAATTTGAAAAAAAAAAACTATAGAAACAACTTTGCTTATCTATAACATATATAGATTATCTTGTCACAAAAAACTATATGTAACAGATTATCTATAATTTCTTTGAAGTTGAGAACAAAAAGTCAAAATCTCTAAAAAAATTTACATTTTAACTCCTATATATTTTAGAGATCTCAACATTAACTATATTATGAAAATATTCTAAAAAATTTATCATTATTACACTTTTTAAAAATAATTTATATAAAGTAATAATGATTTAATCTCATTGCTTGGAATGAACAAAAAATTAATTTATCTCTTCACATATCAAATTTTGAAAATTCTCTAAATTTGGAGTTTTCATTAGTTTAAAGAACAATATAGAGAATATGTTGGAGCAAATTAGAGAACAAAAACTCTATTTTATGTATATTAGAGAATATGTTGGAAATGCTATAAGGCTATTAAGAATCAACCTATGAGGCAGTTTTGATGATTAGCTTCATTTGATATCAAGTTCAAATTTTAGAGTTTGTTCATATCCAGTTCATCTTCAATCTCCAAAACATTAAAATTTTCAAACAATTATAATTTGATCTCCAAAGTTAAATTAATATTTAAAACTTAATGTTGAATAAAGAGATATATTATTTTAGCTGTTTCCATCAATGAGATTGAATGTGTTAGAATGTTTTATTAAGTGTTATTGGATGATGAATTTATAGAATATTTAATATATCAATGTTGGAATTGCTAAAATAGAGCAGTTGTTGGAGATGAATGTATTTTTTTTAAGATTTTAATGTTAAATATTTAATTTAAAAAAAAATTATAACATAGCTATTGGAGATGCTCTTTGTAAATGTTTGGTTTAGAAACTATTCGAAAATATATCATTTTAAAGATGGTTTGTGTGTTTTTCTTATTCACTAAAAAATTCTAATCGTCTACTTTTATCATAAATGTTAAATTTCAAAAGAGAACATGCTCAAAATAAGAGAATACAAAAAATTGACAAATCGTATGTGATTTTTCACTGAAATCATATGCGATTATAGAAGACGGTCAATACAAAGGTGTGCAAGCAACTTATCACAATCAAGGTCATGCATAATCATATTTGATTTAGGCATTGTTTGGCAAAAAGTTTTTTTTTTGGTACATGTTTGGATGACCATAAACTAGCTTATTGAAAAACTACTCAAGTAGCGTTTTGAAAAGCTAGCTTATCAGCTAGTTTGCCAAACATAACCTTAATTGTTCTCGTTCCGACTCTTGGACTTCTAAATAATTTAAATCCAATGTATCATATGCGAATTTAAGGGGTACCAGTAGGCTACTGTGCAACCACTAAAATTTTCCGACGTAATGTAATTCTTTTCACACGGATGCTACCGTTTTATTATGGATATAACAGTTAGAACCACAATATATATATATATATATATATATATATATATATATATATATATGTCTGTGATAACACTCCTCCACTTACATACGTTGACTTGGTATATATACTCTTAGCACTTATCTCTCCATATCTCCACATGTATGCATATATATATATATAGAGAGAGAGAGAGACACTCTTGTTCTTCGATTTTGAATTTAAAGTAATCTGATCATGGAAGATAGAAACAACAATCTGGTTCATACATCTCTGAATCTCAATTCCTTCTCTCAATATCTTCCTGTAAGTCCCCCACACTCCGATATACATATATATAATTATATATACACGCACACACACATACATGCTTATATATGGGTTTTCACTTTCTTGATTTTGGGTCTCAGAAACAAGAACTTCAAACCAGCTTCAATGGCTTTAAATTCGACATCATCATCCCACCTGCAACTGAACATGATGAGGTAATTAAACCTTCCCATATATATATATATATACTATAGGGCATGTTCAAACGAGAAGCTAAACATTTTGCGAGAAAGCGATAAGTGTTTAATCATATATGATACACAAGCTTAATCATATATGATTAAACATATGTTATATTGGCAATACATAGATGTTTAATCATATATTAAACACGCCCACAGGCCGTGTAATCATATATGATATCACACTTCTCGCCTTCTCGCAAAATGTTTATCTTCTCGCATGATCCTTCCTCATACACACTATATATATATATATATATATATAATATAGAGGGAGGTTCAAACAAAAATAAGAGAATAAGAAAACAAACAAATCACATATGGTTTTATACTACGTTCAACACAAGGGTGGGTGGATCAAAATCGCGTGAATCACATGTGATTGTGTAAAATCACATGTCATTTGACAGTTTTCTTATTTCATATGAACTTGACTCTCTCTCTATATAAAACTGATTTAATAACCATCGTTTAGATTTCAAAATAAACAAAAAAATCAAGCGCCCAAATTTATTTTGCATAGTTTGTAATAATTAAATGGTTTGTATTTGAATCTTCGTACACTATATATATATATGTATGAATTAAAATGATACGAATTTGGTTTTTGAAACTCAGGAAGCTGGTGATTTGGCTGAGGAATTGAATCGGGTGAACATGGAGAACAAGAAGTTAACACAAATGATCAAACTCATGTACAACAAATACAATCTTTTGCAAACCCGTTTATCGGATTACATGATCAACAACCCCGCCCAATCCGCCACTACCACCGCTACCGCCAGGAAGCGAAAACCAGAAACACCAATTTCTGGCAACTCCGAGAGCAATTCAAGTGACGAAACGAATAATTCTAAGAAACCCACAAAAAATCATGAACACATCAGACCCAAGATTTCCAGGGTTTTCGTTCGTACCGAATCTTCGAATACCGGCCTCGTAAGTCGATCTCTAGCTAAGACCGATGCATCGTTGAGTTGTACTGTTACAAATCATACAACTCAACGTCATGACATCGATCATGAATTCATGAGATTTCAAAAGGTGGGGTGCATCGTTGAGTTGTACGATTTGTATAGTACAACTCAACGTTGCATCATCAATCATGAATTCATAAGATTGTAAAGGCGTGGATATATGGGGTTATTATACAATCTCTTTACATGATGCAATTCATGCAACCCCTTTATCCACCACTCATTTTATTTCAGTTTTTTTTCCCTTTTCTTAATCACATAAAATGAGTGGTGGATAGAAGAGTTGCATCATATAAATGAGTTGCATTTGAACGTCCCCTCTCTCTCTCTCTATATTTATATATATACATTAATTTGCAGGTAGTGAAAGATGGATATCAATGGAGGAAATATGGACAAAAAGTGACTAGAGATAACCCTTTTCCTAGGGCTTACTTCAGATGCTCATATGCTCCAACCTGCCCAGTTAAGAAGAAGGTATATATCGAGCTATATACGAAGTTTGGCTGAGTTCCTATTTAAAGAGTACCAAAAAATAAAGTGTCATATCTAAAAGTGTTGTAATAAATTTATAGTACGTCTTTGAAGCATTGTAACAAGTTTTTTTTAGGACATTTTTATAAAAAAAATGTCGTATTAACTATTTTATATGACACTATTTGAAAAAGTGTCTTATAAAAACAAACGTCCGGTAGAAAGATGAGTTTATAGAACATTTTCTCAAAAGTGTCATATAAAATAGTTAATGTGACGCTTTGTATTAAAAGTGTTCTAAAAAACTTGATAAGACGTCAAAAAACATCCTATTAACTTATTACAACACATTTAGATATGATGTTTTATTTTGTAGTCTTATAAAGTAGTCTATTAGGACACTTAGAAGTTGGTGACGTCCTATAAACCCAATTTTTTTGTAGTGTTATACTTTAATTCGTGGAAAAATAACACATGAAAATAAACTAGGTCATGTAGGCCAAAAAAACTAGTTTATTAGGTAAAATTAGTAGGAAATATGAAACGTTTGTCACAGCAAAAAATTAATAGTTATACTATATATAGGAAGTAAGACAAAATTTTGTTTTCTATTTGCTGATTCTACCAAGTTAATACTTAATAGCGAAGAATTTTATGGGTTTTTTATTTCATACAATTATATTATGACACATGAAAGTCAACCAAGGTCACATAAAATGAAAAAAATAGTTTATTAAATAGAAAGAGTACGAAATATGAAAAATTGAACGTTCCGGTCAATAAAAGCTAGAACAAACTTCGTTGGATTTGACTCATTTTGCAAAGTTAATACTGAATTTTAATTGTTTTTTTCTATACAGTTACATAAACTCACCATGTTTAAGTTTATAGTACTAAAACATGCTTCAATCATCCGGAATCATTTTGATCATTCTCGCTTTAATCTTGATTCAGGTTCAAAAAACTGCAGAGGATCAAACCATAGTGGTGGCGACTTACGAAGGAGAGCACAACCATCCGCGCCCATCAAGACACGAGCTCACGAGCCTTGGTTTGAACCAGATTGAAACCACCAGCAAGCCATGGTCATCCGTCCCCACGATCACTCTCGACCTAACGAACCCTTTGAAATTCGATGGTGATGACAAAGGTAGCCGGAGAATGGAGTGGCCGGAATCACGACAGTTTTTGGTAGGTCAATGGCATCTTCATTGACGAAAGATTCGAGCTTCAAATAAGGCAACAACCATTTCGGGAAGAATTCTTTAGTAGCTATTTATCATGGTTATTTTAGTAATTTAGCAATGTAGTTTCATCTTCTATCTGTTTTTTGTTTCACTAATTTATGTAAGATGAAAAATATGCATCCTTGTTCCACTCAGTTCCATCACGTCTCAATTCAATGTTATGTCAAATGTGGTCACTAAAACAAAATTAGGTTTTATAGGATGCCTAAAATGTTTAAACGTTCTAAAAGAATCCTTAATTTATCAAACATAAGTTTATAAAACCAAATAATAAACTGTCATATCTAAAAGTGTTACAACAAACTTATATATATATGACACTTTTAGGCGTTTTAATAGGTTTTCATAATATTTTAAAACAAAATATCAGATTAACTATTTTATATGACATTTTTGAGTGTTGTCCTATAAACTCATATTTTTATAAGACATTTTTGTTTATAAAACACGTTTTTGAATAGTGGCATAAAATAACTAATATGACATTCTATTTTAAAAATGTCCCAAAAGCTTATTAAAACATCCAAAAAACGCTCTCACTTTTAGGTATGACCTTTTAGAGCATCTCCAACAGCTTCTCCAAAATGGAGAAAATGGGGATTTTGGCCATTGTTTTGTTCCAGATTCTCCAAATCTTTCTTCAAAATGGAGAAAGTAGGAGAGAGTGTGTATTTTTCTCCAAAAATAATTACTATGAGAAAAAAATTGTTTTTTATTATATTCCACCAATAAGAAATCTTGAAATAAAATGTGTAGGAAATTAAGAGAAATAATATTTTATTAGATATATACATTATTTTAATAATACAAGTAATGGTGTCATCTCCAAAATGAATAATTTGTTGGAGATGAATGCAATTTTTGTTAGGGATTTTAAACTTTGGTTCTCCATTTTATAAATTTTTTGGAGAATCTGTTGGAGATGCTCTTATTGTGTGGTTTTTAAACAGAAGTCCTATCAAATATTTTGTTATAACATTTACATATTTTAGGAGTCCCATAATCCAAAATCAAATACGATGTATTGCTCGCATAAAAACGATCATATCTACTTCTATTTTGAGCTTTCAAATAATCAAATCAATCTTACAATATTTAATCACATATAAAAAAACATTTTATGAACGCAAAATCAAATTTCGTATTTCCAAAATTTCTGTTCTTACAACATCAGATATTTATTTTATAAGATAAAACAAATATTCAATCTAATAATACTTATGTTTTTTGTTTACATGTTTATATAACATAAACAAAAACATCACTTACAAATGAAAATAAAATCCGAACATGTTCGATAAGACTGTTTTATGTCAAATTAATAAAGCGAAATTAACTAAAAGAGTCAATCTCTCCAACAAAATTAACTTTTTACTTCTATTTTTCCAATAAAATTCCCATTTTAGTCAAACTTTATGCAAATACCTAATTTGCATAAAACCTATTTTCAAATTGAAAAAAATGAAAATATAAAAATTATACGCAAATTTGTGTAAAGAATTTGCGTAAGGATCCCATTTACATATATTTTTTTTATATATTATAAAGCACGGATAAAAAACTTTTAAATACAAATTATTAAGCATAAGTACCATCATTTTATGCAAGATTTTAAAAATCTCTTAATTTACAAATTTCAAAACACAAGATACATATTACTACTGCAGACTTCTAACACCCATCAATTTGGTGTGTGCAAGACCTTCCTTTTATGCAGACCTTTCCATGTATCACTATTAATTAATATATTATGTTATTATAAATTTGTTTTAATTATATTATTAAATATGTAATTGGTTATTTTTCTAGATGTCATTAAAATATATAAGATAATCATTGAATTCTAACAAAATACTTAATTTTTTTATATAAAAAACATTATATTATTAAGCCTAAATTAAACAAATTTATAAAAAAAAAATATTAGCATTTTCTCAAAACCATCCAAAATCGTACTGTAAATCGACAAAAAAAATAAATAATGAAATATTAAAATCGTGATATATCTCGCTGCATTGCGCGAGTACACTTCTAGTTTTTATTTAAATTCTGAAAATAAGCTTTATATAAATGTCTGGCTAAAATGTGAAGTTATTTTGGTCAATTTCACAAAAACAAAATGGATGAAATCTAAAACTATAAATACAAATTATATTTTACTACGGTTATTGTGGTTATTGTGGTTTGTAATTCCTTTTCATTTTCGTCCCTAAAAACTAATATTCCCAGGGACTACAAGCGAAAGGGGTTGCAAACCACAAGGACCAAAAAAACAATTTTTAAAGATTAAGGACAAAAATAGTTATAAACAACAAACCACAAGGATGAAAATAGTACTCTTATAAATATATAAATTACGAAAACTATAAATTCATATTAAATCCCATAAATTAGGGTTCTTATTTAATTAATCTCCAATTATAACCTTTTATTTTTACCTTCTTACAATATTTAACCTTTTTATTTAAACCGACTCTAATTTTAATTATTATTATTATTTACTAGAAGCGTACTCGTGCAATGCAGCGAGATACATCATGATTTTAATGTTTCATTTTTTTTGTTGATTTACAGTACAATTTTGGATGGTTTTGAGAAAGTGATAATGTTTTTTTATAAATTCGTTTAATTTAGACTTAATAATATAATGTTTTTTATATAAAAAAAATTAAGTATTTTGTTAGAATTAAATGATTATCTTATATATTTTAATAACATCGAGAAAAAATAACCAATCACATATTTAATAATATAATTAAAACAAATTTATAGTAATATAATATATTAATTAATAGTGATACATGGAAAAGGTCTGCATAAAAGGATGGTCTTGCACATACCAAATTGGTGGGTGTTAGACGCCTGCAGTAGTAATATGTATCTTGTGCTTTGATACTTGTAAATTAAGAGATTTTTAAAATATTGCATAAAATGATGGTACCTTGTGCCTAATAATTTGTATTTAAGAATTTTTTATCCGTATTTTATGATACTAGAAGCGTACTCGTGCAATGCAGCGAGATACATCACGATTTTAATGTTTCATTTTATTTCTTGTTTTTTTGTTGATTTACAGTACAATCTTGGATGGTTTTGAGAAAGTGATAATGTTTTTTTTTTTATAAATTTGTTTAATTCAGACTTAATAATATAATGTTTTTATATAAAAAAATTAAGTATTTTGTTAGAATTCAATGATTATATTATATATTTTAATGACATCTAGAAAAAATAACCAATTACATATTTAATAATATAATTAAAACAAATTTATAGTAATATAATATATTAATTAATAGTGATACATGGAAATGTTTGTGTAAAAGGAAGGTCATGCACATAACAAATTGATGGTGTTAGAAACATGCAGTAGTAATATGTATCTTGTGCTTTGATACTTGTAATTAAGATATTTTTAAAATCTTGCATAAAATGATGGTACATTGTGCCTAATAATTTATATTTAAGAGTTTTTTATCTGTGCTTTATAATATAATATAGATAGTATAGATATAGATATAGATTTCAAACATAGTAAGAAAAAGAACATTCTTAGATGAATGTTAGTCGTGGACTTTGAAGGAGTCCTACAAGACTTTGGTGTTTTCTCGCCCACAACACCTTTTCCTATGTTCACATTCCCTATCCCCCTTTTCTTTTAATGCATTGTCGTGTTTCTAATTTTTTTTTTAAATTTTATTTAAAAATAAACGAATGTAAGAAGAGTTGAGGTGAAAATGTAAGAAGAAATCTGGACTTTTGATCACTTTTAATCTTAGGGGCCGTTTACCCAATTACTTATCCGGTAAGCGCTTACCGGTAAATTCGACACTATCACTTACCTTACCCGTTAAGATTTTAGTCCATGAAAAACGGCATCGTACGCAATAAATCATCCGGTAAGCGCTAACCGGGTAAGAGTCGTAACCATCACTTACCGGGTAAGACTCTTGGACCTTGCCATTGTTCTTACCGGGTAAGATTCATGGTCCTTGCCATGTTCATCGATAAGATAACGTGATTTGATAAGCACTTACCGGGTAAGCATTAGGTAAACGGCCCCTTAGACTCACCCATGAATCGGGCTTGATCAGGGAGGGACCTGTTGTGGTGCCCACGATGGCATGTTCCACCGTATTGTTTCTCCGCCGTAAGGCAAAAAAAATTAGATTTGTGAAATGTGCAACCGTATCGTTTTAGAAGATGCAACCGTACCTCATATCAACAAAAAAACCAAAAAAAAAACTCGTGAAATCAACCAAAAAACCCGAAAAAATCTCTTGAAATCAACCAAAAATACCAAAAAAGTCTCTTCAAATCGATAAAAAAAACTTAAAAATCCCTCGAAATCAAGCAATTTTTCTTTAAAAATCTCTTGAAATGGCGGAATCAGGCTAAAAACACATCGGACAATATTGAACGTTGGTAAAAAAATGAAGACGTGTCGATAAAACCGTATGAAAAAGTTCCTGGGTCCGTCCCCGCGCTTGGTATGGGGATTGATTCGACAATCTCAACCAGTTCCGCACGACACCCGACAGCAAGGCACATTAGGGGTCACAGAGTCGAATCCAAGACCAAATGTTTTTTGAGCAAACATCTACTAATCTCTTAAGCCAACTGAACTACACGTCAAAGACATAATAATTGCTTAAATCCAAAAATCTTGTGTAGTTGAAATCAATCCATCCATCTGGAAGACTTGCATCACAAATATGTTAAAATGAGGAGACTTCTAAATCCTTTTTATTTTTTGTCTTCTTTGACATTAGTTTAGGTATTTTTTTTTATTCTTCTTGACTTTGACTTTAAGGGTGCGTTTGGTTTGCCGGAATGGATTGGAATTGGAGGGATTTGGATTTCAAATCCATTCCAATCCCATGTTTGGTTTGAAGGATTGTCCGGATTTGAAATCCTAGGATTGCTTTGAAATCCCTCAAACATTGGATTTTGAAATCCCTTAGGTCGCGTTTGGTTTGTGGGATTGGAATGGATTTGGAGGGATTTGGATTTCAAATTCATTCCAATCCTGCGTTTGGTTTGCAGGAATAGATTTCGTTGACCGGATTTGAAATCCGTTGACCATTTAAAAATCCCTTACCTAATGGATTTCAAAATCCTTTGCAATGAGCCTGGATTTGGAATCCAAATCCTGATGGATTTTAAAGCCTGATGGATTTCATATTCTTATCCAAACACATGAAGGGATTTCAAATCCCCCCAAATCCAAATCCTTACTTGAAATCCAATACATTCCAATTCATTCCTACAAACCAAACGCACCCTTAGGGATGGTTGGGATTTCAAGGGATTTCGAAGGATTTGCATATAATAATGCTTTAAAATATGTTAAAAACGTTTGTTTTCCAATATCAATTAATAATTAGACAATTTAATTATTTTTATAATTTTTTATAATTTTTAATGATTTTTTTTATAAATAATGAAATTCAAATTCATTCTAAATCCTACAAAACAAACACACAAAAGGATTCCAAATCCTCCCAATTTCAAATCCCTCCAAATTCAAATCCTTACATGAAATCCAATCCATTCAAATCCATTCCGGCAAACCAAACGCACCCTAAAGGTTTTTTTTCCTTAACCTCTAGGATTTGAAATTGAATTTTATTCTAATTTTACGTTTATTTAAAAGAAAGTCTTGAATTAAAATCCTGTGATTTTAATGAAATTCTATAAATACTGGATTTAGAAATCCCATGATAGTAGCTGGTATTTTACGAGATTTCATATGATTTGTTTTTAATGATGTTCTAAAATATGTTAAAAATGTTCTCTTTGTAATAGTCAATTAATATAAAAAATTTAATTAATTTTATAATCTATTTTTATAAATTATCTATAAAGAATGTAATTTAATTGCGTTCCAAATCCTACATACATAACACATTAAAGATTCCAAATATTTCCAAGTTAAAATTCTTTCATGAAAATTAAGTCTCTAAAAAAACATTCCGCCAAACCAAATGCCCTCTTAATCTTAAAAAAATAATCATTCGACTTGAAACTTTTCTCCCTTGATAAATTTAGACATTTCTAAGGCAACAATTGAGACCAAAGTAGGCGTTCTTTTGATAGAAATTAGAGAGGCATTAGGGTTACAGTTTTACATTCGTTGCTGAAAAACCAAAACAATGTAAAATTGGACCCTAAAATTTGGGAGGCCCTGTTCAAAGTCACACATTTAATCTGCCTTCTTGATTGGGACTTGTTGGGGATAGCACAATCGGTTTATTATAGGTAAATGGTTTACAAAGTCCCATATGTACTTATCGATTATCGAAGAACCCAAATTCGTCAACTATCTACACAATTACCACAAATTTGATGCCATATATCAAGTCAAATTTTGATGAAATGTCGACTATTGAGGATTACGATTTCTATCCGTTTGTGTTGAAGAATGTTCTTGTTATTATGGACAAACAGGACGAGACATCACAAAAGAAATACTTGTTGTCCATGTTTGATGTGACATTTGGATTGAGATATGACATAATTGATCAAAATAGGTGGAATAAAAATTAAGGAGTTTGTTACAAGATTGCTGAATTATAAAGGACCCATGTTAAATTAAAACCCTAAAACCTTGCACAATTCCTTCATCATCCCTCATTCTCATCAGTCCAGTCCCGTTTTCATACCAGAAACACCCTAATTATGGAAGTCAAGAGAAGATCTAGAATAGTCTATCTTCCCTAAAAACAGTAAAATAAATTACCACCATAAATTAATCTGATCATACGTAAGAGTAAGAAGGGATTTCCATCCTTGTATCAGTCCTAATTACAAATCAATGAAGAATTCTCTTCTAAGCTAATTCATGGGTTATTTTGCGACTTAATCTGAACCATTAGATCAACACTAATTAAAAGTGATCAAGAGTCAAAATCTCTTCTTACACTTCTCACTTTAACTCCTATTCTCACATGATCCTTCGTCATACATAAATAGATGGATTTGATAGACCATAGGAGTTCAAAGTGTCAAAAGTCTTGGAAAGAAAAATCCTCATCTTATTTATTCAATGGTATGGGCCGAAAACAATAATTACGACTGGGCTCTACCATTAACCCGAATGACTATTTGGTTCCTTTTTTCACTTTCTTAACATAACAAGTTCTATCATCTGAAATACTCGATTGAATAATATTTTAAACATATTTTTCAATTAACCAAGAATAAGTGAAGGTCTGTTTGTTAGCAACTTAATGAGACTCGAAACATATTCGATCAACTATGTTTGGTAGTGGTTTAATAATATGGAAAATGGCTTATTCAGTAAGCTTCTAGAGGAGAGCTTTATGCAAAAAACTAAGTTTTTTTCAAACCCTCCCCTACCAATTAAAAAACTCACTCCTTCCGTCTACGAAAAAGCTCTCCTAAAGCAAAAACCTTCCCAATCCATATAGACAGATTAATCCACGCAGATAGCTTTATTCCATACAATACTTAATGGAAACCAACCAAACAGCCTCTAAATTAATACTAGAGTAGTTGCTTAAAATTCTATAAAGAATAAAATAGTTATGATGGTGGTGGTTGTTTTAAGTTATGATTATGTGCAACATACACATATGGTGGCATATATATATATATATATATATATATATATATATATATATTACTACATTGAGGATGCTTTAGCAAAGCTTGAAAATATAGAAGACTCATCCAGGACTAGAACCTCAGGCCTTCCTTGCTCCACCTGCCAATAACAACATCAAATCAAATGATACATCTTCACATTGGATTAAAGAGAAGTAAAAGATGAAAGGGATGGAATTAATTAGTTGAATTCAACAATGAAGACTAATCCTATGAATCAGTGGAGATAACAGTCAGAAATATCCCTAGTGACACTGAAAAGACTTGAAGTGGCGACATATGGGGATGAGTCTCAAGACGTAGCTTTTATTTGCCAGGTGAGCTTGCCTTTAAGGTTCTACTGTTATGATGTTTTTTCTTGGAAGGGTGTCTCAGGCTATGACCAACTAATTCCGGCAAATTGCTATTGTAGGACATGAACCCTAATAAACTCAATGAGTACAATTGTTGTAGATGCCCGGAATCGAACCCAGGGCAGATGGGATATTCCACCACATCCCCTGGGCCTCAACCACTACGCCACAACCCTTGTGGTTTATTGCTATAATGTTCATGGAAGAAAATATGCAAATTCTATTATAGCTAGATATTAAGTTGAGTGACTTCACAAATGTGAGGTATGTTAATTACTCTCTAAAAGAGATTTTGAAGAGAGAAGAGAGGCTCTAACATATATGGAAGAGATTTCCCCCTCCAACAGAGGCTAGACGGAGACGGTGCCCTGGAGGTGGTGGGCCCCGGCTCTCGCACCATGTGAGAATATGTAAACCCCTTTAGATTACTCTCTAAAAGAGCCCTGCAAGGGCGCTTTTAGAGAGTAATCTGACAGGGTTCTACATATTCTCACATTTACCAATATTTCACAATGTATATTTGGGTAAAAAACATATATAAAAACGAGCAAGTCAATTTGATAAACATACCAAGATTCCTTGATCAAGAATGAGTACATTGTCCATATGTAGAATTGTGGAGATGCGATGAGCAATTGTGATCACCGTCATCCCTCTGCATTCACTAGATATGGCATCCTTCAGTTTCGAAGCAGTTATAGTGTCTACATTTGCTGTGCATTCATCCAAACATAACACCTGGATCATTTTAACACCATTAGAAACTCAGAATATCGGCACTCAAAGAAGAAGACAGATGAACTCTTCAAGGCTCTAACCATAGTGGACTTAAGAAAGGATCGTGCAAGGCAAAGGAGTTGTCGTTGCCCAACCGAAAATGAAGTTCCCGACTCTTTCATTTCCATATCTAGCCCCCCTGCTGTTCGGACCTCCTCCTCCATATGACATTTCTCCAGAGCTTTCCATATTTTCAAGTCTTCGCTTAAGTTGAAGGGGTCGAGGTTCTCCCTGGATATTTGTATCAGATAGTAAGGGCCTGGTTGTTAGCAGCTTAATGGGAACAGCTTATTCGGTCAACTATACATGATTGTTTGTTAGTGGCTTAATAATATAGAAAGTGGCTTATTCAGTAAGCTTATTGGAGGAAGCTTTATACACAAAGATAAGTTTTTTTTTTCCAAATCTGTCCCTCCCAATTAAAAAACATGCTACTTCCGTCTATGAAAAAACCCTTTCAAACAAAAACCTTCCCAATCTATACAGACAAATTAATCCACACAAACAACTTTATTCATACATAACTTAATGGAAAACTAACCAAACTGCGCCTAAGTTAATATGCAGAAAGAGATACTTTAATACCAGCAAATAAAATAAGGGGCATAATCAAACGAGAACCACAAAAAAGGTTACAAACACGTGAGAACCAATCTCAAGGTATTGTTTCGTAATGTATTTGTTTTACAATGTGAAACTTCTTTTATGTGTATTTTTTGTTTTCACAATGTGAAATAATGCATGATTCACTGGTTCTTAATCTTTTTGTGGTTTTCAGATTATTAGCCCCCTAGCAAATGATATGCTAAAATGTGTCCAATTCTATACCTTAAAGATCCTTTAAAAAGGAACGGAGTCTGGGGAACAACAGCAAAACGTGACCTAAGATCTCTTAGAGAGACGTCTGCTATGTTTATGCCATCAACTATGATATGCCCTGCACATATTGGGTTGAGGCGGAATAGAGCATTCAAGATGCTAGATTTTCCGGCACCTGTCCTTCCAACAATTCCTACCTGATCAGAAACCAGAGTCACGTGACGTTAGGATCAATAATCACATACATTATACATAATAATGTTGCAAGAAACAAAAAATCAAGAATGCAGTATTGACGCGCTCTCTAGAGCTGTTTGCATCCACCGTCACAGGGCCAGTGGCAGATCTAGGAATTTTGGTGATGGGGGCGGAAGTTAATTAACATAATATAAAATATAATATAAGTTAAATAAGAAGCATAGAAATGAGAAAACATGGCATTTATATATAAAAAATAAGGCATTTATAAGTAAATAACAAAAATTTATAATCTAAGGGGGTCTAACTTTCTTTTATGGTAGGCAAAACAAGGCATTTATATAAAAAAATTATAATCAACTTTTTTTGAAAATTCATGGAGGCAGTTGACCCCAACTTTGCCTTTACATCCGCCCCTTCAGGGGCGGATCAAGCATATAACAGGGTATGCATGTATGGTAATGCATACCATGGTGAAAAATCCTGAATATGTAATGTCCGGTCATTTCTATGATTTTTATTATATATTCCAGAATTGAAAATACATAGGTGTACATATGATTACTGTTACTAGATTTACAAACCTGTGTTCCTCCAGCAATAGTCAAACTAAGATCACGCAGTGCAGGAGGCAAAGACGGCATATATCTGAGTGTTACATTACAAAATTCGATCTCCCCTTCAAATGGCCAATTCGCATCTAAAACTTTGTGCCCTTGAAGTTCTTCTTGAGGGATGTCCATGTACTATAATGAATGAAATCAAATAATCTTTTTTCTAATGGTAACCATTAACAAGCAAAAACAGTTATCATGTTCAGACCTGAAGAACCCTCTCAACTGAGACCAATTCCTTCTCAGTCTCGGTGAAGCTTGTCAAAAAGCTTCCTAACAATGATACAACTGGAGCTGCATAAGAAAGAGCTAAGCCTACCTGTTTACAAAGTTTTTGTCAATGTTAAAGTGTGTTGTTTTTGAAACTGAATATATGTGGAACCCCGTCAGATTACTCTCCAAAAGAGCCTTTGAGGAGAGAAGGGAGGTTCCAACATATATTGAGGAAAATAATTCCAAGTCTAGCCAATGTGGGACTCTAACACGCCCTCTCCAACAGAGGCTAGAAGGGCACATATTGTACCCGAGTGTCAAGAGTAGGCTAGACGGGTACAGATTACCCCAAGAGTGTCGAGTCCCTAGAGTGGTAGACCTTGGCTCTAATAGTATATGTGGAACCCTATCAGATTATTCTCCAAAAGAACCCTTGAGGAGAGAAGGGAGTTCCAACGTATATCGAAGAGACTAGTTCCAAGTCTAACCGGAACAATAAGAAATTGGTCACATTACTTTAAAACTATGTCTATATTAATTTCCTAAATTGAATGTGTTCAGGATATTGAGGACTTACCAGCCCTGGGGTACCTAGATTGATGGGAAGATGTCCATGAGATCCAACAATCGCCATCACCGCAATATAAGATACAACAAAAGCTGCCAAGAACTAAGGCCATACACTAATTAATAAGATTTATTGTATTAAAACAAATATCATCAGGAATAAAGATTTACAGCCGACAGGGGTACCCTAGCATATAAACTTCCTAAATTTGTTGAAAAAAGTATTAAGTTCCAAGTCTAAGAAGCATACCTGTAGGCGTAAGGATAGCCACAGGCTTGCTATTATCTCTGAATAAGAAGTTTTCTGATACATCTTGACGTGCTCGATGAATCTAGTCAAGAAAAAATCCTGTGTACAGATGAAGAGCATGACTTAGTGCCATGCTTTTCTTTTACTGAAATTATGATAGAAATTCATACACGCCAGAAAAACGTGTAATGTATTAATAAATTTGAAGCAATTATATGAAATTTTTTGAGCTGATAGGCTTGCTCATCTAAACAAACCAAACCAAACCAAACGAGCCCAATATATCCAACCGGGGATGGGGTCCGGTGGTTGGATGTATGCAAACCTTACTCTACCCTCAAAGAGTATAATGTCTATTTCTGTGAAAACTCCTGGCTTGTGAGCGAAATAAATCAAATTTTTTTTAAGAAATAGAGGAGATAGCAAAAGGTGATGGTTCAGAAAAAATAAATTTAGCCTTTTATGTAAAGATGCTTGGATAAAACTTCGTATAAAATCAAAATTTAAATCAACAAGTTCACCTCAGATTTAAATGCCCTTATAGTTGACGACCCATCAAGTATCTCTGAGAATGATGCATATATGGGTGATCGAGATACACTGTCCAGCCTTCTCAATTCACGAGATGTTGACCTGTAGTAGAACTGAAAACCCCGTTATTTAGTACGTAGTGTTGATATGCCTTTCTGGAAGAGTATTTTGTATCAGAAAAATATATTGCTAGTAGTTACCTGTATTTTGCTGTAGATATACCAAAACGGGAGTATGAGAAGCAAGAACATAACCTACACATATACATGTAAGATGACCAAAGTTCATGATAATTCAAAATATTCAAAACTATTAAGTAAAGTTAACCATGATTCTATTGCATCAACTGGTTACCTGCACAACGGACAAAATTAGAGCAATCCCTAAGAGGCCAACAAAATTGGCTAGGAGGATATTGAGAATGAACGGCAGAGAATCATCGATTGTGTAGAGATCTGAAGACAGCCTACAAACACAATCAATATGGACATTTGAAAAGCTAAAAGCTGATCTCATCGAAGGAATTTATGCTACCTGTTAAGTATTCTTCCACTTGGGGTCTGGTCAAAAAACACAATGGGTGCATCAACAAGCTTTTTCAATAGGTTATTGTGCACCTGAACTGCTGCACGTAAGCCACCATATGCAAATGAGAATGCCCTCACTAGAGTAAGAAAGGAGTTTGCCAAACAGAAGATACAGAGTATAGCCTGTGGTGCAAACAAAAAGTCATTAAATACCTCTCTTGCAAATTAGATAATATTCATCTGAACTCCCCATATAGAATACAGATTTAACATAAAGAGTAGGGAAAAGGTTTTTCTAGGGTAGTTGCATTGTGAACTGGTAAAACATAAATGGATAGGCTGAACAGAACAGCACAGCATGCAGCATTACAATTGGCATTCCATGTGAGATTGCAGTGGGACCTATACGAAAAATGGGTTGGTTTTCTAGAACTTTTCCCTTCTCATAATTTTTGACCGAACCCATAGTTCACTATATCTGCTTAAGGTTTGTTTGAGAACAAAATCCAATATTAGCAACTAAAATGATTACCAGATAAAATGCTGTCAGATGCTCTTCTGATGCTGTTGTATCGACCCAATAAGACAGCCACAGATCATTTCCATTTCGAGAAGCTTGCATTAGAAGTGCTGATAGGCATGTTATGGCTGTAATATACCAACCACAGAATGCAGCATAATTCCTACACAATATGAGAAAGTAACTGCCCAGTTGGATATTGCAACAAAAGCGGCAAGTAACTGAAGCTTGATCAGTCTTATAAATTCATACAAACAGGATAGAGTGATTGACATTGAGAAAGTAAAAGGCTTTTCATTGCAAACTAAACATCGTTCTCGTAAAAATGCCACAGAACATTTTGCATTTATAAGTACGAGCCATTTTGGACAAATTAAGAGAAATGTAAATACAAAAACAGGCATTGTACTTGGCATTTATATCCAAAATCGTTCATTCATGCAAAAGGTAGTGTTTTCTGTTTGCATTTTCACAAGAAGAATAGTTCAAAAAGTCACTCTATCCATGTCTCCACCAAAAGATCACCCCCTGGAACATGAACTCACATGTACACAGTTGTTTCAACTCTGCCTTCTTTCCTTTCTTCAACCTTGATAATGTTGTCAGTGGCATCCATAATATTTATACCTTCACTCTCTACCACAACACGCTCTTCGACTCCCATACAAGTATCTCCACTTTCTATTTGTGCTTCAGTCTGAGAAGCGGAATTAAGTTCTTCCGGTCTAACAAATGATGCGTATGAAGAACTGGAACAGTCAGTTGGACTTCCCACCCATTTTACTTGTCCTTTGTCCATTATAACAATCATATTTGCAGCGGATATTGCCTATAAAGTGTAAAAGATTGTCAGCATATGACACCCATGTGAATTTTAGAGGTATCTCATTTACTTCCAGGGACATACTGTGAGAATATGTCTAACCCCATTAGATTACTCTCCAAAAGAGGGAGAGAAGGGAGGTTTCAACATAAATTGAGGAGAAATTATCAAAGTCTAGACAATGTGGGACTCCAACTGTCCAACACACACGATCTTTACCTGAATGTTATGGGTGCAAAGAATGCATGTTTTCTGATCCATAAGAGGGCTAAGGATAGCATTTGATAAAATCCAACAAGCCACTTGTGCATCAACTGCACTAAGGACATCATCCAGCATGACTAAGTCAGAGCCATGATAAACAGCCCTGTACATGTCCCCAAAAATATAAGAATTCCCGTGAAGAACAAATAAACACTTGCACATTATCATCAAATGCTATGTGAAATGAGAATCAAGTGATGATGACACCTGGCAAGAGCTAGACGAGCTCTCTGTCCGCCTGATAGGTTTACCCCTTTCTCTCCAATATAAGCCATATCACCTCCAACCATAAGTGAAACATCTGTGTTAAGGGCACATGCCTCTAGAACAGCAGAGTATCTGTACAAGGAAAATAGATCCAAGAACTGGTATCAAATACAGGTTTTCACAGATTTTTTGCTCTCCTATTTATCAAACTGAATTATGACAGCGGCTTAATCCTACTTGAAATGATGAATGGATATACCTGAACAGCTGAAAAGGGATCAAACTATCCAATCAATAATATCTTTAAAATGTCTATTCAAGATTAATTTAAGAGAGCAATACCTTATCGGATCATAGTCCTTTCCAAATATGACATTATCGCGGATAGTGCCAGAGAGAATCCACGGAATCTACAACTCCAAATGAAGACAGGTTTAAATTCAAAAATTGTGATTCAGATAAAGTATTTTTGACATCAATATAGTTTGTCGTGTTCAACCTGTGGAACATAGGCAACAGATCCACTTGAATATATAGATCCTTTGATAAGCTTCATTTCTCCGAGGATAGAGTTCAACAAGGATGATTTACCGGAACCAACCTGCATGTATTTCATTATGTAATCCTGATGACTAAAACAAAATCTTATAATGAACACCTACGAGCTTTCATATAAAGTGGGATTTGTCATATCATGGTCTGTTTCTTAATGCATTCCTTAAACGGCAACCAAAACCTCCTCCATACAGATAACAAACATGCAAAAAGCATCTACGAGCTTTGATATTTCTGCTACTAGAACACAAGCGGGGTTCATTTTATTGTAGCTTTTTTAGTAATCTATTTCTTGAAGACCAATCTAAACCTCCTCCATACGTGGGCTACAATACATCCAGAAAGTAGTGGCCCCCAGGATTGGATTCTAAGCTAAACTGCATACTGATCTTAGACGTGTAACACTTAAATAGCCATTCAACTGGTGCCTCTTGTCTGTAAAATATTTGATACAGAGAGCATAATGTTATTTGGTTTCTAGAATTTCACAGGGTCTAGCCGATGACAACAAATAAGGTAGTTTAAAAAAAGACTTAATGTTTTATGAGAGCATACTGAAAAGGGTTTTAAATAAGTGGAAGCTGTTCAGAGACGTATTGCTGAACACCAAGCTGCAATCCTCGCTCAAACAAGTGAGTGACTAAAAGCCAGGGAGTAGGGTATAAAGTTAACCAAGTGCTGATTGATTGTGGTAAGTTAAATGGCTACGACTAAACAAAGTGGTGGAATTCTAAGTATAGGTTTGACCTCTCCAATTACTGCAACCAGAGAACCCTTTGGAATGGCAAGATTGACATGATCCAGAATCAGCTCCTTCACTTCCTGATCGCTGCTTGACCATGCACAACAGGCATCTTTCATGACAATGTCAACTTCTTCAGCTGTGAAGTTAAAAAGTTTGCTGGAGCAAGATGATGAAGAAGAATTGTTCGTCTGCGCATGATGAGGTTCATGCTCAAAGCATGAGAGGAACTTGCTCAGCCGTCTGGTCGATATGACTGCCTGTGGAGAAATTTTAATACAAACAAAAAGACGTTCTATTAGTTGATAAGCTTTATCTTGAAGTTGTTAATTGACAAGATGGCATAGATATAACTCACGTCAATCAACCCATTAATGACCCATGGGAATGAGTTTAATGGGGAAATCAAATTGTTAAATAGAGCAAGACAAGTAAAAACCTGCAAAAGCAGAGGGTTAAATTAACAAGAAAACATAGTGTTAATATGAAAACCACAAGGAATTCTATGTATTCAAAATGGTGTCTATTATACCGTTGCTGCATCTAGTTGATTTCCCATGATTACATAGAGTCCAAATGTGAACAGAGAAAAAAGAGTTGGTGTTGTTGCCCAAAAGAATACACACCATGCATCCAAGTACTTCCTTGTCTATAAAAAGAGGTCAAGCAGTAAGATTGATTGCATCGGAATGTTAGAGATACATGGTTTTTGCATAAAGTAGTTCTTACTGATAAATATTTGACTTCTAAGGATCTTGTTTTCATCAACCAACTAGAAAAAAGAAGCTCCCAACCATACATTTTCAAAGTGCGAATATATGTCAATAGCTCTCCGGTCCTTCTGACCCTGTGAAAGTGTTACAGTTTATAACTTAGACTTCTAATTGAAAATAAAACTCTATCGCTGAAACATCTAAACAGCAAAGTTTGAACGGTTCTCTCAAATAGACAACTACTATTTACAATAGAAGAGCAAATTGTTTCTCTAAAGCCTAAGCAGACTTTGGCAAAGGTGAACACACCTTTCATCCTTTTGCTCCATCATGTTTTTGGTGGCACTGGCAATCAACTCAGCAATCCATTTATTTACTGTACACATTATGATTAGAGCTTTATCAGGATCAATAATGGATTACAGAGATGTCGTCAATCAAAGAGGTATGCAAGACAGGGATCTGGGAAATCATCATTTTGATAGCAATAGCAGCTGAAAAGAGGATGTCCTCATGAGCAAGTCTTTGGTACTGGCTTATTGTTCCAATCATTATGGAGTCAACTTTCATAAGCATTATATAATCACAGATTGTTGACAACCTTATCTTTAAATAAATACCTTACTTTTCCCACTGATCATTCCCAGATTTAGACGACAATGACTGTGAGTTCTGTCAATCAGCACATCAGTGACAGCAGAAATCTGCACCTATTGATACTTCTAATTGAGAAACGCTTCTCAATTACAAGCATCAGTAGGCGCAGATTTCTTACTCCAGATAAATCAGGTTCAATTACGACATGTGAAAACCAAATTTACATGCATAAATAGTTAACAACCCATACAGAGGTATGCACATTTTATTCATGTAAAGAAACAAGTGCAAGGGCACTACCTGGTATCAACAAAATAGTTATAGTGATTCCGGCAACAAAAGCGTACTGAACTTGTGTATAGAGCAGGTACAGGGCAATTCCAATTTGTAAAGGCAAGCTGAAAGGTTCGAAAAACATTTTAGATTGTTATCAATGCAGGCTATAGAAGTCAGTATGTCATTACTCTAATATACATACGATGGCCTTATTTATTATGGGTGATTCCAATTTGGAACGTGGTGATCTTTGGACTCTTCTTACTGGCATGATAATGACGGCATGATAAATTCATTCCTTATATTCTCATATAATCTAAATTCTAAATATCTTCATAATGTGGTGATTTTTGCACACTTCTTTCACAAATAACATTCATGTCCACTTTAAGACTCCATTATTGGATCAATATAGGAATGTGGAACACTTTATCGATGACATCTATCTCACAAAAAGAGAAGATATAGACTATAGACGATGTACTCTGGTTGAAGAGAAATAGATAAATTGTAAGAATATGGTCAGAAAACCGTGTCTCTATTCATTCACATTCACCGGTATATATAATGATAATATTTACACTTTGGTACCACAAACTTTACAAATTAATATCTTAGTCTAATATACCCCCTCAGTCTAAGGAGGAGTACGACGGATGCTTAGACTGGATCTGAAGTCGTGAAAGAGTACTCGTGGTAGGCCTTTGGTGAAGATATCTGCTAGCTGGTAGCGTGACGGGACATGTAAAACCCGAATCTGGCCGCGTTGAACCTTCTCTCGGACGAAGTGGATGTCGATCTCAATGTGCTTGGTCCGTTGATGTTGGATTGGATTCTCCGACATATAGATGGCGCTAACGTTGTCACAGTAGACCAAGGATGTGCGTGTGGGATGATGGCCAAGCTCGAGAAGGAGGTTTCTGAGCCAGCAAATTTCGGCAACGACGTTAGACACACCTCGATACTCAGCTTCAGCGCTCGAACGGGAGACTGTTGACTGACGCTTAGAGGACCATGACAGTAAGTTGTCTCCCAGAAATACACAGTACTACAGTAGCCAGAGGTGGAACGGCGGGTGTCCGGACAACCCGCCCAATCAGCGTCGGTGTAAGCCATAAGAGTGGATACTGAGGTACGACTCATGTATAATCCCATGTCAATGGTGCCTTTGACATATCTAAGAATGCGTTTCAGGGCATTCATGTGTGACGTCCTCGGAGCGTGCATGTGCATGCAAACTTGTTGGACGGCGTAGGAGATATCAGGACGTGTGAATGTGAGATACTGTAGGGCACCTGCGAGCCTGCGGTAGGTGGTGGGATCATCGATCAATTCCCCAGAGTTGTGGCTGAGCTTCCCGTCGGTGTCAACTGGAGTGTGGACATGATTGCATTTAGTCATGTTTGCCCGAGTAAGAATGTCAGCAGCATATTTCTGTTGAGATAGGAATAGGCCAGTGGGGTCACGCTTGACCGAGATACCCAAGAAGTAGCTGAGATGGCCCAAGTCCTTCATCGCGAACTCATTGGACAAATGAGTTAGGATGTGGCGTTTGAGAGCCGATGATGATGTAGTGAGAACGATATCGTCGACGTAGAGAAGAAGATAGGCCGTGTCTCGGCCCTGTCTCGGCCCTGTCTGTAGATAAATAGGGAGTGATCGCAGGCACTATGTCGAAAGCCAAGCTTAGTGACATAGTCAGTGAAGCGTTGATACCATGCACGAGGTGCCTGTTTGAGGCCGTAGAGAGACTTCTTTAACCTGCAAACATGGTTAGGATAAGACGGATGCCGGAATCCCATGGGTTGATGCATGTACACTGTTTCCGCTAAGTGTCCATGGAGAAACGCGTTTTTAACATCCAGTTGGTTGATTTCCCACTGGTGGGATAACGCAATGCTGAGGACCGTGCGAATGGTTTCCGGTTTGACCACCGGGCTAAACGTTTCGTCGCAGTCGATGCCAACCTGCTGTGACCTGCCATCACAAACTAAGCGCGCTTTGTAGCGCTCAAGAGATCCGTCAGATTTGGTCTTATGTTTGAAAATCCACATGCACCGGATGATATTCATCGCCGGTTGAGGAGGTACCAATTCCCATGTATTATTGTCGATAAGGGCATTAAACTCATCAGTCATGGCTTGGTTCCAAACGGGAGTTTTGAGTGCCTCGGTAGGGGAGCGGGGCAAAGGCTCAAATGGGGCAGAGGTATGGAGATTGAAAGGTTGTTTTGGTTTTGAAATGTCGATCATGCTACGTGTGTGCATGGTGCGGGTGGGTGGTGGTGGTGGGTCTTGGATAGGTGAGGTTGTGGTGGGGGGGGGGCGGTTGGTGTGTGTCGGTGGGGTGTGGGTTTTCGCGTGGTTTGGGTCGACGTGAGTAGGTTTGGAAGGTGGGAGTCGGTTGAGGTGAAGTTGGGGACGGCGAGGGAGGGGGGTTTCGGCTTGTGGAGGATGGGGGGAAGGGGTAAGAGGTTCATTTGGGGATGTGGATTGGTTTGTGGAAGTGCCGGATTCCCAGACATACGGATGGAGCTCACTGGATTGGTGGGAGTGAAGAAAGTCGTAGGAAGGGGGGAAGAGTGAAGTGTGGCAAACGGAAACACGATCTCATCGAACACGGAGCACTGTTCACGCCGGAAGCACTGTTCACGCTGGAAGCACTGTTCACGGAGAACTGTTCACGCCGGAAGCACTGTTCACGCCGGAGGATGGCAGAAAATGATGGCAGAAGACTGGAGCAGCAGTGGGTCGGCTGGAGCAGCAGAAGATCGATGGTAGAAGGAACAGCAGAAGACGACGGCTAGGGTTTAGGTCGACTGGAGCAGCAGTAGCAGGAAGATGACGGCTAGGGTTTGTTAGGTGTTTGCGGCTAGGGTTTAGGTACGCTCTGATACCATGTAAGAATATGGTCAGAAAACCGTGTCTCTATTCATTCACATTCACCGGTATATATAATGATAATATTTACACTTTGGTACCAAGAACTTTACAAATTAATATCTTAGTCTAATATAAATACCTCCACATGTCATGAAAACTGTTGCACATATTGACAGTTCGATCAGCATCCACAGACATGAATGTTTGAATTTCCCCCTCAGAAAATTTTGATCTTTCTGCCAGGCTAACATGGAGACACTGAAAAATGCATTATGGGAGACTTGACGGTAAGTAAAAAAAAATCTCCCTCAAAATTAGGATTTAAGGGGGTACTATGAAAGAAGTAAAAAAGCTAAAGGCAACTTGAACATCATTTTCATGGAGACAGTTCTTTTGTGAAAGCCATCTTCTCTTTGTCTTTGCATTACAAACTTCAAAAATCTGTCACTCGTAGAATTTAAAAAAATGTGGATAGTGGAAGGGATAGATTCCATTTTGACATCCACTAGGATAAGACAGAAGACCAAGAAACAGATAAGAATGATTTACCTTTCGAAATATAACAGTCATAAGACTAGAACGTAGCTTTAACTTTAATTTGGAGAGACGAAATGTATATTGTGTATCAAGAAAAGATCTGCACCATCAGAATAGAGCTCGCATTATAAAAGTGAGAGGTTAATATACAATACAATGTCATCAAGATTCCTTCACAGCTTCCACTATCAAGAACAAAAACTATACAAATGAACAAATACTAATTGAACATCAGTTCCTGTTGGTGAGCATCTGAATGATTTTGGTAATTTAAAAGCTACATGTACACCTGTTTGAAAAGAAACACACCATAATTCAAACAAAAAAGCTTTACATTTTATGATGTAATCGTGACAAGAAACACAATTGTATTTTACCCAACAATTGTATGACATCTTGTATTTTTAGTTTGTCAATAGTTCGATGGTAGTTGAACCCAAAAAAGAAACAGGACTATATTTTGCCACCTTGTTACTTGAACATTACCACAAATTTCTCTAGTTCAGCTAATGAATTACTTTATTCCGCCGCGTTTGTTCATAGACTTTGTGTTCTTTTAAGTGAAGCCTGCTGCTTTACAGCAGTGGTCTCTGGTTGTTGCAGACACCAAAATCTTAGAGCTACAAATGGAGCTTGTGAATTCAATTTATAATATTTAACACCATAATAAAAAGAGAACAGTGAACATCCATTTATTTTATTGTGATAGCATGAGAATAAAGTATTATCTAAATGTCCTGTCAAATGCACTGGAGCAGGAACAAGAT
Source organism: Arctium minus (assembly GCA_954870635.1). Taxonomy (NCBI): domain Eukaryota; kingdom Viridiplantae; phylum Streptophyta; class Magnoliopsida; order Asterales; family Asteraceae; genus Arctium; species Arctium minus. Next base: position 4,123,277 of record OX941091.1, read on the forward strand.
AGAGATTTTGGATTATATGACTTGTAGTTCATAGAAATAGATCATGGTGAAAATACTCCATAAGAAATGTTATGAAGAGGGATAATAATTTATACTAAAATAACCACACTAAAAGCATAACACTTACTTCAAAATGGAAGTGAAACCTAGGGAAATGGCGAGGAGATAACCATCAAAATGCACAGATCCTGTACATAGAAAAATATGTTCCTTTAATGGGGACAGCAATTTAGACCAGTTCACATAGTGTTCGTTTCAAGTTAAAAGCTAAAAACTTCATTAGAACGAAAATGCAATTTCCACTAGCAAGTGTGTGAAGGAATCATAAGACTCTTACACCTTCATGAATAACTAATATATGAAAAAGATCACTAGATCAACAAGCTGAATCTTCATGTGAAGGAAACAACAACATTAAGCGATTTAACATCTTTCATTGGACTTCTAAGGAGCCCGGTCCCACCTCAACCAAACAAACCTGGTATATCCCACCTGGAGTTCGGGTTTACAGGGGAGTACGCAGACCTAAGTCACCTTACCTCTACCCAAAATAGTAGAGTGGTTGTTTCAGTGAAGACCCGGCTTGTGCAAAGTGTAGGAGAAAAAAATGAACATACGATAAAGAACTAGAAAAAAAGGTAGTGCCAAAAAAACGAGAACAGTATATTTCTTATTGGAAGCATGAACTATATACATTACCCTTCTACAAACCAATAAGAGACAAATATAGAAATTGACCTTCTTGAAGATACTTAATCAGCCTATTAAGAAGCATGGGTCCCGCAAAGCCAAGACAATCATTAAGCACCTGGAATTTATGGAGTATGAGACTTAGAAGAGGAATAACATTTAAGTCTACTACTTCACTGATATCAAGTTTACTTCTTAGCATTATACTCAGTGATGGATCCAGGACCTTTTACCAAGGTATGCACCATCTTAACAGAAAAAGTTCAGGGATGTGTTATAAGAACAAATTTTTACTATTATTATTTTATGCTGCAAAACACTACAATTACTTTTTTTTCAGGGTATGCTCGTGCATACCTCGCGGACAACATAGATCCGCCTCTGCATATGCAATAGGATCCCTATCTATGTTGTTCCCACTTGGCATATATATACATCTCCTCACCGAGAAAGTGGAGATACTGTCCAATTTCAAATTAGAAGAGTAACATATAAGACATCGTAAACAGTTCAAACAGTGCCAGTCATGCATCCAGATGCAGCACGTAGCAAGTGCACTTTCGTTTAGGGACCTCACAAGAATGATAAATGAAGGCATCGAGGGTAACCTAGCTTGATCAGAAATTCAGAATCATTTCAAGGCATAAGAAGCTTAATTATATATTCTTCTTTGGTTTTCCATTTTTTGCTCAGGAGATGTGATATTAGTTAACATATATAATTGGATACAAGGGGGAAGTGGGAGGAGTTTAGTATGGAAAAAAAAATTCTAAATAATATCATGTTGGGTAAATACAAATGAAGTCTTAAATTATGGCCACAACTACTATTTTTACCTTTCTTCTTTGTTTTTTCATTTCTTTCTGTAATCTAGAAAGTAGGAAGGAAATATTCTCCAAAAGTACCTTTAACAGGCCTAAACACATATACGGCCATCCATATGCATAACAAACCGTCCAAAACAAAGAAGGAGAGTGACCATGTCTTCTTTGATCTTCCCAACAGTTAAGCAAAGAATCGTGGCAGAACAAAGGATCCATGTCAATCGGTAGTTGAAGCAAATCATCAAAGTCAAGCTGTTTCTTTGCACCATGTTCCATTACCAAATTGATAGATCTGAATGTCATGAGATTGAAGAAGCTGGAAGGAACTCCCTTCGTCAAACAAGTAAAGAAGACACATAAGTTATCTTATTTCATGACGGGAAACTGAAAAGCGTGGAACACTACTACTACCACAACCACAAGTCATTAAAATAGCATCAAGGAATCACAGACGTGAAACGTTAATGTCCTTTCGCAGTTCACATTCAATTAGTTAAAGATAAGAATGCGGAGAAAGAAAGGAAAGATAAATCAACCCACTCATGATGTGAGACTACAATCTCTCATCCAATGTCATATTTAAAATAGCGCATAATGAGATATCGTATCGTTGATACTAATTATAACTTATAAGACGTGCTGGAAATAAATTACATCTTAAAATTAAGATGAGTTCTAGAATAATACATACAGGATTTGATCGAGAGCGGTCCTCTATACCCATTTCACAAGAAATCAGCAATTCTTCCATTGAACTACAGGTTTGTCAGGTAAAAAATCAAAAGAAGATTATAAATAGAATAGAAGTAAGAATCAAATTTTAGTTTTAGGAATTATAACATTTGCTAGATAACTGCCAGACATATTAACTTTTTGTGCTTAGAGAAGGATGCAATTCTGCTTCCAATCTAGGAAGGGTTCTAATCTCTGGAGCTTTCATATAAATGTTCTTTGAATACGTCTCCCAAAGAAGGTTTATGAGGAGCTTCTTTTCTATAATCTACACTTCGAACTAGTAGCCGGCTCAATATTGTTTTTCAGCATACAATTAAATGCATGTTTGTGCATTTAAGGTTTAAATATGGGGGAATAAATAACAACAATGCAGTTAACTCCCAAGAAAACTGGAGAATCTTATCCCGTTTCCAATGATGTTAGAGTTTCTGCATCTTGCGTAAAAACCAGAATTTACAAATGCATTACCTGTTTGTGCGAGATGACTGCTTCATTCTGATAATATTAACTAAGATACCAAACAGAGCATCCACTAAAATTATTGAGCTCTCATTGATGCAGCTAAAAGCCTGCAGAGCAAAATCGTCATTTAACAAATGCGATTCTAAAGCATTTAGAACCGAATAAATTAATAACAATTACAGAACCTGATATTACCAACACACAGACTAAATAATATATAAGCAAATGAAGAAACTTTCGGTTGTTCAACATGAATATAAATAATATATACAATTACGGAACCTGATATTCAGAGTTTCTATACTGCTGTGCTCAACATGAAACCGAAGGAGAAACTATATACAATTATACAAGAAAGAGAAAGCATTGAAAATCTTTCACAAGCCACATACACAAAAAATACAGGAAAAAAAACCTTAATTAAATAAAGTAGTTCTCTCTCTTTTTTAGCCTACAACAACTAGTTCTGAGTGAAAGGCTTACTATGTAATAAGATATAACAATGAAGAATGTAGCACTATATATGAAGATTAAAAAAAATACCTCCAAAGAAGAAAAGGTTGCTAGTAAAGCTGGGATCCCTAAGAACGGTTTCATCACCCACCAAAAGCACAGGACCCGATTAGATAAGACAAATAACCAGCAATCAAACCTTGAAATAAGAAGTATGGTGGCCTGTGGTATACACCGAAAGAATTAATAGCAGAAAATTTTGCAGCTATCTAAGAATTAGTGGAAGCCTTACCCATACTAAAAGTTGAGAGCATCTAAGGAGCCACTCATGATATAAAGCAGGATGACCCCTTCTTGTGTTACTCAAAAGCAGAATTAGGTCAAAGCATGCTATGCATGCCCCAATGACAGGTAGAAGGAGCAAGAAGACCTTCTCATAGAGGTATATCTGCAGTGAACATTAATAAGGAGAAGTCGTGAAACAATTACAAGCAAGACCCTCCCTAAAAGTTGCATTTGAAATCCAACTATAGACACTAGCTGAAAAAAAACACATATGCATTGTCTTGGGACTTAAAGCACACGAGTTGATCCACCAAATAAAGTCGAAAAATACTGTATGGACTACAACAAAAAAATGGAATCACTTTCTCACCCTCTAGCGTCACGATCATACTGCTTCCTCTAATTTACTTATCCAGAAATAAATCATAGTTACCTTTCTACGTCCTCTGGTTGTCCTTTTTGTAATTCCAAGCACAACAATTATGAAAAATGTTACCATACTTGCTCCAAAACCTAGCATTGTGAATCTTGTTAAGAAATACAAACCATAAAGTAAAATAAAAAGGACGCTGTTTTTTTACTTTGAGCATTAATATAACAGAAATTTCCCGGAAAAAAAAGGATATATGTCACTGAAGCATCTTGAAATTCCATTTCCATCCCATATCTGATCCAAGAAACAGAATTAGAACAATTTAAGAAAGATCATGAAAAGAGAACATGCTTCAACCCAAATTCAGTTATCATGTGATTTTGTTTATTATCCATAATAAGTAGAATTGAAAATAGAAGTTCATCCACTACACGTCCAAATAGTAATCCATCTGAAATAAATAATAACAGTTTTAGACGTTTAATTGGACAAAATATGGATGGGTTTACAACGGTGGTACTATGTCATCTTGCTACCATGGTATAACAAACCAATTAGATTTGATGCAAAAAGGTGGTGCAAGTGTTTTCCAACAAATCAGATTTGATTAATATACCATGTCAACAACTGTAACCAATTTTCTTGTCAATGGGTTACTATACTCAATTCAAAATTTGAAATATTTGAAATTTCTGAAGAAAATTTTACCAAAGACACTACAATTTATAAGAAACACAACAAATAGAAAAAGGTTGTTGTGAATATGCAATTGAAAAGCTAAAGAACTAGTTTTGCCTAAAAAATGATATTGCATCTCCTTTTTGGGAACGAAGGGACTAGGGAGTCACAGATTCTGGAAATTAAGCCAAATTTGGATCTCTTTGTGTCGTCTCAAGTATCAAATATTCTAGAGTCTAAACAAAACGAAATTAAATATGTCGGCAAAAATATTCATCCAGAATACAATAATTTCTAGAAATTAAACAATAAATTACTTCAAGTCAACAAAATTTGGATGCCTGAACTTATGAAATCTCATAAACTGAAACAAACGAAACTGAAAATTGTTTAAAACACTGCAAGTTCATAGATGAAATTTGTTGATTAACAAGTATTTCTTACAAAATAACATGAAATTCTTATAAACTCCCAACATTTTTCGTATGTTACTTCAAGTAAACAAACGAACTGGAGGAATTTTTGTTGATTAACAAGTATTTCTTACAAAATAACATGAAATTCTTATAAACTCCCAACATTTTTCGTATGTTACTTCAAGTAAACAAACGAACTGGAGGAATTTTTGTTGATTAACAACTATTTCTTACAAAATAACATAAAATTCTTATAAGCTGCATAAACTCCCAACATTTTTCGTTTGTTACTTCAAGTAAACAAACGAACTGGATAAATTTTGTTGATTAACAACTATTTCTCACAAAATAACATGAAATTCTTACTTCATCATCTACAAAAACATCATATTAGCTCGTTACTCTGTTCCAGAAACCGCCATTAATTCTTAAACGCTACAGTCAATAAACAACGATATATTAAACATAAGAAGTGATGAATTTACGTACGTAAGGAGAGCTAGGGCAAATAAGCTTCACGAATTCCATGGCGTCGTCTTCGTAACCTCCGTTCACGGCGGCACCGCCACAGAAAGACGGTAGACAGTTGGGAGTTTATGCAGTGTGGTGAGGTGTAGCGCAGTTGTAGTGGTGCTACTACACCTATTCACATTTCATGCACCTTTGTGCATTCACGCTTTTTTTCCGTAAAGGTGGTGGCGTCAATGGATCACCATGGACACGTGGACGATGATTATTGGAAGTTGGGTTTTAATCCTTTAATTTTTACTATTTTTTTAACAAACTAATCTAATTATAGTTTATCAAACACTTACTCGATAAGCGTTTATCGGTAAAATTTTAACATTATCACTTACTTATCCGGTAAGATTTTGCTCCACCAAAACAGTATTGTATGCAACAATTTTTCCGATAAGCGCTAACCATGGTAAGAGTCTTCACCCTCACCTATGAGGTAAGACTCTCGGTCCTTGCCTTAGCACTTATCGGGTGAGATTCTTAGTTCTTGCCATATTCATTCGTAAGGTAATGTGACTTGGTAATCGCTTACCCGGGTAAACGTTTGGTAAACGACCCCTTAGTCTTTGCTATGGGTCTCTATTTTAGTTTCATAACCTATCGATTTGAAGCTTAAAACGAGGAGCACGTCATGTGAAGAATGCTTTGTGGTAATAAAATTGAATGGTTTGGTTATTGTCAAATTGAATAGGACTTGATAAATACCGGGTTTTTTAACCAGTTTGAGATTTTAGACGATGTTTGGCGTGACGTGAAGACAATGTATAAGCCTTAAGTTTTACGAGTTACAATGAGGTCATGTTGTTTTCAGTTTTTAAGGCGTGGCATATAAGGCGACATATATATAAATACAGGGGCAGGTTCCATTAATTGATTAGGAACTTGAGAGCTACCAACAACGCAACACATGACATATTCGCCATACATATTAATGTATTATTTTTCATTAATGTTGTAACATATTCATCATAAATGTGTGATTTATGATGAATAACACGGCCACATTTATCATGAATATGTTGTCCATGATGAATAAAACTTCCATATTAATCATGAATGAGTTATTCATGATGAATATTCATCTTGAAGTGAGACATGAGGCTCGCTATGGGTGGTTTTCGAATTCATAATCAATTTTGGATTTCTAATAGACTTTCATAATATTGAATGATAGTGTAAAACAATTTAAATTCATTCAAAGTAATTGGGAAAAAAAAAGAATAATCATTATTATCAACTTTATAGAGTTTATTAGAAAATAATATTAATATCGTAAAATCGGAATTAAAATTTTTGGAGTTTCTATTCATTACTTTCCCCAATCTCCAATGAATTCATGTTCGACTCTTTGTGTATGAGAATGAGAGTAATTACTTACCTATTGAGGGTTTTAGTTGGGTAAGTTGACTTACTAATCCTTCCCTTGTCATTACTTTGATGTAAATGTTTCTTTTTCTAGCTTCTTGCTAGTTTTATAAAATTCCGCCGTTCAAAAAAAAAAAACTATTGAGGGTTTTAGTTTTTAAGTTTTTTTTTCATGCTTATTTAAGTCTTATATCTCGTAAAAAAAATATCCTCCGGTATATATATTTAGAAATAAGTATATAAAAAACACTTTAACATGCCTTACAAAAATAAGGCTTAATAGCATGTCATAACATGTTACAATGCAAACCAAGTCTTAAAGTGAAGCTACATGGGTTAACTCGGCAGCAAAGTCAAACCTTGAAGCCATAATTAGCGAATTATTTAGAACCATGTATCGAACCAATTCTAATCATTTTTATAAATCTATTAATTTTATTTTTTTATATGATTCCAAATAACTTGTTACGGCCTCGAATTTAATATACATAATATATATTTGTTTCACATAAACATGTAATTAATATTATTATTTTTAAATACTTGTTTATAAATACGTATATTTAATAATTAATATATGTATTTAGACTAAAAAAAGGAAAATAAAAAATTCTATGATGTGCGTCACGTGCCTTTATCGAGCCCATGCATCGGCTTCAGGCTTTTGGAAAGCATGCACAAGAAAAAGAAAAAAGAAAAAAGGGAGAAAAAGAGCCATTGAAAAATAAACATGACCATTTTTTTCTTTTTACTTTTTAAAGTGTGGTTTTCTTATTGTTTGAAGTGTTTAGACTTTATATTTAAGATAAAATTAAAAATATTTTTATTTTAGTTTAGAATTTATATTTAAAACAATTTTTTAACGAAACTCAGTTATGAAATTGCAATGGTTTTATGATTGTGAGATAATAGTTGATAATAGTTTTTTTAAGCAGCTTAATAAGCTTAAGACTCGTAGTTTTTCATTCAGTTATTCATGATTGTTTAGTTGTGACTTAACGATATAAAAATGGGTTTATTCAATAAGCTTATAGGTCTAGCTTTATGCAAAAAACTAAGCTTTTTCCAAACTTGTCCCTAGGTGTGTAAAGTGTAACCGTGTAAACGAGCCGAGCCGAGCCGAATAGTAGGTTATTCGAGCTCGAATCGGTAAAATTATACCAGTCTCGAGCTCGACTCGAGCTCAGATACTCGTTTATGGGATCGAATTTGTGATCGATTATCTCGTTTATTAGCTCGAACTGGATAATTTATGTATTTATTGTATGATTTATGAATACACGTGAATGTTTGGCTCGAAAAATATATGCTTGAATAGCTCAGTTCGACTAGAAAATTTTAATTGCGTTCCTGAACGAGCCAAGTCGAACATTGGTGTTACGAATCTTGGCTCGTTAAGTTAAACACGTTTTATTTTGTGTTTGATATTGACTCGAGCTCGATAATTATTAAGATCGAGCTCAAGTTAAATGAGTTCAATTCGAACTCGAATTCGAATCATTTACACCTCTACTTATTCCTCCTAATTATAAAACACGTTCATTTTATCTATGACAATGCTTTTAAAAAACAAAACCGTTCAAACGAATAACTTCACAATTAAGAAATCGTCAAAACAAGATGCATGTTTGTCAATTGTCAGTTTGTCACGTGTCCATTAAACTTGGTGAGTAGCTTATCATCTTATGAAAATCGTAAATATGATTAAAGAAAGTAAATAAACAAAATTAACGATGCATTTTAAATGAAATGTTTTTTTGTATAAAATAATAGTTTATTTTATATTTTTCTCTAAACAATATATTTTGTTATTCATATAAAAGAGTAAATTACATAAATCGTTTTACGTGGTTTTTTAAACTCTCGTTATCTAGTCATTCGTCTCTATTGGTTACTTATATCATTTTAATAAATAAAAAAAAAACTACCTATAATCGGTTATCTTTTGATTCATTCTCTTTTGATAGATAAAAGAGGGATCAAAAAGAGGGAGATCGCTGGCAGGGTAACAACATGTTAGGCGATATGGAGAACGGACAACGTTCGGGAAACAGAGAGTGGCGAGGTGAGGCGAAGCGATACGATTGTCTGTGAGGGGTTTTAATGGCGTATAGTTTGAGAATGGTAAAACTGATTTGATTTTTTTTTACTTTAAAACATTTGTAGTCAGTTCCAAATACCTTTAAAAAAGGTAACTAATTTTTAGAAGTTCGATTGTTTATTTATTCAAAAAAAATGTTTAGGGACTTAATCATTCAAAATTGGAAAGTTTAATTTTTTTTCATTTAAAAAAATAGTTGAGGGACTTAATCATTCAAAATGAGAAAGTTTAAGATTTTTTCATTCAAAAAAATAATTCATGACTTAGGGGTTGTTTGTTTTTTTTTTAAAATCTCTTAATGACTCTTAAGTCTGAATCATTCAGACTTTTTTACACACCACTTCTTATTAATCATAACTAAAATAAGATTTCAGACTTTATACCTTTTAAAAAACAAACGACACCTTAATGATTCAAAATAGGATAGTTTATTGGTTTTTTTTTTACTTTTCCTTTTTTTAAATGTTAACTATATAAATTGTGCATTACAAATCTTATTAATATTGGTATATCAATGAATATTTTAGAAGTTTTCTAACTAATTTAATATATTTATTAAACAATATGTAAGAGTAAAAAAAATTAAATCAAACATGAAATGTTTTATCAAGATAAATATTTTATTTATAAAACAAGAGCTAAAACAACCCTACATTTCCTCTCTTATATGAGGGAAATGAGATAAGGATTGTAACACTCATTAATTACATTGTTCAAAAATATATTTTTTAACATTTTTTTAGAGTTAGCGAGATAGATTGTAATCTACAAGTCTTTTATATAATGAATAATTTATATATTTTTAATTAATTTAATATATTTATCAAATAATATGTAAAATTAATTTTTTTTCGAAGTATAATGTTGTAATAAGAAATGTTACTTTAGCAATATGTTACACGTGGACAACTGGACATCTTATGTGGCATGACATGAAAACCTAGTAATCTAGGTCTTATCATCTCAATTCAAATCAAAAGGTTACCCATTGCTATAAATGAGTGAAATTTTCAAAATACAATGTTTTAATAAAAAAATAATTTAAAAGTATAACATTGTAATAAAAAAAAATAACAATGTTCAATGTTATAATAAGAAGTTTTGTGAAAGTAAGTTGTTATTTCTTGCATTTAGCCCAGAGTTTAAAAGATAAAAGGTGAAAATGACAAATATACCCCTCATTTAACAGAGTTAGTGGCTAAGGAGTCAAAAATCATTTTGGAGCAAAATGCAAACTATAAGAATGATTTAGGTACCATTTTTGGATTCTCATTAAACCTCAAGGTTTACTCATAATATTTATAGTAAACTATAAATTTGGTCCCTGAAGTTTACCAAAAAATACGAAAGTGGTCCCTGAACTTCAATAAGTGCATATTTCATCTCTGAGGTTCCGATTTTGCTATGAAAGTGGTCCCTCTGGTGTTAGCTTCGTTAAATCGTCCGTTAAGTCAAGGGTAAATTCGTCTTTTTACACTTTTTTAGGGTATTATCGTCATTTTGCATTATTTAATTTATTTTACCATTTTTAATTACTTTTCTTTGAATGTTCATCTTCTTCAACATGAACTCCAAGAACACCAAGAATGTTCATCTTCTACCTCAACAACATCAAGATTTTAAAACCCAAATCAAACTCAAAAACCAAAAACTTAAATCAAACCAAAAACTCAAAAACCAAACTTAAATCTAAGAGAGATCGAGAGAGAGATTTGAGAGAGAAGAGAGAGAGAGAGATCGAGAGAGAGATCTGAGATCGAGACATAGATTTGAGAGAAGAGAGAGAGAGAGAGATCGAGAAAACAGATCTGAGAGAAGAGAGAGATGTAACACCCTAAAAATAGGGATAACAAAAACTTTTCATAAATGGAAAAGTGGTATAAAGTTTGTCATAGCAAGAGCCTCCCAAAAAGGGATAATATACAAACAACCTATTTAATCACAAATCTGTAATTTAACGGATAAATAAACAACAACCAACTAATCTAATTTCTACATCTAAAAAAGAGATTACAAAAGGGGTGTCATCTATAAACCCAAATTGTTCCAAGAATAGTTCAAGTGCCAAAATCCCCAAGCTCTTGCCCAAAACATCTAAACTTGCCTAGGAGTCGCGCCGCTAACACCTGAGATACACATCGACACCAAACAAGTGTTAGGCCAAAAAGCCTAGTGAGTTGAACAATAATAAGCATGCATGAACAGTCACAATTTCTTATCAGTAGTTAACCAGTGTCCAAATATATGTGGAGTCATTAGGGGAGACCCAAAGCACCAATCAATTCCACTCCAAAGAGTCAATGCACCTTGATGCCCTTAACAAGGAACACCCCAAAGGCCCGGCACACCCGGAGATCAGACCGTAAAGGAAACTTTCCGAGTGACGGAGGTCTAGGCACATACCATCCCGGTGGTGCCCCAAGACTACATCCTCCTAGTGAACTTGCCTTGATTCATCCAACATAATGCATATAGGAGGTCCTTAGGTATATTTTAACCCAACATATTTCCATACCGACTACGGGTACAATGTTACCATCCTATCCTCATGGAGTCCAACAAAAGTCCCAAACGACAATTATATTCATCATGCATGTAAATATGGCACCAAGGTGATATTCCAACTAAAACCATCATAACACGCATATATGCATACATTTATCATATCAAGGTACCCATTTTATATATATCCATGGGAAAAGCCCCAAATAATGGTACACATAACATAAAACATAACATATCACCAATATCCATATTTCCAACCATTTTCGTCAAGAAATCCTAAATACTTGAACACATAGAGAATGAAATATCAAATAGAAGATTATGATGTGTATCTAGTTTTAACAGAGGTTTAGTAAACTCACAATCTAGGTTTTGTACCAAAACCTAGAAAAGATGAAAACCCTATATTTGAGTAGAGGAGACTTGAAGTGGAGAAGTTGAGCTTTAAGAACCCTAGAGTTTGTCCTTGAGAAGAGTTATTGCAAGAGTGAAGATCCAACCACCAAGAAGAGTTGTATTTATGAGGGTTAGGGTTTTGAGAGGAAAAGTTCGGTTTGGAAGTCTCCAAAATCGCCAAAGAGAAGAGAGGGTTTGAGAGAAAATGAGATTAAAATCTGATAAGAGTTCATTTAAGGCCCTGCACCTCGACGACGATAGTGCCAAGGGCACTATCGCGAGTTATAATCGCAGAACCACACCCACCCGCGATACATCTTCCGCGAGTATGCCCGGCGAAAGTGACATTTGTCACTTTCGCGTGTCACTATCGCGAACATCCCCCAACTCTCGGTACATATATGGCGATAGTCCCCTCCGCGATAGTGCCAAGGGCACAATCGCGAGGCACTCCAAAATAGTCCAAAACTCAACCGAAAATGATAACGAGCACGAGGTTTGAACGATTAAAGATGGTAAATTAATATATGACATTTTAACATAATTCATGATCATAAAATGCACAACAGGACACATATTCACACCTAAGCGAAATTAAAGCGTTAAGGGAGACAAAATACTTACCTTATGAATTTACGGGTGTTACAAGAGACATCGAGAGAAGATAGAGAGTGCGAGAGAGAGAGAGAGAGAGAGAGAGAGAGAGAGAGAGAGAGAAATGCCGGTGACCTCGTCTTCTCCGGCGAGGTCGTCCTCCGGCGAGGTCGTCTGGCTGTGGTATGCGTCTCTCTCTCTAACTCAGATCTATCTCTCTCTTCTCTCATATCTCTCTCCCTTTCTCTCTCTCTTCTCTCATCTCTCTCTCTCTCGATCTGTATGTGTATATATATAAATATGTGTGTGTATGATTATATATATATGTGTGTGTGTGATTAATTTTGGGGAAGAAGTTAAAGGTTGGGGAAGAAAATGGGTTGGGAAAGAAGATGAGTGATGCATTAATGAGTTGTACACATTAATAAAAACTGAAAAAAACCCTTAAAAGACGAAATTACCCTTGACTTAACGAATGATTTAACGGAACTAACGTCAGAGGGACCACTTTCATAGCAAAATCGGAACCTCAGGGATCAAATATGCACTTATTGAAGTTCAGGGACCACTTTCGTATTTTTTGGTAAACCTCAGGGACCAAATTTGAAGTTTACTCTAACCACTTTCATAGCAAAATCGGAACCTCAGGGATGAAATATGCACTTATTGAAGTTCAGGGACCACTTTCGTATTTTTTGGTAAACCTCAGGGACCAAATTTGAAGTTTACTCTAATATTTATAAAACTATTGACTTAAAATTTAGAGTAAACTTCACTTTTAGTCCCTAATCTTTGTCAAATTTAACAGATATCCTTCCTAAACTAATGAAACTCGGATTTGGTCCCTCACGTTTGTTATTTCACTTTGGTTTTGGTCCCTTCTGCTAACATCCGTTAACTTTTTAAGTCCAATTAAATGAGGGATATTTTAGTCATTTTACAAATTTTCTTAGTTTTTTTATTGAAGTGTAAAATATATTATAGAGTAAACTTCACTTTTGGTCTCTAACACTTGTCATTTTCAACGAATATCGTCTCTAAACTATCGAGTGGTCTCTCACGTTTGTCATTTCACTTTGGTTTAGGTTCATCCTCCTAACGACCGTTAATAGCAAGGGACTAAAACCATTATGAAATGACAAATGTGAGGGACCAACTCCGAGTTTTCAAAGTTTAAGAACAATATCCATTAAAATTGACAAATGTTAGGGACCAAAAGTGAAGTTTACTCTAAAATTTACTAAAGCCAAAAGAAAGAGTAAACTATAATTTTGGTCCATGTGGTTTACATGAATCTTCAAAAGTGGCCCCTAAACTTCAATAACTATTGTTATCGTCCATACTGTTTACATTTTGCTTTGAAAATCGTCCATCGTCACTAACTCCATTAAAATTGTCCGTTAAGTAAGGGGTATTTTAGTCTTTTCATCATTTCTTACTTGTTTTTTTTGTTAAAAATAAATAAATTATAATATATATATATGTCCCACATCCCACATCCAATCGACCAATCCCGTTGATTTTATTGGCGACCCTCGCCCTCCCATCGACCACCACCACACAACATCCACAAAACCACCACCACCTTCATCATCTTTTCCCCGTGAAGCAACTATAGTCCTCCAAGAGACAGAACCAATTATTGGTGATGGTTGTTTGGGAGGTGGCTGGTCCACCGGGTGAAAAGGAACGACTGGGGTGAGGAAGGGGGCAACGGTGACCCACTTCCATTTATCGTTGCAAGTTTGATAGTGTGAGATCATAAGGACGACAATCACAAGGACGAAGTCATGCAAAGGTGGGGTGAGATCGAACAAAGATGGTGACCAGAGCATGTGAGGTCGTCGGAGATGGTGATCGGAGCATGTGAGGTCGTCGAAGATGGTGACCGGAGCAGGTAAGGTCACTGAAGATGGCAATCGGAGTAGATAAGGTTGCTAGAGATGATTATTACGTGTCCATGTGAGTGTGAGTATCCTCTCCTTCGTTGGTGCGTTGGTCTTGGTCGCCGAAGATTGCCAGAGATGCCGTATTGGCATCTCGGTGCGATGATCTTTGTATAAACTACATACATATATATTTATATACATAAGATTAGGTTTATTTGAAAAATGTTGAAAATATGAGAAATAAAGAAATGATCCTAGCCCTTTATCTGGTCAACATTTGCAAGTTTGACCGTGAAGCACCGGATAATTCCTTATGTGGTTTGTAGAAGACAGAGGGGTAGTTTCGTAATTACGCGTGACGAGTTCATATATGAACATTTATGATTCACATATGAATTATATGTTCATATATGAACCAGTGTAATTCACATATGAACTCTTTTAACTGATTCATATATAAACTTTTACGTTCATATATGAATCTGTTAATTAGTTCAACTGATTCACATATGAACCTACAGTTAATTAGTTCATATGTGAATCAGTTAATTGGTTCATATATGAATTAGTTAAAAGAGTTCATATGTGAATTACACTGGTTCACATATAAACATATAGTTCATATATGAACTCGTCCAGTGTATTTGTAAAAATTACGAAATTATCCTTTTATTTTTTGAATAACTGCAATTTTTGACCAGTCAAAGCTGTAATTGTTGACCAGTCAAAGACGTAATATTTGACTGGTCAAAGTCGATCATGACCGAATGAAAGGCTAGCATTAATTCTTTATTTCTCATATATTTAGTATTTTCTCAAATGAACCTCTCCCTATATACATATATATTAATATTAATATAAATTAAAGTAAATTACAATTTGAATCCCTATGGTTTAAAAAAATTGTATAACTTGTTCCTATAAAGAAAAAGTCGAAAATACCCTCAATTTAACGGAAAAAATTTAACAGAGTTAAGTCGAGGGACAGTTTTCAAAGCAAAATATAAACATGAAGGGCGATAATTGTACTTATTGAAGTTTTGGGACCACTTTCGGAGCTACGTGTAAACCTCAGGGACCAAATTGTAGTTTACTGCAAAAGAAATTACACAAAAGCTTGATTCTCAACTGTCAATTACCTCCAACTGCTAAAACAAGGGTTTGGTATCGTTATCTCTCCTCCACCTCAATTTCTTCCAGCCATGGCTTCCTCATTCTCTCCTTCTTCATCGCACCTGTATTCGCATACTCACAAGCATCAGCAGCATCTCATTCTCTCTGCTCCTTTTTCTCTCTTCCCCGCTCGCACACTCTTCAATTTGCGATTTTCCCCCAATAAGTTTGCAGCGAATTCAATCAGTTGCAGCAACAAAGAAGCTTCTTCTTCTTCTACTCCAAAAACTGCTCGAAAGCTTGGAGTATCAGTTTACAAGCCGAAATCATACGAAGTTCTCGTTACTGATGCCGCCAATTCACTTGCTTCCGCTCTCGACGACGGCAAAACTCGTGTAGAAATCGATTTCCCGTAATTCTCTTATATTTTTGCAATTGAATACTTTCTAGTGCTGTTTTGTACATGTTTTGTAAATCTAACTCGCTGTTGATTCTGCTTGCACGATTTGGTTGTTGAGTGAATGATAATTTTTTTTTTGATTCCGAAAACAGACATTATTAGTAGGATGTACCTGTTAAGGACAAGTGATTATGGATGAACTGCGAAAATGTAATTGGAAATAATCATTTTACCTGACACTTTTTGTCGAACTATCACTTGAACAATTCCTTCTCAAGATGGAACCTCCGTTTGGGTTTTTTTGCCACATGTTATCACAGTCAAGGTATACCACTCTAGGATTTGATTGCGGTGTAAACGAGCCGAGCTCAAAAAATTAATACCAGGCTCGAGCGACTCGAGCTCGATTAACTTTTTTCAATGTAGGGCTCGAGTTTGAATATTTTTTGAGTTATCAAGCTCAATGCTCGTTTATGGGTTCAAACTCGCGATCGATTAACTTTTTTATCAGCTTGAGCTCGATAATTTTTATGTTTTTATCGTATGATTAATAAGCATGTTTGGCTCGAAAAAAAGGTATGCTCGAATGGCTCGGCTCAACTCGAAAAATTGAATCGAGTTTTCGAATGTGCCGAGTCTGGTGTTATAAAGCTCGACTTCTTAAGTTAAACGAGCTCTATTTTGTGTTCGAGATCGACTCGAGCTCGAGAATTATTAAGCTCGAGTAGCTCGTTAAAAGCTCGACTCGTTTACACCCCTAGATTTGAAAGTTTGGGGAAATCCGTACTCGTATAGCCCCCTCACCTGTCTAGCCCTCCTTGACAGTCTGGGACAAGCTGTGCGGCCTGTGCCCGTCTAGCCTCCAATGGAGGCGGCCTGTTAGAGTCCACATAGGCTAGACTTGGACACTTTCTTCTCGATATATGATGGAACCTTCTTTCTCTCCTCAAGGGTTGTCTTTTATAGAGTAATCTAATGGGTTTCACATATTCTCAAATCACTGGTGGTGTTTTTATGTGTATATCACAAGAACAGGGGTGGGTTTATTTGCAAAAAGAAAAAGAAAGCATAAATGGTTAAGAAATATGTCCACTTAGATTAAGAAAAAAGAACAATGCCTGGAACTATTACCATAGGATTTTTCATAATTTTAATAGCCAATGTCTAGGAGTATATACATTGTTTGATCACTCCCTATTCAATTTTCATAATTTTGACAAGCTGCTGCTCACATTTTGTTATTTTTTCATGTGCTTATCATTTTAAACTGATGGCATCAACAGCCCATTGCCTACCAGCATTTCTTCATATAAGGTATCTTCATAGCCTCCATGCTTTCTTGCTGGTTCGGTAGAATGAGGCTTCGTGAAGCTTTTTCCCTTTTTAGTTAAAGCTTCCCCTTATATGAAATTGTGAAGGGATCTTCAGATGATTTTAATGATGCCAATGTTCAACTTGCCTTAGCCGTTGTTAGGAAGCTTCAGGAGAATAGGGAAACACGAGCTTGCATTGTAAGATTGTAGTTACTTTTTCTATTAGATGAATTTTCTTCATTGGATATATCTACTATAAGTTATATATAAGTTAAAGTTTCATTTGATGTAGGTGTTTCCTGACAAACCAGAAAAGCGTAGAGCCTCGGAGCTATACAAATCAGCTATTGACTTGGTAACAGAGTAATCTATTTAGAAGTAATTTCTGTAAGGATTTTATTTTATATTCCATAGAGGGAGGTTCAGGGGGAAATCACAAAAAAATGAAAAACTGAGGAACACCCTGATAACCGTTCATCTTGACGGTATCCACATGTGCATGTAATTGAAGCTGTTTTTTGGTTTTTATGCACGGGTGCATGTTACAAATTACTTGTATGCACGTGTGCATACCGTCCAGATCAACGTTTTTACCGGGGTGTTCCTCAGTTTTTCATTTTTTTTTTGCAGTTTCCCCTGAACCTGACCCTTATTCCATAATATGTATATGGGTGCACTTGATACTATGTATGTTGTTAAACAATCCAATTTCTTGTTTTTAAAGCATTATCACATACAGGAAGCATTCATGGTTCCATGTGATATCATACATTATAGTAAATATCATAATCATACAGAGCAAGACAAGTTTTTATACTGGCTCAATGCACTCATACGAATAAACATTGACTGTTGTCTTTCAATTCTTTTGGAATGGATATAATGACTGACTTGTGAGTATATGCTACGTTTAACATCTGAAGTTGCATCATAATACAGAAATGTTATTATGTAAGCCTCTTACTGTATATCTTTGGAGAAAAGACAATTGCATGTAATTGAATATTTGTGCTTTTTCTTCCAGCTTGATGGGATCACTATTGCTTCCTTGGATGATATTCCCGCTGGTCCTGTTGCTACTTTCTTCAAATCTATAAGGAACACACTTGATTTTGATTTTGATGATGAAAATGAAGGTGAGTCCTATGGAAATGAACATTTTTAAACTTCTAGACTGTAGCCTTTAAATGCGAGACTGTGAATGTATACTTGTGATCGTTTAAACGACTACATAACAGAAAAAAAAACTTCCATTTTCATGTTGATACCTTTTATGGACACAGGGAGGTGGCAGTCTGACAAACCACCAACACTTTTTATATTCATCGGTTGCAGCACCCGTGAACTTGCTACCATCGAGACATATGTGGTAGGGTGTATTTTCTCTTATATTCATCTATATCTCATCCGATTCTTTGTCCATGATATGCAAATCTAGTTACAAATCTGATGGCATGATCCTTTTCTCTGTTCATTTTTTTTCACTTTTCATATTTTGAGCATCAGACTAGCAATGCATGCCTTTATCTCTTTCACACACTTGTCACAAGCCGTGGATCTTCACGGAAATGACCGATCTACCCTTTGAGGTGGAGGTGAGGTCTGCTTGTATCTTAACCCCCCCCCCCCCCCCCCCCCCCAACACACACACACCAAAAAAAAAAAAAAAAAAAGACCCCACCTTCAGGTGGGATATACTAGGCTCATCTGTTTTGGTTTGGTTTTAGTAGCAATGGTGTGTAGGGGTTGTTTGGCAGTTGCGGAATGGTTTTGTGCAGAATGATTAAGAGGCTCTTATGATATAGTGCAAAATGAAATATGGTTGTTTGGTAATTGTTCAAAATGAAATTAGGGCGCTGAATGGGTGAGGGAGTCCCTAGATACAAAATCATTAAGAGGGTTTTAGAACCATTAAGAGGCAGATTTTTTTGCCAAACAAGATCCACCTCTTAGCAATTCAAAGGTTGCCTCTTAATGGAACTATTAAGAGGTAAACAAACAACCCCTAATTGGTTACACCTTGATCTGGCCAGGTATTACGAGACATCTACAATTTGGTAGTTTTCTTATCTAATTTATGTATTTTGAAACAGTAGGTCTCCCATGGTGACGTGGAACTTTTTGGCACTTCAAAAGTCTGCAGAAGAACTATATGTCTGTCAGAGTTGTTTAGGAGAATGACCTTCTGGCATATATCCTTTTAAATGTATGACCTTATGATAGATTTAAGAACGCTTCTGGCCAGTGGTGAATCCTGGATCGCAGGTGATTGGGGGCACACCTAGGGATATAAAAAAAAATCCAAAGTTAAATAACCCCTGCTAACCGAATGAGGTTCAGATTAAATGGTTTCAGGTTATTCGGAAATCCTTGGTAAAACACCATTAATGGCAGCGGAGAACACATACTTTAACAAAATTAAAACAAGCATTTCTAAAAAAAATGCCAAACTTAAATATTAAAATCATCCAAAAACACTAAAATTGCCGAGAATTACGATACCAAAGGCAGTTAGTGGGTTGTTGGGAGTTAACAATGGCAATGGTTTACCAATAAATCAAACAAAACCAAAAGCATAACAATTAGCTAGATGAACAAAATTTGCATCTTTCTAGAAGACCCAATAATCAGCAAGACAATATCATAAAATAACAGAATAACTTTCTTCATGAAGGAAGCAAGATGAACAGCAGACAAGGGATTGGGGGCATGAGTGAAAAAAATGTCGGGGGCGTTATTGAAAAACAGGGTAAAAAAATCAGCTGTCGTTGGCTTATTTGCTGGAGGCCAGTGACCCCTGCCCCTCAGAGGTAGCCCACCCCTGCTTCTGCCTAATAGAAGAATGCCTCAAAATCTGTCAGAAGGTTATGCATTTAAAAAAATCTGTCATAAGGTTATTCTTTTAAATAACCCGTGTTTATGATGCATTATATCTTTTGATTATGGAAATAAAGAATGGTCAATGCTTCTTTATCTTATTATTCAATTTTCTTTTTGATGTTTGGGAAAATTGTCCATATAATGAAGTCATCTGAACCCTATCTTTGTTCTTGAGTGAGAAGATCATGTATTTTATTTATTATGTGTGTGCGTGTGTGTGTGCATTAGACAAAAAAATCAGTATACCCACACCCACATATCCTTTACGATACTTTAACCCCCAATCTTGATGCTCTGATGGTTGGGTTAATGCAATCGGGTCAGTAGACACTTGGTTGATTATGTACTACTCTCTTCGTCCCAAAATAAATGTCCATAATGAAAAAGACACACAATTTTTAAAATATGTAATTATTACACTTTTTAATTAACTAAATGACAAATTAACTCTTGATAATTGATGGAGTAATGAATGTCTCCATCTCATAATTAAGGGTGGAATCGGAAAGTAGACACTTATTTTTGAAAGTGGACTTCCTTCCTCCATGATCTTTAAGTTCTTGTTCATTTCTTGCATGCCATGTGCAGGAAACATTTGCTGCATCAACACCTGCCCTCCTATTTAATCTAGAGCTTGAGACATTGCGGTAATTTTTCTTGGATCCTTAAATTCAAATAGAATTCATCTTTGTTGTCGTTAACTTTACTTTCTTTGACAAATGAAACTATTGGACTCGGCAGAGCTGACCTTGGACTTCTTGGTTTTCCGCCCAAAGATTTACACTATCGATTTCTTTCTCAATTTGTTCCGGTCTTTTATATTCGTGTAAGAGAGTATTCCAAGGTACCTCTTCTGCTCTCATGCTTGTATAATTAGTTTACATTTTTGTTTCTCTTATGTTTGACATTAGTTTGATAAACGTTTTTCTTTAAAATGCAAGACAGTGGCAGTACCACCATATATCGTGAATTATGATGGAGCACTCTTCCGTCAATACCCTGGTAAGATTTGTGATGGATCATTTAAGTATATAGACGAAGGGTCGTGTGAGAATAGGAGTTAAAGTGAGAAGCGTAAAAAGGGATCTGGACCCTTGATCACTTTTAATCTCACCCCTACCCCATGAATTGCGCTTATCACGGGGATTGATCTGGTGCATCTCGGTGCACCGCATTAGTGTTGATCTTCAATTAGGATTGATTCAAGGGTGGAGATCCCTTCTTACCCTTCTCACCGTAACTTTCATTCTCACTGAACCCAACCCTAAGTATATAACCTTAAATGAGATTTTTATTAAATCCATGACCTCCTGACCATACCGATTTTGTGATTGATAGATAAACTCCTCTGTTGTCTTCTCTCGACATTCTCTTTATGTGGTGTGTGTTGTGTGCGGGTCACAATATTTTGATCACAAAGCTGGAGTTTTATTCAGGGTCTTATAGGGGTGTTATTCAGTTGGTTAAATCAATTTTCGGGTTTTCCAACTTTTTCCATACTACCTGATAACCAAACTGAATTTAAGGTTCAGTTTAATCGGTTTCGATTATTCGGTTTTTGAGATATTTGATTCGGTAACCGGGTAAACCAAATAAGAGTTTATATTTTTTTGGCTGGACACTTGCCTTCAATAATTTTTCCAAAAGCAAGGCTTCCCAATATATACAATTGTATCATACTCTGACAATTGAATTAGCATCAAGCAAAAAAACATTGCACATCATACATCAATAAAAAAAGACATTATCTAGCATCAAGCAAAAAAACATTATCTAGTGAAAAATAAAATATATAAATTAATAGTATAATGCATAGAAGAGTTTAGGTTTATGTGTATAGAAATAAAACGTATAAAGTAATAGTACCTGACCCTACTTTCGAGCTGGATATACTGATATTATCGTGTGTGTTTGGGTGGTTACCTTTCCCATTGTAGGACCTTGGCAGGTGATGCTCAAACAAACGGATAATTCGTACGCTTGTGTTGCCGAAAGTGAAACCCGCTTCACACTTAATGAAGTAAGTATACATTGGAGATATTTGTATAACCTTAAACGAGATTTTAATTGAATTCATGACCTCTAGGCTTATAAAAGAAAAAATATGGCTCCATACTCATCAAAAGGTCACTAATTTAATTAAAATCTCATTTAAGGTTATATACCTAAATATACTGTACGGATTTTCACCCTTTTACAAAAAAAAGCATGAATTCTTAGATATTTGTTTGGTTTTGTGTTTGTGCAGACAAAGGAAGAGCTATTGAGGGTCCTTGGACTCAAGGAGGAACAAGGAAGCCAACTCGAGTTCCTTCGCAGGGGCTACAAGGTTTTCTTCTCTTCCCTTTGATTATTTCCATCCATGAAAATTGCAATATTTTTTTTTTTTTTCTAAAAAGTTTTCGGGTTACATTACTTATTTTCCCGTTATCACGAGGGGTTAACGGACCTTAACTTAACGGCGTTAACTCGAGGGACCAACTTGTTATGAAAATCGAAAGTTAGGGACCATTGGTGTGTATTAAATGCGTTTTAGGGACTCGCTCCAAAATTTGGGCATACTGTAGGGACCAAGAATGTAGTTTACCCTTCTACAAATAAATCAATGGTAATCCACAAGAGGCGAAGGATCGTCTGAGAAGTTGAGTTAAAGTGAGAAGTGGATCTGAACCCTTGATCACTTATAATCTCAAACCTACCCATGAAATCGAGCTTCATAAGGGAATTGATCCGGTGCGTCTCGGTGCATCTCATCCTAATGTGCATCCAACGGTTGATAACCACTTCTCACGCTTCTCATGTTAACTTCTCACCGGAACCCAACCCATCAACAAGATTCTTTCGTTTTGTTTTGTTCATGGGTATTTTAGACATTTTACAAATAGTCAAACATTTTCCATAGAATATTTAAAAATTGCAATTTGCCTGGGATGGAACAAACACATCTTTTGGCCAATCCCCATGCAGTTTTATGTAGTTATTTATAAAGGAAAAACAATTAGGTGCCGTTTGTTTTTTAAGAGGTCTAAAGTCTTATTTTAGTTATAATTAATAAGAGGTGGTGTGTAAAAAGGTCTGGACGATTCAGACTTAAGAGCCATTAAGAGTTTTTTTTTTTTAAAAAACAAACAACCCCTTAGTTTCTGTTAGATATGCTTTTTCTAAGCCTTTCTTGCAAGTCTCGGGGATATTTTCGGAAACAACTTCTCTGTCTCTTGGGACAAAGGTAAGGTGTCAGCCTACATCTTAGAGCATCTCCATTTCTCCATAATGGAGACGCAAAAGTCAAAATCTCCAAAGAAAAATTGCATTCAACTCCCAACAGTTTCCCCACTTTGGGAATTCCAACATTACTTCTTATCAAAACGGACCCAGGTGGTGGCAGGCACCGTGCCACTGTATGGTCCCTCCATCATAAGCTAAAAAAAGTTAGGTTCGTGAAAGGTGCAACCATATTGTTTTATATGGTACAACCGTATGGAAAAATTCCTGGGTCCGTCTCTGCTTTTTATATTATTAAAATATTCAATAATATATAAAAAAAATCCTTCTCTTTTCCTCCATTTTATTTTATTGGTAGGTTGGAGAGCCGAGAGTCGTTGACTCCAACTATCGCCCATGTACAATCCATACTAGATTTGACCAACTGCCCATCCTACCTAATCTACGTTCCATCCCATTTTGTCTCACTAGAGTCTTTTTCCATTTAATTTTCTTGATAGGTTGGAGAGTTTTTTTCTTAGAAGAACAAAAAACTCATTCTCTCTCTCTCTTCCTCCATTTAATATTTGGACGTTCTCCAAATTTGTAGAAAATTCCGCGTCTCTCCTATTTTCTCCATTTTGAAGAAAGTTTTGAGAGGCTATTGGAGCAAAAAAAAAAAAAAAGAATCCCAAAACTCCAAAACTTCAAAAAAAAAATTTCCATTTTTGGAGGTTTGTTTGTAGCTTAATGAGCTTAATGAGACTCGCATCTTATTCAGTCAGCTATATATGACTGTTTGGCCGTGGCTTAATGATATAGAAAGTGGCTTATTCAGTAAGATTTCAAGGGGAGCTTTATGCAGAAAGCCAAGTTTTTTCCAAACAGTCCCTCTCATTAAAAACACGTTTCTTCCATCTATGAAAAAATTCTCTCAAATAAAAACCTTCTAAATCTATACAGACAGATTAATCCACACAGACAACTTTATCCATACAGAACTTAATGGAAAACCAACCAAACAGCCCCTTACCCCCTGTTTGTTTGGTTTGATTTCTTTTGTTAGTCTAGTGCATGCCCAATTTTTTCTTATAATGGTAGTACATACCCTGCTCCGGATTCCTGAATCCGTCACTGATTGTGTGGTAGTGTTCCTTTTACAACTCCGTGATTTGGTTTCATTCTTCTTCAGACTGCAACATGGTGGGAGGAAGACGCCGAATTGGAGTTATCTTCAGCATGGCGTAACTGAGCCGAACCCGATAGAAACAGAACGAAAACGGGAAGAGATCGTTGCAAAAGACGCAGTGGGAGGCCGGGCCCAGATACGATCATTTCACTTTGTGTTTTCATATGTATATGAGTATATCGGTACACCAGTTTCATCTTGTATAATTTTCCACGATTTTTTTCTGCTTTCGTTTTTGTTAATAGGTTTCATATTGGTCGCAGCAAAGAATATATGTAGATGGATTCATCCATTATGTCAACAAGGTAAGTCTTGATGCTTTCGGGTCGGCTTATCTATACTACTTTATAAAAATTCTAAAACGGTTATTTGTACAATCTTTTGTTACAATAACATTTACTACCCTTACAATGTTACATTTACCACCCTTATAATTACTTATTTAATTTACTTTATATCCCTTACTTTTTCATTTTTCATTTTACACCATTACCATATTAACACAAATAATCGTATATGAACAAAAATGCAATACAAAAATACGTTCTTTTTTCTACAAATTATACTATTATAACCGTCTCGTCAATACCTTCAAAACGAGTCCAATATTGAATATTTTTAATTTAACCGTACTATTAAATATCATGAATATCTATGAATTAAATTGTTTTATACCATACGTTTTATTTTTTTTTCACTGTTAGCACATTAAAAATACATAATCATAAAATACATTAAAAATACGTTTCATTCTTATTATAAATTACATCACTATAATCTCTACTATATTATAAAAATTCTTATACAGGCTTTTATAAATCTTTGAAAGCCAAAATTTTCTCCCGCGTGTTCCACTTCCTGATTCAATTAAATGTTACGTTTATCACTCTTACAATTAGTTATTTAATTTATTTTATATCCCTTGTTTTCTTATTTTCCATTTTATACCCTTATCATATTAACATAAATAATCGTATACGAACAAGAATGCAATAAAAATACGTTTCTTCTTTTTACAAATTTTATCATTATAATCGTTTCGTCAATACCTTCAAAACGAACCCAATATTGAATATTTTTTTTATTTAACCGTACTATTAAATATCATGAATATCTACAAATAAGATTGTTTTATATCCTTATACTTTATTTTATTTTCACCTTTAGCATATTAAAAATACGTAAACCAACTAAAATATATTAAAAACACGTTTCATCAATTCATTTTTTTAAAAAAAATTACATTGTAATACACATAACAAATTATTGAAATAGTTCACATAAATCACCAACTAACGAATTCCGTATTGCGAAGTGATATTTGTTATCCTTGATTTGATTATACTATAAGCATGAAATTATTGGAATTTACGCCTATCTTCAACTGCCTCTCTTGCCCTTTATTTAACTTTTTAAATAAATTTGGAAGATAAAAATAAACTTTTACGCCCGCCGCATTGCGCGGGCATATAACTAGTATTACATCAAAATGGCTACAACATAAAGATGGCCTAAATCGGTCCCGGTTCGAGACTCTTCTTTTGTAACCGGTCCCCTCGTAAACGGTCCTGGTCGACCCAGCCCGTTCTCCATGTACAAAGCCCGATCCCTATCAGTCCCAATCGGGCCGGGCCTTGAATTTTCATAACCGGTCCTGGACCGTCGGGTGATAACAGGTCCCAAGCGGTCTCGGGCTAGGCCGGGCCCAATTTGGCACCTCTACTACAACATACGTAATTCACGGTTGAAGCCAATTTGGAAAATTTTGATGGACAAAATGCGTCAAAATGCGAGTAACGTTGGGTTGGTTCCTATTTAGTGTAATGAAGATTGTTTTTTCAAATAATCAATGTAACAAAGTTTCAAAATCTTCTATTTCCATAACATGTCAGTGATCCTCATTATAATTTTTTTTTTCAATAAATATAACTCGACAACTTAGCATCCATGTTATCAAATGTTATAAGATCGCAAGATTGTTGGTCAAAACATGTTCAAAATAAGAAATTTGAAACCTGTTGCATTGATTGAATTAAAAAAAAAACTCTTTGTTACATTAAATATGAACTAAATAGAGAACATTAGTTCCTATTTAGTGTAACGAAAGATTTTTTTTCCTCAAACAATCAACGTAACGAAGTTCTAAAATCTTTTATTTCATATGCATTTTGACTTGTACCATGTTAATCTTGTAACATTTGATAACGTGGATATCAAGTTATCAATCAATATATTTTTGACTGATATCCTACTGATCCATCATTGTATTTTTTTTTTTCAAACAAGATAACTTGACTTCCACGTCATTGAATGTTACATGATCAACAACTTGTCAGTTAAAACAGGTACAAAATAAGAAAATTTGAAACTTTGTTATATTGAATTAGAAGGGGGAAAAATCTTCGTTACACTAAATAGGAACTAAAACAAACTTTGTTTGCATTTTGATGCATTTTGTCCATTTTTAATCTACAAGTAGAAAGAACAACGCTATTTATCTTCTGCACCAAAATCCGGCTCGGAAGGCTTCTGAAGATTGATAAACCCCGTAGACGTACCACGCTTCCTTTGAATCCGTTTCATAGTGTTAGCCGCAAACTTCGATGCGTACATCGTTGCACCAAACGACGAGGATGATGCACGTCCTCTTATCAACGCACTTTCTTCGTTAACATTCATATCGTCGTCGTCATCCTCGTCTTCATCGTAATCTTGAGATTCATCATCTTCTTCTTCCTCCTCCAACCGATTAAATTCTAGAAGCTTCCTTCTAGAATACCTTCTCCACGCCGCTTGGATAAAGCTCGCGGCCCATGTCCTCCATTGCTGCGAATAAAATCGGAACGTGTGTTGAACTTGTCGACTGTGAATCCGCCTGAACTGACTTGTAATGAACTTCACTTCATCTGCTATTAGCGCAAAAGCTTCTACTTCCGTTAATGCCATCACGGTTCGAGTAGATGGCGGTAGGTTACCTGCCGATTTCGGATCTAGGGCCCAAGTTAGCAATTCTTCCCCGCAGAAATCGCCTTCTTTCAAGAAACCCCGGTTGAAAAAACCGCTTCTCCCGCCATCCGTGGTGACGCTTTCTAAACGGCCCCGGATTATGAACAACATTTCATCAACCGGGTCGCCTTCCCTTAGAACATATGTCTTTTCTGTGTAGAGACTCGGTTTAAGGCGCTCGCATATGGCATCGAGTAAGCGTTCATCCATATTCGCGAACAAAGGAACCTGCAAAGATTTAACAGGAACAAGTTTTATAGCTATTAGATGCAATGTTGAACTGTAGGGTAAGAGCATCTCCAGAAAAACGAGATCTTGGAGTATTTATGCATTTTTTCCCTCCAACAGCTACTTCAAAACTTGGTTCAAAAGATAGAAAATAGGAGAGAGAATGATTATTTTAATTATTTTAAGAAAAAAACTCTCCAGTTAAGTTATGAAACTAAAGTTTATTTTCGGGGAAGCCGCCCAAGCGAGCAAATCTGTTCTACGATCGGCTATTGTGCCGCATATAGGTGGTAGTGTAGGGTGGGGGGTACCGCTCACAAAACAGAAAGTATCATAGTACGCCGTCCTTTCCTGAAATGGAACTTTCATGCCCAAAAAAATTAGATGAAGAATTTTTTTTAAATACTATTAAATGTTTCAATAATATAATCAATGTTGAAACTTTCCAAATGAATAGGGACGGGACGTGATATTATTTTGTTCCACCAATAGGTAGAATAAAAATAGGGGTGGGTTAAATGCACCTTTACCTACTAATTTTCTTCTCACGCATATTAATATCAAGACCTATTTTTTACATTCTAAATGTATGATTCGTCCTTATTCTGACATAAAATGGGTTAAATATAGCATTACTCTAAAAATAAAGGGGGATAGAGACAAAATCGATAAATTACTAAACTGTCTACGTCAAATTAAAACCTATAAGCATGGCATAATTCTATGGGTGTTGCTATATGCACCTTAACTAATGTCAAAATCAGGTCAAATCATGTCTTGGAAATATAAAAAGTAAGTTTTTATGTTGACGGTGTGAGGAGAAAATTAGTAGGTAGGAGTACATTTAGCCCACCCCTTCTTTTCATCCTCCAACCTCACTCAACCCATGTCAGTTCAGTCTCGTCCAAGTCTGTCTGTGAAGCACTGTGTAAGATCCCACATTGGTTGGGGAGGGGAACGAAAGTTGCCTTATAAGTGATTGGATACCTCCTCTACTAGACGCGTTTTAAAACGTTGAGTCCAGGTGTGTGGACAAAGCGGATAATATCTGGTACGGTTGGTCTGGGATGTTATAGATGGTATCAGAGCCGGCAGCCGGACTAGTGTGCCTGGGGCTCCCAAGGGGGGTCGATTGTAAGATCCCACATTGACAAAGCGGACAATATTTGGTACGGTTGGTCTGGGATGTTACACACTGTCTACGTACCAGATGCATCTTAAAAAATCTTAAAATTTGTAAGGAATGGGATAGAGTACATACCCTTTTGACCAAATTCAGACAAAGGTGTCTCTTGATATCCCTCCTGAGATCTTTTGGTAGACTCTGGACCAAACTCTCTTCATCTACTCCTCTTGTTTCCACCCATTTGTACTGATCGTAGCTCCGAACTCTTTCCTTGAGCTCCTGGGGAAGTAACCGATGATGCATCCATTGTTCGGAGTCTCGCCTTTTGATCCTCATCTCCTCTAGGCGAACCGAAAGGGATTGAAGATAAGTCTGTTTAAAAAACCGAAACGCGTGTACCTTTCAAGTTTTCTTTATCGTAGTACAATCGATATCGATCCAAGTAACAGTTTCATAGACTCAACAATACATATACACTACAACAACAACTAACAGACCACTTTATTGGACATTAGGGGCTGTTTGGTAGTTGATGAACGGTTTGGTGCAGAATATTAAGTTGTCAGAATGATTAAGAGGCTCTTACCATATAGTGCAAAATGCAATATGGTTGTTTGGTAATTGTTCGGAATGAAATTAGGGCGCTGAATGGTTAACGGAGGCCCAAGATACAAAATCATTCAGAGGGTTTTAGAACCATTAAGAGGCAGACTTTTTTTGCCAAACAAGATTCACCTTAGCGATTCAGAGGTTACCTCTTAATAGAACTATTAAGAGGTAAACAAACAGTTTACAAGACCAACAACTGTGTGTCACTGTGTCTTATACAATGACATTATAATAAGTTAGTTGGACAAAATTAGGCGATTTAACAATTTCTATCAACAAAGTTGGACAACCTAATAGGACCAAAAAGTAACCAAACTAAACCAAAAGAACCCAGTATATCCCACCTCGAGGTGGGGCCTGCGGGTGAGATTCAGGCAGTCATGTCAACTATTGTGGAGGTTAGAGTGGTTAATAAGACTCAAAAAGTATATTGTCCTGTTAGCCTTTTCACAAGACATATTTGAAAAGTGTCTAGCTATTTTATAAAACTTCTTATTCGTGACACTTTTCAAAAGTGTCATATAAAAAGACTAATTATGGCAATTTACCTTTTTTGAAGGGTATCCCAAGCTTTGTCCATACTAATCCCGGCAACTTGTGACCGTAAGACATCAGTCTTGATAACTTTGTGGCTATAATTGTTGTAGACGCCTGTAATCGAACCCGAGGCAAATGAGATATTCCACCATCCCTCCTAGGCCTAACCACTACGCCACAAGCTTTATGGTTACAATTTACTTATTGTGTCCTATTAGGCTATTCAACTTCTTCCTAACAACTTATTGTAACGTCACTATATACAAATGACCCTACAAACTTAAAGTCTCATTAAGTACTTTAATAAGACCATCAAACATCCTAATAGACACAATTTGATGTGGTGATACTAGATGCAAATTTTGACTCATACGTGATAACGAATAAAGAGCTTCACTCATTATCTTACCTGCATGTTGCCGATGAGAAGGGCAAAGAGTATGAGCCCAGATATCGCGATTATGATCGAAAAAATAATTTCTTTAGCATAGGTGCTGGTTTCGAGTCCCTGGCCGAGTGTACTGTCAAATGTCATTGCACAAAATCAAATTAAATGAGCGAGGCTTAGAGAACTTAAACGCTAGCCACATTAAGAATTCATGATATATGAATTTCACTTATTTAAAGATGCAGCATAGCATCAAAGGTTATATTTGGGCACAATCATCTCACTCTTTTGCCAACTAAACTACACGCCCGAGGGTGCATCAAAGGTTTATATGGAAACTCTAAGCTGAAAATGCATCCCATCAAAAGTTTTAAGGCCAATCGTAATGCCTTCGAATTCCCCCGGTTTGTGAGGTTTGGTGACTCCTGATCTTGTAGTCATGATTAACACTAGGAGTTCGTTTCCGTCTCACCTCTTTCCTGTCTCGCCTCTAGTTCCTCATCAGAACCCTCACATAAACCAAACCAAATGAACCCGATAAATCTCACATGAAGGTAGGGTCCGGGGAGGATAAGATCCTCTGCCCTAAGGGGTAGTGAGGCAGCCCCCGACTTAAAAACAAAAAACAGGGAACAAGTGTGGTAAGTAGCATCGAAGTGTGTGCAAACAAGTAACATGTACAGTGCGAAGAAACAAACTACTAAAGCTGGAGGAACATTAAAGTCCTGCGAACAGTAAAAGCAAGTAAAACTAAGGCTGACATACAGTAAAAACATGAAATATGTTTGGTTTATGCAGGAGAATGAAAATGAAAATGACATATTTCCATTCCAATGAGAATTTGGGCTTATAGGGGAATGGGGCCATTATATTATATAAAACCAAACAGATTCTTTTATATTCAATCCGATTAATGACTATTTACTACCTTTAACCAAACACCCTAAAGGTTGACAAACAGTAAAGGATCTCACAAGTAGATGCATAAATAAGATAAGGAAGGTTAGAAAAACTACCACCACCTTAAAGTGCCACTAGCCACCCCTCCCCCTAAATCAGAACTCTCACATAAAAGGGAAAATTCACTGACCTCAAGTTTCTCAAGCCCCACCACAAGCAATAGCAGTATTTAGACGGAAAATGTTCGGATGAATCAACTTTAGATTGCACAGCTTGTAAGTAGATCCCGTAATCAAATTCACCATATGCCTCATTTTCAAGGCAGTGTTCATCAAGAGTGTCCTGGCTGACTTTCATCCAAGCTTTGTAGCCTTCCGTCTCCGCATGCCCGCAGTAGAGATATTCTATTTCACATCTATCATCTTTTTTACAAGTTAGCTCCCAGCATGTACTTTTACGTTCCACGGCTAACAGATACCAGAAAGCCCCAAAAATCTGTTAATATAACTTATATCAGATGTTTTAACATCAAAATAATATTTGGCATGCCTAAATTCTCTATCCATTTGGTACCCTTTTAATTGTACTAATAAAATATAGTTCTTTAGTATGTAATTTATGATAAAACTTGACATTGGTGCTGAATACTAGTAAACAAACCAAACCAAACAAAGCCAATATATCCCACATGGACACAGGGTCTTTGGAGGGTAAAATGTATGCATACCTTGCCTCTTACCCTCAAGGATGGAGAGGTTGTTTTCGTGAAGAACCCCCAGAAACAATCTATATTAAATTCCAAAAGTAATAGGTTTGAGCTCAAAAGAAACTTACATGACCAGCAAGAACAAACCAAACCAAATAATATGCTGCACCGGCCCAAGCCGTCTCAGTAATTACACCCACAGTCTTTTTGAGCTCTGAAAACAGTGGTAGGATACGCAATGACCTAGGAATGTATTGCACAATTACAATCCATAGTAAAGCCTTTTTTGTGCCCAACACACCTGTACCCTTTGACCTGTGAAGGAACCTCCAGACCACAATCTGCGCAGGACCATTAAATAACATCAGAAGGAAAACACAACAACAATCTTGGAACCCCTTTAGATCATCTCCAAAAGAGTCTTCTGGGAGATAAAGGAGGTTCCAAACATATATTGAGAAGAAATGGTCCAAGTCTAACGCACGTGGGACTCTAACATGCCCCTCCAACGGAGGATAGACGGGCACATATTGTCCCAACGTGCCGAGAGGAGGGTTATATGGGTGAGGGGCTAGACAAGTACAGATTACCCTAGAGTGTCGAGTCTGTAAAGTCGTAGACCTTGGTTCTGATACCAAGTGAGAATAAATGGAACCCATTAAATCACTCTCCAAAAGATCCCTTGAGGAGAGAATGGAGGTTCCAACATATATTGAGGAGAAATGGTTCAAGTCTAGAGGATGTGTACTCTTAGCGCTTCCCTCCTCCCATAAGATAGCCCAAAAAAAGACAATGCTTTTGGGATAGCTAACATCAAGAAAGCAGAGAAGAAAGAGTGCAAACAATGTACTTCAACCTGTGGTAAAGGTAGCACAGAAAGAAGGTCAACAATAAAATAACGTTGCATATATCGCCTTGCTATTTGTGCAGGATCTATTACAAGTTCGCCACGTCCAAAAACTCGAGATGATGGAGCAATATATGCTGTGCGAAACTGGAGACCAATGCGGACAAGGTATAAAATATCAACTATGGTCCTCACAGTTGTGATGGAGTGTGCTAAACTTTTGTGTATTTTTAAGCATCTGTCCTTGTTATGATAAACAGGTATGTAGAAGAACAAAGGATCCACATATACGGCAAGAATGCAAGATAAGACCAAAAACTTGTTCCATAACAGTAGATTCTTGTCTTGAGGATCGATTATTTTTTTCTCAGACACTTTGAGATCTTCCGAGAACACTGCCCGGGTGACTCCAGTTCTTAAAGTCTGCCCAAGATTTATAAGTCCTTCAGACCCTCTTCTCATTCCTAACTTTATCGACTTAGACGCAGTAGGCCGTGGAGGACCAGGAGGGGGCACCCCCTCTATATTGAACCCACACCTTTTCATTGCACCGATATTAGATGGATATGACAAATTCCAATCCAGATCATCCAACCTAAAATAGAAATGAATCCCAAATGTAGAATAATTAGGTGCCAGTTTCACCAAGTTAGTGAAGAATATTGAAACAAACTGCAAAATACTTGGGCCATGTTTGGCAACCATAAACTACCTTTTTTAGATGCTCATCATAGTTCTTTTTCCACTTTTTTTTAATTATGCCCCTTATATCATTTTCAATTAATTTTTCAACATGTCAATTAGGTCATTTTATATTGTCATCTAGCTAGCTTTTACCAAATATGGCTAGCTTTATCAACTAGCAGCCAGCTTATCAGCCAATGCTTAGCTTTTTAGCTAGTTTTGCTAAAGAAAACATTAACAGATAGTGCTTCATTAACTTGTACCTTACAAACCTCTCTTTTTGGCCGCCTATATATGTTGTCTTGTAACAACAATCATACATTTTGTGAAGTGAACGCGGGAGAAAGAAGGTCCGATCATGATAACGTCCACACTAAGAAGACGTTCAAGATCTTTCAACTGTCAACGGTACCACCACGATCTCTCTGTAATGTTTGCTACTTGCAATTGAAATGTGTCTGATACCATCAACACTAAAAAGTACCGGAAAAACACCAGATTAAACGTGAAGCAATACTTTACTCTGTTCACCAACCAATCACCAATCCAGACACATACAAGAATCATATAGCTCTATATTTTGACAAATCAAACGACATTTTTTGCCATGAATTCATATCTTTCACCAGTTAAATCAAAGTATTAGAACTTTTGTTCAATTCAGCTAAATAACATTAACATAATTACATAAATCATGGAGCTGAGGAGATCATCATAGGAAATAAGGTTTTTAATGCATGTGTCAGATGATATATTGTTGCATAATGCGAAATCTCAAGTAACAGCCAGAAAATCGATCCAAATCATACGACTGAAATTACAAAAGGAGATCTAGCAATTGTTATCATCCTACGCATGGAGCTATTATCAAATATAAATTCTGAAAAACGACGGTAGCAATTTGTTCATCCGGATCACGCACAACAAAGATCTCCAGATTCATTTCACAGCACAACGAAGGTAAATCGAACACGCATAAGCATAATCTGACACACACACAAACACACACACCGAAATATCATTTTTAGATCAAATTAAAAGGAATGAACTTACCTTAAAATTCTTCGATTAAATTCCTTCATTCTATCATATGATTTCTGTTCTGAAAAGATCGAAGACGATGGAAGAAAACGGAAAACTAGGGTTTCGCACGCGCGAGAAGACAGATGTGAGCCAAATTGGGTCGAAATTTGGGGCTAAAATCTAGAGGTGTTGTAGGGACATTGATCGTTCAAAACGGTTAGCCGTTGGTCTAAAAAAATTGTGGCGGGAAAGACCCTGAATTTTACATCACTTTGCAGATAATCACCACAACTTTGTAAATATTGCATTTAAGCCCCCAAAATAATTTTGTGGTTAATTATAGTTTGATACAAATGTTCCTTTAAAAGCCCCATAACCACATCCTGAGAGATGAAATTAGGGATGTGCAAAAAGTCATCTGATACAATTAAAATCGTCTGACCATTATTGAATAGCCAATTACATTTGGGTCTGATCGGATCCAAAATTTCAACATTCGAATTGGATCGGTTGGTTCTTCAAAGGCAGTCCAAAATCCAATAAAACTGAACTGATTCAATACAATTACTATCTAATGACTCATCTAGTTATCATCCAACTACCATTCAATTAATAAATATCTATAATTAATACTATTTTGTGATATTTTTTAATAGATATTTGTAAGCAATGTTTTTCAAGAAATTATAAAAATATATGAATAATTGGTTGAAAATTAGATCAAAAAATTGGATAGATCCGATCCAATCTAATGGATGGCATGTAGTAATATCCAATGGATGAAAACCGCCGATTTGATTGGTTGTCCAATGTTAATTGGATTGGTTCCAATGACAAAAACCAACATCCAATGGACAATTGGATCGGATCCACCTAAATCTATTGGATTTTTCAATCGATGAACACCCCAAGATGAAACTTCTGTTTTTCATTTTTTTTCCCTTGCATACTTCTAGTAGTTCGTCATACAATGCAAAATTATAGGTTTTGAACTCAGTTATGTTAACAAATCGAACCCGACCAAGACAAGTTAGAATTGTTCGATCCATCCATTCTAACTTTTAGACTCAACACGGTTAAGGACAAGATTTGTTCTTAGATCGTCCGAATGACTGGTTTATTTAAAAATTAAAGTTTTTTAAAGACAATGTTAATATGAAATATAATACTCCCTCTGTTCCAAAATAAGTATCCACAATAGATATAAACACTCAGTTTTAAACATTCATAATTTACACTTTTTAGTTAACCAAATGACAGTTTTATCCTTAATTAATTTATCTCCTTCACAACTTTAAATATTAGTGCATTAATTAGGGTAAATTTGAGAATATAATTAACCATTTTTAAAGTTTTGCACTTATTTCGGGACAGATACAAATAAAAATGTGGACATATATTTTGGGGAAATTGACTCAAATAGTCAAAGTAGACAAAAAAATTGGTTTTCCAACCACTTCTCTCTTGGTTTTCCACTTATGTCATTAGGTCCGCAATATCCGGGTCCGTAATTGTGGACCCGGGTAGAAAATGTAATTTATTTTGCAATTTTCCTTTAAAAAACATATGGGGCCGCAATTGCAGATGTGGTGTCCGCAATTTTTCTTTTTGTTCTTTAAGAGATTCGTTTTTTTCTTTGTCGTTTAGTCAGGTCTACAAGTTGCAGACCTGAATATTACGAAAGTAATAATATTTGTGTAAAAACAGGAAAGAAATGACTAAGAGATAATTTCCTTTATATTTTGGCACCGTGATAATAATTAAAAGAAAAGAAGAAAAAAGAATGGTGAATTGTTGACTCACAAAACATACCATGCGCCTGCAGCAATAAAAGAATCCAATGAGACATAGACAAGTCGTATATTCATATGTGATGTGCCCTACCACACTCGAATATTTTGATACATACAATGTACTAACGTAGTCCGTATAAAGGACCCATGCTTCCATTTTTAGGTGCATTTTTTGGGCTTTAAAACCAGGTTAAAAAAACATTTTAACGTGATAATCACGAGAAGAACTTTTACTTTAAGATATTGTTTCACATAATTATTTTTTTTATTTAAGACTAATATTTAATGTATTGATGAACATATATTTGTTTTACAATGATTTTTTATATTTGTAAATTGTTGGTGATTTTAGTGAAATCATCGGTTCATTTTGTGTAATTAGATTCACAAGATAATAATGGAGTTGGTATCTAAACTATAACATGAGCTAGGAGGTGTGAAGTGCACACTTGTGTAAGCTAACTAGAACCCGGGATCGTTGGATGGTTATGTTTGACGAGTTACTAAGTGGGAAAAGGCTGAGCACGACCCGTGCGGTTTTCCTGTTATAAACGGCACGACCCGTGTGTTTTTGTTCATAAAATGAGCACGGGCCATGCGTTTGTCGACAGAAGGTTTTGCACGACCCGTGCGGTTTTCCTCTTGAAACTGGCACGGGCCGTGCGTGGTCGTCAGAAGGTTTTGCACGACCCATGCGTTTTTCCTCTTGAAATTGGCACGGGCCGTGCGTTTTCATCGGTTTTGTAAATACTAGAAATTATTGTAACCACCAACATTAATGTCCAACAATCAATGAGAAATTATTATCATTATTAATATGGGGTCGGTTATGATTCTCAAGGTGTTTAAATATGATCGATTTCTGCCTAAATCGAGACTGAGAATTGAGATTATCCTCAAACAAATTTCGTGATACCCGGGCAGAATATAGTCGAAATATCACTTAAGAAAAGCGAGCTCTTACGCAATCTCACATTCTTTATCCGAGTTCCAATCACTCTTTTTCTCCCTCGATATTCTGCACCCTCCCCAACATAAATGTCCTTGAAGAACTTGTTATTACAATGTATTATTTGAAAAGAAAGAATGTTACAATACTTTTGTCGAAAATTTTGAATATATGACATTGATGTATATAAAATATTAGCATGTTTATTTTATAATAAAGTATGATTTTGTTATATTATAGTTTAAAGGTGATACAAGTTATAATGAAGCTTTCATACAAAATTAAAGAAGCTTTATAATAAAGTATAAGGAGCAATGCTTTTGCCTTTAATGGAATTCCTTTTACGGTTTTACCTATCAATCTAATATGCCAAACTTTGGATTCACATGTGAATAGAATAGAATGATTAGACACAAAAGCCAAATCAAAAGGAGTAACTTTTAAAAGATAAGTAAGAGACACTTACTTGATGGGTTTGAATATTCTTTTTTAGATGCATAATGAATTATTAAAAGTGTCTTATAAAAATAAAATTAAATAAAATAATTGAATTTCTTTGTTTAAAAAATGAAATGTATGTTCTAATTCTATAACACATATATAATTTCATGAGAAACTTTAATTAATAATAAAATACCTAATTTTTTTAAGGGTGTATATTTTTGAAAAATTGTTTCTTTTGAAACACATTATTGATATGGCATTATATAAATTTCAACTGTGTTTTTAAAGTATATTGCTCAAAATACTATGTTTAAATTATATGTCTAAATATAAATTTTTCTAAACTATGAAACTAAACATGTGTTTTGAAAGTATGGCGAAGGATTGTGTCATAAATTGAGTTAATGGTGAGAAGCGTGAGAAGTGGATATGAACCGTTGATCTCTTTTAATCTCACCCCCCCCCCCCAACACCAATGAATAGCAGTTTAGAAAGAAATTGATCTGGTGCATCTCATCCTAATGTGTGTCTATTTCTCATCCAACGGTCGATAACCATTTTTCACGCTTCTCATCGTTAACTCAACTTCTCACCGGAACTCAACCCTTAAAATTATATTATCCATAATATAAATTGAATTAAATTGTTTTTTTATGCAATTTGTTGGAGCATCTCCAACAGCATTGCTATCTTGTTTGCTATAATAGAGAATCAAAAAGGAAAATCTCTAAAAAGTATTACATTCAACTCCAACAGATTTGCTATTTTAGAAATTTTAAAAAAACTTATATTATTATAATATTCTCTAATTTATCATCCCAATACACTTTAAAAAAAACTTAATATAAAATGATAAAAATTGAATCTTATTGGTGAGATTGAATAAAATAATCATTTCTCTATTCAACCATCAAGTTTTAGACAATTCTCTAAACTTAGAAAAATTTCAAGTTTTCTCTATTTTAGCAAATAAGATAGCAAAGTTGTTGGAGAGGTTTAGAAAACAAAAACTCAATTTTTTATATTTTAGCAAAGCTGTTGGAGATGCTCTTATTTTGACAACTGAAAAGGGTGGTTAACAAAATCAATTTCACTAATATTTTATAATGGTTATTCATTAATAAATGAGAAAATTGCAATAACATGTACACACTTTTTTAAATTGTCAGTTAATGTAATAAGCTATCTATATATTTCTATTTATACTATAAAGTTAACTCCCCTCCGTCCCAAAATAAGTATTTATATTACTATTTTTATTTATCCTAAAATAAGTGTTCATTTTCAAAAGTAAATTTTTACTTTCCCATTCTACCCTTAATTATGTGATGAAAAAAGTTTCTCTCTCTTTAATTAAGGGTAAAATTGTACTTTGGTTAATTAAAGAGTATAATAATTACACACTCTTAAAACTGTGTATTTTTCATTGTGGACATTTATTTTGGGACGGAGGGAGTATTATATTAATTGATGATTTTGATTGACAATTACACATAATAGAAACATAAACAAAATGTATTACATTTTACCTTTAATGAGGTATTGTTTAGTTGGTTTTCCCTTAAATCTTGTATGGATAAAATTAGCAGTGTGTATTAATCTGTTATCATAGATTGAGAATGTCTTTGTTTGAGAGAGTTTTTCATAGATGAAAGGAGCGTGTTTTTTAATTGGGAGAGACATGTTTGGAAAAAAAAAATTGATTTTCTATATAAAGTTCCCTCTATAAACTTATTGAATAAGTCACTATCTATATGTTAAGTCACTACCAAACGATAATGTATATTTGACAAAATAAATTATAAGTCTTATTAAACTCATTAAACTATGACAAACAGAACCAAATAAATAAAATTGAATCATAATCTTATTAAAATAACATTATACTATAGATGATAAGAAAACAGATATAATTCCACCCTACAAGCATTTTTGTCCATTTCTCTACTCAAAAAGCACCCATTAGGATTGGTCTCTATGATTGTCAGTCAATCCTTTTTCTTTTAAATTATTGTTTTTGAGTTTAATTACTAAAATAAATTTAATTGTTCTCTAATTTTTAATAACAAGTACATTTGGACCATGGTTCTAAATAACTGTATGATATCCAGGTTTGGCTTTGCTATTACCCTTTTAGCCCCACTATAAGGCTTGGCTTTCGTTGTAAGAGCATCTTCAACAGTTTCTTTAAAATTGAGAATCAAAAATCAAAATCTCTAAAAAAAATTACATTCATCTTCAACAGATTCCCCATTTTAAAGATAAATCATTGATTATATTATTAAAATATTATGTATATTTAATAAAATATTATTTCTCTTACCTTAACATTTTATTTCAAAGTTTCTCATTGGTGGGATACAATAAAAAATAATTTATCTTTCTTGGTAATCATTTTTTGGGATATCTCCAAATTTGAAGAAAATTACACACACACTCTCTCTCTCTTGTTTTCTCCATTTTGGAGAAACTGATGGAGCGAAAAAAATGCTCAAAATCTCAATTTTCTCCATTTTGAATAAGTTGTTGGAGATGCTCTAACATGTTATGACGTATTATGTCACATTAAGACACGTTATTTTGTAAGACATCTCTCATTATTGTACACGGATTGTCAAACAATAATTATTTGAAGATTGAAGAAATTAGTGAGTAGAGACTCGAAATACTTAATCTTAATTTTGCATTATTGATATCAGTTTCTTATAAGCATAATATATTTGATATAAATGGTTCTTCTTTCCCTTTTAATTTTATTAGTTTATAAGAATTTAAATTGTTTAACAAGATTATTCAAAACACTAACACACAAATATCTATATACACTGTGTGGGTTAGCTGAACTCGCAATAAGACTTGGGTATTTGAGGATCCTCCTCAGAGTACACCAGTTCGAGTTCTGCAATGCAAGACTACTGGGGATTTTCCTGACTGTTCTCCAAGACCCCTAGAATTGGTCGAGGTGTACTCAAGCTGACTCAGACACCCATAGTTAACAAATGTATATCAAGTTTATACAGTTGGGTTATAGTGAGAATGAAAGTTACAGTGAGAAGGATAAGGAAGGGATCTCAACTCTTGGATGCACGTTAAGATGAGATGCATCGGGTTAATTCCCGCATCAAGCGCGATTCAAGGGGGTGGAGGTGAAATTAAAAAAGAGATCAATGGTACAAATCTCTTATTACCTTCTCACCTTAAGTCATCTTTTCACACGATCCTTCATCTACATGTATATATGTATACATATGTCACCTTAGAGAATGTCTTGAAAACCGTTATTGTAACTCGTAAGGCTTGAGACGTAGCCTAATCGCCACACCTCACGTCATTTAAAACCTTGGTTACAACTGATAAGCCCGATTGCTTCATTTTTGGTCCATAAGGCATTTATGTCATTTTAGCTTTTGGGTATTAAATAGCAAGGAACATTGTGTTCACTATTTTTCTTTAAAAATCATTTAAATGGGTATTTAATTAAAAACATATAAATTAATCCTTTTTTTTATAGAGTAAACTATGATTTTCGTCCTTGTGGTTTATTGTTTATAACCATTTCCGTTCCTAACTTTAAAAATTGTTTTTTTGGTCATTGTGGTTTGCAATTCCTTTCCGTTTTCGTCCCTAAAACTAATATTCTCAGGGGATAAAAGCGAAAAAAAGTTGCAAACCACAAGAACCAAAAAAATATTTAAAGATTAGGGACGAAAATAGTTATAAACAACAAACCACGGGGACAAAAATAATAGTTTACTCTTTTTTATAAGTGCATGAATTGTTGTAGATGTACATCAAAAAGATTAAAATATAGAAAAACTGTTATAATATCACTCTTAAAGAACATAATAATGAGACATGATTCATAAATGTAAAAGGGGGTTACCACCACTTTATAACGGATCCCATGATCCTCTTTTGACATTCTTTGAAAAAGACAAAATTGCCCCCAGAGTACATTGATGACACAATTAAGTTCAAAGAATATTATATGCCCCTAATAGTAAATGTTCAAATAATTATGGTATCATTTTAGTTTTAAATAATGTAATTTAATGTCTCTCCTTTTACATTAATAATTATTTGTTATAAATGCAAAAATTAATTGAAAAAAAAACCTATATAATTTTTTAAAATAATATAATTATATATAAGATAATTAATGATGTGTTACATTGTATGATTGACAAAAATAATAGCCAAGAGTAGAACTGTATACAAGTTTTTAGTTGTACGTGCTACATTCAATCGATTTGTCGTAATAGGAAAAAAAATCAGGGATTTTAAATGTGCATCCACTTGAAATTGATGTATGCTCCTTTAAATTAACAAAAAGTAACAGCAACTTATTGATATTGTAAGTAAATGTGATTTTGTAGGTCACAAGTTGAAATTCCTTTGACTTTTGTTTATAATTTTTTTTTTTTTGAAAGGGTATCCTGGACCTATGACTCAGACTAATCCCTGGCAATTAGGGTCTTTGGCCCAGCTGCTAAAGCGTGCAGCCCTGAGATTATCCTCAGTGGCCACAAGTGCTGCTAGTGGGGCTCGAACCCGGACTTTTGTTTATAATTTTGTTGGTAACAATAGTACAAAAGATGAAAAAAAACCAATTTGATGATGCAAAAAAAAAAAAAAACATTATATATCATTTTTAAATAAAGCATTGGTTTTTATAATCGATGTTTATTTTATTTTATAGTGTATCAATTATTTCGTATCTCTACTAGTAAATTTCTATTGGTACGTGTAACACCCCAAACCCAAGGCAACAAGCTAGCCTAATAATTTCGGATTCAACTTGAAACCATGATGAAAAATCTAATTTGTTTGTCAAAATGGGAGGGTTGTTACAAACTCCCCCAATTTAAACTCTTGACGTCATTGTCAGGCCTGCCCATAATCTTCCTCTTTGTAATCAACGATGTAGGATTTCTTAAAGATGTTACAAATACCCCCTCGAGAACTCATCATACCCGATAAGATTTGATCCCCATCCCGATGGTACAAGGATCAACCCTGATACTATTTATAACGCTCCAAGCCTAAGGCTATGTTTGGCAAAAAAAAAAGCTAGCTGATAAACTATTTTTTTCTCTGGTACATGTTTGGATGACCATAAGCTAGCTTATTGAAAAACTATTCATAATAGCATTTTGAAAAGCTAAGCTTATCAGCACCAGCTAGCTTATAAGTTAGTTTGCCAAACAATGTCTAAAGCAACACACTAGCTCAATAACTTCAAATTTAACTTGAAATCATAGCAAAAGTTATTAATATTTTAGTAGACCATAACTTTGAGCTTATAAAAAACTCATAAATCTAGTTACTTTTTCATCCATGTGAAATGGGTTATTATAGTTAGGGGTGAGCATCGACACCGAAAATACCGAACCGTACCGGTACCGATTATATTTTTCGGTTCGGTACTCGGTATTTGTAATGTCG
The DNA here is from genome assembly GCA_954870635.1 of Arctium minus. Taxonomy (NCBI): domain Eukaryota; kingdom Viridiplantae; phylum Streptophyta; class Magnoliopsida; order Asterales; family Asteraceae; genus Arctium; species Arctium minus. The sequence continues at coordinate 4,166,343 of OX941091.1, forward strand.
TTGATTCGGGATTCGGGATTCGGTACTCGGTACTAATACCGAACCGTCCCGGTAAGACCAAAGGTCATTTTAATTACTTTCGGTACCATGCTCACCCCTATGTAAAATCATCAAGCTATGCATGCTACTATAAAAAGTTAGCTAATTTAGGCTCAAACAACACAAAGAGTCAAGTGACTGAAGTCAGACTCACCATAAAGTTTAGGCTCATCGTGAACCTTGTTCGTGAGCTCCAAGAGGTTTGATTTATATTTAAATGCATTCTCAAATGTGTGGATAATTTAGTTAAACGACCATATTTGAGATTTTAATACGACTTTCTGAAAAAAAGTAACAAACTTTGAATGTATATGATGTTAAACATCTCATCTATGATGTAAAAGAATATAGTCATGTAAAATTTTAAAAATACACTAATAGGACGTTTGGTTTGATGGAATGATTTTGAGATATTCGGGAAATTCGGGACGAATACCGAATACCCGGTACCGATACCGGTACCGTATATGATTACTTGGTTCGGTATTCGGTACCGCCTTTAGACCACATTCGGGATTCGGAAAAATCAGTACCGGTCCGGTACCATGCTCACCCCTAATTATAGTATGTCTATGTACATTAATGTTGTTCTCGATCTTTACTATATATATTTTAAATTATCTAATTAATAATTCCAAAAAGAAAATCAACACATTAATAAATGGATAACCAAAATCAAACTCATTAACTCAAGTTTTCCATACTTGTTTGGTCAATTAATAAAAATATTTTTTATTAATTAAATATTTAAAAATATATTTTAAGGAAATATATATTTAAAATGGATTATTAAATTTGAGTAAAAGGATATTATTAATTAATGTGTAGAGCATTGAGACGACAGTCAATCACTAAAACCAAACAGCTTTGAGGTTTTGTGTGGGCCCCACACACCACCATTCAACCATCACATTCACATGGATATTATCGCTTCTACAACAAAATACTTGTACCCCATGGTACAACTCACTTGTGCATTCTTACCATAAATTCCAACTTCCATGTATGATTTAGAGTAAATTATGGTTTTGGTCCCTGTGGTTTGTTGAAAATAACGGATTTGTATGGTTCATTTATTATATTGACGATGTGGTTTGTAAATCTTTACGGAATTAGTCCTTAGCGTGGACGTCATCCATGAAGTCCCGTCAAGTGTGTATCATGTAAGGGTATTTTGGTCAATTTAGTAATGTCGTGTTAATTTGGCCAATAATAGCATGCCACATGTTTTATCCTTTCCATTTGTCTCCCTCTCTTTCCTGTACCATGTTGAATAGACAGTCACTCAGGTGACCATTCCAACAACTTCTTGCTCTTGTGCGTCATGCCACATTATAGAAATAAATCAAATTCATTATACAAAACTCATGTTTAAAGAAACATAAACTCACGAAAAGTTCAAACGAGAACACCTTCATTTTACGAGAATGCGAGAACACCCTTTTAATATAGTCCATCACATGTGATACTATAGTTCATCACATATGATAAACATGTGATACTAAATCGGAGACGTGGACGACGTTCGACGCGACCTAAGTTACGGGCCAAGTCACTTGCACACCACTAGGCCCCCTCACATGTGATAAGGGTATTCTCCATGTGATAATGTAATCATCACATATGATACACATGTGATACTAAATAAGTGACTCAAATAATCTTTGGTGCTTCTTTAGGTCTTGAGCCAAGTCGTCCGCAACCACCGGGTGTCCTCACGTGTATTAAGAGTGTTTTCGCGTTTTCGCAAAATGGAGGTATTCTCATTTGAACCTCTACCACATAAACCATGAGTCTAATCTAAATATATATTAAACAAACAAAAACTATAAGTTGAATTCAGATTTTTTTTGGAAAGAAGTCGTAAGGTTTGAACCTAAACAATCCCCTAATGGTTATGTCAATCTACAAAGCCCAATTGATGCTAACCAAGTTCTTAGATCAATGAGCACGATTTACATCGGTAATTTTAATTTAGTTAGAAGAAAAAAAATTTAAGTCCAATAGAGATATTTGATTATGTGAGCCATTCAAGGGAGCAAAGCGAGAAGTTGTAGTCTCGGCCTCGGACGACGTCTGCCATATCTATTTTATTTTTTATGGTTTTAAAATTAGGACTTTTGTTCCTTTGATTTAACATTTATTGTTGTTTTCGTTTAAAATAGTTAAAAATTTATTGTTATTTTCGTTCTCGTGGTTTAAAATTTATTGATGTTTTCGTCTTTAAGGTTTGAAATTCATTGTTATTTAAGGGGTTGTTAGGCAGTTGCTAAATGGTTTGGTGCATAATGATTAAGAAGCTCGTATGATATAATGCAAAATGCAATATAGTTGTTATGGGCACTGAACGATTAAGGGAGACACAAGATACAAAATCATTCAAAGGGTTTTAAAATCATTAAGAGACAGATTTTTTCTTTACCAAACAAGATTCATCTCTTAACGATTCAGATGATTAAGTGGTCATAATGATTAAGAGACACTTATGATATAGTTCAAAGTGAAACATGGTTGTTTTGTAATTGTTCAGAATGAAATTAGGGCACTAAATGGTTAAGGGAGGTCCATGATACAAAATCATTCAAAGAGTTTTAGCACCATTAAGAGACATATTTTTTTTACCAAACAAAATTCACCTCTTAATAAATTATTGGATAGCTGTGAGAAATCCGGTTCACCCCGATTCAGAGGTTTCTTCTTAATTGAACCATTAAGAGGTAAAAAAACAACCCTTAGGGGTCGGTACAAAATACTTACCCGGATAAGCGCTTACCGGTAGTACTTACTTTACGGTCTTTAGCTATTGAGCATGAAAACTACCTATAATCTTTGTAAGATCCATAACAAGGACCGAAAGTCTTACCCGATAAGTGAGAGAAATGACTCTTACCCGACAAACGTTTACCGGATTTAAGACACTTACCAACAATCAATTTAAATGGTCGAGAAAGTTATACAATAAGGTAAGTGAAGGTAATGTCTTTACCGGTAAACACTTACCCGAAAAACATTTTGGTAAGGGCCACTTAGGGGGTGTTTGTTTTCAACTTAATGAGCTTAATGGGTGGTTAGTTTAATTGGTTAAGTTATATTTGAGGTGTTTGATTTTAACTTAATACTAAGAGATTTATTTAACGTATTAAGTTAGCCCATTCTATCTTAATGCATTAAGTTAGTTTTTTTTCCAAAATTACCCTTGTCCTATAATTTTTCATCACACATCTCATTAAAAAATAAATAGTTTACCAACATGCATAAATTAAAAAACTTGTAAACAAACATTAATACTTTATTCTTTTAAATATATTTGAAATTATTATGTATTGTTTTGAACTAATTGAAATCATATTATTTATGTTAATTTAAATAATTCATATTTTTTTTTTGTCATTTTAAGTATTTATCAAACAATTTTTTTTCATTCCAACACTTATGTAGACATAAGGTTAAAATGATAATTTTTGGTGTTCAGACTATTATTCAGGACAAAAATCAAACAACAACTTATCTTAATTTATCCGGATAAATTAATGCTTATAGATAACTTAATAGATTCAGAGCTTAATAAAAAAAAAAAAAATGAAACAACCCCTTAGCCTTATAAATGAAAATAACAATGAACTACAAACTATAAAAATAAGAGTAAATTACGTTTTTAGTCCCTATAATTTGTTAAAAATTGTGAATTTCATCCTTACGGTTTTGAAATTTCAGTTTTCATCCCTATAGTTTGTAATTTATTTCAAATTTTGTCCCTGAGATCAAAACAATGCTTTTAAGCAAGAAAGACTAAAATAGAAATAAATTGTAAATCATAGAGATGAAAAAAACAATAAATTTAAATATCAAGAACAAAAAAGATAATGATTTATAAACCATAAAAATGAAAATCATAATTTCAAAACCATAAGAACGAAAATAAAAACTTTTAACGAACCACATGAACTAAAAATGTAATTTACTCTAAAAAAACAAAATCGTACTTTCAAAAACCATTGAAACCATAAAGATAAAAATCCGTAACTTTTAACAAATCACAGGGACTAAAAACGTAAAAAATGAAAGCGATTCACTCCAAATTCCACTGCTGGTCCTGCACTCCACCTGTCACCGTGTTCCCTCCATTTTTCCTTCATCTCTCCCCAAAAAGTCATTCTCCTTACCTGCAAATTCTTTCTCTTTAGTCAAAAGCTATATTGCTCATTGGGTCCCTTCTTAAAATCTCCTTTCTCAAACCATTTTCATCATCATTAACATCAGATTTCAACTCCATTTTTGGTCTCTCAATTCATGCTTAATCATTATACATCCAACTGTAAAGCTACAAAGCCTCTCTCCGATACTACATCAAGCTCCTCCCATGGCGGATGGCTACAAGTACATGCGTACACTCTAGAATCCTCCATTTTTTACATTGTTTGTTTCTTGTAGGTAATCCAGGGAAAAAATTAACACACGATGCCTTCGAGACAACAGCAACCTTCTTCTTTCGCTAATCAACAGACCACAAAGCACAGAGCTACTTTCATTTTTATCGTAATCACTATTTTTTCGTCTCTACTTATAGTTATTGGAGTTGTTTACTTGCTTTACTACCTCTGGTATTCGTTGATTCATCGTTCTCGTACTCGTCCGCTTGATTCGTGTCTTTTGAAACTACGTCGTTTTAGCTTCAAAGAGCTCGATTCCGCCACCAATGGCTTCTCCGACGATAATTTCATCGGAAAAGGCGGTTCCGGTACGGTGTACCGTGGAATTCTCAGAAACGGAAAGCTCGTGGCGGTGAAGCTGCTTGATTCGGAATCAATGGAGGCCGATCGGGAGTTCCAGAACGAGCTTCGGATACTCGGCGGATTGGAGTCGCGATTCGTGGTTTCGTTGTTAGGTTTTTGTGTCGATAAGAGGAAACGATTGGTTGTTTATGAGTACATGCCGAATCGGAGCTTACAGGAATCGCTTTTCTGCGAACGGAGCTTGAATTGGGAGAGAAGGTTCGAGATCATTCTAGATGTTTCTAGAGCACTCGAGTTCCTCCACCGTGAATGCGATCCGCCGGTGATTCACGGCGACGTGAAACCTAGCAACGTCTTACTCGATACCGAGTTCCGTGCGAAGCTTTCCGATTTCGGTTTGTCGAGGTTGAAGATCGAGCCGGAATTCGGCGTTGATTTGTTCAGTCAGGATCTGTCCGGAACTTGCACCGGCGCCGGTGCCGGCGAATCTCCGGCGATCGGAACTCCCGTCGACGGAAACGAGGTAGATTTCTCTCTCGCTCTACAAGCTTCATCATCTTCCACACCGATCAATAGTAAGGTTGTTTGTAATCGTCTGAAAGGGCTAGGGTTAGGGTTAGGGTTTATGAACGATAAAGGAAAGGAGCTTTCGATCGGTAACATCGATTCCGGCACCGGCGCCGGCGACGATTGGATTAACAACAAATTCACGAATTATGATGATGATTTAGGTCTTACCGTTGACAATAATCACATTACTGAATCGAATTTGAATCATCCTTCTGATCATTGTGATGATGAACACAAAACTTCTAAGAAACAATGGGGGAAAGATTGGTGGTGGAAGCAAGACGGCAGCGGTGAGCTTTGTAGTAAAGATTACGTCAGAGAATGGATCGGAAGTCAGATCTGCCCGCCGGCGAATCCGGATTGGGACGACGATAAGAACTCCGAGAAACCGGATTTGGATCATTCGATGAGATCTAACAAATTCAAGGATTCTCACGACAATAAAGCGTTCGAGAACGACGAACAGCGGGGGTGGCGGCCACCGTGCGGTGAAAAACGTCACCGGAAAATGCAAGAATGGTGGAAGGAAGAACACCTCGATGAGCTCAGCAAGAAGAAGGTCGAAAAGAAGGTGAAACGACGGTTCAAACTCTCGATCTTCCGGAGGAAACGGAAACCGAGCGGTCGTGATCTCGAGAATGGGTTCGATCCGAACAAGGAGTTCAGTTTCCGGAAGAATTCAAAGAACAACGAGATGTGGAGCGGAGACGTTTTCAGTCGAGAACTAAGCAGCACGACGAGCATGAGGGGGACGCTTTGTTACGTCGCACCGGAATACGGTGGTTGCGGATTCTTGATCGAGAAAGCCGATATCTACAGTTTCGGAGTTTTGATTCTCGTGATTGTTTCGGGTCGAAGGCCGTTACACGTTCTTGCTTCGCCGATGAAGCTCGAGAAGGCAAATTTGATAAGTTGGTGTCGGCAATTGGCTCAAGGCGGGGATTTGTTAGAATTGGTCGACGAGAAATTAAAAAACGACTACAATAAGGCGCAGGCGACCTTGTGCGTGAATTTAGCGCTCGCTTGTTTACAAAAGATGCCGGAGTTGAGGCCCGATATCGGGGATATTGTAAAAATCTTGAAAGGGGAAATCGATCTCCCGATTCTCCCGTACGAGTTTTCCCCGTCCCCTCCTTCGAAATTAGTCGGGAGATCAAGATCGAGGAGGAAGAACAAGAACAATGCCGATTAAAGGACATTACACAATAGGGTTTTTGACGGTTCAAGCCTCTTCTGGAATTTTGCTGACATTCTTTTTTCTTTTTGGAAGGGTGTTTCAGGCTATGCCCAGACTAATCCCGACAAATCGTGACTGCAAGAAATCAGCCTTGATGCCACAACTGTTGTGTACGTCTGGAATTGAACCCTTGGCAGATGGGATATTCCACCACATCCCCAAGGGTTTTGACTGTTATCTTTAAGGAGATGTGAGATTAGTCGAGATGCATGCAGCTAGCCTAGACACATACCGTTACAAAAAAATATGGCTCGGATGATCTACATTCGTTAAAGAATGTAGTGGAGTTTGTTCAAGTGGTTGAGAATTTGTTACGATAAGTTAAAGATCATGAGTTCGAATTTCATACACTCATTTATCTAACGAATTATCAAAATTGCGTTATTAGTAAAAAAAGATGGGGTATACGTGAACAAATTGGTTCTTGGAATCGATCACGAGGTGTGATATTATCGTATTTTGTATGTACGTTTGTAGAGTACGAGTTTTAGGATCGATTGGTATAAGGTTGTTTTTGCTTTTATGTAATGTATTCGAAGTTAACTTAAGGAATCATTCTTTCGTATTTATTTTTGTTTTCTTAATCGTATATAATAAGGGGTGCAAATGGTTGGAACAATCTTCATGTATTTCTTTTTTTTTTTTAGTTTATTTTTTTTATTTATAGAAAAGTAACGTAAAATGCTCATAAATCAACATCAGAAAAGAAAATGACCAAGTTGTCTTTTAGTTTTGTTTTTCTTTGTAACGCGTAAAAGGAATTCCTGCCACTTATTCATGCTTTCTTTTGGAGTTACATATAATATAATATATTCATAATAAAAATTATAGATTTTAATTTTAGAAATATGTAGTTATCATATTTTTTATTAATAAAACATCAAATTTACCGTTAATTATAAATAGAAAATTTTCACCATCTCATAATGAGAATAAATATTTATTTTATAACAAACTAAAATATTAATGTAGACATTTATTTTGGAATAAAAGGAGTATTTATGACCATTTATTAAATGATACCCCTTCTAAAATAAATGTCCATAATGAAAAAAAAAACATAGGGCATGGTTGGCAGTTGCTGAATGGTTTGGTGCAGAATGTGTTAAGTGACTCTTGTGATATAGTGCGGAATGTAATATGGTTGTTTACTAATTGTTCAAAATGAAATCAGGGTTCTGAATAGTTAAGGCAAGGTCAATATACAAAATCATTAAGAGGGTTTTTGAACCATTAAGATACATACATTTTTTTTGCCAAACAAGATTTACCTCTTAACGATTCACTAGTTGCCTCTTAATGGAACTATTAAGAGGTAAACAAACAGCCCCATAGAGTTATAGAAATATTTAATTATTACACATTTTTATTAACAAAAACACAAATGTACTTATCTCATAATTAAGGGTATGATGAGAAATTAGACATTTAATTCTGAAAGTTAATATTTATTTTAGGACAAATTAAAATAGTAATGTAAACATTTACTATTTTAGAACGAATGGAGTATCAAATTTTATCGTTTAAAACTTTTACAGTATGATTATGGTTTGTTAAACCATGGTTTTGAATTATAAAATCACGGTTCAAACATTGCACCATATATTAGTTTATATATAATTGCATATTATATTTTTATCAATAAATATATATATATATATATATATATATATATATATATATTTGTTCTAAAGCATTTAGTTTGTTTTAGATTTACTTTATAAGTTTGGTTAAAATTTGTTGTGCATTTGGATGAATCATGCTCTGTGTATTGGAATTGTGTAATGCATGTACTGACAAATTTTGAATTTGATTTGCATTTTTAATTATAAATATTATGATGCAATTGATTATAAATATTATGTACGGTTTGAGTCATGTTTAGTTTAGTTTAAGGTTTGAAAAAACCCCCTTAAAAACCATGTATGCAATTTCAATTTGTGGTTTTTGACTTAAGGGTTGTTTGTTTTTAAAAAAAAAAAAACTCTTAATGACTCTTAAGTCTGAATCGTTCAAACCTTTTTACACACCACCTCTTATTAATCATAACTAAAATAAGACTTCAGACCTCTTAAAAAACAAACGACACCTAGATCAGTTAAGTCTTAAAAAACAGGGACCACTGGCTCTAGCATAGTTCAGACTCATATAATGTGTTTTTTTGTACATATGTGCTTTTGATGGAAAGTTGCATGATTTACCTAGTCGTATAATATTAAATCATATGTGACAACTTCGATCAATTTATTTAAGAGCAACCGACAACAAAAGTTTCGTAAAATCTCGTGAAATACAAACTACTACGTTGGATTTCTAAATACAATGTTTGTGAGATTTGAATTTTGGACTTCCCTTTAAATGAATCACGAAATTTGAAAGGAATTCATCACCAAACCCCACCAAATTGCACAAACCAAACGACCCCTTAGGGGGACGTTTGGTTCGCATAAAAGAATTTGATGGAATTGGAATCCATTGAAGGAATTTGATTTTGAAAGAATTGAAATGAAATTTGATGGAATTTGATCACACGTTTGGTTGGTAGGAATTGGATGAAATTCAATTGTTTCACTTTAGCTAAGGAATGATGAATTCCTTGATTTGTGGAATTCAAAGGATTCCATCATGATCGATATGTGAATCAAACAAATGAATTATCCATTCCAATTCCTTCAAAATCCATGAACCAAACAGTACACCCCTTAGTTTATTTTGACAATGATGTAGCAAGAAAAAGTGGGAAAAAGATTATTGATTTTTCTTGATTTTTTCTTCTTAAAAGATTTTTTTTTTGTTGGAGATATATTGTTGTAAACATCAACATGAAACTTTTAATAATAAATTGCTAAAATATAAACCAAAATAAAACATATTTACTTTTAATACAATTTATTCTTGATTATACCCATCCATCTAACCCATTGGAGTCAACCGGATTCCCCTAACTCACTAGGGAACTATTCGGTTGTTTTTCTATTAAGTTATCTATGAATAAAGCTGTTAGTTTAGATTAATTTGTTAATATAGATTGTGAGGGTTTTTTGTTTAGAAGAATTCTTTCATGGATGGAAGAAACATGTTTTTTTAATTAGGGGAGTGATATATTTAAAAAAAAAAACTTGATTTACTATATAAAGTTTCCCTAAAATATTATTGAATAAGTCACTTTGTATATCATTAACCCACTACCATAGTCATGTATATACAGTATACTGAATAAGCATAAGTTTTATTAAATTCATTAAACTGCTAACAAACACACCCTAAAGTACAAGTCGAAAAACATACAAAAATTTAAATAGTCGGCAATGGTCGGAATGGACCGGTCGATGTGGGCTTAAAAGTCAAAAACCGGAAATTTGGGATTTGTTGGTGGACCAGGCCCTACACGACAATTAGTGGACCAGGTCTACACCACAAAAGTCGCCTTCAAATGACTTACTAACGAGTAACGACTTGTTTTTCGTTCTCTTTTCTTATGTTTATATTACCAGTAAGGTTAAGTCTCAAATTTTAAGAACCAACAATTAACTTATAAATGCAAATATGTGTGTATATATATATATATATATATATATATATATATATATATATATATATGTACACACATGCATATGTTTCTTATTATTAGATTCGATGATATTAAACAATTTAAGTTAAGTTATATACTTAAAAGTAAAATGTAAGATACTAAAAAAGTAAATAAAATCAAATATTGAGTTATAAAAACCGTGTACTGTGGCGTGAGACACGAGTCTTGAGTCACAACGACGGCTTAGATGTGCCTTTTGAAACACTCTTAGGAGTTGTTTACTAAACGCTTATAGGGTAAGCACTTACCAAGTGTGCCTTACCTTACCAATTGAACATGACATGAACCGAGAATCTTATTGGGTAAGAAACATAACAATAATCGAGAGTCTTACCCGGTAACTGAGAAAAAAATACTCTTACCCGGGTTTAAGACGCTTACCAACAATCAATTTTGGTGGCCGAAAATGATACCCAATAAGGTAAATGAGGGTGATATTTCTTGTCAGTCAATGCTTACCCGATAAACGTTCAATTGGTAAATGACTCCTTAAATAATCCAACTTTTTTTTCTCTTGACTATAATTTTATTTATAGTTTGTTTTCGGTTTAACAGGCTTAGTTATTTGAATAACTTATTTACTTTGTCATATAATATCTTTTTCTACAACTCATTAAGAAGTTGGTAGCAAGAAGTTTTATGTCATAAGCATAAGGGACCGTTTATCAAACATTTATTTTTTAAGTGCTTATCAGTAAGAGACATTACATCATTTACCTTCTTGTATATAAATATAACATCCTCAGCCATCAAAATGGGATGTTGGTAAACATCTTAAATCCGATAAGCGTTTGCTAGGTAAGGGTCTTTTCCCTCACTTGGGTAAGATTTTGGGTCCTTATTATACCTCTTACCGGGTAAGATTATTGTCTTGTCAAGCTCAATCGATAATGTAAGTGATATTGGTAAGCAATTACCCAATAAGCGTTTAGTAAATGACCCCTTGGAGCATCTCCAACAGCATCCCCAAAATGGAGAATTAAAAGTCAAAATCTACATAAAAAATTACATCTATCTCCAACAGATTCTCCATTTTGGAATTGACATCATTATTTATAATATTAAAATATTGTATAAATCTAATAAAGCATTATTGCTCTCTCCTATTCATTTCATTTGAAGAAATCTTATTGGTAGAATATAATAAAAAACAACTTATCTCTCATTGTAATCATTTTTGGAGATTTCTCCATATTTGTAGAAAATTACACACTCTCTCCAACTTTCTCCATTTTGGAGAAAAATTTGGAGAATCTGTTGGAACACAAAAATGCTTAAAATCTCTATTTTCTCCATTTTGGAGAAGCTGTTGGAGATGCTCTTAGATTATATTTAACGGGGACATCAAATCTTAGACCAAAGACTATATTGTTCGGTTGGGTTTTCAGTAAACCTTATATGGATAGAGTTGTCTGTGTGAATTAATCTGTTTGTATAGATTGTCAAGGTTTTTGTTTGGAGGGATTTTCATTGACAAAAGGAACATATTTTTTAATTGGAAGGGATAGGTTGGAAAAAACTTGGGTTTTGCAAAAGCTCTCATAAAAGCTTACTAAATAAGTCACTATTTATATCATTAAACCATTACCAAAACAGTCATATATAGTCAACTAAGTTATGAGTCACATTAAGTTGCTAACAAACAAATCCTAAATTTGACACCAAATCACTCTAGTTAAACACCAATATTTATACCAAATTTGAGATAATGAATAGTAAAGAGAGATAAAAAAAATGAATATTATACTTAGAATTGTACATTTTGATGTAATATCTAGTTTTAATTGAAAATGCCTTTACGCTAAATTTTACAATCATTTTAAGGTAAAGAATTATTACAAACAATTGAATCGAATCTGTTCATGCAAAAAGAAGCTAAAGTTGCAAAGAAATCACAATTATTTAACTCATTAACCACCAATCTTAATCCTAATCATGCAATAAGAAGTTAAAAATTTAAACCAATCTTATCAAAAACTGAAACGCCTAATCATGAATGAACAGAGAACAAACCTGATGGCAGAATTTTCCACACATCTTTCAAACCAATCGAATCACCAGATCGCGCCAGATCCAAGCCAAATAACCGACACCAGAACAATTAATCCAACATTGAAGATAAATTCACCGGCGGTGGCGGAATTAGAGTTCTCGGAAGCAGCGACGACGGCGGAGGAAGAAGGAGGAGACGGAAGCGGATGAACACGAATCGTAACTTTCATACCATTAAAGCAACCGCCGGTGCCGCAGATGAAGTAATATCGCTGCGATTTGTTGAGAAGAATGAAGTCTTTTCCACTGCTCCAGTTCCCTACGGCTCCGTCTAGCGTACAATTATCGTATCCTGTTTTGTTCACCTCAATCACATTGTACTGCGTCTTCAAATACCTAAATGCTGCAATGTTAACCATTCAAAATACGCAATTAAACGATTTGAGGAGTTAGATGCACAATTTTTTATGTTAGAAGCATAAACACAGGATTCGTTTACATGATCATTTTACTTTTCCGATTTCAAAATTCATCTCGGAGCAATTGTTGATGTTACAAGCATAAACATAGGATTTGTTTTCATTATCATTTTACTTTTCCGATTTCAAAATTCATCTCGGAGCAATTTTTGATGTTACAAGCATAAACACAGGATTTGTTTTCATGATCATTTTACTTTTCCGATTTGAAATTTCATCTCGGAGCATTAGAAAATTAGAAAGTGTAGATCGAGGATACGTACAGATGAAATCTCCGACGTAGAATGTATGATTTTTGGACCAGAGAGTGTAGTTGATGCCTGGATTCCAACCGCGGTTGGCGCCGACGATGTGATCGGTGGCGGAGACGGTGGTTACAGCGGCGGCGATGAGGAGGAGAGAAGTGATAAGCTGAGTGAGGCGTGAGGTGGACATCATTCAGTGGTGTGGTGCCACTGCCAGCTAATGGTTATGGTGTTTCACTGTTTTGCTGTTTCTCTGCAAATATAGCAACGTTGGGGTCCCATGAAGATAAAATCAAGAGTAAATTACGTTTTTAGTCCTTGTCGTTTGTTAAAAATTACGATTTTCGTCCCTGTGGTTTAGGAATTATGGTTTTTGTAAATGTGGTTTGTAATTCATTGCTATTAAGTTTTTTCAAATGTCCCTCCCAATTAAAAAACACGTTTCTTTCCTCTATGAAAAAACCTTCCCAAATACTTAAATCTTATTGTCAGTTGAACTAACCCATAAGATTGGAATAATTTGGGATTGTGTGTGATAAAATTGACATTCTTTTCTTTCCCACTGAAAAATACAAGACTATTTGACCCATGACACAATAGGAGGCTAGAGATGCAAAAGGCCATTTGTTTTTTCGGGTCTGGCCTTCCAAACCTATTTTCAGTGAACGAAAAAAGGGGTCATGGTTGGTTTGGCTTTGTGTTGAAAAAAGGTAAGATCAGCTATAAGCAGGGTTTTTTAGACCGAGCCTGTCCCAAATTTGCAGCCTGATGGGGCTTTGAGGCCTGGCCTGGAGCGGGCTTCAAACGCGGGCTTCAAACTCACTAGGCCTGGGCTTTTCTCGGCTTATATTTTGGGTTTAAAGTTTTTGGTTAACAACTTGAAAATCTTTGAAAAATCTTGAAAATTTTGTTATATAATTTATAAGAACCTAATTTTTTTTTAAATCGGGCCTATGTATAACCGGTCCCAGGTCAGGCGTTGATTTTTTGTAAAAAAAATGTAACCGGTCCCAGACTGTTGGCTATAACTGGTCCCGATCGGTTCCGAGCCCAATTTGGTTATATACATGGAATAAAATTGGCAAAAAATGAAACCATTTAACAATATTTAATTTTGTCCTAAGGTCCCTTTGGTTTGTAGGAATGGAATGAAATGGATTGGATTTCATGTAAGGATTTGAATTTGGAGGGATTTGGAATCATTTTGTGTGTTTGGTTTGTAGGAATTGGAATGAATTTAAAATCCATTATTTATAAATAAAAAAAATCTAAAAAAATTTAGATTATCTTTTATTTAACTTATTATTAGAAAACAAATGTTTTTAACATATTTTTAAACATTATTATATATCAATCTTACGATATCCTTTGAAATCCTAACCAACCCATGAGGGATTTCAAAGAAATCCTAGGATTTCAAATTTGGACAATCATGCAAAACAAATATGGGATTGGAATGGATTTGAAATCCAAATCCCTAAATCCATTTCATTACTGCAAACTAAGCGAACCCTAAGAGGCAGTTTGATTCATGGAATTGGAAGGACTTTGAAGGAATTGGAATGACCAATTTCATTGACCAAATTTCAAGCTCATGTTTGGTTCACGGAATGAAAGTGATGGAATCCTTCCAAATTCCAATTCCATTGAATTCCACGATTTAAGGAATTCATCATTTCTTGGCTTATACCAACCAAACACGTAGTCAAATTCCATCAAATTCTATTCCAAATCCTTCAAAATCAAAGTCTGAACCAAACGCCCCTAAGAGTAATGAAAACCTTTTTTCGTATGGCTTTTATGCTGTTTAATGAAATGGTAAAACTACCACATGTGAATATTGAACAGAAATTCTGTACAAACGTTGTAATAAAATTGTCTAAATATTTACTTCACACGTTCTATTTATAAATTATAACTATTGATTTATCATATGTTGTTTGTTCGTTTTCCATTAAGTCCCAGATAAAGTTATCTGTTTGTATAGATGATAAAAAAAATTATTTGATAGTTTCTTCATAGACGAAAGAATCGCGTTTTTTTAATTGGGAGAGGTAGGTTTAGAAAAAAAAAAAACTTGATTTTTGCATAAACCTTCCCCCCCCCCCCCCCCCCCTCTCATTTTTCTTCTTCCTCCATAAAAATTTATCGAATAAGCCACTTGCTATATCATTAAAGTCATTATCAAAAAGTCATGTATAGTTAACCAAATAAGCTGCAAATCCTATTAAGCTCATTAAACTGCAAACAAACCCAATTTTTTTTTTTTTTTTGGAGTTGAAAAGCAAAAGCACCAAGAATGAAGTCAATGTGCAACTTGTGTTTTCCATACATATTTTCAACCATTCTGTGTACACTTAGAAACCTCTTGTTGCTATCAAAGAAGCAAAGAGTATTGCAAGCTCATCAAGTAGAATTTTCTTAACAAGAGAGCCTCACTTTTAACTTTAAAAAAATAATAATAAAAAGATTCACATATTGATGGCAACAACAATCAACACTTGAACAGATTCATGCTTCCTTTTCTTCTGCTGCTGCTGCTGCTCGTAATCCCGAATCTACAACGGCATCAATCTTCTATACTTGAAAAACCATAAAAACGAACTGAAAATGACAGCTCCGGTAACCCCGGTGATCACCAGAACCCATGTAAATGCTGAGGGATTATCGAACATTGGAATCATAAAATTCATGCCAAATATGCCTGCGACCACTCCAAAGATGGCGACAACGAATGTTGCAGTAGTCAGTAACAGCTCAAATTGTATAAGCTGATTCCGGACGTTATCCTGCACGTCGAATATTTATCATTTTACCACAACTAAAAACTCCTTATTTTGGTTTCTTTCTTTTCAATTACTTCCTACGTTTTCTTAAAATGTTCTCACCACCCGAGGCCCGTTTGGATTTCGTGGAAGGATTTGGAATATTTGGTGTCTTCGGTTTGTGGGATTTGGAATGGAATTGAGTTCCATTCTTTATAAATAATTTATAGAAGTAAATAAATTACCTTGTTTGGTATCCTATCTAGCATAGACTTAGCGTGTCGTGTCAGTTTTTGCCAAGTCTATGCTAGATAGGATACCAAACAAGGTCTTTCGAACAGAGTTGGGAGTAGCGCTTATCACAAATAGATTGAGGGAAGACTGTGATGGTTTGGTCATGTGTGCAAGAGACAGATGTATGCACCGGTCAGAAGGGTGGAGAGCATCATGGACCAGGGGATGAGGAGAGGGGGAGGCCGAGAAAGACGTGGGATAAGCAACTAAGATCGGAGATGGTGGCATTAGATATTTTTGAAGATATGACGTCCTAGGAGTTTGTGGAGATTAGGATAAGCAAGATTGGGATAGCAGATTGTGTAGAAGGACTTGCCAGGGGCGGACGTATGAAGGCCATTTGGGTCTCATGCACCTATTCAACCGATTTTCACAAGTAGAATTTTTTTGGGGTATGAAAGGTGGGATATTAGAAAACACAAGGAACATCAACCAAAAAACCGAAAAGTCCCTCAATCAACCAAAAAACTTAAAAAACCCCTCGAAACAGTGGATTTCGGCTAAAAAGACATCAGACAACTTTGGGGCCTTTGATCCACCTTAAAGGTGCACCCGCTCGGCAAAAATATTGGGTCCGCCACTGGGACTTGTGGTCTTGCGGCTAATGGGGAGAAGGGAGGGTGGAGAGGTAGAGGGGTGGGTTGGAGGAGGGTATGAGAGTCGACAACTAGGTCCTAGAGCCATAAGGATAGCTAGTTATCAGTGACCTCAGATGTATAGGGGGGTTTATGTGTGACACAACCCTCTGGTTCACTTACGTTCTTTTTAGTTTTACTGCCTCTTCGTCTTTACTTAGTTTAGTGGTCGTATACCTTCCCGTATGCCTTTAATGTCCTACTTCTTCTTCAACTCTTCCATACTTCTTTTTGTTCATCTATTTTTTTCTATTTTTTTCTTTCACAATATTGTAAATCTTTCGGAACCAAATCTTTTTACGCATTTTTTTCTCAAAACCATTTTACAAGTCAGGGGTCTTCACGGAAATAGCCACTCTAGAAGTAAGGTTCGCGTACATCCTACCCTCTCCAAACCTACTCCATGTGGGATTTACTAGGTTCATTTGGTTTGGTTTTATAGTTTAGGCGCATAAAGAAGGGAAAACATACCAGTTGGATGTTGATGAAGTCCTCAGTGTCATCTATGTATTCCTTCAGCTGGTACAACACAAAATGAAGTCGTTAACAAAGTTGAAACCAAACCAAGGAGCAATACAAAAACCGCAGAAAATTGATTATCTTGGAGTAAACTAAAATACCGATGTCAACTTATTCAGAGTGCTATCAATGACAACAAAATAAGCCTCCAGAAGCATCTCCAGTTCTTCGATGTTTTCTGTAGCACTTTCCGAACTCCTCATGCTATCATGCCTACTCCTTGCAATACTCAAAGTTTTTTCAAGTCTTCGACTTTCTGGAGGTGAAGAAACTGGAGAAACTGGAGCAGATATGGATTGTGTGCCATCGTTTGATCGATATCCCATCACAGATTGTTCTCCACCGTAGAACAATGAATCCATCCGCCTTTTCTTCTCAGTCAGGTACATTTCAGCCATATCTCCGTCATCATCCATCAGCTGCTCTATTTCATCTCTTACCTGTATGCAAGTGTTCGTCAAAATAATGACAAATCAGAGGTCAAGGGTGCATTATAAGTAAAAGAAAGGGTTAAATGCATCAAAATGTAACAAAGTTTGCCTTAATTCCTATTTAGTGTAACAAATATTGTTAGGCCTTTTTCTAATCCTACAGCCCTTCTTACAAAGTTTCAAATTTCCTAATAATGTAACAAAGTTTCAATTTTTTTTTTATTTTTTACCCATTTTGACCCGTAACATGTTAATCTTGTAACATTTGATGGCTTGGATGTCAAGTTTATCGTCCACTCCGCCATAACCTTCTTGTAAATATTTCTCAAACGGGTATCCACATCATCAAATGTTACAAGATTAACAAGTTACCGAGATATTTTAAACTTTGTTACATTGATTGAGTAAAAAAGATCTTTGTTACACTAAACAGGAACTAAACCAAACTTTGTTACATATAATGCATTTTCTATAAAAGAAAAGGGAGACAGAGACTATATATGACACCTTCTGGACCCTTCGAGTCAATGCAACAAGTCTGCTTTTCAGTCTACGAACACGTTCCAAGTTTAAAGTACTGATCTTTGATGTAAGTTCATCTAGCAATGGATATGCTTCAATTTCTAATTCTGCTGCCTGATGAATTCACAATTTAGAGAAAGATTTTTCTTGTAAAAGGCTGATCAATATATTTTTAGTTTGGAATCTAGAATAATTAATATAGAGATATTAAATGTTGAAGCATATTTCAATTATGCAACGCGTTATGGTACATATTGACCGCATAAGGCACATGATAGAAGAGAGTCTTGGTCCACTTGTGTAATTTGTTGAATATCCAACAGTACTTTCTACAGATGTTAATTAAGAAGACGAATAACTAACATGCATGATTCATCAAATAACAACTCTAGAATAACCAGGGGCGGACCTATGAATTCCCGAGCGGGGTTCCGTGCACCGCTCAACCAATTTTTGCGAGTAGAATCTTTTTGGGGGTATGAAAGGTGCACCCACTGAACTTTGAGTTCCGGGATATTAGCAAATACAAAAAACATCAACCAAAAAAATCGAAAAAGTCCCTCAAAATCAACCAAAAAAAACTAAAAAGTCCCTTGAAATCAACCAAAAAACTTTAAAAAAAATCCCTTGAAACGGTGGAATTAGGCTAAAAAACACATCGGGCGACTTTGCGGTCCTTTGATCCACCTTAAAGGTGCACCCTCTCGACAAAAAACCTTAGGTCCGCCACTGAGAATAACATTATTGGATCAAACGTTTTTGCTTCTGAATGAGAAGAGTAAGTAATATGAGATAGATGGAAGTAACTAGATTGGCACACTGTAGAAACTAAACCATCAGAGAGAATTGAAGATACTTCTAATAACAAAGGAAATTGTGTTTCAACTATCAGATTATAAGCCAGAAAGACACCTTTAGACAAAATTATTACCACAGATCTAGATGGTAAAGAACTAGTTTTCAAAAACTATTACATCCCAACAAAAAGGCATGAAAAACGGTGTGTGCATTTGGAAAACTAATCAGAATCTGACCCAGAAAACCGCACCAGTCAGCTCAAACATCAATCTTGCTAATCCCAGATACTATTGTTGGATGCCAACTAGCGCAGTAGCTTGATGGTGATCCCATGCAATGCAAAAAGTATCTTTTAGGGCTATATAATCTTATACAAGAAGTAGAATAAATTTGCATGCAAGGATCTCGATAATACCATTCTTTCATTGATTTTGAAAGACTGGTCTATAGATACATACATGATATAATAATAATATATATGGGCCTTTCTAATGGAGATCTTAGAATCTAGTAAATTACATTAATCTTTTAGATAAAATACTCCAATTTCTGTACAACTGTATCACGAAACAACCAATCAAAATGTTCAATGTTTAGGACCTTGGAAATCTCACCCAAAAGTCAGCAAACCGAGGGGGTGAAAATATTTGTCACTTATTAATTCACCAAACAAACCAAGCATGGGATCAAACCCAAAACCTCTATGTTATCTTGAATAAGATCAAACCCATTAATCGTCATTTATAACTAATGTGAATTGAGACCAAAATCCAAATAATTGAAATCTTATTTGTTTCATATGTATATACTTGCCTGAAATGTGTTAAACAACTACTACTTGCTAATACAGCTTATGAGAAGCTTCATACTAGGATTCTTTTGCAACGAAAAATTATACACCGTTAATCAAGCTTATTTCTGTGGTTATTGACTTATAGTTGATAGCTTCATTGATTATCTTTCAAATAACAATGAGTCCTCGATGACACTAATTATAGTTAGCTTCCAGCACAAGTTATTATTATAATATGTTTTGCACAATTTATTGAAATTAATAGTTCCAGTTACAATCTAATGTCTTGTTTTAATTAAAATTTAGTTAGCCGCATAAACATCTGCAATCCAAGAAGATAAAAAGGTTGATTTCATTAATAATGCTTAAAGAGTAAAAAAAGGCAGAATTATAATTAAAGGGAATAAGCATAGTAGCAGTTCTTTTCTTTTTCATGTTCTTTCTACGACATGGCTATAGACTAGGCACATACTTCACCTCTGTCTACAGCTTCGTTCCCTCAGTCCTAATTTCCTAATAGAAGAAATTTATTGAAACAAATTTATGTAATGGTGAAAATATCATAATTCCTAGTTTTCAAAAACATAAACACCGCCCCGAGTGCTTATAAATTGTAAGAATTGTTGGTTATAAGACAAACCTGTGCATCCAAAAATGTACAAGCAGCCTCGAGAGCAACTTCTAGAGCCCTGAACTCAAAGGGCAAGTAGTCAGGGGATGTGTTCCCGAACATATCACCAAAGCTTTTATTTCCTATCCGTCTGTTCAAGTCCGGGCCTTCTGACTGCCAAACCTCACCAACCCCTGCAACTCTCAATCGTCGTTGTAGCTCCACCACATATTGTAACACATAGCTATCAAGAGAATTCAAAAGCAGAACTTCATCAGCTGTTATAATACACCGAATCTGCTCCAAATTTACAACAATGGCCTTCTCTCTTCCCAGAATCGTTGAGGGATAGACAAATAATGGATCAAGTAGGCGAAGATCTCGGGCAGGAAGATCACAACGCCGCATTATAGTGAACTTGTCTACCTCAATAACTTGGGAGTCCCCAGTAGCAGCATCAACACGAATCCATGAACGAAGACCTTGGCCACGCTTTTTGAGGCCTAAAACATCCACCCCTTGGAAAGGCGGGCGACCAGATGCAGACGGCCTATAAGATGCATCTCTAAGGTTTATAGCTGAGGCAGGTTTTGGTGGGAGCAGGCGTTCTTTTAGGTCTGCCATCAGAGAGGTTTAACTGCAGAAATATGTATGTAAACCATAAGGACCAAATCTACCCAAGAAAAATGTAAATAGACAAATGTTTGCTAGTTGCTAATAAGTCATTCATCCCAGTAAACGTTGTTTTCTTTGAACGGTGCACAAAACGTAACCAATAAGGCACTAAGCATCAATTAGAACAACCTGACTTTCAATGATAACAATTAGTAACTTCAACCTGCAAAGTTTATTTTCTCCCATTTTGTCTTTATTATAGAACTTACCGTTATCTAACACTTGCCCATGGTGTCAAATATGACTTGAGGTACCGTCAGTCTGCCACATGTGAAATTTATTGAACATTATGCAGCAAAGTAGAATTCTTATTGTTGACTCTTCCATAACAAGCCAAGAAAAAAAAAAAAAAAAAAAAAAAAAAAAAAACACAACACAACACAACACAGTCCCAAATACAGTAGTATATCCTCAGCAGTGTTGAGAAAGTATCTAGTCATGACATAACAAATATGGCAATGTTGGCCCAATTTGAAATTCATGTCTCACCAACATATTTTCCAATGATTTGCCACAAGATTTGCCTATATTTTGCCACAAGATTTACCTATATTTGTAACTACATGCCCATATAGCCACTCAACCTTCACCACAACATTTCTAACATCCTCATATCCAAATAACATATTATGAGATTTTAAGTAACATTCACAAACAGCAACTCCAAAAATAGATGTAAAGAGGATTACGATTGCAATAAACAGTTCTCCATGTGTTCAATTTTGAATCAATCCAGCTCTTTTTCAAACATCATCTTCCATCATCTGAACTTAAAAAAATCACGCAAAATACAATTCTAAACCCACACAACGAGATGAATAAAAATCAACTCACAAATTGAGAACTGAGAACAACTAATAAGAAATAAGGAAAAAAAAAACGAAAGGTTAAAGAGAATCACCTACTTCCTCCCTTACACCGAACGAATAAATTAGGGTTTCAACTCTTCAATCGACAGAAAAACCCGGTCAACAACACTTCTCGATCATCAAACAACCTAAAAAAAGGAGCAAACAATTAAACAAAGTACTGAAATCAAATCAAACAATTAATTCACAGAACAAACACGTTAAAACACATATACATATGTACAGAAAACATCAGTCTGTATGAACTTACAGATGCATGTGTTGTATTGAATGCAATTTTTATTTTTGTGTTTATCTTGGAGGCGAAGCAACAATCAATGACATGGCCAGAATTGCAGAAAAGATGTACTGCCGCCTAAACTATAGATACAGAGTTGGTGTATCTATATGCGGTGAAGAAAGAAGCCATGGTTGGAATCTAGAAAAAACCAGTGAATCAAGAAGCGTGATGTAATTCGAACCATAAGTAAACAGATTTGTAGCCCCCATGATTTTTTCCCAATCATATCATGCGGGATTTCAGGTGGAGTTTACGAAACGGTGTCGTACTGATGGTTTCACCCAACGTTTTTGTGTTTTTGTAATAGTGAATTACGTTTTTGGTCCTTGTAGTTTTTTGTTTTCGACGGTTTTTGTCCCTATAGTTTATAAGGGTTGGATTCCGGTGAGAATGAAAGTTATGGTGAGAAAGGGATCTCACCCTTGGATGCACATTAGGATGAGATGCACCAGATCAATCCCCGTATTAAGCATGATTCATGGTTGGGTTTGAGATTAAAAGTGATCAATGATTCAAATCCCTTCTTATCTTCTCATCTTAGCTATTCTTCTCACGGGATCATTTGTCTGGTTTATAAATTATAGTTTAACAGTTATTGTTTGCAAAAACACTTGGAATTGGTCTCTTTCTTTAATAGAAGTTAATTTTCATCTGTTAAGTGAGGGGCATTTTGGTCCTTTTTTCTATTAAAAAAAAATAATATTGTATATATCATTTTGATTTATATATTATATTAAATAAATGTATATAATATAACAAAGTTGGGTTCCGATGAGAATGAAAGTTATGGTGAGAAAGGTAAGAAGAGATCTCCACCCTTTGATGCACATTTAAATGAGATGCATCGGATCAATCCCCATATCAAACGCGGTCCATGGGTGGCTGTGAGATTAAGAATGATCAATTAATTCAATTCTCTTATTACCTTCTCATCTTAAACTCTTCTTCTCATACGATTTTTCGTGTAATATAACAACCCCGCCCCCTTTCTTCCTCACCCCATCAGCCACTCCCATCTCTGGTACCTCTCTGTCTCCAAACTGAACCACTGTCTTCGGTTTCTCCATTTGTAATGAACCTACTTTTCATTATCAGATACCTGTTTAATTTCCCACCGACCACAAAAATAAAAAAAACAATTAGCAAACCCTATAAATATACATATCCCAAAACACTCCCCACCACGACCACACCTCCATTTTTTTTACCCAAATTCACCGTGGAAGCCATAACCCAACATCGTTTCACCTTCTTGATGTTACATAAACTCAAACTGTAGAAGGATATGATCCTTGGGTTCTTTTTATTGGAACTATGTTTCTATTTATTTTTGTTTCTAATTGGTCAGACATCCTTTTACCTTGGAAAAACATACAATTACCTCGTGGAGAGTTAGTCGCATCCACGAATGATATAAATACTACTGTTTCTTTGGCTTTACTCATGTCAGTCGCATATTTCTATGCAGGTCTTACCAAAAAAGTATTAGGTTATTTCGGAAAATATATTCAACCACAACGACGAAAACCCATTTAAGAGACTAAAACATAGAACAATAATAAAAAAGAACATCAAATTTACCAAGAACAAGATACTATAAATTGTAATCCCTAAACTTTTTAGAAGAAAATGCCCTTAAATTGGAGCTATGTACTTCGTCCTAAATCGAAGCTCTGTAACCGAGTGTGATTGAACCATGAGAAACAGTCGGGGGTTACAGATGAAACATTTGAGGAAACTCCATATCAAGTTCGTGATTCGAGTTTGTGATTTGATGACGTCGAAGCGGTCCCATGAAAAGGGAGGGTTCATCGGTTAAGGGGTGTGAAGGGGAGGGTTTATCGAAGAAGGGGTTGGACCTGTGGATTCTTCGATTGTGCACATTTATATACTATAATAAATATTGAAAAAAATAAGATATATTAATATTATATAAAATAATATATTATAGTGTGTATATATATATATTATTTGTTATTTTTTAAAGAAAATGAGAGAAAGAAAAGGAAAGACTGAAAATGCCCATTTAACGGATGAAAACTAATAACTGTTAGGGGGAAGGATCAGTTTTGAACGTTTTTACAAATCACCAAGCTGTAATTTTTAAATTATAGATATGGAAATCGTTGAAACAAAAAGTTATAGGGACCAAAACTGTAAATTCCCTTTTTATAATCTATTTACTCCCTTTATTATTTTTGTGAAGATAAGCAAATCAAAATTTATATGGGAAAACTTCAAAAAAATCCAACGGACTTTAAGGTTTGGAGTGATTAAATCCCTGGATAATTTTTTCGAACAAATAAGTCCTTGAACATTACAAAACCTGTCAAATAAATCTTTGGACTTTTGGTAACCTGTTGAATACATTTTTATTACTTAAAAAATGTAACTTACAACTTACATAACAGGTAAAACTACATATTAAAAAAAAATGTCACATATTTTATCCACCTACAAACAAAAAATGGGAAAATTAACTGAAATAAGTCAATCTCATAAACCAAGTTTACTTTTTAACCACTTTTCAAATCTTTTTTTTTTCTAAAATAGTTAAAGTTTGCACATAATGTTTTTTTTTCTACGTAAGGATTGTTTTTTTCCAAAAGATAAATAAAAACATCTTTACATAGAAAATTTTATGTATAAATATTCACTTTGCTTATAGTTTTAGAAAGAAAAAAAAGATACACTTTGCATCCTTATAAACTATAATTAGTTATTTAATTTATTTTATATGCATTACTTTTTCATTTTACATTTTTATTATGTTAACACACATAATCGTATATTAACTAAAATATATAAAAAAAAATTGGTTTCTTTTTTTACAAATTACACCATTATAATCGTTTGGTTAATACGTGAACTATTTTTAATACTTATAGTTACAGATTAATCTTATATTATTAAATAAATAACTCTAAAATGATAGAAAGTGTAAATATTAAATATAATTCGTACGTATTTATAATATTTAATAATATGAGATTATATCCAAAAAATTCAATATTAGACTAATTTTAAACGCATTGACAAGACAATTATAGTGGTGTAATATGAAAAAAGAACATATTATTTTTTATGTATTTTAGTTAATATACGATTATGTGTGTTAATATAATAAAAGGTTAACCGAAATTAAAAAAAAAACAGAAGATATAAAGTAAATTAAATAACATATTATAAAAATGCTTTCTAATTTTTTTTTTGCCAAAAACAATTCTTAAGGCAAAAAAAAAAAAAAAAAATTATGCATAAACTTAGACTATTTTAAAAATAGATTTTGAAAGTGTTTAAAAAATGAATTTGGTTGATGGGATCGACTATTTTAGTTAATTTTCCCATTTTTTAATCTGTAGGGAGATAAAATAGGGGACATTTTTTTTTTAATTTGTAATTTTATTTGTTATGTAGGTTGCAAGTTACATTTTTAAGTAATAAGAATATGTTTAACAGGTTTCGAAAAGTCCAAAGATTTATTTAGTGTGTTTTGAAATGTCTAAGGACTTATTTGTTCCAAAAAATTATTCAATGACTTAATCACTCCAAACACTAAAGTCCATTGGGTTTTTTTGAACTTTTCCCAATTTATAATGAAAAATAATTTATGGTTATGTGGCAAATGATTTATTCTTATGTTGTTTTTATTTCCTAAATAATCAATTTACATAAGGATTAAATTGCATCATCTAGTTAGAATTGTTTTTATTTTAATAAATTCGTTGATTATTTTATAAATACGAATGTTAAAAAAAACAGTCAAACAAAAACAAAAAAACAAAAAGAGCAAACTATATAATTTGTGTGTGTTTTACAAAAGTATTTTTAAAAACATAAAAAACTCAATTTATATTAAAATAATTGAAATTACTTTTTCACGAGAGTCGAATTTTCTAACATACGAGATCAAACGATACCGACCTTTCTTTTTTAAATCTCGAAAACATACTCTAATTTTGATTGGTTAAAAGAAAATATCAGTATATTTAAATGATTAAATGCAATGTTTAAGTTAAAACCCACACACTTAAGAATTATTGATCAATCACTCACTCAAACGCTAGGCTTCAAGATGAAAATAAAGACATGTGTGATTGTCTGGGTGATGCATTTATCGACGCCACGCAATCGAATATTTGAATGGTCCATATTTACATATGGTTGATTCATAGGCCCACATGTATTTTTTTTAAGACCAGATAAATTAATTTGACCTGAGAATAGGTAAAAATAGAGAGTTCAGTTTATTGAAATTTTTAGTTTTCAATGGAAAATTTTATGGCGGATATGTGATTTATATAACCTTCACAAGATATAATTGATTTTAGATGTCTCAACTCTCAGTCGATCATACCATATCATAAACCATTTTTATTATAAACGCCTGATTTATTGTAGCATGTATTTAATTTGCTAACTTCATGTGTAATTACATTCCAAAAGATTGAAGCTTAATTCTCTTCTGGAAACATTTTAACCCAATACAAGACTTGTAACATAAGATACCCTATGTGACACTGATTCTTATTCACTGTTTCAAAATGAAATTTCCTTGTCAGGGATATTCTTAAAATTTAATAAGCTTTTCGGAACTTAGATGATAAAACACTGTTATTTACCATGATTTTGTCCTTTTGAAAGGACACACGTGTTTTTATTCACCATATTGTATGCAAAGTTATCAACATGAAACATTATAACTGATTAAGAAAATTGCATCAAAATGAAACAAACTTTCATCTGATTCCTATTTTGGGGAACCAACTTTCAAAATAATCATTTAACGGTCTAGACCAAACTTTTTGTTTATTTAAGGGCTTGGTTAAGTGTATCAAAGTGTGGTTGTAGTACGGAAGAACATTGTTCACATTCTTGATGGATATCAAAACGTTTGATTGAATTTTACCGAGCATTGCATACCAACAAAGGAAAGAATACTAAATCAATTCGATTAGACTTTTTGAGTCGTGCCGAGCCGAACATACACCTTTTTTTGTCAAACATGTTCATATTTTCTTAAATCATATAATAAAAGTTTAAAAATTATCGAGATCGAGCAAATAAACGAGCTAATCAATCTCGAGTTCGAGTCGATAAACGAATATTGAGCTCGAGCTCGAACATTGAAAAAAATATTTGAGCCCGAGCCCTACTATGAGAAAGTTACTCAAGCTCAAGTCAAGCTTGAGCCTGGTACTATGTTTTGAGCCAAGTTCGAAAAACCTACAACTCGACTCCTTAACACTCCATATAGATCAAATTTTTTATTAGTTAGAATATTATAGCATCTCCAATGAAGGTTCTTACAAACAAAAAGTGTAGTACTTTGTAGGAACTACTATCGTGGAGAATTTTTATAAGAACCTCTTCTTCTTTAGATTTGGTTCTTACCTCGATGTGAAGTGACGTATTAACTAGTTTTTTTTTATTATTTTATTGACTTCATTTATTTATAAATAATAATTATTGAAATTGAAAAAATACATGAGACCCATAAAAAGGAGGTTATTTTATAAAAAATACCACTGTAAACTTTTATGTAAGTTCTTATTTTAATGAGTTGGAAGTGAGATAACAACAAAAAATATAAAAAGAAGGTTTTTATAAGAACCTCCTTTTTTACATTTTTTGTTGTCACCTCACTTTCAACTAATCAAAATAAGAACTCATATAAAAGTCTACAATGATAATTCTTATAAAAAGAACATATTTTTATAGGTCCATGTATTTTTTTCAACTTCAATAATTATTATTTATAAATAAATATTAATAATTATAAAATCAATAAAATAAAATAAAAAACTAGTTAATATGTCACTCATACCAACATCAAGACAATAACCAAAGTTTTTATTTAAGAAGTTAAAGGAATTAGAGTTCTTATGAGAAATTAGAGTTCTTATGAAAACTCTCCACAATAATAATTTCTACAAGTCACTATTTTTTGCTCATAAAAATTTTGTAGAAACTTTGCATAGGAGATACTCTTAATAGTTCAATTAAGAGCGAACATCTTAATCGTTAAGAGGTGAATCTTGTTTAGCAAAAAAAAAATGTCTCTTAATGATTCTAAAACCCTCTGAATGATTTTGCATCCTAGGTCTCCCTTAACCATTAAGCACTCTGATTTCATTCTAAATAATTATCAAACAAACATATTTTATTTTATACTATATCATAAGAGTCTCTTAATCATTCTGACCACTTAGGCTATGTTTGGCAAAAAAAACTAGCTTATAAACTAGCTTTTTTTTCTGGTACATGTTTAGATGACCATAAGCTAGCTTATTGAAAATCTACTCATAGTAGCGTTTTGAAAAGATAGCTTATCAGCTATCAGCTAGTTTACCAAACAATGCATTAATCATTTTGCATCAAACCATTCAACAACTGTCAAAGTGAAAACGTCACTCACTTTTTCTTGGAGGCAAATTATTTTCGATTAGAGTAAGGCCCACTCCCACATCATCATCAATTATCGTGATTCCAAAGATGTATGGGGTGGTGCAAAAGGTACGTCATTTACCAAATTTATTTACTCTATTTATTCTTAATCCTTAAAACAAAAGATTCCTTAAATGAATTTAATTATTTTAAAATTAATTTAATAAATGAGTAAATTATATGTTTTGTCCTTATGGTTATATATTTTTAAAGGTTTCTGTCTCTTTTCTGAAAATTCAATAGATTGAGTCCCTATAGTTATATTTTTACAAAAAGTTGTGTCCTTAATATAATCATAGCGACCACATTGTTGATTTATTTAAGGATCAAACTCATTAAATTAAAACTACGACAATAAGGACCTAACTCATTAAGGCTATGTTTGGCAAAAAAAAAAAAAACTAGTTTTTTTGTACATGTTTGGATGACCACAAGCTAGCTTATTGAAAAACTACTCATAGTAGCGTTTTGAAAACTAGTTTATCAGCTACCAGCTAACTTATAAGCTAATTTGCCAAACAATGCCTAAGAAAATGTAACCACGAAAATATAACTCGTTAAAAAACGCAACCACAAAGATACATTTCGTTGAATTTTCAAAAAAAGGACAATACCGTTAAAAATATTTAACCACATCAACAAAACATATAATTTACTCTAAATAAATTCAAATAAACATATGGTATTCAAATAAACAAAAAAAACTTGAAACAAATATATTCCATCCGAGAATAAAATATTATAAAATATAAAATATATATAGATCTATCCAATACTAAATAAAAATAATAAAATTTGTTATATACAAAGAAGACACCAACCTCACACTTTTTGGGCGCGTTAAATACATAATCGACTAATTTTCTTTTTATATATATCAATATAGAGGTAAATTCTCAAAAAAAAACTCTAAAAAAATGAAAAATTGAGGAACACTCTGATAGTCGTTTATCTGGACGGCATGCACATGCGAATACAAGTAATTGATTTTTTTTGGCTTTTATGTACGCGTGCATGTTACAAATTACTAGTATGCACATACACATATCATCCAGATAAACGGTTACTAAGGTGTTCCTCAATTTCTTATATCTTTACAGTTTTTCCCTGAATCTGACCCTATCACTATGAAAGCTTATAATTTATATTTTTAATATATGATTTTACTTGATTTTAATATAAATAAATATAAATATTTTTGTACAAAATAAGAAAGATGTCGATTGATGGTGAAAGGAAGGGGTTTAAATGTAAGGGTTAATGTGTGAAGAATAATCGCGAATACCTGCTCCTTCCCAACCCATCCACTCTTCCCACAATTCCCAATCTGGATCGTCCATTCCTCTCATGCTTTCATCCAACGGTTCATCTTCCTTTTCTGCTTCACTTCGTTCACACCTCAAATTACTCATTACCACCTGTTTGTTTTTTTGTATGTATGTAAACACATATCAAACCACAATCTCTATGTTACAAAACCATACATTTGCGTCTTATTTATGCCAACTTCCATCGTCACATCAATAAAAACATCAAAAAGTCATATTCTTTTATTCTAAAATAAATAGTTGCATCAATGAAAAAAAAAACATACGATTTTAAAATATATGTAAAAGTATCTCTATCAAATATGTTTTAATAGAAATTTTGATGGTTTAGAAGAGTTTTTTTTTTTTTGTTTCATCGGTTACGCTATATTATATGGTCAAATAGGAAAAGAAAAGAGAGAGAGAAGATATGAAAATCTATAAATTTAGTGAAATCTCTAGAGATGTAGTATTTTAATTCTTTTCCACCGTGGTATTAAAAATAAATATTAGGAAAATAAATTAATATTTTATTTAATGTATCAGATATTTTAATAATATAATAAATATTAGAATTATTAAAATAGAGGAGCTATTAGAGTAGATATATTTTTTTAGTTTGATATTTTATTTTAGAGAAATTACAATATAATTGTTAGAGATTCTTTAATTATCATATGATTTAAATAACTCCGAAGGCAATCCTACATTTAATACAGAGATATAACATTTTTCAATCTCATAGTTAAATATAAAATGAGAAAAATAGATGCTCACTTTTAAAAATAAACATCTATTACAAAACAAATAAAAATAAAAATGTATATTTGTTTGAAAAGGATAAAGTATGAAAATAATTTATTTATGTTCTAATTTCAACCACGTATTATATCACTTAAATACAAAATACCACAAAAAAAGCATCATTAACCACATTAATTTTTACCATATGATGAACATTTTCCCGCTAACTTTGATGATTCACTAGTCATTAACATAAACATCTTTTATGTTATAGTTTTCATTTGAATATGGTTTTATTATATGTGATAATAAAGTGGAAAGCATGGTGTTAAAAAAATATGTAGCCAACTTGACCAGTTTTTTCAACAAGAAGACGGATATAATGGATATTGTTGTATGTATATCTATTTACATCAAAATCAGGTCAAATCATGCATTAAAAATGTAATAAAATGATGTTTTGACAACGATATGTGTGACAATGATATTAATATAAAAGTGCACATAAATTTAACAAATAATAGGTGTTCATTATGCGTTTATGAACGTAAAGGTGAAGTCATATGATTGATAAATAATTTCGTTTAAATATTTAACTAATTAAGAATGAAAATACCAAAACTAAAATAAACTTTCAAGAACACTTATCGAATGCTTGTTAAAATAATTTATTTAACAGTAAGTAGATCAAAATAAGAAGAAACTTACATCATAAGCTTCATTGATTTGTTGAAACTGGATTCCACAATCGCTTCCTTTGCATACATCCGGATGATACTGAAATAATCAAATTTGATCAAAAACAAACAGCGATTTGATCTTACTTCATCATCTAAATTATTGAAAATAATACGAAAAATAAATAAATAATCTGTGCCGACGATCTAATTGACGGTAAATCTAGATTGAATCCTTGAGTTGTGACGATAAAATTTTGTCCTAATTAATGCAATGATAAGCTGAAATTAACATTTGTTGAAAATTAAGGAAACATTCAATGAATTCAAATCGATCATGTTTAGTTGTTCAAAAAATTTAAAACTAATAATCAGATGTTTCTAGATTCAGAAAAAGTACCTTCAAAGCAAGCTGTCTGAAAGCTTTTTTGACCTCAGATTCAGAAGCTCCGGGATGAATCCTCAATGTTTTATACGGATCTGAAGCAATAGAATTCGTGAAATCACAACTAACTCGAAACCTCTTACCAGCACCACCGCTGATCGTCGTCTTCTTCTTCTGAACATTTTTCAGTTTTCCAAACGACGATGAAGATGAAGTCGAAGATGAAACGCAACCATTGATAACTCCAGCTATAGTCGCCATTATCACTTTATATAACTTCTCAATCTAACTTCAAATTAGATCAAACTTCGCCCTGCGAGATACGAAATCAGCCTCTGTCAATAGAAACATATACATACTAATATATATACACACACACATATTTTGTATATATATAGTTTTGTGTGTGAAAATGCGTGTGAGAAGCCGTGAAATAGCGATCAAACTTACCTGGAGTTGAAAATCGCCATAGAAATTGAGAAATCGAGTGTGAAAACTGAAAGGAGTTGATCGTTGAGTGCAGAAATGGTCAACAACGGAGAAGACAACGAAGTCGTTTCAATGGTGTTGTATATACAAACAGAGTAGAGGTATTGAGGGAAAGGGATATGGGCCGTTTGGGCCGTCGTTATCCATGGTGGTCAGATCAGAGATGTCCTAATGATGACGTGTCTGTTTGTGATTGGTTGATTTTTGTTGCTATTTATTCTATTAAAGAAATATGCTATATGCTATTATTATTATTATTCTAAGACTTTTTAGTTAATATTTAAATCGTAGAAAATCGATTTTAATCAGTTTACTTTGATTTTAATTTAAATATTGGATTTTAAATTATTAAATCCATATTGCTTTTGAAAATGACCAAATTAAATATTTTTATAATAATTATGATAAGTTTCATTTTTTACAATAAAATGTCTACCTTATAAGTTTAATTTGTTTTTAAATAAGTTTTTTTTTCATTTGAGTGCATATTTTTGGTTATATTATTCTCTCTATCTCAAATTAAGTATTCATGTTTCTATTTTAATTTAAAATAAATCTTCACTTTTAAAATTAATTGTGTGATTTCTAATTCTACTTTTTTATGTGATATAGAAAATTTATTTCTATTATTGAGTGTACAAGTGTCATTTTATTAAAATGAACATTTATTTTAAGACGGAGTGAGTATTAATTATGAGAATAGATAAAAATTGACATTTGATTGATTAAAAAGTATAATAATCAAAAAAATTGTATGTATTCTTTTACTGCGGACATCTGTTTGGGGACACATGAAATATTTGTTTCTTATTTTAGTATGAATTTCAGAGATGATAACCAGATTAGAAGTTGTGTTTTCAAATCCGAGAAAAGGGAAAATAAAAGAAAGGAAAGTAAAATATTTTTTTTAATATTTGTAGTCTCGAAATGGAAGTTATACAAAAGACGGAGTTTCTTTTGGAAGTTATACAAAAGACTTCCCAACATATATTAACGAGAAATGGTTAAAATCTAGCCGATGTTGATGACCAAAAGCAAAGGTGATCCTGAGACCCAGATCCATTCTTCCACAAGAACAAAAAGATTTCTACACAATCAAACATTGATGTTCCCTATCAAAGTGAAAGAATATTATGTTTTCACAACCCAGATTCCGTTATCGATCGACTTGATACCGGATTTCTTGCCGGCAAATCTGTACCGTAAGTCACCCAAATCAAGGAATACTCTATATCGTAAAATATAAACAAGTTCTTTCTAAAAATCCACCGATATAAATGATAAAAAGTATTTTACCACTAATTTGGTCCAGGTTTTTCTTTGCTGTCGGATGATTCAGTCGGTCGATCTGGTGAAGGCTGTTCCGAAGTAGAAGGACCAGGTTTAGGGGATTTTTTGAACTGCACCAAAATCATTGTCATGTTGTCACAACCTTCACCACCAGAGGTGGGTGCCAAACACCTGTCGAATACCTTCTCGCACACCGCTGACAGCTTAGTTTCCTGTACCGTTTCTGGCTCGTTAGATTTACCATTCATGAAACCACTGTGAAAAGGCACATTCTACAACAGAATAAAATCAAACCAATATATCCCACACACATGTAGGGTCTGGGAGGTAGGAGGTACGGTTTGATAATAATTTGTTAGAGCTTAGAGCATCTTCAACAACTCCTAAATGGAGAAAAAGTATTTGGGTTACCGGTAGCCTCTTCGAAACTTACCAAAGGTGAGGAGGGTGCGTGAGTTTATTTGCCATATATAAATATTAGGGGATGTTTGGTAGTTGCTGAATGGTTTGGTTAAGAGGCTCTTATGATATAGTGCGAAATGAAATATGGTTGTTTGCTAATTGTTCAGAATGAAATCAGGGCTCTGAATGGTTAAGGCAGGGACATGATATAAAATCATTCAGAGGATTTTGGAACCATTAAGAGGCAGACCTTTTTTTTGCCAAACAATATTTACCTCTTAACGATTCAAAGGTTGTGCCTCTTAATAGAACCATTAAGAGATAAACAAATAGCCCCTTAGTATATATTTGAGAGAGAGAGAGAGAGAGAGAGAGAGAGAGAGAGAGAGAGAGAGAGAGAGAGAGAGAGAGAGAGAGAGAGAGAGAGAGAGAGAGAGAGAGAAGGGCTTGAAGTTTTTTTTTTTCTTTTTTTTGGCTCCAACAGCTGCTTCAAAATGGAAAAAGTAGGAGGGGAAAAATTCTACAAATTTGGAGAACAATCTTAGGGGTTGTTTAGTTACAGCTTAATGAGCTTAATGGTTTGGGCAACTTATTCACTCAGCTATACGTGAGTGTTTCTTTACGGCTTAATCGTTAAGACATTAAGCTAAAATGGCTAGATGGAATAAGTTAGGACCACTCACTTGTCCCCATTAAGCCACCCCAGACAAATTAATACCAGAAATGCCCATAAATAATCCAACCCTCTTTTTGCCTTTTTCTCAAACCCATTCGTCTCCCATGTCTTATGTCCCTCAGACAGATTTATCCGGACAGACAACTTTACCCATACAGGGTTTAATAATGTAAAAAGAAGTAAACAACCCCTTAGAACTAAATGGAGGAAGAGAGAGAATGGCTTTTTTTTGTTATTTCAAGGAAAAAAAGTCCCCAACTTGTCAAAAAAATTAATGGAGGGAGAGAAGGAAGCCTTTAATATTATTCAACATTTTAATGATATAATTACTGTTGAGGAATCTCTAAAATGGAGATATTGTTGGAGTTGAATGTAATTCTGTTTTTTGGAGATTTTGACTTTTTGCTTCTCTCTTTTGAAGAAATTAGGGAGAAAATGTTGAAATGCTCTTTAAAGTGTTCTATAGAAATTTAAGTTTTGAAAACTATGTATAAGTTCTTCTCTGAGTGAAACGTATCTACGAGATTCTAGTAGGAAGCGTTACAGTTTTTAGTTGCTCCCGTACGAAGTCCACCAGTTGCTGGCTCGACATGCAATCCCTGTTCAAGAAGAAAATTACAAGCATTATATATACACATTACATCATGTAGAGTGATATATTAAGGCTACTAATGAGTAAAGAGTGTTTCAGATACTTATGAAACAAAAATGGATCTATGTTCTAAGAGCAGGCAAAAAAAAAAGGTAACAGTGATTATGCATAAGATCATATATACCATAAGATCAAGGAAATTTGAAAGGTAGAAAACAAGAGTGTGTGCATGTGCTTATTTGCAAGTTTCTAAACCTCATACAAGCATTCTGGCTGCTAATAACTTTTCGTTCAAATTTCGAATATCAGCTTTGCAATTGCTCTCTGATATAAATGAATATTACGAGCACCAGGAAAGAAGGACAAGAGAAGCTAATAATGCTCGTATTTGATTATCACTAGTTCAGTACGGTGACAGTCCCAAAGAGGGTGCAATAACATGAATCAGGATGATCCATCCGTCATGACAGAACAAAAACATATATTTATGCCATGGTCATGAATCAGGATGCTTTTGGTATGTGAAACAGGACAAGACATGACAGAACAAAAACTTGTTGTGTCACGTTCGTGCGACGATTAGATTGTTAGATTGGGGTAGGATAGGACTGAGTGGGACAAAAATAGATGGAACAAAATCAGGGAGATGGGACAAGATAGGTAAATTACTAAACTACCCATGTCAGATTAAAACCTTCCACAATTCTTTCATCTGTCTACCTCACTCTCGTCAATCCAATCCAGCCCAGTCCTATCTATGTACCAAACGCACCCTTAGGGGACGTTTGGTAGAATGGAATTTGATGGAATTGGAATCCATCGAAGGAATTTGATTTTGAAGGAATTATAATGGAATTTGACCACACGTTTGGTTGGTAGGAATTCAATTCCTTCCCTTAAGCCATGGAATGATGAATTCCTTAAATTGTGGAATTCAATGGAATTGGAAGGATTCCATGGCATTAATTCCGTGAACCAAACATGGGCTTGGAATTTGGTCAATGGAATTGGCCATTCCAATTCCCTTAAATTCCATGAACCAAACAACCCCTTAGGGCGCGTTTGGTTTGCGGAATTGGAACGGATTTGGAGGGATTTGGATTTCAAATTCATTCCAATCCTATGTTTGGTTTGCAGGAATGGAATTTGTTGACCGCATTTGAAATCCTTTGACCTTTTTAAAATCCATTAAATGATGGATTTGGAATTCCTTTGCAATGGTCCGGTATTTCAAATCCCCCCAAATCCAAATCCTTACTTGAAATCCAATCCATTCCATTCCAATCCTGCAAACCAAACGCGCCCTTAGAGTCTACATTGGCTAAACTTGGACCTCTCTAATTCAATATAAGTTGGAACCTTCCTTCTCTCCTCAAGGAACCTCATCATATTATGATATGAATCAAACCGGCAGAAAAATATTATTGAAATCAAGCACCCATAATCGAATGCTTGCAAAGTAAATAGGCTGGAATTCGAGACCCAGTAATCTCCGTTCGAGAAAACAAAACAAAACCAATAATCGAATGCCTAACCCTAGGGTAATCGGTCCTATTTATAGCCGATCCCTACTCTACCAAAAAAAGGAAACAATTCAGCAAATCAAATAATTAAAGTAAACTATCAGAAAATTGCATTCAAGCCCCTGTAGTTCCCTTGCGGCTGTAAACTTGACCCCAACGCCTCTGGGTCTTCGGGTCTCGGTCCATATCATCACTCCCGCCCAGAAAACTCACCTTGTCCTCAAGGTGAAAGGCTGGAAATTGCTGCTGGATCTGATCATACGCCTCCCGCGTTGCCTCTGATACCGGTAACCCTTTCCACGCCACCAATACCTCCCGCTGACCCTCCATTTCCCGAGTGTTCAACACCTCCGCTGGTTCCATAACAGTTTCATCACCCAGATCACCCGGAAGTTCAGACTCAACCTGATGATCCCCAATCACTCGTTTCAATTGTGACACATGGAAAACGGGATGTATCGCCGAAGTGGATGGCAGCTTCAAACGATAAGCTACCGACCCGATCCATTCCACTATCTCAAAAGGGCCATAAAATCGCGGTGCCAATTTTTGACTCGCCCGTCTAGCCACGGTGACTTGTCGGTACGGACGGAGTTTCAAGTAAACCTTATCCCCAACCTCGAAAGTAACGTCCCTCCGTCTCCCATCCGCCTGTGTCTTCATTACCTGCTGGGCTCGAAGCAACTGACCCCGCAACTCCTCTAAAACCCGATCTCGATCTAACAAATAATGATCCACCTCAAATGTTACCGCCGAGCCTTGATCATAACTCACAAGACGTGGAGGATCCCGCCCATACAATACCTTAAAGGGTGTTGTCCCTATGGACGAATGATAGGAGGTGTTATACCAGTACTCGGCCCAAGGCAACCACCTAACCCACTCTTTAGGACGCATGGACGCAAAACACCGCAAATACGTCTCTAAGCTCCGATTTACTACCTCCGTCTGACCGTCAGTCTGTGGATGGTAGGCAGTGCTGCGTTTCAATGTGGTTCCCTGATTTTTGAATAGTTCTCACCAGAAGTGACTTACAAACACCTTATCCCGATCTGAAATAATAGAGTTAGGGATCCCGTGCAACCGGACAATCTCCTGAATAAACACTGTTGCCACCGAGGCCGCCGTATATGGGTGTTTCAAGGGAACGAAGTGTGCAGACTTACTCAATCGATCAACCACCACCATAATCACACTATACCCAGAAGATTTGGGCAGACCATCTACGAAATCCATAGTCAAATCCTCCCAAATACGGATGGGCAAGTCGAGTGATTGTAGTAGGCCACCCGGAGACAAATTCGAATACTTATTCCGCTGACATACACTACACTCCGCAACCAGTTTGGCGATATCACGTCGCATCCCGACCCAAAAAAACTCTCGAGCCATTCGTTGGTACGTCTTTTGCGTCCCCTCGTGTCCACCTACCACCCCCCGTGAATGTCCCAGAACAACTTGGCTATCCATTCCGAGGTACGAGGTAACACTAATCGGCCCCTGTAGCGAACCTCCCCCCTTCAAGACTGTACCCCACCAGCCCTTCATCGCTTGCTTCAATGTGTCTCTTTAATGCCACAATCTCCGGGTCGGTTTTCAAATCCCGCGTCAACTGGTCGTGTAACCCGACCGACGTAACTGATAACATACCCAAACCTGCGTCACTTTCTCGTCTTGACAACGCATCGGCTGCCCCGTTTTCCCGACCCGGTCGATACACAATCTCAAACTCGTAACCTGATAGTTTTGAGATCCATTTCTGATGCTCCCCCGCTATAGTTCGTTGTTCCAACAGATATTTCAGACTCTTCTGGTCAGTGATGACTGTAAAAGGACGCCCTAACAGGTAAGGCCTCCACTTATGTATCGCCATTACTATCGCCATTAGTTCCCGCTCATACACCGACTTCATTTGTGCCCGTGGCCCCAACACCTGACTGAAGTAGGCAATCGGTCTCCCCTCCTGCATCAATACTGCCCCAACCCCATGCCCCGACGCGTCCGTCTCAATTGTGAACCGTTTGGTGAAATCTGGAGGCGCCAAAACGGGTACTCGGGTCATCACCTCCTGTAACTGGCGAAAAGCCCGAGTGGCTTCATCCGTCCATTGGAACCCCTCTTTTTTTAATAAATCCGTCAGGGCTCGAGCAATTTTCCCACACCCTTGCACACACTTCCGGTAGTACCCCGTCAACCCCAAAAATCCCCGCAATTCCCGAATATTCCGAGGGATGGGTCATTCTGTCATCGCTGTAATTTTAGACGGGTCGGCTTTCACACCCTCACCCGTGACAATATGCCCCAAATACTCCACTCGGCTCTGCCCAAACACACACTTCTTCCGGTTGCCATACAACTTTTCTTCCCGTAGACATCCAAATACCACAGCAAGATGTTCTCGGTGATCGCCCATATTCCGACTGTAAACCAAAATGTCATCAAAGAACACCAACACGAACTTGCGTAAATAGGGTCGGAACACCCGGTTCATCAGAGCCTGAAACGTGGATGGTGCGTTGGTCAGCCCGAATGGCATGACCAGGAACTCATAATGCCCCTCGTGAGTTCGGAAAGCCGTTTTATGGATATCCGAGTCCCTCATACGAATTTGGTGATACCCCGATTTCAGGTCGAGTTTGCTAAACACCGTAGCACCGTGCAATTCATCCAACAGTTCATCGATGACGAGTATTGGGAACTTGTCTAGCACCGTTGACTTGTTCAATGCCCGATAATCTACACAGAAGCGCCAACTCCCATCTTTTTTCTTTACCAACAGCACAGGGCTAGAGAATGGGCTGGTACTGGGTCGAATAATACCCGACTCCATCATTTCCCCCACTAATCTCTCAATCTCGTCCTTCTGCAGTTGAGGATAACGGTAGGGCCGGACATTGATCGGTTCGGTACCTCCTTTCAAGGTGATAGCGTGTTCATGACCCCTTAAGGGTGGTAAACCTGCAGGCATCATGAAAACATCGGAGAAATCCGTTAGTAACTCATCCAACGCCGGATGCACCTGCGATTCGGGCATGTTTTCCCCATCCAAGCTCATTAAGGTGACGAAATATCCTTCATCGATGTCATCGAGTCTTCGAGCTAGGGCCCGTAGGGAGGCCTCTCCCCGGTGTAACCCGAGCTCCCCGTGCAGAGTTACCCTCTTCCCTTCGTATTGGAAAGTCATAGTCAATTCCCTCCAATTAACCCGCGTATCCCCTAACTGCCGTAACCACTTTATCCCCAAAATGACGTCTGTACTCCCTAACTCCAACGGATAAAAATCCTCGGTGATGATCAGTCCAGGCAACTGTAACTCCATACCTCGACACATTCCGTAGTTTTTCTCGGCCTTTCCGTTACCCAAAATCACCCCGGTTTCCCGCGAACCCGTTACCGCCAATTGTAGCGGTTCAACCAGCCTCAACGACACAAAATTATGGGTTGCCCCACTATCGATCAATACCACTACCTCAACCCCGTGAATACTACCCCGTAATTTCATGGTATGAGGAGTCGTAATTCCCACGACCGACTGAGCTGAAACCTCAACTGCATCCAAGTGCACATGCTCTATCGGGTTCCCCTCTTCATCCTCGGATCCCTCTTCGCCTTCATAAACCACCATGACTTTCAAAGTCTTATCCGGACATCGATGCCCGGGCCCGAACTTCCCATCACACCGAAAACAAAGGCCCTTCGCTCTTTTATCTGCCAGTTCAGTCTCGGTCATGCGCTTGAAAGGTGGTTTCGTCTCTCCCGTCGTAGGCCTCTGCCCCCAGTTAGGGCGGTAAGGGGCGGTCGTACCCCTCCCCCTCCGGTAGTGCGCACCATCACACTTCTCGGAACACTCTTCCCTTGCTCCCCACTACTCCCAGATCGGTTCTCGTCTATCATTATGGACAGTTTCATAGCCTGACCCAACCCAGCAGGTTGCAACACCCGCACGGAAGTGCGTAAATCAGCCTTCAAGCCTTTTATAAATGTACCCTCCAGAATCTTCTCAGATATCCCTTCCAACTGCGCAGCCAAGGATTCAAACAAACTAACATACTCTCTTGATGTCCCCTCTTGTTTAATTATCAAAAACTGTTCATATAGGTTTCCATCTTGCGATGGTTGGAAGCGGTCTAGTAGACGGGATTTCAGATGTTCCCAACAACGGAACGGTTCCCGTCGGTCACTCCAACGATACCATGATAATGCCTGCCCCTCATACACAAAATTGATGCCCTTAATTTTTCCCCCGTAGTAACAAACCCTTGAATATCAAAAAACCGCTCAACCCGATACACCCAACCATACGCATCCTCCCCCTCAAACAGTGGCATTTTCAATTTCCTCAAACGATAATCTGTGCCTGGAACCCAGACCTTTTCCCCTGTTGGTCCCGACTCGGACCCCAACCCGCTGCCCCATGGTGGCAGTCCTGTCGCCCCCATCGAAATTTTTTCCGATCCCGAATAATAAGACCCATGACCCGTTAATGGTGGAAACTTACCCGAAAAAGAGTTGTTGACCTCCTGAGATTGCGGAATTGGGAACCCTGCTCGTCAAAAACCAAGCCCGACGACTGGATCAGCGGTTGAGTGTCGATCGTGCCGTTGGCGTCTGACGGCGGCGGCGGCCTGGAGGTCTGCGTCTGCTGCAACAGCAACTTCATCACCTCCGCGTGCCGTTTTTCGGACTCTGAACGCAAGGAATCAATATCCGTTTCTAGCTTCTCGAACCTTTCCCCTGCCTCTGCCTTGTATTGAGCCAAAATCATTCTCCACATCAACGATTTTCGTCATAGCTGTCCGGAAAAAATCACAGCAACGTGAACAGTAACAGCGACGTGAACACAGTACCGTGAACAGCAACGTGAACAGTACCGTGACAGCAGCGGTAGGCTCTGATACCAATTTGATATGAATCAAACCGGCAGAAAAATATTATTGAAATCAAGCACCCAGAATCGAATGCTTGCAAAGTAAATAGGCTGGAATTCGAGACCCAGTAATCTCCGTTCGAGAAAACAAAACAAAACCAATAATCGAATGCCTAACCCTAGGGTAATCGGTCCTATTTATAGCCGATCCCTACTCTACCAAAAAAAGGAAACAATTCGGCAAATCCCAACAAAAAGGAAACAATTCAGCAAATCAAATAATTAAAGTAAACTATCAGAAAATTGCATTCAAGCCCCTGTACTTCCCTTGCGGCTGTAAACTTGACCCCAACGCCTCTGGGTCTTCGGGTCTCGGTCACGGTCCATATCATATTACTCTCTAAAAGAGCCCTTGAGGAAAGAAAGGAGGTTCCAACGAATATTTAAATGGAAAGATCCAAGTCTAGCCGATGTGGGATTGACCATCAATTTGCTAACATGGGGTTAATCTAGTATGGCTTAGCTCTAAGATGTACCACTACTTTAAAGTCTAAAAAGCATAGTCTAAACAAATTCGATTACTCAATTTAATCAATTCAACTGATTACAGATAAGTAATCACACTTGACTGGGGTTTTGAAGGTTCACTTGTAGCTTGAATATCTGTAGTTTGAACAGGAATACGATATCTATCTCATTGCTGAATTGCATTCCTGTAAGAGAAATCGTTCTATGATTCAAATGGGGGGGATCACTATTCCATCAGGTGATGAAAAGACATCCTTCTCTCCATTAAATCTATTAATAGGAAGGAAGGCGACAACTAGAATTCTTTGACTTTATCACAATCCGATTTCTATGTACAAGGAACAGATATTTGAAATAGTTCATATGTCCAAGCAAGTAATTATTAGGCTAGATACAGAGGAAGACACATCCTTCCGTTCTTCCGTCAACTTCTTATAACCAAACCAAACAAACCCAATATATCCCACTCGGAAGTAGGGTCTGGGAGGGGTAGGATGTGTGCAACCTTACCTCAACCGCTAGGATTGAGAGATTGTTTCCGTGAAGACCCCCGGCTTGTGCATGGCACAAGGTGTATGCAAGCATGCAATAAGCAGGTAATATAATATAACAGGTAATCAGGAAATATAATAGGTAGAATAACGATTAAGTCAGGTGTGCACGATTCAATGGTGTGAAAGCAAACAATGTAACAAGTAATACGAGTAGAACTGGTATACATAGCAACTTAAACATATAGGTACGACCGGTAAGAAAGTCGATTAAGAAAGTCAGATCAGGTCCTATCACGACCAATTATCCCTCCACTCAACTTTTTATCTCATTACAAATTAGTGAATTAAGCCATAACTTTCTACTATTAAGCCATAATTTTCTACTATCTCCCTACATGCTTCCCTTTCAAGGACCCTCTTTAAGCAACACAAGTTCTGGTAGCACAAAATTATAGATAATTGATGACCAAACACATGAATGAAAAACTTACCATATTCCGTCACAAGCAAGAACAAGAAAATCATCATCCTCGCAAAGCTCAACCTAGTCATAAGGATGCACAGTCGGAAGCATGTCATCAACACGTATCATGCTTCTAAGCTGCCTAATTCTCATTTCTCCAAATGAATACAAGCAACTTGAATAATTTCTACATTAAGGTGTCGTTTGTTTTTTAAGAGGTCTAAAGTCTGAAGTCTTATTTTAGTTATGATTAATAAGAGGTGGTGTGTAAAAAGGTCTGAACGATTCAGACTTAAGAACCATTAAGAGGTTTTTTAGAAAAAACAAACAACCCCTAAGTGTAACAAAATGCTTCTACGTACTGTGTTTATATCAGGATTGGCGGTCAGAATTTGCTTTTCAGGAGGCAGAGATTTATCCTTCTTCAGTTCCATGTCCCCTGAACATATGATGAAGTAAAACCACAAAGAGCAATAGGGGAAGCAAGCACTCTTAAAGCAAACTAAAATAAGAAGAAAATCAGACACATGAGAAGTACCAATAGCCCTAGTCAAATTTAGAGTCCCGTTAACTCGACCACAATGAATAAAACCGCCAGCTTTTGTTATCCTTTCCTTCTCAGCCTCAAGATCAGGCTTGTGGTCTTTTGATAAATTATATGCCTGCATACAAGATTAAGTGCATGTTTGCATAGGAATGCAGACAAAAAAAACAAGTAGTCACATGTCAAACGAAAAATCCGCAAGCATGCCAGGATACATTACAACATACAAAGATGAATAAACACATAACTGATAGAAGGCAATATTACAACTATAGCACATACAATTGGTAAAATATGATTTAATATGGATGCATTGGATAAAAAAGGAGTTACATGAAGCATCTCTAAACCAAACCAAACAAGCCCAACATAGGCTTTTTTTTTTTTGTGGTGGTGGTTGGGGGGGGGGGGGGGGAAGCAGACCTGGCCTCCACCGCAAAGGGAGGGTAGTTGTTCCGTGAAGACCCCCAGCTTGTGCAAAGTGTGCGAAAAAGGATAAACCTTTGCTCAAAATATTTACCGAAATGGAACATAAGAAGAACATTCGAAAAAGAACTTGAAATTTGAAAACAAGAAAGGCAATGCTAAAATTTGAAAATTGAGTTAGAGGTAAGCAACAACAATCAAACAGACAA
The DNA here is from genome assembly GCA_954870635.1 of Arctium minus. NCBI lineage: Eukaryota > Viridiplantae > Streptophyta > Magnoliopsida > Asterales > Asteraceae > Arctium > Arctium minus. The sequence continues at coordinate 4,210,484 of OX941091.1, forward strand.
AGCATACAAACAAAAGCAGGTACAAAAAAACATAACCAAGGTAGGAATAACTACACACCCCTAGTCTAACCTAGGACTCAGGAGGTCTAATTGCCAACTCACTAACCCTACCCCCATCCTCTTTCTCTCCAGATCCCTTCCTCCCAATTCCCATCTAGGCTAGCTACAGATCCTCACCCCTAGTCTGCTACCCTAATCTTGTGTCTACAAGAACTCCTATTAGAGGTCATGTCCACTGCTACATCAAGCTTCTCTCCCTATCTATACACACACATACATATATACACATACATACACAGATCTCCAAGATAAATATATTGCTAGTCCATGCTGTTGTCTGCTCAGCAAAAAATTTTAATATAAACTAAAAAGGAGTTATCCTATAACAAAAAGATTATCAGTGCTGAGTTCCAAAATTCAGATAGTTTAAAATACACACAATGTTACCTGGCCCTTCCGAGATATCACACAACGAGAATCACCAGAATTAGCTACAACAAGTTGGTTATTACGTATGATTGCAACGCAAGCCGTGCTACCACATGTTGGTCCTTCATAATTAGAATGTGGTCCCTGAATCATTGAAAACACTGTATGAGCCATAGTAGCAACGTACTAAAAACAGTTAATGGATCTACCATGGTTAAAGAGTTTCAGGATATATCTTGTGGGTTTTATGGGTGTACTATATAAGTCCATTTGAGTTTCTAACACTTGACATGCACACAAGATATATATTGCCCATATATAGGATTTCCCTTGAGAGCTGAAAACCTACCTTTTCTGAACCAGCAGAAGGAAAAAAAAAAATATCGGTCATATTCTACTAAAAATATTTCAGGCATGTTACTTGACTTATGACCAGAAGCGGATTTGCAATGATAAAGGGTCTTGTCAAGATGTAAGAAAAATAAGTAAAGATGACATGCAGAGAGTAAGTGGGAAAATCCAAATACATATTAGTTATTTGGTGCTTGCAAAGAAGGTACCTCCTCAGCAGACCAATCATCATTTTGACCTTTTAGTTCACCACTCTTAGGGGACCAAATTAATCCTTCCATCATGCCACTGAACTGATCTCTTTTATCTCCCAATGCGGTCAACTCTCTCCAGCCTCGTTGTCCACACATCATCTCATCCATTCTACATAAGGATGCAAACTTGTTCTGATAATAGACAAGATGGATAACAACTATTGGCAACAAAGAATAACCAAATTCTTCAGTAACAGCATATAGTTGCTTAATACATACAGTCACAAGGTAAAAATCAAAATAATAAACTTCTATTGAAGCCTTTCAAGAATTAACTGAACTACAGGTGAGACTCAAGCAGACAAGACCCATTAAAACTATAGGTGAACAACAAAGTCCTACCACCCCCTGTATGCTTAAGGTATCTGTGACATAAAAAAGAAAATTGGTAACCTGAGGAAAGATTTCTGGGCAGCGGTGCCAATATCACCACTGCAATAAGCTTCATGTTTGACCACTTGTTGGTGAAGATACTTGGCACAGAACTTAGACACTGCCTGACCTGCAAACTAAAAGGCTTAGTAAAGACAGCATAGCCGGTGATGACAGGTGAACACAGCTTAAGCAAATTTTAGGGTATTATTCTCAAGATAAATCTCCATCCCAAAGTCAAATCTTTGTGTACTCTTTAAAAACATCTTGTTCTTTTAACAAACACCATGTTGCGATATATTAAGTTCTTTTTCAAGCATGCTTATTCATCACACAAGAAGTGCTATTAATGCCACAAAATAACTAGGAAGTTTAAATATTTGCCAAGATTCTTATTGCTAGCTATGTAGATCGTAAGAATCTAGAAATCAGTGCTTTGATGAAAATATTAGTTGAACTTCACTTCTACCTCAAAACAATCGACCCAGGTTTTGTACCAAATAGCTGGGATCCATGATGTTAATCAATTTTCTGCACTTAAATCTGTTATAGCAAGGAAACTATCTACTCAGGGCAACAAAATATATTTTTAACAACATCTAAATGTGCTTTGCCTATCATGTTTCAAGTATATACTATGATATTAATATAGTCACTCTTCATATTCCATGGCTTCATTGATAAGTCATCAACGTTCAAACCATCCGAACTATCTTCTCTTGCTTCTACATCCTATTGCAGATATATATATGGTACCTCTCTGAGTAATCACTTCAAAATATCTAACTCACTTTCTTCAAACATCCTTGTAGACTTTTCTATCTACTATACTTCAAATATATCTGGCTGATGGTCATAGTTTAAAATTTTTGATTTCAGCAGATGACTTAACATGAGCATTCAGGAATTCTACACCATATGTAGCCTCTTCCTCTTGATTAAAATCAAGCAGCAAATACTTCTCTTGTTTTTATTAGATCATTTGTATGTTGCACTTCCAATAGCTATAAATCTAGTCATCTACTCCACTCAGAAGAAGAAACTCTAGGCAGCATAGTTCTGTATAACACATGGTCCTCAAATTGTAACACAATTTTTAATCAGCATGTTAAGTTTTGTAAAACCTTCATTTCAAGGACACTTACGGATTGGTTAATGTTTACCAACATTTTTAGACAAAAGGTGCATGACATCATAAAGACAAAAGATTGAAAAGGGTACACTACCATCTAAAGACAAAAGAAAAGGAGCACCAAACAGGTATCACTTTAAGCAAAGAGAAAGTAAAACATTGGAACCCTATAATGAGCATTGTGAAATCAAGCACTACAAAAAGAAATCCTTCAATAATTCAACACATCTGTTTTTTTAAAGAAGCGTAAAAGAAAAAGAAAGCTTGAAATTATCAACGTTAATGTCAAAAGATGAAAATGAGTGTCAGTCGATTAACACCAAAAATAATATTCATAAAAGAAAGTTCTCAAAGAACTAAAAAGTTGATTTAGATTCATTAAAATGCTGTTTATGCAGGCTGCAGCAAGAATGTTATCAAGTCAAGAAACATAACATACATTTTCATGTGTGTGTTAAGCTCGTATTCTTACCTCCATGGCCATCATAAACACCAAAGAAAGATGTTGAACAGTCCAAATCAGGATAAGCAGCATGCTACCGAACACCTCATACGAAGAAGGCAGACAAAACGGTGAGTAACTATATCAACAATAAACTCCAGACACTGAATCAAAGGCATAAATTTACACCCTACTTAATACTAATATGAAAACACCAACATCATGAGTCACTTTTCCTAAGCTAATGCAGTTCCATAAACATAAATTAACTGAAGTCAAGGTTGTAATCAGAGAGAGACAGAGAGCAAGAGCAATAGAGTGGTACAAATAAAGAAGACACGGATACATAACGTGTAATTACAGCACTATAAACTAATTAAATTGCCCAAGAATTGCAGAATAACATCTGAGTATCCAACTCAACCATATTTGCAGTTTGTAATTCCATCATCTTAGCATATCTATGATCTTCAATAATCCAACCAACAAAAACAACAATTTAGATAGCCAGAAGATATTCTACACTAGATACTTACAGCATCTTCCATCGATGTTCGCCACCCCTGCATGGATGACAACCCATATCTTAGGTTCTCATTCTCACCATCCTGGGAAAACTTCTCTGTTTTAGGCGCGCTTAGGTATATTCCCATATCTAGTTATCTTCCTGTGAAACTATCACTGACAAACAATATCACCAAAAATACACGTACAAATAAAAATCAAACATTATATCCGGTTACTGAGAAAAAGTATAATTTGATCAAGTCATGTTTCAATTATGAAAACATCCAAAACTAACATAGTTAATAAAAACACAGACACTACACGCACAGACAAAAAATTGTTATACAGATTCTAAACCAAACACATAAAAACAACCGTAAATTACAACATGTTCAATTCAAACACTCGTCCATTAAACTTTTACACCAAATTGAAATCGTAAATTACAACAACCAGATTTCATTTAACAAACTCAAACAAAAAAACGAATTGAAAAATCAACAAATTCTATTTCGAAAGACGATCAATCAACCACATCACACCTCACTCAAATATCACTCATTTCAAAAAAAAAAAAAAAAAAAAAAAAAAATCATTCCATACGTTGCATGGTTAACGAAACAACAACCGAACTCTCCATAGTTCGAATCACAAATCGAAAATCGTGGAAAAAACCCTACCGGATAAGTGATGGATTAATTAATGATTGTAAAATGAAACAAATAAAATTGGAAACATTGATGGAGATAACGAATTGAAGATGATGATTGCTTAGGAAAGGAAATATCGAATCGTGATTTAGATTTAAAAAACTGTATGATTGAACAATTAATCAAAAGATTTTGAAAGAGATTTGGACTCACGGATTGCAGAGATTTGGATCATCCGTACAGTGTGTTCCGATGGGCGCCGGTGGTGGTTTGGGGGTGGGGTAGGGTGGAGCATAGATAGTTTTTTATTGTTAAAAAAATTTGTTTGGATGAATCGTTGACGCCGCTTTAATATGGAATATATTTGGTCGGGTATTCGGATCCGGATTCGGATTCGGAGTTGGATCCTTGTCGGATTGGATAACCGTATTGGGCCTTGTTTACCTCAATCCATAACTCGCTCCAATGTTCCCTCCCGCAATTATTTCTTTATTTATTACCAAAATTGTATACACATAGGGGGTGTTTGGGATTGCTTATTTAAAACATTTTATACATTTTTTTTAAAGTGTTTATTAACTTATGTGATGATAAAAAGAAGTTTTATAAAAAGTGTTTGGATTAGTTTATTGTGATACAAAAACGTAATAAGTTAATAAGTTGTTATTAAGGGGTGTTTGGGATTGCTTATACATGAAAAATAACCAAAAAAATCATAAGTTGTTTCAAATAAGTTGATAAGTCATAATTGTTTAACTTATTAAAAACTCCTTATTAGCGGTGTGGAAAAGCTATAAGCTCTTTTCTTTTTTTCCTACCCAAACACTCAAAATAGTTTATCAGTGGTGTGGAAAAGCTAGTAAGTCAATAAGGAATTCTAATAAGCAATCCCAAACACCACCATAATGCAGTATTGTTTAGAGTCTGTTTGTTACTAGCTTAATAAAGTTAATGAGACTCATAACTTATTTGGTCAGTTATATATAAGAGTTTAGTAGTGGCTTAATGATATATAAAATGGTTTATTCAGTAAGCTTCTATGGAGGAATTTTATGCAAAAAACTAAGGGGTTGTTTTTTTTTAAAACCCTCTTAATGGCTCTTAAGTCTGAATCGTTTAGACCTTTTTACATTTAGATTGTTTGTTTTTTTTTCCAATTTTCAGAACCTCTTAACTCTTAAATACGTCTGAAATAAGAAGTGGTGGCCTAACTTATTAAAACATCTTATCACCACCTCAGTTCATATGTTCTTTTTCTCTCAATACGCCTCCAGAAAACATACAGTCTTGTTAATTCAGATTTCAGACTTCAGCACCACCTCTTATTAATTAGAAGTAAAATAAGGCTTCAGACCTCTTTAAAAACAAACGGCACCTAAGTTTTTTTTCAAACATTACTCTCCCGTTTAAAAAAACAAGCTTCTTTCATACTCCCATCGTCCCAAAACAAATGTCCCCACTGAAAAAGAAACACGGTTTTAGGATTGAATAATTATTACACGCTTTTTAATTAACAAAAGAACAATTTTACTCTTAATAATAGAGAGAGAAATATGTTTCATCTCATAATTAAGATTTAAGAATATAATGGAAAAGTAAACATTCACTCTTGAAAATTGACACTTATTTTGGGCAGGGTGAATATATGAAAAAGTTCCCTCAAACAAAAATATTTTCAATCTATACAGACAGATTAATTGATGTTGTTTTAAATTTATAATCGCAAGCGTACGAGTTTTGTAGCATACGGGTCGATCACAGGGAGGTGACGGTCTAAACACTAACCACTTAATAATTATGTCTAGCTATGTGAATCAGATAATTGATTTGATGATTAAACTAAGTGGACATAAAATTAAACGAGATTAAGGGAAGGAGAGAGAAAAAAAGGAAAATAAAAGTAGACTACAACTAAAGGGGAACTGGGTAACGTCAACCTAGGATTTTGGTAATGGTGGGAATTTGTTTTACAAAATTACTTTAACCCTCTTTCGAGGTGGAAAAACTTTTCTAAGCCAAGACATATATTTACTCTCGCAATATATGTACATAGGAAAGAAACATTAAGGTTTAAAACAAGTAATTTCCCAATCAACGTCCCTAACTATTCGCATGTTAGAGCCGTTGTCATTGACCAATTTAATCCAAGTAAAAGACTAAACTTTCGTTTACATCAAAAACTAATTAAATTGACTAAATATTTTGTTAAAAACCAATTAAATTAACTCCAACTTTCATTAGAATCAAAACGGGTTAAAAGCCAACATCCGTTTTAAGAACAATTGGTCAATGCCAAATTATCGATCCTAAGCGACGATTACCCAATAAAACGATCACTAATTTAAGACCAAGAAATAAGTCACTTATCTAGACTCCAACAAAATAAAGATAATGGAAATAAACAAACTAGCAAGACTACTACATTAGACACGATATAACAACGATTAACATTAACTAAAAACAAAGAAGAACAATGAACAATTAGATAGACATATGCAGAAATTAAACTAAATGCAGAAAGTTAAACCTAACCTAATGTGTAGAAAATAAAAAAGGTGCAGAAGATTAAAAATGGGTAAAGAGGAATCGAGAGTCATAATTGAAATAGAGTAGAGATAGTGGAGATGCATAAAAAGAGAGAGTTACGAAGTAAGGGATAAGGAAGATGCATAAAAATCAAAACTTGAAATAAACTAAGATAATAATATTCAAACACGACGAAAATTAATCAACTATTCTAAAGAGGTAGGGAAGATGATTCTCAATAACGTATGAAAACCGAATGTAATCGATCTTCAATGGCATAAGCTTCAAGATTAGGAGTCTTCTTCCCCAAGCTATGAAGATCGACCAAGAAGTTCCTCCAAGCAAACCAAATGTCGACTCCTCTCTATGCCTAATTCAAAAAAACGTCCCCCCACAAAAACAAACCTAAAAGGGTTTTTAAAAGTCTAAGCTAAAAAGCCCAACAAAAGTCCAACGAAAAAAATAAGCCCAACGACCTTTGCGACCGTGAAGAAATCTTCACGCCCGTGAAGGTGCAATAAAAAATAAAAAAAAGGTTTCAGGAGCAGTGCTTCGCGACCTCAAAGAAATCTTCCTGCCCGCGAAACCGTGGCAGAAACTCTAAATATTGAATCAAATATCTTTCTTCACGCCTGCGAAGCATGGAGAACAACCAATCCCTTCCGACTTCATCTCTTTCGACGACTTCTCCTATTTACTCTCGATCATCTTCTTCTTCTCTTCATTCTCCTTGAGCACACCTTCACCTATCTCACCTTTAGAACGCACAATCTGCACAAAACACATACCAAAAGCATAAAAACCATCCCCAAAAGAATTTCCAACCGTGATTAGAGAAAATAAAAGAGAAATGAAAAATGATGCATGAAAAGCTAAACTAAACACTAAAATATAAAGAAAAAAACAACTAATGTATACAAAGTTAGGTGCATAAAATGCACTTAACATTAATTCATACATACAGGTTTATCCATACATGACTTGATGGAAAACCAATCAAACAGCCCCTTAATCAGTTAATCTCGATTATGGATTTATTATTATTTTACTTTTACTTTTATGGTTTTATGTTGTCAAATACGAAAGTTATTGATCTATTATCAATTTAATAAATTATAATGTTGTATTATTATAACTCAACGATAATCCTACATTTTAATGTGTTTATTAATTGGATTCAGTTAGTTTTATGAAATTTAAACCTAACGTTTTAAAAAGTTGCATGAAAGTAGTAGTAAGTTCTAAGCTTGAATTTTATTTTTTTTTAAATGAGATACTTGTTTTTTTTCCTTTTCTAAATAGATGTAGTAGTAACTATATTAGTATGAATTCACATTCGTGATCAAATTTTTGAAAATCGAATGAAAAAAATTGAAAAAATATATTGATATTGATATCAAATAAATTTTTATATAACTTATTTAATTAAGAACTTAATTATATTTAAGATAATTTAGATTTAGAAAAAACAGTTGAATCTATAGGGTTTATTAATTTATGAGTAAAATACATATTTCATCTCTAAGGCTATATGTTTTTAGCAGTATTTATCCTTTTTATTTTTATTTTTTTTTGATTCAACGGGTCAGGTCTCTGTGGTTGCATTTTTACAATGTCTTGTGTCCTTAATGCAACTACATGGACCCAGGTTGTTAATTTATTTAGGGACTCAACTCATTAAAGTTTACAACCACATGGATGTAACTTGTAAAAAACATAACCACAAGGACATGTCCCGTTGAATTTTCAGAAAAAGTACAAAGACCGTTAAAAATACGTAACCATAGGGACGAATCATGTAATTTACTCATAGTTCATGGAGTAAATTTCATATATAGTCCTTATGGTTATATAAACGTTACGGATTGTCATCCCTCACAATTTTTATATTGATTGTATACATGTGGCTTCATTTTCTGTTACGGATTGGGTCCTCAAACTAATTTCATTAAATTTTCTTCGTTAAGTAAGGGTTATTCTCATCTTTTTACATATGTTTAATTATATACATACATACATACATACATATATAGGGGGCCATTCAAGGGAGAACTTGGTTATTTGTGATAACCGTGAGATCCAATCTCAACCACACATTATTAATAATCAATGGGTATTATTAAAAAATTTAATTTTGGTAATTATCTATTAATTTAAAAAATAAATAAATTTATGGATAATATTTAGGGGTAAATTAGTCTTTTTGTAAATCTCTCTCTCCTCTCTCCTCCCTCCTCCATTACTCCGACCAAACTTATTTCGGTGTGCATCACCGTGATACCTATTGTGATACCCAATAACTTATGTGATACCACTGTGATGCCTATTGCCATCCAATTCATCATCACATTCATTACTATTGTGATACCCAAGAACTTGTGTGATACCACTATGATACTTCTTGTGATACCTACTGCCATCCAATTTATCATCACGTTCATTACTATTGTGATACCCAAGAACTTGTGTGATACCACTATGATATTTCTTGTGATACCTACTGCCATCCAATTTATCATCATGTTCATTACTATTGTGATACCCAATAACTTGTGTGATACCACTATGATACTTCTTGTGATACCTACTGCCATCCAATTTATCATCACGTTCATTACTATTGTCATACCCAAGAACTTATGTGATACCACCGTGATACCCATTGTAATACTTACTACCATCCAATTCATTTGATTTATTTGGAAATACTAGAAACCTTTCCTGTTTTTTTGAACGACATATCACAATTGGCGAATGGTCGTGCGATTCCATTTACAACGAAACTCTTCGACAACAACAAATCCGGTGAAGTTATATCCACTCTATTAATAACCAATAACTCATCGGAAAGATTAACCACAATTTCAGTGATCCCGATTTCCTTACCTGGACATATCGTCATCAGCAATGCTCCTTCCGGCATGGAAGCCAAGTGTTTGAAAGAATGGTGGTAGCAATGAAGAATACATATTTACTCATATCGCATAAAAAATTACATAATATGGAAGAAGAAGAAGAATAAGAAGAAGCGGTTGTATCCACCACCTCCGTAACCACCATGTACCACCTCTAGCAAAGTGGGTCAAAATGATTTCCGGTGGTGCTTTGCCGGAAAATCTGGAAGTGGGTCAAGATGATTCGAGAAGGACGATGCATGCTCTCAAAGTCAGCTTTCTTTAACATTGGTGTCGTTGTTGTACTTAATGGAGTAATTATTCAAAGGGTTTAAGTTGGGCAGGATGCTAATCAGCTATATATAGTAATGGATAATCACAAATCAATTTGTTGAGATAATGAAGGAAACTATCTTAGATTGATAACTGTCAAAGAAAACAATTAATATTTAAATAATAATTAATCAAATTACTTATACACCCTTATCTATTAATTAAATAAATAAAATTAATATAATAAAATGATTGGCCCACATTGGATCTCACAGTTATCACAAACTACTGAGTTCTCATTTGATTATGCCCCTACATATATATATATATATAGAGAGAGAGAGAAATGATCAAACGAGAATAATAACTATTTAAGAGAATGCGAGGATGAATCTCAGCCACTCATCCGGTCAATAATGGCGGCTTTGACCGGTCCCCCCTCTTTAATAATCTCAACCCTCCCATGAATTGCGTCAATCCTCCGTGATCGCGTCCACCGTAACCGAAGATGTGTGGTTGAGATTACTCCCTTTGTTTTCTTATTTTGCTCCTCTCCTCGCATGATCCCTCCTCTATATATATATATATATATATTATTTGATATTATATATACATATATATATATATATCAGATAAGCAATAAATAATAATAGAAAAGTAGAAAACGAATGACAATTTAACTTTTTTTCAAAATATCTTCTTCATTGTGACTAGTTAATACGGTTTTTGGTCATTCTTATCAACTAAATTTTATTCGGACTCTTATTATATACTAAAAACTTGTGTCTTTGTATGGGCCCTCCTTGACACAAATTTCCGTTTTAAAATAGTAAGATTTGCAACAACGTTTTCTCAAACTCGATGCCGAATGTAAAGTAGAGAAAGCAAACTCCGGTATTTTTTAAGTGGTTCACCAGCTTGACTAGCTAGTTTAGTTTTTCGAGCCCACTAAAAACACCGATCCACTATAAAAAGTTTTTGAGTAAGCTACGTTTTTCATCCCTGTGGTTTGTTTAGAATAGCTAATTTCATCCTTATACTTTCAAAAGTATGGTTTTCATCCTTGCGGTTTACTATAATTTGTTGTTTTTTTCGTCTATGTGGTTTACGACAATTTATTGTTTTTTCCCCGTATTTGTAGTTTAATATATTGCTATTTTTGTCCCTCATACTTAAATTAGATGTGTAAAAGAGCCGAGTTAAGCCGAGTCGAATAATAGGTTATTCAACCTTGGCTCAAAAAAATTAAACCAAACTCGAGTTTGACTTGAGCTCGAATAATTTTTTCAATGTAGGGCTCGAGTTCGAGCTCGAATATTTCTTGAATTATCTAGCTCGAGCTAGATGCTCGTTTATGGGCTCGAACTCGTGACCAATTATCTCGTTTATTGCCCGAGCTCAATAATTTTTATATTTTATTGTATGATTTATGAATGTAAGCGAATATTTGACTCGAAAAAATGTATGCTCAAATAGCTCGACTCGACTCGAAAAAATTAATCGAGTCCTCAAACGAGTTGACTCGAACATTGGTTTTACGAAGCTTGGCTCGTTAATTTAAACGAGTTTTATTTTGTATTCGAGATCGGACTCGAACTCGAAAATTAGGCTTGAGTTCGAGATAAATGAGCTCAAGTAACTTGTTAAAAGCTCGATCGTTTACACCCCTACTCATACTTAATTATATTGAATTGCGTCATGGAGGAAAAACATCAAAGACTTACAAACCACGAGGATGAAAACCGTAATTTTGAAAATACAATAACAAAATTTGTTATTCTAGACAAACCACAGGGACGAAAATCGTAGTTACTCAAAAGTTTTTTTTTTTTTTTTTAATGGTAGAACTTTACCTTTATACAAATATACAAATGATTATTGCATTTTTTTTTATAAGAGGCCATATATGTTTCACTCACAATAAATGAACCATAGATAATCAACTATAAGTACAATTTATATTAATGAGTCTTTGAGATTTCAATGAATATTGAAATAAGAGAATGATTGTATTAAATGCTTAAAAGTTGTGTTTTAAATTGGAAGATATGATATATAATTTAAATAGTATTTTAAAGAATATTGACTGGTGTTTATGTCCACAACCAACCCACATATACATCTGTATAAATGTTTTTTTTCATCATATTTCTAGCATTTAAGGTATCGTACAATTGTGTGTCTGGAAAAATTCAACGGCCAAGAAATAACCATCTGGATGCCTAGATTTGTCGAAACTGCAATTTTAATAAATGCACCAACTTCGTATTAAATGCTATTCTTACCAAATTATTTTGTGTGTGTATGTGTGTATGTATGTATGTAGTATCTTAAAAAGCATGATGATGTTTAAAGTTGGATTTGTATTTTAAAGATGTCAAAATGAATTATTTTATAAAAGCAAAAATTGCATCAAAATGAACCCAACATTGGTCAAATTTCTATATTATGAACAAATAGAGATGCACAAAGAACCAATTAAGCGAATTTGAAGCAGTAAGAACCGAGGACCAGTCCAAAAAGGCCGGACTCAAAAATTGGTTACAGGCGTAAACTCGGTTTGGTCCTAAATTTTAAACTTGGATCCGGTTTAAAAAGTACGAATAAACCCGAAATTGGTCATTGGTTAACCAAAAACCGGTCCAATTAAGGTCTGATCAAAACCCAACTAAGACTCGAAAAAGTCTAATCAAAACCTGAAAAATCAGGTAAAGCTTGAAAAAACCTAATTAACATCATTCTTTTCTTGAAAAAAATATTGTATTAATTTTAAAATAATATAACAATTATTTTTAAATTTGCAAATACATTTTATCTTGTTATAAACTTATAATATGCAAATAATTTGTGGAATATATTTAAAACAAATAAAAAGGAATACAAATACTAAAAAGTGAAGGAATATGAGTAATTTCAATTTTCAACCACAGAAATGTGGGCCATGTTTATGATTTCAATATGCACCATTTTAAAAGTGGTGACGCACTCAAATACATGACAACCGAGGATCGTATTTCCAACCTTGGAGGTCGGTTTACGGATAATTAGAGCATCTCCAACGGATGATCTTACAAGAACCTCTTTTTTATACTTTTTGGTATCACATAATTTATAACTCATCAATTTAAAATTTTATATAAAAATCCACAATGGTAGTCATTATAAGAACCTCATGTCAACATCAATAATTATTATATATTTATAAATAAATATCAAATATTTAATTTAACTACCAATAAAAATGAAAAAATTGTCATTTCAAACAAACTTCATGGTAAAACCAATGTTCTTAAATAAGAACTCAAAAGGGGTTAGGTTCTTATAAGAACTCTCCACAATAGTAGTTCTTACAAGACACTTCACTTTTTGCTTACAAGAACCTTGCATTAGATATGCTCTTAACAAACCACTATTGTTTTGTTGATTTTTTATTAAGTTTTTGTATAGATAAAATTGTCAGTATGGATTAATATGTTTATACAGATTGGAAAGATTTTTAGCTAAGAGGTTTTCATAGATGGAAGAAAGATGTTTTTTTTTATTATTATTGGGAGGGTTAGATTTAGAAAATTTTGGTTTTCTACATAAAGTTTCTCCAACAAGTTTATTGAACAAGTCATTAAGTCACTATTACACAATCTTATATAGCTGACCTAGTAAGTCGTGAGTCTTGTTAAGCTCATTAAACTATTAACAAACAAACTCTTATTTGTGGTTAAAATTATGTGTAAAATTGATCCAATTTAATTATAATCTACTCACCAAAATTAAATATGTAATTGTAATTGGATAAAATCAATATCTGAATTAAACCAGTCAATTATTAGATGATAGTTTAAAATACGAAAAATGGGACCGATCCAATCTACTTCTCCAACTATCAAGGATGTAAGATTTATTTTGTGTTATATTATTTGATATTTTGGTGTACATAACTGGTATTTTTATGATTTATTTTTAAAATTAACTTATGCTTGTAGTTTGATTCATATGTGTTTTTATTAAGAAGTAGTTTTTTCAAGTGAAATGTGTATAGATGATTGGTTATCAGGGCCGACCCTGGCCACGTACAGCCCGTGCCACCGCACAGGGCATCAAAGCCTGAGGGGGCATCAAGTTGTCATCTATTACTAGTTTTTGGTTTAATAATTTGGGAATTGGACAACTATGCTTTAACTATAAAAACAGATCAATGTCTGGTAGTAATGGATACTAAATGCGTGTCGTGAACCGATGAAAGCCTAACATTTCAACAACTCAAGCTGATTTTTATTTAGCATCTTAACGAACAAACGTGAACAAACAAGTTTTCTTAATGAACGAATATGATCACAAAAACTTTCATTCTCTTTTACGTTCGTTTGTTTAACATCTTAACGAACGAACATTAACGAACACTTTTTCTTTACGAATGAACAAGAATACAAAAAATTGCATTTGTTTACCGTTCGTTCGCTTGTTCGGTTAAGTTAAATGAACGAACAAAAGCACAAAAACTTTCGTTCTTTTACCATTCGTGTTTGTTTACTTGTTCAGTTAAGTTAAACGAACGAACACGAACAAGCCTCATTCTAGTTCGTTTTGCATATTGAATTTTGCAGTTAATGCACATGAATACATCACTGTATAAACACAGTTGGAGCACATTGCACAACAATAACAACATATTGTGATATTGCCTCATTGGGCTCTTGTTTTTTGCAATGCACAATAGCATATATTACGAATTTTACAATTTTTATCATTGTTCTTTTGACTTTTTTTTAATTTAAGGTTTGACATTACCGCATTAGATTTATATTTTAGACCTGTAACTTTCTGAGTTTTGGTCTTTTACTTAATATGACATTAACTTATATTTAATTTACTATTTTAGTTAAAACTAATTATAGTTTTTCTTATCTTTTAATTTTAAGTTTCATATATTGAAGTAAAAGTTCTATTATTCTAATTTGAAATGGGAAAAAGGAAAACTAAAAACGAAGGAAGCACGATCTTTATTCACTTTTATCATTTTATATTTTGTAATTTGGGGTTTGGTTTTTTTTGTCCCCTATTTGAATTATTTAAATTATAATTAATAAAAATCAATGTGAGGACGAGTCATCTAGCTTAACTAGGTTCAAAACCCTTTAAAAAATCGTATGTTTCGTCGTTTCATTTGCATAAAAAAATGTGCATAGGGGCATTTTTTTAACGTTTTCGCACAGGGCATCAAAAACCATAGGAACGGCCCTGTTGGTTATAATTGTTGGATAATTATATAATCTAATTTATAAATAATCAATAATAATTTGCAATTGATAGGCCAATCTAATATCCATTGAATTTGATAAGATTGGTTATACCCAAATTTAATTTGATTGGATCGGTTGGTAAAATTCAACATATATTAGAGTGGATTGGATCTGGTTTGTCGAAATTCATTGGATATGAACAACTGAACACCCTTTTTTTGAAAGGCTCCAATTTATTAAACCAGCCAAAATACAAGTTTATGCAATAAGCATAAACAAACAAAAGAAAACAAAAAGGAGACCAGACCCACCTACAAAACACCAAAAACAAAAACAAAACCAAAAAAAAAAGTCCTAAAAGAATCCTCAAAGACTCAACTGAACAAAGTTAAAAACAAACACCGACCCAAGAGAAACCGAAGCAAACACACAGAAAGAAAACCCTCCATATACCGAAACTTAGGCCCCATAAATGGCTCTTGGGTTGAAGCACCAACCTGCCCAAAAATCAGTGAAACCTTTTGTAATCAGCGAAACCTTTTGTATGATAAGTTAACTATTGAAAAGATAAACGAAAAGAAAACCCTCTGAACACCCATAATTTGTCATAAATTAGTATACAAATTCGTAGCCGTTTTTTTTTTCGAAAGAAGAAATTTCTACTTCTTTATGTAAAACTTAGGTTATATTTTATTGTTAACGTGTAAAATTTAAAAATTAGTTAAAAGGAAAATGGACTATTTTTTAAACTATTAATTTATTTAATAATAATTTATATAATCATATTTAATACATTTAGGCGCCGTTTGTTTTTTAAGAGGTATAAAGTCTGAAGTCTTATTTAGTTATTATTAATAAGAGGTTGTGTGTAAAAATGTCTTAACGATTCAGACTTAAGAGTCATTAAGAGTTTTTTTTTTTTTAAACAAACAACCCCTTAGTGACTATTTTAATAAAAAGGGATAAATATATATTAACCCAACCCGATTTAAAAAATCTAAAAGTTTAATTTTATTCATCTTATCACGTTTTACTTGTCAATTCTATCACTTATAATTTTAGTTCTACGCAATATAGACATATATCTTATGAGATTACACGTTTATTGA
This sequence comes from Arctium minus, assembly GCA_954870635.1. Lineage (NCBI taxonomy): Eukaryota > Viridiplantae > Streptophyta > Magnoliopsida > Asterales > Asteraceae > Arctium > Arctium minus. The sequence goes on from OX941091.1 coordinate 4,226,660, forward strand.
AAACGTGTGTTATACCAAAATAATAATAAGACCACACCACCACGACGGCACCACCACCACATGTCTGATTCTTATTTTATTTGTACTCGAGTATAGAAAAGAAAAGGTCATCCACTAAGCAGAATTACAATGTTTTTCTTAAAATTCTCTTTTTTCAAATATATAAATAATGTAATAACGATAATAACAATATACGAGTCAAATTTATTTTTGCAAGTGTATATATAATATGGGGGCCTTCATTTGGTTCTTTTCTTTTTTGAGGTTCTCTCTGGATCTCACTCCATAATCGTTAACATGAGGTCCATAACTAACATGAATATTTTAATCTTTAAGTTAAAAAAAAAATAACAAACTTAGGTTTGAGTTTTTTGGTAGTATCATTCAACTTTTATTATATTGTTTTTCTATATTGTTTTCCCTTTAACATATATGAATTAAACCAGTCAATTATTAGATGATAGTTTAAAATACAATAAAATGAACCGATCCAATCTACTTCAACTATCAAGGATGTAAGATTTATTTTGTGTTATATTATTTGATATTTTGGTGTACAAAACTGGTCTTTTTATGATTTATTTTTAAAATTAAGTTATGCTTGTAGTTTGATTCATATGTGTTTCTATTAAGAAGTAGTTTTTTCAAGTGAAATGTGCATAGATGATTGGTTATAATTGTTGGATAATTATATAATCTAATTTATAAATAATCAATAATAATTTGCAATTGATAGGCCAATCTAATATGCATTGAATTTGATAAGATTGGTTACCCAAATTTAATTCGATTGGATCGGTTGGTACAATTCAACATATATTAGAGTGGATTGGATCAGGTCTGTCGAAATTCATTGGATATGAACCACTGAACACCCTTTTTTAGAAAGGCGCCAATTTATTAAACTAACCAAAATACAAATTTCTGTAATATGCATAAACAGACAAAAGAAAACAAAAAAGAGATCAGACTCACCTACAAAACACCAAAACAAAAACAAAAAAAAACGTCCTCAAAGAATCCTCACAAACCCAGCTGAACAAAGTTGAAAACAAACACCGACCCAAGAGAATCGAAGCAAACACACAGAAAGAAAACCCTCCATATACCGAAACTTAGGCCCCATAAATGGCTCTTGGGTTGAAGCACCAATCTGCCCAAAAATCAGTGAAACCTTTTGTAATCAGCGAAACCTTTTGTACGATAAGTTAACTATTGAAAAGATAAATGAAAAGAAAACCCTCCGAACACCCATAATTTATGTCATAAAGTATACAAATTCGTAGCAGTTTTTTTTTTCCGAAAGAAGAAATTTCTACTTCTTTTTGTAAAACTTATTATTTGGGTTATATTTTATTGTTAACGTGTAAAATTTAGAAATTAGTTAAAAGGAAAATGGACTATTTTTTAAACTATTAATTTATTTAATAATAATTATTTAATCATATTTAATACACTTAGTGACTATTTTAATAAAAAAGGGATAAATATATGTTAACCCAACCCGATTTAAAAAATCTAAAAGTTTAATTTTATTCATTTTATCACGTTTTACATGTCCATTCTATCACTTATAATTTTAGTTAGTTATGTTTATTTTAGTTCTACACAATATAGACATAAATCTTATGAGATTACACGGTTATTGAAAACGTGTGTTATACCAAAATAATAATAAGATCACGACACCACCACCACAACGTGTCTGATTCTTACTTTATTTGTACTTGAGTATAGAAAAGGTCATCCACTAAGCAGAATTACAACGTTTTTCTTAAAATTCTCTTTTTTCAAATATATACATAATGTAATAACGATAATCACAAATATACGAGTCAAATTTATTTTTGCAAGTGTATATATAATATGGGGGCCTTCATTTGGTTCTTTTCTTTTTTGTATGGGTGCTCAAAAACCCGATCAACTCAACACAACCCAATGCGAAATAACTCAAACCGAAGCAACCCGATGTCTAATCGAGTTGTAAAATCTTCAAACCGTATGTATTGGGTTGATATCGGGTTACTTTTATTTGAACCCAACCCAACCCGATGAACCCGATTCTTTTATTTTGTGAATTTAATATGATTATTAAGTCTCTATTAATATGTAAATTAGACAATTACACTATTGCGTACCCTCTTCATTTACATATATTTTCAATCTATTATTCATCTCTATATAACTCATTTGTATATATGTTTAATAAATGTAAACACACACACACACACACACACACATATATATATATGTGCAAACTAAAAAATCAACTAAATGTGATATATTTAAGATTTAAGAAGTATGGATAAGTTGTACCGTATGGTTGATGATGACACGACCAACCTCAAGGCCAAGAAAGCGAAAACATCGGGGTTGAAGACGTCTAAAACGATAGTTGTTGATTGACATATTATCATTTGGTTTAGACATATTTATATGTAATATTGTAATATTTTTGATGAACTTGCATACTCTCATGAATTATCGATCATTCGGTTGTATTTCAAAGAAATGTTTCCTTTATGTTTATCTATACTATATTAAAAAAATGGCATAAAAAACTCTTAATTACAACTCACTAAGCTTTATGTACTATCATTTAAAGCTATCTACTTAAAATCTCTTAAAAATAATTACTAAAGCCTAATGTACTACCTGTAAAGCTTTTAACCCTAATTAATATATTTCATCCTTATCCCCCAAAATCCTTATCTATAATCCCCAAACCCTAAAATTATGAAATTTGAATTATGATAAACATAATCAAAACATAATAAACATCTCAATTTAAATATAAAAAATTTAAAATATATAAGATAATTAATGAATTTTAACAAACTACTTAATTTTTTTTATATAAAAAACATTATATTGTTAAGCCTAAATTAAACAAATTTATATATAAAAAACCATTATCACTCAATAAAAACCATCCAAAATCGTACTGTAAATCAATAAAAAACAAAAAATAAAAATAAACATTAAAATCGTGATGTATTAAGCATTATGTACTATTATTTAATGCTAATCTACTTAAAATCTCTTAAAAAACAATTAATGAAGCAATATGTACTACTTTTAAATGTTTTTAACCCTAATTAATATATTTCATCCTTATCCCCCAAAATCCTTATCTCTAATCCCCAAATCCTAAAATTATGAAATTTGAATTCTGATAAACATAATCAAAACAGGATAAACATCTCAATTTAAATATAAAAAATTTAAAATATATAAGATAATTAATGAATTTTAATAAACTACTTAATTTTTTTTATATAAAAAACATTATATTGTTAAGCCTAAATTAAACAAATTTATATATAAAAAAATCATTATCACTCAATAAAAATCATCCAAAATCGTATTGTAAATCAATAAAAAACAAAAAATAAAAATAAACATTAAAATCGTGATGTATCTCGCTGCATTGCGCGAGTACGCTTCTAGTATTTCTAATTTTGAATTCATCTTGTTTAAACACAACCCGAACGGTTTGGGTTGTGCTTTTGATTGGGTTGGGTTGAGTTGTAAAAATTTCAAACTGCTTATATTGGGTTGAGATGTTAAAAAACCTTTAACCTGATCAACTCAACCCGTGAGCAACCCCTACTTTTTTGAGGTTCTCTCTTGACCTCACTCCATAATCTTTAACATGAGGTCCGTAGCTAACATAAATATTTTAATCTTCAAGTTATAAATAAAAAATAAAAAAACAAACAAACAAACTGTTGATTTTTTTGGTAGTATCATTCAACTTTAATATTTATTTTTTACCTTTTCAATGTATTATTTAATTTGATTTGATTTGATTCGGGCAAAAAAAAAAATATGTATTGTATATATTGATGGATTGATATTTTGTTAATTTATTTGGTCAAATATCGAATACTATAGTTGCCAAAAAAGCTATTAAAAAAATTGGCGAGTCAAACATCTATTATACTTAATTTAAAACGATATAATATTTTTCCTACAATTCACACTTGCAAGTTGCAAATGTAGTAATATTTTAGAGTAAACAACAAATTTGGTTTATGTGGTTTATCAAAAATAACATTTTTCGTTCCTTTATTTTTTAAATTACAAGATGGTCATCATGGTTTGTAAAAACGTTTGATTTTGGTTCCTCTTTAATGATCATTAAAAATGTCCGTTAAAAGACGGGCATTTTCGTCAATTTATGATTTTCTTTTTGTCTTTTTCCCAATCAAGTCCGATTTTATGATTTTGGTCCATATGGTTTTTGATTGGGTAAACGACAAAAAATCGATTAAAGAACGAAAATACCTCCTCATTTAACGAAATCTTTTAACAGTCGTTAAAAAGGGACCAAATTTGGACGTTTTTAAAATCCACGATGGTTATCTTGTAATTTCGAAACAGAAAAAACAAAAAATGTTATTTTCGACAAACCACGGGGTCCAGTTTGTAATTTACTCTATATTTTATTAACCAACTACCAAGTCATGCATCATTGACTCCAATGTGCCACCAGTGAACAGGTCTAAGGGGTTGTTCGGTTGTGGCTTAATGGGTTGTATAGCCCATATAGCTTATTCGCTCAGCCATAATTGGTTGTTCGGTTATGGCTTAATCTGGAAATTAGTAGCTTATTCGCTCAGCCCACAAAATAAAGTCATATAGACTCAGCCCAGTCTTTTCCCTTACTACCCTTGTAGAAAAACACGCTTCCTTCTTCCCAAAATTTATTCTTCCAGCATCTTCTCCATAAATGTGCTCTTTCTCATCTGTGGAGACATCATCGTCCTCATCCCTCGATTTCTTGTTTTCCATCTCCATCATCGACAATGGAGGTTCAAGTTCCTCCTCCATAGATCTGTTATATGTGCACAACTCCAGCCGACCAGCCTTCTTCTTCCTGTCGATGTCGACCAGCCTCCATCTCATAACCCTCTTCAAACCTGAAATCGATATGCTTCTTTCACTCTCTCTCTCTCTCCCTCTCTCTCTCTCTTTGTGGAATTAGGCTCGATCTACCGAATAAGCACCACAATGAAGTTGGGGTCACGTTTTTTGCTAGGTTTTTTCTTCGGAATAAGCTCAATCTTCACGTTTTTTTTACTCAATCGATCCCTGAAACACTCTCTCAAATCGATCCTCTTCATCTCTAAAATCGATCTTCTCATTCTCTGTTATCGATCTGGTCCTATGAAATCAATCTGTTCCTCCTTCTCTGTGATCGATCAGTTTTTACATGGGTTTTTTTTGTTGGAGTTCCCCTTTGGTGGTAATTTCATTCAAAGAACAAGATGCTTTGAAAGAACAAGATGACTCATTCTCTGTTATCGATCTGGGTTTTTTTTGTTGGAGTTCCCCTTTTGTTGGGTTTTTTTTTCCTTGGGTTATTGGATTGTTTACAAAAGACATGTCAAACTATTGTTTACAAAAGACATGATTTTTGGTCTAATTTGCATTTGAATTCAAGTTTTGGATTGTTAATTAGTTATCTCGGTCAATATTGTTGGAAAGATTAACGTAGTATACCCAAAGAATGGAGAATGTATGATAAATGGAAAGTGCTAAATTACAAACTGTATGGTTTGGGTGTAACCATACACATACCTATGGTTTTGGTGTAACCATACACATACCTTTGACTTGGAGAAAAATATGCAGAAGAGTGGGAACAAAATTCTTCAATTGAGATGGATAAAACTAAGGGGCCGTTTACAAAATGTTTACCCGGTAAGTGCTTACCGAGAAATTTACCATAGCAGATGAACATGACAAGCGGATAGGATCTTACCTGGTAAGAGCGAGGATAAGGATGAAGAGTCTTACCCGGTAAGAGAGAGTGACAACTCTTACTGGGTAAGCGCTTACCTGGTAAATTGTTGTATAAGATACAATCGTGATGATTAAAATCTTACCCGATAAAGCAAGTTAGTGTGTCGAGTTTTATTGGTAAGCGCTTACCGGGTAAGCATTTGGGTAAACGACCCCTAAATCAAATCTAGGGCAAATTTAATCAAGTTGTTTTTATTTAGAAAACGTTTAAATTGATTTTTTTATAATTATAAGTCATTTATTCAATATTTTTATCAATCAGCTGTTTTATTCAGACAAAAATAAAGACTGGGGGTAAAATGGTCATTTCTGACATTCAGACTGTTCATTCAGCATAATAACCGAACAACAACTTATCAGTTAACATACAGACAACTATATCCATACAAACAGCTATATCCATTCAGGTCTTAACAGAAAACGAACCGAACAACACCTAAGTCAGACATTGTTTTCTTAAATATTCACACACTTATTTAATAACACTTTAAAGAAATATATAAATAAAAATATTGAGAATATATAAATAAATATATATTTTTAAAACTTATTACTAAATAATTTATATGTAAATTATTTTTATAGGAAAATTGATGATGAAAAATTTTATTGTTCCGTTACACATCTCTAATAAAAAGAGTAGTTGATGGTGTAACTCAGGGACGGATTTACTTAGGTGCATACGGTGGTACGTGCCACCGTATTGTTTATCCGCCACAAGGTAGAAAAATTTAGGTTTGTGAAAGGTGCAACCGTATCGTTTTAGAATGTGCAACCGTATTATTCCAAAAAAAAAATTTGAAATCAACCAAAAATACCAAAGAAAATCTCTTGAAAATCAACCAAAAATACCGAAAAAGTCTCTCGAAATCGATAAAAAACTTAAAAATCCCTCGAAATAAAGCAAAAAACTTTAAAAATCCCTTAGAAACGCGGAATTAGGCTAAAAACACATTGGACGATATTGAACGTTGGTAAAAAAAATGGAAGACACGTCGATAAAACCGTATGAAAAAAATGGTGCCACCGTATGAAAAGGTTTCTGGATCCGTCCCTGGTGTAACTTACATGCATATAAACCAAGAAACATTTTCAATTACTTTTATGCACATGTGTCGTGTAAGAAGTCCATTTAAACCCGAATTAAATTGTTGTGACGATAAAAGCTCAGTTGATAGCAATAGGTCAAACACGCGGGGGTAGTGGTTAGTAATTACACTTAGTCAACTTTGATTGGTTCATGATATATTGATATAGATATATATATAATGTTATACATACACTCCTTTATATACGTATGTATATTGTCTGGGTGAAACACACCCTCTCTCTATATATATATATATATAGAAAGAGGAAGGTTCAAACGAGAACGATAACAATGTAAGAAAACGACAAAAAACAACAGATCGCGTACAAAATCATATGTGATTTTATACTAATACGAAAAAATCGGACGTGGGCGATGTTTAGGTCGCGTACAGTGTCGCGTGAATCATATATGATTTTGTTCTCGTGTTTTCTTAGATAGATGTTGTTTTCGTATGAATCAATCTCTCTCTCTCTATATATATGAAAACAATATCTATTTACGAAAACAAGAAAATGATCGAATACATACAAAATCATAAATAATTCATGCGATTTTGCCAGCGACTTAAGTCGTGGCCAAAGTTGTCCGCGTCCATTATTTTAGCCGTTAATGACAATTCATATATGATTTTTTTGTTGTTTTTCTTGTTTGCTTAAATAGTTAACGTTCTCGTTTGAACTTTTTTTTCGCTCTCTCTCTCTCTCTCTATATATATGGGGTAGGTTCAAACGAGAAGGTAAACATTTTGCGAGAAATGTGATATCATATATGATACACAAATTTAATCATATATGATTAAATAAATGTTACATTGGCAATACATATAAGTTTAACACACCCACAGGCCGTGTAATCATATACGATAACACAAACTTCTCGTCATCTCGCAAAATATTTAACTGATCACGTGATCATTCCCCTCTCTCTATATATCTCTCCCCCTCTCTCTCTCTCTCTCTATATATATATATATATATATCTTCACTCTTCTTTCATCTGCATGAGCTCACTGAACATAACAATGGCGACCATCAACTTTGCTTTCTTCTTCTTAACTCTCTCTGCTCTTCTAGCAGCTCATCATGCTCGACATTTAAACGGTATATATATATACACACATATATAATTTTAATTTAATTAATCTTATTTTCACTCATAATTTCATTACCAGATCATAATTAAATCTCTCTCTCTCTATATATATATATCTTCTCTTAATCGGTGGTTTTGTTGGCAGATGGATATATACATGTAAAATTTGGTCAACGACCACCGCTTCCGGCGGCGCCGGAGCTAATTCAAATGGTCACCGGAGAACAAGAACCACAATTATCACCACCATCTTACGGCCGTGATAACCCAAAAGCACCACCGTCGCCTAAAGTAGCACCGTCTCGTGGCCAAGCTACTTACGGCGGAGGTAACCCAAAAACACCGCCGTCGCCGGAATACGGCGGCGATAACCTAAATGTAGCGCCGCCGTCACTGGAGTCAGCGGAGTCTCGAGGTCAGAATGGTTACGGCCGAGATAAAACAAAAGCGCCTCCGTCGCCGGAAAAAGCACCGTCGCATGGCCAGAAAACTTACGGCGGAGGTAACCGTAAAACACCGCCGTTGCCGGAAGTAGACGGCGGAAATAAGGCGGATTTAAATAGTCCGACGAGATACGGTCGGGTCGACCCGAGAACACCACCGAGTCCGGATCCAAGTGATCCACGGATACAGAGTGTGGATGGTCGAGTTGACCCGGTGGAACCAACTCCACCTGAACCCGCTGAGCCAACTCGGCCGATGCTAGGAGGGTCTCTATGTGTAGGCGGTGGAAGTGCATGTAGTGGATTATCGACATCCGCCGTCGGTGGCCGGAGAAACCGAAGTCCGCCGCGAGCTCCGGCGATTAGTTCCGATGCTCAAATAAAAGCAGAATAAGGTCAGTGGGACCCAATTTAATATTGTGTTTTCATGATGTATTTTAGATGCTGACGTGGAATTTAATATATTACTGCTTTAAAAATTGTAATCATTAAAGTCAAAATAAAATTTGACTTAAAATAGTTTAAAATATAAAGTAGAAAATGATATATGCTGTCGAGTAAATTACGTTTTTAGTCCTTGTTGTTTGTTGAAAGTTGCTATTTTCGTCTAAGTGGTTTTACTATTAAGGTTTTTATCCTTATGGTTTATAATTTATTATTGTTTTCGTTTTTATAAGTTATTGTTGTTTTTGTTGTTGTTTACAATTCATTGGTAGTTTAGTTTTAGTCCATCATATGTAAAAAGTATGAGTTAGCTTCAGGAACGAAAATAGTAATGAATTGCAAACTATAGAGATGAAGATCGCAATATCAAAACGACAGGGACAAAAATATGCAACTTTTAACTAATCATAGACACAAAATCTGCAATTTTTAGTAAACCACTTGGATAAAAAGCTTAATTTGCTCTATAATGTCCAAGTATAATTTTATATCTTTCTAATGAATATTCAAGGGTCGTTAACCAGATGTTTACCGGGTGTCACTTATCTTACCAAGTGATCATGACAATGATCGAAAATCTTACTCGGTAAGAGACGTGCCAAAGATCGATAATCTTACCGGGTAAGATACGCTTATCAACAATCCGTTTTGATGAAATATAACGTTACTCGATAAGATAAGTAAAAAGAAGTGATATTTGCTAGCAATCATAGTGCTTGGTAAACAACCCTTAGGGACTATTTGATTCATAGAATTGGAAAGAATTTTAAGGGATTGGAATGACCAATTATATTGACCAAATTCCAAACTCATGTTTGGTTCACGGAATGAAAGGGATGAAATCCTCCCAATTACATTGAATTCCACAATTTAAAAAATTTATCATTCATTGGTTTAAGTGAATGAATTGAATTCTTAACAACCAAACGTGTGGTCAATTTCCCTCAAATTTCATTCCAATTTCTTCAAAGGCAAATTTTTTCGATGGATCTCAATTCTATCAAATTTCATTATGTGAACCAAACGCCACCTTAATTAAGAAAAAAACAAACGATAATCTACTATTCTAGTCGTATGAATTTTTGTCAGGTGTCAGTTAAAATAGCGTTTAAAAGAAAGCCAGGGTTCGTAGTGGCTGCGTACTTTTCTTACTTGTACTTTTGTGGTAATCATGGTATCTGGGCTAGCTAGCACACACTTTATTTTACTTTATAAGACTCTGAAATTAACCATCAGACAAACTCTTTAATAACCCTGAAGTGACTTAAACCGGTGATTTATGGGAAGCAAACCCAAGTACCATCTTGCACACACCTCCGTGATTCTACCAAAAACGTTTCAAGTTTTAGTTGGTTTATGTGTTTAAAATTGTTTTTAAAACCAAACGATTATTGGTTTAACGATATTCAGATTACTGGTAGAATCTAGCTTATTTGAGAATAAAAAATCTGATGTCCCAGAATTCCATGTCTCATTATGTCCCACGAATGAAATTAAGACATGTTCATATTCTCTATCCGTTGATGTGTATTAATGTGATTGGTGGAACGAATGAGACGTGATAATTTGGGACATAAAATTTTTATCCGTTGTTTAGAGATAAACAGTGTAGACATCACCAAATATAAAGAGTGTGTGTGAATATTTTGTAAACAGTGGCGGACCTACCCTTCCCAAGGGGGGTCCCGTGCACCCGCTCAAGTTCGTTTCGTAAGGGCGAAATTTTTTTCGGTACGTAAGGTGCTCCCGCTCAACTACAAGGGGTGCTCTGTGATATATACGTTTTTTAGAGGTGAAAGGTGCACAAGTCCCAAAAAACCAAAATTTATTCTCGAAATCAACCAAAAAATCGAAAAAATCATTTGAAATCAATAAAAAAAAATTCATCGAATCAACACAAAAAAACCAAAAAAACCCATTGAATCAACACAAAAGCTTAAAAAATCCCTCGAAATCAACCAAAAACATAAAAAGTCCCCCAATAGGGGAATTCGGCTAAAATCACATCGACAACAAATTCTTAAGCTTTTCGTTTGTGCACCCGCTCACCTAAAATCTTGGGTCCGTCACTGTTTGTAAATATTATATACTTTGACCAAGTTGTATTTTTACCTATTATATATACTCGTAAAAATAAATTAAAAAAATACACTTTCGCTGTAAAATAACGATGGGAAATTGCTTCAAATGCGGTTTTCAACTTTTATATTCGTGTTTTTATTACATATTACATATTATATTTATCAAAATGTAAAAGAAGACATGTGAGTATCTTATAATTTTTGTAATTTGTTTATGATTACTAAATATTGACTAAAATACTGCACTCCCATATATTATAGGGTTTTCAATTGTATTTTTTTAAATAGCAATTTGCAACAAATTTCTGAATATGATATTTAATTTTATACTATGGTAATTTTGTTTGCAAAACATGCTAATTAAAAAAGCAAAGTACCTTATCTACATAATAGAAACATTAACTGATCACGAATTTCACAAAATACATTAATTCCTTGAAAATCCACTGACACTAAGTGCTCTAAATAAAACTTATGCAAAATTCAGTGGATTTTACAAAAAAATACAGTGCATAAATGGATTTTTGTGAAATTGATCTGTAAAACATGTAATCATTTTGTAGGGGGTTTTTTAAATCATATCTTACTCATTCAAGCATCGATTAAAGTGGATTTAGATTTTATGGCAAGATAACAACGGATCTACACCTTTGATGTTTAAGAATTCAAGTTACATATAAATTAAAATTAATGTTGAAGACGAAAAAACATGTTAAACAATAACGAAAAAAAAATACAAGAATACAAATTAGCAAACCAATTTATCTAATACAGAAGTAACTAAAACATCAAAATAAAGGAAAGAGCAAGCTATAAATTAGGTCCCTGTGGTTTGTCAAAATAACACTTTTCGTCCCAACAGTTTCAAGATTACAAGATGGCCATCGTAGTTAGCAAAAAGCGATCATTAAAACAATTTTGTTAACAAAGGGGCGTTTTCGTCCTTTGTTGTTGTTTTTTTGTCTTTTACCCAACTAACAACCAGAGGAACCAAAATCATAAAATCGATTTTGATTAGGTAAAAGACAAAAAAATCGATAAAATGACGAAAAAATGCATCTCATTTAACAAAACTTTTTTAACGGCCATTATAAGCAGAGATAAAATCTGGATATTTTTGCAAATCACGATGGTCATCTTGTAATTTTCAACAAACAACATGGACCAAATTTGTAGTTTACTCTAAAGGAAGTGGAGGTGATTAGTTCTATATTTTTTCATTGGGTTTGAAAATAATATAAAAACTTGAAATGGGGCTTGGACTCAAATAAAAGAAAAAAAAATGGGCTTTTTGTGTTGGGGGTTAAAAGAAAAGGAGATTTAGGATTTTAGAATTCTTTTGGGTATCTCTTTATTATATTGTTGTGTGGTTTTATATGTTGTTGGAATAATGCATTAAGAAATTATAGTTTTTTTTTAGTATAACAATAAAAGGCTCATCTGTTTTAAGGTTGATTAGATGTAATAATTTATGTGTGATTTGATTTTAATTTGTTTTTATTAGTTTTACTTCAGTTTTAATTTGCAAAAAAAAAAGTATGAATATATCGTTTGGACAAAATGTGACAAGCTTTATCAAGTTTTGATGGTTAAAATTTTGCCAGATAATGAAATAAAGTAAAAATACATAAATTTAAAAAGTGATGGACAATGTTGTAAATATAAGTACAGTGCAAGATTTGGGGTATTTATTGGATGGAGGGAGGTTAAGGAGAAAACTCTAAATAAATGAAGCTAAACTTTTTTTATCAACCGTCAGATTAGACGATATAACGGATATGATTGAATGAACGACTACAACAAACTTTGTAAAATTAAAAAACCTCACCCCTATTTTTTATTCGAAAAGACGGAAAATAAACAAAACTCGAGTGAAATAAAATACACTAAAAAACGACCATATTTTTTTCTGTTAATTTGACATGCATATTGATATATATTTTTTCATCCGTTTTTCCATGGTTTTCTAGTTTTCCATTTATTTAAAGTTTTCTCCTGAACCTTACCCTATAATTATATATGTATTTATGTATTCACAGGATATCAAAAGAAGATCCTATAAGTAATCTGTTTGTTTTAGACTTTTAGGTGGCGTTTGTTTTTTAAGTGGTGCTGAAGTCTGATTTCACTTCTGATTTTTAAGTGGTGATGCTGAAGTCTGAAATCTAAATAAAAAAAACTGTTTGTTTTTGTAAGCCGAAAACGTCTGAATATATTATTGTCTGAATATTGTCTATTTTAATTTAACGTCAACTGTTATATCTATCAAAATCAAAAGAGCCATGGATTAACCAGAAAACACCATGACTATGAGCTTCGATTAACAGAAAACAAAAAATTAAAGATGACCACAGATCAAATTAAACTAGTGTGATTACGAGGGGAGATCTGCAACATTAGAGTGTCCTCCTCCACATAGTTTGCTTTCTTTCAATTTCTTGATTTGGGTTTAAAAAGATTCAATTGCATACAATATAATCGAATTGGAATACAACAATTAATATCAAACACTTGAGAAAAAAGATATGATGGGAAATTACTTCATTTTTGCTTTAATAAGTCCAACAAATTATTCAACTAAAGCCACCACTGAAACCACCATTAAAACACCACTAAATATTTCAAGAATCACCCATTTTTTGCTCCAAAGCAACATATCAGATTTTTACAAAGCAACAGATCATGGCAGAAAATAATACAACAGGTGTTAAAGAACATCAGATTTTTACACATCAGATTTTTAAAGAAAATCTGGAACATAGACCATGGCAGAAAATAACACATCAGAACACAACAGCAGAAAATCTGGAATATTTGGAGATCGAGAACACAACAGATCATGGCAGAAACATATGGAGATCAAGAATACAACAGAAAATCGAGAACACAACATAAAATCGAGACCAACAGTGATGAAAAACAGATCGATCTGAGTCTCGATTTGGAGGCGTACGATTTGTAAAAGGGCTGCTTGTTCAAAACAGAAGCAAAAATCCAAAGAAAATCGACACTTTAACACAGAAGACAGAGATGAAATCAACAACAAAAACATATGGAGATTAGCGATACCGATGGTCGAACTCGTGTAGAAGAGAACGAGGGAGTCCTTGGTCGATGCTGGAGAGAAGATCAATGGAATCCTTGGTCGATCTTGGAGAGAAGAGTAGCAGGTGAGATTGACGATTTCTTCAGGTGAGATCGACGATTTCTTCAGGTGAGGAGTGATGATGGAGATGAAGAAGATAAAGGAGGCGTTAATCTGATGGAGGCGATGAATAATGAGAAGTGAAAAAAGTGAAAATAAGTGGTACCCTTAGCACTTTTTCGGTAAGACTCAATTAAGTGATAAGTGGATCTGAAACAAAGGAAAAAACAAACGGTCTTAATTCCCATATGTCTGACCGAAAAAGTGAAAAGTGATAGATAAGTACTTATTTTTAAAAAACAAACAAGGCCTTAGTCATAATTTTCAAACGTTACTAAAATTTATAAAAATAATTAATAAAACAAATTCAAATATTAGTTATTATAAAACTTCAAAATCAATTATTAAATAATTTAATACTAATTTTAAAAATTTATATTTTATTTTTAATATAATAGATTTAACTTAATTTTATTAAGTAATCAGTTAAACCAAAAACATAGATTATTTTATTATTTATTTAATAAAATATAAAAACAATGATTAAAAAATAGGGTAAATAATTAAAATAGTCACAGGTACGCAAAAATAGGTCCGTAATTGTGGATATAACTCAACAACACCCAAGAAAAGGAATCTGATCGATTTTTCATTTTTCATTTTACTTTTTGTGGACAAGTCCACAATTACGGATCTAAGTCAAAAAATTTAAAGGAAAATTGATCAGATTTATATCTTTTTGTGCATTTTAGTTAGGTCTGTTATTACGGACATGTATGTTATGAACCTACGACTATTTTAGTAAAACTCGAAGAGAAGTGGCTAAGAAATTAATCAGAATCTAAAAAATGACTATTTTCATTAATTCCCTTAAAAGGAATTTATAAATTGTTTTTTGAAGATCATTTTCATCTTAAAAGCCAGTAAAAAAGCTCTTATATACGGATTTCCCATAATACCCTTCCGCATCAAAAAAAATTACCCTTTTGCCCTCAGGAAACGCGCGTCGGTTTGCAATCTCAGGTTGCCACCTGTCATGAATGAAGAACCATGACACGTCAACAACTCCACAGTATTTCCACGTGTCTAATGACGTCAGCTGATTGTGGTCCCCACACCGAACCCTTTAAAACTCCCATCCAGCCCTAAGCGCCAAAAAGCACCTCTCTTTCTCTCTCTACAATTTCTCTCTCTCTACATTTCTCTCTCGATCAAGAACTCGCACCCATCACTCGGAAGTACGAACACAAACCTCACTCATTATAATCGCCTGTTTATCTGTTTTTTGTATGTTTATAGCTATAACTTCATGATTATTTGTTGAAATTGTATCTCTGTGCTGTTGCGATTGTTGTTTATTTGGGTTATTGATTGTTTTCTTTTAGTAACTGATCGTCATCTAGTTGGATCTTTGATTGATATTGTGTGTTTTCTTGTTCGATGATTTTGATGAACAGTCGATCGTTAGGTCTCGTGGTTCTTAAGCTAACTCTGTCAGTAAATTTGTTCACATTCATCACTATCATGTGACTTGGTTTGGTGTTTTTAAGGGTTCATATTTAAAGCGTTTTAGGGGTTTCTGAAATTTGACGATCTTTCTGGTTTTGTTAACTTTAGGGTTTCTGGTCCTTTATCGATCGTTTGTTTGTGTTTTTCCCCTAATAATTTTGTGTAGAATGATGGATTATGTGTACTTCGATCATTTGGTAAATTGATTTATATCAGTGGGAGGTTTTGTTTTTCTTTTGTGATTTTGGGGTTTATTGACTAATTTTGGGGGGTTTATTGACTAATTTTGGGGAGTTTAGGAGATGCTTTCACACACATATACCCACTTGTCAATATTTTTGGCCATCAAGTGGTCTTGTGGGTTATAACTTATAGTAAGTTACAACATATATAGTGATTGTGCTGTTCTCACTTTTAGTGAACTATTGACAGAGTCATCTGATGATGGGAAATAGCAGAAGAAATGAAAAGGACAAGCCACCTGCTTCTGCTAATCCATTAATACAATTAAACAATGATTATACAAAGAGCATTGCTCCAAATATGCATTCAGTCAGTGGTGTGAGTTTTCGAGAAGGAAATGTTGCTGGTGGTCGTTTTGAGTCCGTCCCCGATATGCCTGTTGCCCCTGGTTGGGAGAACGTGTGTTCGATGAATCAGTCTATTGCACAAGGGATCCCTGAAACTAGTGGAAACCCTATGGGTTATTTCATGAACCCCAATAGCTTAAAGAATTCCCAAATTAACCTGATTTCCAATACTGCAAACACAGATCTCCCAGAAGTTCCATTGTTACCTGAATGGAACATGAGGTGGAGTCCACAGTTTGTCAATCAAGAACACGATGCAATTTCTGCTGGTGGAATGAACGATGGGTCTGGTATTAGCAGCTTTGAGAATCCGTGGTCTAGTAAGAGCCCAACTACTGCAAGAAACTTTGCTGGAGATTCTCAGATGAGCAGGCAGGGTGGGGAATCAAAGTTTTCACCTTTTAATAGACCACAGATAAATGCAGATGTTGTTGGCTCACCTTTGCCATTTGGCGCTAGAGACACTGCAACGGTTCATACTCGAAACAACATCAACTTCAATACCAGTCAATCTGGGGTTCAAGGAAAAGTTGAGGGTAGTTTCTTGAGTCTGGGAATTGGTGGCACTGAAGAAACCATAACTAGATCTCAAACGGGGGCCAAAGAGATTTCTCACGCACTAAAAGAAGCAGCTTCAGCTGAGTTAAAGATAGCTCGTGCTCGGAGAGCTATGGGTCAAACTTTAGATGCTGGCTTTATGGGTTTACAGAGAAACATTAGTGGCTTTTCTAATCAATCATGTCATGTGGACCGAATGACCTCAACCAACAATGAGGTTGGAATGCAGTGTACTCTAAATAGTGGGCCAGGTTCTAGCCCCTATCATACTTTACAAATGCAACATGGCATCTCTAGGCATGATGATGGTAACTCAAATTTTCTGAGTAGCAGGAACATAAGATATGGTGATTTGGATCATTATAGAGCCTTTGTGGGTAATCAAGCCGCACATTCAGGGACACTTGGTGGTAATTCTGCTCAGTTCTTCAATTCCCAACAATATGACTTGAATGGGTTAGCACCAGAATCTTCTAAGCCTTCATCATGGATCATGTCTCATACGCCTTCTGGTCAGCCACAGAATATTCCTTTCACAACTGTCAACAGCCTACCATCAGAGAGTTCAATGAATTCTCCTTCTCTTGGACTTGGAAGCTGTTCTACCCGGCAGAATTATGCAGGTAAGCAAGGTAATTGTTCGCTTTTAGCTATGCTGCGAGGAAAAAAAAAGTTTTCATTTTCATTTCCCATTACATCTCACCTCAATCACTGTACCCATAATAGCATGATATCTTGTAAAGTTTGCATCACTTTGTTTCTGCTTTGATTAGAATGTAATCATATAAGATTTAATAAATGCTTATCTGCAAAGTTTGCCCTTTTGTATAACCTTTTAGGGCCCCCGTGTCTTTAGCCTAGTGGGTAAGGAGGTCGCTACCTTGCATAACCTTTTTAGGTACTTTATTTTGAATCTCTTATTCTGTACTGACCTATTATTATGTTTGATCTCCTATCACAGTTCAGTTGACATGAAAGATGTTAACATGCATAATTTTATTTCAGAGTTCAGACAGGTGCTGTCTTCACATATTCATGCAATGACCATTCAGTGATTTGTTTGAAATCATCATGTGTGCATTGAGAGTCATTAATCAGTTAACCGACAAATGTCCTTGTATTTTTTTAAGCTTCTGTTGGTGTCCAATGGGGAATGAATTTCATGCATTCTAGATACAAATTTGCTTTCTAGTCAATAATTTCCTTGCTGCAGTATTGACATCTCTAGCTCTTCATCCACCCTTCCACTACCCTACACAAGACAATTAAGTTGGATTCTCCTAACTGAAACAGTAAGTTTTTCTTTTTGTTCCCCTTACAGGGCAACAACTCTTATCACACAATGGCATGTCTACTCAAGGTCTTGGTGGTAGTCTTTTTCCCCAGAGGATAGCAGCACCTCAAGTAGCTTGGGTTAGCAGTGGTCAAGCTGCCACAGATGCTCCATTCCCCAAAAGGCTGGGAGTTGAGCTTAATGGGAAAGATAGTCCTCAAGTTGCTGAGAGACATTTATCTCCCAGGGGAACAAACTTGCAGACAACCAGTACAGGTATCCTGATGAAGACCATTTTATACATTTCTAGATATATGTTAGCTATGTGAATTTTGTTAGAACTGCAGGGTGAGCTCAGTTTATAAGCGTCAAGTCAGTGATCTTAATATTCAGTGATGGACCATAATTTGGTTAGCCTGCACTGGCACTTTGGTTGGGGAGCAGGGGGTTTTCACGGAACTACAACAAGTTGAACTTACTTGAAATGCTATTCAATATTTGTCAATAAGTTTCTTTTGTTTGGATCCTTGGTGGAAGCATACAAATCGGGAAGTATGTAGACCCAAAACCCTTGTTTAGGCTACAAATTTCTAAATTTGTTAACTTATGTTATTTTACAAGAATCAATTATATATCAAAGCACCATTTCAGAAGCATATTCTGCATGCTTTCTCCTTGTGTTTACATCCCCCCCATATTGGCTTAGCTTATTCAAACAATGTGTAACTTGGTTTTTAGGAAAAAGTAAATGGCATGTATTATTGTTTGGCTGTTGTCTGATGTAATAAACCGAAATGAAAATGACAATGATAACTTATCCCTTAGCTATGATTAATAACCAAGTGATTAAGGTTTAGCGTCACTTAATGCACATGGGATGAGTAGAATCTCTTCAAGCTATAAGGCTGTACTGGATGCATTAGCATGGCGTTGTCTTGCATTTTCTTGTTTACGTGGGTGGCATTTAATGATTTATATTGTTTATTTTCAGGTGCGGCATGTCAATTTCCAAACAAAGGATCCACTTACCTGCCAGATCATCTTCTTCGACGTTCTATTGGTACGACTATTGCTCTTTTTCTCAACATCATTGTGGTGATTTTTTTTAATTTCTTGAGATTGTTTTCATGGCAACCAGATCGGACTGACGGAACACCTATTAATTGTCCATTGAATTCTCAAGAACCCTTTTCCGCTCATGGTAAATAAAACCCAGAACCACTTGAGGGTAGACAATACTAGTCTGTGCTGGCAATGTTGCATATTTGATGCTTGTTTTTATCTTCTCTAGGCCAATCTCAAGGTCCCTTGATTCAGCTTATTAAGGATCCTCGAGGAGCAGCTTCTACCAATGGTATTTGGATCTGTCTCCTCTACTTGCACTTTGATATAAGAAGAACCTGAAAAGATGCAACTTGTATGAGTTCCTGGAGCATCTTATGATTACAGATATAAATATCTGACTCTCACTTTCACTTGATATTTGTCCAGCTTCAACTGTTGATGGTCTTTCACAAAAGTCTGACTTTCATACGAGGCCATATCACAAGAGAACTGCAGTTGCACCCCCTCCTGCTTCCCATTGGGTTCAGCGCCAGAAAATAACACATCCAACCAATCATCATTCTGTTCCAATTCCATTCCCCACAAAACCAGCTACTCCTGTAACAACTGCTCTTGTTCATCCTTCTATACCAGTTGCATCACAGAGAAAACTTGGTACTCCTGTATCTGCTCCTATTCATTCTTCTATACCTGGCACGTCGCATTTTAAATCTCGTGTTCCTGTGACGACAGCTCCTATTGTTGCTCATATCGCATGGAAAGGTATATCTATTGTCTCTCACTCTTAAATTCCTTCAACATCTCTACTGATTGGCTACATTACCTTCTATATAATTTAATTGTACAGTAATTGTGATGTTGTTACAGTCTGTAGTTGTAATTGTGAGGAGCCTTAATATAACTCTTACGGATTTTGCTTTTGATGCTTGTTTTGACGTTAACAGTGCACATATTTACGAAAAAAGTTCAGTATCTCTTGACAATCTTCATATTCTCTTTTTGGTATCTTTTGATTGTTTAAGAATGACCAGCGATGCCAAATGTTATAGCGATACTTTATGCAGAGCAAAGTACTTGCTCCTAATGTGATGCTTTTTATAGTTGGCTGTAATAATCTGGATCTCATGATCATTCCTGGAGTTTCCTTGATTTGGGTGGGTAGATACCAACAACAAGAAATCTAGAGAAAGCTAGCATAGAGGAATGGTGAATGTTGGAAATAGGCTCATGTCAAGTACAAATGTACTTTGTCTACAGATTACTCTAGAAGGGTAAGGTCATATAATTTACTCACATATTTCTCTGTACATGTTCTCTATTTCATTCGATGGGTCATTAGGTATCCTAGTCCAAGTAGCATCTTTACGCAGGACGGCTTTGTATAAGTAAGTTATAGAGGACTACCAGTCTACCAGACAGCCTTTTGTATAATTTTTTTTTGGAGAACTTCAGTTGCAGCATATATTATCTTTTGTGGGTTTTCATCATGCATTTTAGCTTATTATACATTCTAGGCCCCCAACTAGTTTGGGATAGAAGGCTGTTGAAGAATTTAAGCAATGGAGAACACAAAAGGAACAAAAAAAACTCTTCAAAGTTTGTTCTTTTAATACTTTTTCTTTATCATTTCCAACACCTGGATGCTACAAGGGAGTAGAGCTCCCCCTTCTATAAGAGGCATGAACCTTCCAAAGAAGACTCGGGATATAAGAGCGTTCTTGGTTCTACCGTGTTGAACCTTTGGCCATAGGGTCAAGAAGTCTCTAGAAAACATGAAGGACAAAGAAATACAGTAGAGAGCTTTATACAATTTTTAAAATTATGGAACCTTCTAAGATGTTTTGGAGTCATAGTGACCTCTGCCTTTGAGATTGTTGTAATTCACCCTTTGTGCTTTGACCCATGTACCTTGCAGCTTTGGCGTGATATAACGTACTGTCATCGTACCCGATCTTTTTATTGTGCCAATATAAGCTGCCTCTTTGTGATGTGTTTTCTTCCTTTTGGAACTACTACGCCATTTCTTGGAAGGTACAAAAATTTAAGCATCAGATTAAAGAACTAAATGGATCTTTCGTGTCGCACATACTCGTCACTTATTCTTATTTATTTATTTTTCATGCTTTTTTCACCATATGTTAGTCTTTATTCCTTCCACCTGTTTGCTCATACTCTTGCACAAGCCGCAGGTCTTCATGTAAACAATCATTTTACCCTATTGGGTAGAGGTCAGGTCTGTGTAAATCTCACCCTTTCCAGACCCTACTTTCAAGTGGGATTTAGTGGGTCAGTTTGGTCTTGTTTAATTGTTTAATGAGTTTTGCTTTGAAACAATGGCATGTATTGATGATGACAATGCCTCTTTATATCTCGACATGCTTCCTATGCCACCAATTCAAGCAATATCAGTTAAGTCATGTTAGTGTGTATATTTACCTTTTTCTCTAAGTTCCCAATGGAGTTGTTGATCCCATCACTGCACCTTGGACTTTGACAGTTCAGTACTCCTTGGAATACCTACACAACATCTTGTCACCTAGTTACAAAGTAAAAAAGGATCATATCTAGTTTCTGCCATGTATTTGATTAATATGTCCTGAATCCTAATTCAAACGGAAAGCCCCTTCTGACTTCTTAAGACCTACGTCAATCTTGAATCTAGAAATACTCCGCCTGTGTATGTAGCTTAGCCGATAGCTTTATCAGGTTAACCACATAAATCTGTATGTTATGTGTGTGATTATATTGTTTTGCTTGGCTATCTGCAACAAATTTGTTCTTCACTAATCAACCTCGGAAACGACCACTCTACTCTTTGGGGTAGAGCTGTAGAGGTTAGGTTTGCGTATATCTTATCCTCTCCGGACCCCACTGGTGGGATATATACTAGGTTTGGTTGTTTTTGTTACTAATCCACCTCCAAGTTAAAACCTACTTTGTGCAATCTCTATGCTTAGAACATGTCTTTCTAAACATCTTAGCTCGGTGGCAATCCTCTCGCCCAATAAGAAGGGTAGTTTCTCTTACTCTCAGATTCGATTCCCGTTGGATACAGAAACCCTTGTGGCCACGCCAACCTCCGATAAGGAGGGCTTTGCCGGTTCTAGAACCGCATGGTGGTGGGCCTGGCGCCTTTGGGTTGTGTAAGATTCAACTCTAAGGGGTCATTTACCAACACAAATTGGGTAAGCGCTAACCAGGTAAGAGGTTCAGTTTGGTGATGGAAAATGGTTGCTTACCGAGTGTTTTGTAGTATACCGGCAAAATACCTTTATCATCTTGTGCTGACCCGGTAAGTCAAATAATAGTGCTGACCTGGTAGGTGCTTGGTCAACACCATCGGTCATATCAGTCTTTAGGTAAACTAATTGATGTTGACCGAATCAACACCGATCAGCCGTAGGTAAATATGCCCTAATATGAGTTTTGCTTCTTTGGTTATTTATTATAGCAAACTATGCCAGGGAGCATGACTATTCTGTCCTTAAAATTTACCAATTTGTTCTACGTTTTTTTTCCCATAAATTCAACACGATAACGACCTCGATTATATGCAGATCCCGATGGGACTCCGCGATTGACCGGACATAAATGCTTGCTATGCAAGAGGGACCTATCTTTAACATCCGAAGGTGCGGTTTACCAACCCGTGCCGCCACCACCGGTTGCGGTTCTTCCTTGCGGGCATACTTTTCATGATCAATGCTTGCAGAACATCACTCCTCAAGACCAGTCGAAAGATCCGCCTTGCATTCCTTGCGCGATTGGCGACAATTAGGTCCCGTCTCTAACCCTACTTTTTATGGGTTCTTAAGAATATATATATATATATATATAAATAGATACAAGGGGGGTAGGGGTTAGTTATATTATATGTATATACAGGAAAAGAGATTGATATCAATTGGATGGGGTTTGATATTGAGATATGATCTTGTTGAAGCTTTACATGATCATATAATTGCCATAACTTTTGCTAAACTGGGAAATTTTTGTGGCCTTTACTATTTACTTGGTTGCAAATGTTTAAAAATTTAATGTATTAATGGAAACAATTGTTATCCTTTTCTGGAGTAGAGGTCAGGTCTACCTTTATTTTGTCCCCAGACCCTACTTCTGACTTTTTGGTTTGGTTTAAGAATTCGATATTTTTACGGAAAGAACTGCTCTGATTTTTTGGGGGGAGAGACCAGGTTTGCGTATATCTCACCCTTCAAACCGTACTTCCAGGTGAGATTTACTAGGTGTGTTTGGTTTGGTGTGGTTTGGTTTAGAAATTGGATATGGTTTGATAAGCCGGGTTATTTTGGAGAACTATTCTAGCCAATTGTTCAACCTATTGACCGGGTTAGCAGAGTCTGATTTAGCTAATTTACTCGACCAATTATTAGGGTTATCAGGAAAACTAGCGTTTTAGTAGATTTTTTTTTAAAAATGAATGACCTTTTGACAAACTTAAAAACACAATGCTTAACAAAAATAATGTATTTTTTAATATAAAAACGTCTTAAAATTTATCAGAAGGCTATGTATTTATAAACGTGTCAGAATGTGATGCATTTAGAAAAAAATATGCATGATAAAAGAGACTAATTTTTTAAAACTCCCAATTACTTGGGGTGCGTTTGGTTTGCGGGAATGGATTAGATTTCAATTAAGGATTTGGATTTGGGAGGATTTGAAATCCCGGCCCATTGCAAAGGAATTCCAAATCCATTAGATTAAGGATTTTAAGAGGGTCAAAGGATTTCAAATCCGGTCAATAAATTCCATTCCTGCAAACCAAACACAAGATTGGAATGGATTTGAAATCCAAATCCCTCCAAATCTATTACAATCCTGCAAACCAAACGGGCCTTTAGTGGCTAGTTTTATACAATGACCTTGTGTTCAATGTGATGCAATGTCTCCAATAGGCAATGTGCCTAAAACTTGGTTTTAGTTTTTTTTTTAAAATATAAATTTATAACCTTTTCTTTAATAAAATTGTAAACATAATTTACAAAATTGCAACGATTATTTATGCATCGGGCCGGGTTACAACTGGGTTCGAATCTTGCATCCGAGGATCGGGCTTTTGTCAAGGCTAGGAGCCTCCGACCTACCTAAGACTAGACATTGGGTATTCTATTGGGGTGAGGCTAATTGCACCCCTCAGATTGATAAATGTACTCCTACTTAGTAATTTCATTCTCACACATATCAACATTAAAATCCATTTTTTTATATTTTTTTTGGAAAGAGTGTCCTAGGCCTTTGGCCCAGACTAATCCCTTGGCAATGAAACCGACTGCTAAAGCATGCAACCCTGAGGTTATACCCAGTGGCCACAAAGTTGCGAATGCAGGGAATCGAACCCGGGTTAAGCGCTATGAACTCCCCAGGTGATTACCGCTACACCACAAGCCTTGTGGTTCCATTTTTTTATATTCTCAATACATGATTTAACGTGATTCTGATCTTAAAGGGGTGTAAATAGTATTGTTCTTCCAAAAATTTGGTTAATCAACAATATTAACTTTGAATTTGTATATCAACCGATTCTCAGTTCAAAATAACAGATAACCATAAAAATTGAATTAAAAATGATAAAAAATAATAATAAAACGACATAGAATATGTAATTAAATGTTCGAGTTCTTAAATTTAGACTTGAAATACATCATGTTAAATCACATAGATAAACAACTAGTTGTAATATATTTACAAGTTAAATTGTGATTCATAAATTTAATGCTTATTGTAATGTTTAGAGTAAATTACGTTTTTCGATCTCTATGGTTGTTAAAATTTACGATTTTCATTCTTGTGGTTTAGAGATCATAGTTTTTGTTCTTATGGTTTGTAGTTCATTGCTATTTTCATCCTTTTGGTTTATAATTTGTTGTTGTTTTGGTCTTTAAACTGAGGCTGTTTGGCCGTTGCTGAATGTTTTGGTACAGAATGATTAAGAGGCTCTTATGATATAGTGCGAAAAGTAATATGGTTGTTTGCTAATTGTTCAGAATGAAATCAGAGCTCTGAATGGTTAAGGCAGAGTCAAGATACAAAATTATTCAGAAGGTTTTGGAACCATTAAGAGACAGACATTTTTTTGCCAAACAAGATTTACCTCTTAATGATTCAGAGGTTGTCTCTTAATGGAACCATTAAGAGGTCAAACAACCCCTAACAATTAGGGGTTGTTTGGCAGTTGTTGAATGGTTTGGTGCAGAATGATTAAGCGATCAGAATGATTAAGAGGCTCTTATGATATAGTGCAAGATGAAATATGATTGTTTGGTAATTGTTCAGAATGAAATCATGGCGCTTAATGGTTAAGGGAGGCCTAGGGTACAAAATCATTCAGAGGGTTTTGGAACCATTAAGAGGCGGACTTTTTTTTTTGTCAAACATGATTCACCTCTTAGCGATTCAGATATTGACTCTTAATGGAACCATTAAGAGGTAAACAAACAACCCCTTACTTACTGTTTTAGTCTCTTATATTTAAAAAATAAGAATTAGTCCGGAGACGAAAATAGCATTATAACAATAAATTACAAATTATAAGAATGACAACCGTAATTTTTAATTCACAAGAACGAAAATTGAAATTATCAACAAACCATAAGGACAAAAATCATAATTTACTCTTTAATTTATGATAATTTATCACGTGTGGAAAAGCTTTAAATGTGATTAAATGTAAAAAACAAGAAAACAGGAGAAAAGCGTGTCAACTCGAAAATGTAACGACCGAGGAGCATATTCTTTTGTTCGAGTAAATTGTCATAAAACCCCCTGTATTATGGATTTATCTCAATAAAGCCCTTTGTATTTTTGACTTATTAATTAAGGTCCCTTAAAAGTTTTATAAGCACACCCTTCAAATTGTTGATAAGATTACATGTCTTCAAATACTTAAATTAGCATCCATTGGTTTGCAAGATTTGAATTGAATTTCATTTCAATCTCATATTTGGTTTAGACGACAGACTGAAATTGAAATCTTGGAATTTCAGTGAAATCTCACAAACATAATTGGAAATCCAATGAGGTAGTAGGCATTTCATGGAACTTTATAAGATTTGTTTGTAATAATGTTTGAAAATATATTAAAACATTCGTTTCAAAATAATAAAACTGATAAAAAGTAATTTAAAATCTTTATAATTATTTATAATTTATTTTATAAATTATATATAAAAAATTACATATAAAAAATTGAATTCAATTCCATTCAAAATCTTTTCACGAAATCCAAATCACTCGAAAATGTATGTCAGATCAAACGTCCCCTTAAGTTTATGAGGAAAATATCTAGATTGTTTTACTAGCATTATTCTTTCTCAATGGTTTGTAACAGGCTAAGAGAATGTAAGCATACTGTAGGATAGGCATGGGAATCTGATCTGACCCATTGGGGAACCCGTTTCACCTGACCCGAGCGGGGCTGGGGAATACCCGCAAAAACAGGGCCGGAGATACCCGATATTCAAAAAAAGGGGTTGGGGTCGGGGCCGGGTAGCCTACCCCCGACCCGCCCGGTACCCGTAAATAATAATATAATTATTAATTTTTAAATATATATATATATATATATATTAATATACTAAAAAATCAAGTTTATTAAAAGTTTTCCAAATTAGGTCATCGTCTCAGTCTCATACTCTCATCGACTTCTCATCTCTGTGAGTATGTCGTCTAGGGGTGTTCGCGGTCCGGTTTGGGCGGTTTAACCCCTCAAACTACAAACCAAACCGCTAGTGGCGGTTTGTTGATTTTTCAAACCGAGCGGTTTGACATCAAGTGTCCATACCGGTCAAGTCGGACCGCGGTTTAGGCGGTTTGGACCTTTTAGTGGGCTTTAAAGTTTAAACATAAAAAACATATAAAAATTTAAACTTTAAAGGTTCATTAGCTTGAGTTCATTTGAAATAAATAAAAGTATACAACGATGTTAACAAAGTCTACAAAAGTTAACAAAATATCTCAAGACAAAACACAAAAAAAAGATAATATGCAAAGTGTAAATAAAATCCACGGCGATTTAAAATTATATTTGGGCCTTTTTGTATATATTTAAGTCTAAAGATAAATTGGATATTTGGGTTAAACAATAGATGATATAAAAATGTATATAAAAAAATAAAATATATATATATAGATATATTTGGCGGTCGGTTTGGTCCAAACCGCCCAAAAAAACCTCCAAACTGCAGACCAGACCGAACCGCCCGATTTGGCGATTTTTCAGATCAGACTAGACCGCCAGACCGCCTAAACCGCCAAAAACGGTCCGGTATGACTTGGTTCGACCGGTTTGAGCGGTCCAGCGGTTTTTTTTTAACACCCCGTCTCGTCTCCGTGAGGACTGTGACCGTGACTCCGTCTTCTTCACTCTTCAATCTTCAGGCTACAAGTTGTCGACGACTCACGACGACAGTCCAGTCGAGAAGTTGTTCAATCTGTCCTCGATTCACTCTTCAATATGTCGTCTACGATTCACGGCGGCAGTCCAGTCGACACTCTTCAATCGATTCAATCGACGACTCACGACTTCAGAGTTCAGGCTTCGGTTCTTCACCGCTTCAGCCACCGTAAGCCCTCAATTGTTAACTCTCCGTCCCTCCCCCTCTCGGTTCGAAGTTGATTCAGAGTTCAGGCTTCACCTGGTAATCTGGTACCTGGTAATGGGGTCGGGTAAGCGGGTACCGGGGCCGGGTGTTTAATCCTCGCACCCGTCGGGTACCGGGGCCGGGTAAGGGGATCCCCGCCCCGTTATCATCCCTACTGTAGGAGCATGAGCAGGTTGGTCCGGGGGGGGATGCTACATCTCTAGAGCCAAGACACCGAACGAGGGGGCTCACATATGCATTACAAACCAAATTATTATGCCTTTTTGTGATAATAAACTTTACAGTATTTGATGAATCTGATTTTGAGTTTCATATTCTCTTAGAGTTAAAACTATCTTGAGAAGCATGTTAAATAGTTAATACACCAAAGCAAGTTTTATAAATAAATATAGAATTATCTGACTATTTTTAACTTATATATTATTTTGTTATAGCTAATTATATATTTTTTTATACTAATTTATGAATGTTGTGATCATTTAAAAAAAATGCATATTAAAACACCCATTTATTTTGGTTGAAATTCCATATTTGATGGGTCTTTCTGTAATAAACCAAAACATGGAAGTTCTTTATGCAATATTAACATACTACAGGGGGGAATGTGGTTGTGATTTTCCCGTCTTGTCCCATTTGGGCCTTTGGCTATCGAAAGAGTCTCTATATTTATAGTAATATTCCTCAACCCCAAGGGCATTTTCGTAATTTGGTCCATAGGCAGATAAAATGAAACAATAAGCAATCCGCCGTGGAGACTTCAAAGACCCCACCTCCAAATCCTGACCGTCCAATTTCCTTGATCGGACCGTCAAATAGTTGTATGGTGTGTGCGAGCAACAAATGTACGTTTTACATTTCACAACTCAGCTTACACAACAAAAAGCCAGAAGAAATTCTCTCTCAATCCTTACGGTGTTTCTGTGTGTGTTTTCAACCGTCAACTGTGTGTTCTTGAGGTTTTACAGAAGAAATCTGGTGGAATTTGCTGAATTGTGATCGATTTATTGATTCATAGGTGTAGATTTTGACGGAGTAATGGATGATGGAAAGAAGATGGAGACGACTGTCGTCAATGGCTTCTCTCCGGTGTCTTCTGCTCCTGTTTTCTGGAAATCTCGGAAGAGATCAGGTAAAATTCTATTTAAACTATTTGTATATGTTTTTTGAATGATTTTGAGCATAATTCAGTAATTTTGTGAATGATTTTGAGCATAGTTCGGTAATTTTGTGAATGATTTTGAGCATAATTCAGTAATTCTGTGAATGATTGTTGATTTGATTACGTAGAGGAGATCAGGTAATGATTTTATTTAAACTATTTGTATATATTTTTTTGAATGATTTTGAGCGTAATTCAGTAATTTTGTGAATGATTTTGAGCATAATTTGGTAATTTTGTGAATGATTTTGAGCATAATTCAGTAGTTCTGTGAATGATTGTTGATTCGATTACGTAGAGTCGTAGATCTGTGTGTTTATATGCTGAAGCAATCTTATGATCATGATTTTAGGAGGAAATTTAGATAGGAGTTTTGAGGAAGCCGGTGGGCGGTGGCAATAATTTTTCCTCAACGGTAACCGTTCATGTAATAGTTGTAGACTTGTATACGTTTTATAATTTGATGACTAGGTTTGAAACCATTTTTTTCCACATGAATCATAAGTAGACATGACTTTTCATTAATTACAAGCTTCAGATCAGAAACAGGTCAAAATTGGTAAAGCGTCCATGTGTTTTGGTTTGGTGGAAGTTGGAACAGAGAAATGTAATTGCAATTTAATAATATATATTTCTTCGTTAGCAAGGCCCCTACATTTTGACTTGCCATCGCTGATTTTGACATAATATCGATTAGAAGACTTTAGTCTTCTATACATTTGATTTCTTCTGAGATTTGTATCATCCATTACTCTGTCGAAATCTGCAGCTATGAATCAAGAAATCGATCACAATTAAGCTAATTCCACTAAGTTTCTTCTCTAAAACCTCAAGAACACACAGTTGACGGTTGAAAACATGCAGAAACACAGAAAGGATTGAGAGAGAGAATTTCTTCGGGTTTTGCTATGTAAGCTGAGTTGTGAATTGTAAACCTTACATTTGTTGCTCAAGGAATGAATTTCAATATTTTACAAGTTATGACACTCTCATATGATAGGAGGGCTATATGTCAACCAGGAAAGCAAGATATGAACAGATATATGCTGAAACAAAACCATCCAACTAGATTCAAGTAATTGGGTGCAATTTTGTGCTTTGACATGAACGAAAAGTGCTACATGTGTTGGCCTTTTAACATATTTGTTTCATGGTAATACGTTTATATGATGTGAGAAAAAATGAAAATGTTATCATGGGTCCTTTTATGTGACATGGAGAGAAATAAATACGTTCCAATATTTTTGGAGATCTTGTTACACCCGTATCAATACTTTAGATCGCATGGACAAGTAATAAATAAAACAAAATATAAAAGTTTGTACAATATATTATATTAAATTTCTTACAAATTAAAACAATAAATATATCTTAATGTCAAAGTAAGTAAGTAACATATGAATTTCACTTAAACCTACTTGAAAAGAGCGAGCTGACAAAGTCATTAATGGGCTTTTCTTCTTCTCAAAGAGGTATCCTGAGAGTGGGATCACTTTGTAGCCAATGCCTACAGCATATATACTTTAACTCCTCGCTATAGTAGACTCCGGTAAATTTACCAGTTGGAAAGATGAGAGTCCCATTCTTGTCTCGAAAAGGTAGAAAGGGCTTCTTGATAGTCATTGGGCATTCCACATATGCATTAATAAAGCCAAACATGCTATCTAAGTTCTTGTCTTTCAGATTACCATTCCAGACTGGTACACCTCCTGGCATTGGGAATTCCTTCATTACAAATGGATAGAGTGAGAATCATGCCTCTTAACATTATTGGCAACCCGGACTCAGAATTACCAAATCAACTAAAAGTGTAAAAGTCTAGAACATTATAATTGATAAAAACAAGCATTTATAATTATGCTAAATGTTAAAACATATATAATTGGGCCCCAATTTTTTTGCGGGCCTGTTCCATATCTCACTTGTTTTTGTTGCAAACAGGTTCATAGCTCTAGTCTCGGTGGATACTATCTTGTTACCGCTGTTCTTTTTCGATCATGATACAAATTGATTTAGCGGTTTCTGCTTTCAGTTAGTGCGAAGAATTTGCGTAAGGACATAGCAGATGAAGCCGATAAGATGTCGGAGAATAAGGAAGAGCATCCGACTGATGAAAAAATGGAAGAATCAACCCAGCCCACAGTTCTCTCCGAGAAACGTAAGGCTCTCTTTGAACCTCTGGAACCAATAATGGATTTGAATGGTAGAAGACCTTCGGCTGAATCTTTACTCCCCCCACCGGACTTTGACACCGCCAGTTACCCTCGTGGATGGCTAATCGGGAAGAAACGGAAGCTTGTTAATGTGGATGTTGTTGAAAGCATGCGCAGGATCGCAGTACAGGAAATGAACCGAAAGGTATCCTTCCTTTCCCCATTCTGTCTACATACACTACACAAACTTGGCTATATATGACGTCATATATGTCTAAATGTCCTAATAGACTGCATTATAAGACCAAAGGATTGTGCGTCCTATGTAAAGGTGTTACAATAAGTTGATTGGGCGTCCTAACAAGTTTATTTTAAGACAATTTTAAAATAGATGTCCCATTAGTCTAAAAACAAGTGTCCTATAAAATGATATGTTCATGGGTTCGATACCCTTCTCAAAAATGTTCTATAAAATAGCTAATTGGACACTTTATTTATAGAGTTCTCTAAAAACTTGTTAGGATGCCGAAATACGTCCTAACATCCTATTGTAACACTCTTATATAGTAAAACACAATTGTTTGGTCTTATAAACCAAGTCCTATAGAGCACATCTATTAACACATTTTGACATATTTGACATCCTCTAAAGCTGATTTTATTGTATTTATACAACCAGATTTTTAAAATATAATTGACCAAAAAATCCACCTCATTGAGATATAATTTACCTAATACCCCCATGTTACTCTAATGTATCAAAGAAAAAGAACTGAAAATCTGTCATACCCTCTAAGACACCCTAGACCACTTGATATGGGGATTTGAAGAGAAATAGATGCACCTTGCTCCATAAAAAAATTTAAAAGGCAAAATGCATCAAAATTTAAAGACTGTTTGTCTTAATTCCTATTCAATTCTTCATATTTTGTACCAATTTTGACTGACAAACGGGTTTACAGTCTACATGGCATCCATTGATTTTGATGCTGACATTTTTTTTCCATGTAATCAAGAATTACAATATAACTTGACAACTTTGCATTCACACCATCAATAATCACAAGATCTATCAGTTATCCGTCAAAATGAGTATGGAATAAGGGGTTGTTTTTTTTTTTTTAAAAACCTCTTAATGACTCTGAATCATTCAAACCTTTTTACACACCACCTTTTATTAATCATAACTAAAATAAGACTTCAGACTTTAGACCTCTTAAAAAACAAACGGCACCTAATTGAGAGGAAAAATTCAATCATTCTAAATAACAAACTATGACAAACTTGCTATATTTTGATGCATTTTGTCCCGTTTTCAATAGTTATACCCTCGGTTTTCCTACAAATGAGAATGAAAAAGTGATTGTAGGACTACCCATCAGGCTAGATAGTAACTTGGGATTTTATCGTATTGACATCCCTATTGTTTATGTGTGTGTGTGTGTGAGAGAGAGAGAGAGAGAGAAGGATGCCACAAGTTGAACTTTGTATGTTTGGTACGTGGGGGAGGGCGGGACATGACAGTTCAGTCAGGGGCGGATGGGCGGATGCAACATACAAAAGGTGGGGGAATGGCCCCCCATTTAAAAGAAAAAAAACATTTTTTACCTAGCTTAAAAACAAAATTTTTTAACGTTCTATCATAGTTCCTCCCAGTATTTTTCCGCCCGTGCCCCCACCAACCAAAAAACCAAAGAAAATACCTCAAAATCAACAAAAAAAAAACTCGAAAAAGTCTGTTGAAATCAACAAAAAAAAAACTTAAAAATCACTCGAAATCAACCAAAGAAGTTTAAAAAATCTCTCGAAACCGTAGAATTAGGTTAAAAACACATGGGACGACTTTGCGGGGCTTTAATCTACTTAAAGGTGCCCCCACTAGGCAAAAATCATGGATCCGCCACTGAGTACAGTACAAACTTGTCTCACAATTACCGCAGCATTAGACCGAGACAGGACATGATTCGAGTGAGCCAAAAATACATTCTCTCTCCCACCAAAATAGATGGAACTTGGTAAATTACCGAGCTACCAATGTCAAATTAAAACTCTAAAACATTCTAAAATTCTCTCGGGCACTTACCTCATTCTCACCTGTCCAGTCCCGTCCCGTCCCGTCCTGTCTTTACAAAACAGTGGAGGTATGGGGACGGGATTTGTGATACAAATGGATTATGAATCTAACTCCGAATACAGGACAGAGAGATTAACGGGCTAAACGAGCAATTAGAAGAGGACGCACGTGTCCTTGAACACCTTCAACTTCAGCTGCTGGATGAACGAAGCAAGCGTTCAGACGTTGAACGACAAAATACGATGCTACAGAACCAGGTGGAAATGTTGATGAATATGCTTCAGGACCCCGAACATATCGATGATGACGACGACGAAGGCTCACAAGAACCCTAAGTAAGTTTCTTTAATTTTCCATATCATTTTGTAAAAAGCTAGAATTATACAGATGATGCATGCATCCTGTTTTTGTGTATGTTTCTGCCAAATACTTGTGCATATAATTAGTGTTATCTAAATGGACCACTGCACCAAATGTATCATATCACATGAATAATAATAATAATAATAATCATAATCCTATTTGTTTATTTGTTATCACATGATTAGTGGCGGATCCAGAATTTTTGTCTAACAGGGGCACCTTTAAGGTACGTTAAAGGACTGTAAAGTCGACCGACGTGTTTTTAGCCTAATTCCACCTATTTTGAGGGATTTTAAAAGTATTTTGGCTCATTTCGAGGGATTTTTAAGTTTTTTATTTCGAGGTTTTCAATTTTTTTTTGTTGATTTCAAGATATTTTTTTGGGTTTTTTGTCGAATTCCAGATACGTTTTTTGGTTGGTGGGGACACCGGCAGAAAATTACTTGGAAACCGTTTTAACCTAGAAAAAAGAATTTTTTTTAATGGGGCCCATCCCCCCACTATTTACATTTTCTGTAGTTAATGATCTTCTCATTTGAACCTTGTGTACACATACACAAACTCCCGTTTTTGCATAAAATATATGATCAATTCATGTATTGGAAATTTTATAAAAGACTAGGCATATACCCGCGCGATGCAGCGGAATGTAAGTAAATAACGAATAATTAATGTTACTTTCTTATAGACATGTCATCAACAATCAACCATGACCTAAGAATCACAATTTATGAAACCTTAAACCCATAAAAATATTCAATAATTAGTTTATATTAAAATTATTGACAAAAAAATTATAATGATATAATTTATAATAAGAATGAAACATATTTTACGATTATGTATTTTTAATGTGCTAACGGTGGAAAAAAATAAAACGTATGGATAGAAAACAAATTAGTTCGTAGATATTCATGATATTTAATAATACGGTTAAATTAAAAAATATTCAATATTGGGCTCGTTTTGAAGGTATTGACGAGACGATTATAATGATATAATTTGTAAAAAAAGAAATATTTTTTCGTTGCATTTTTGTTCATATACGATTATTTGTGTTAATATAATAATGGTGTAAAATGAAAAATGAAAAAAAATAAGGGATATAAAATGAATTAAATAAGTAATTGTAAGGGTGATAAGTGTTTTTGTACAAAAGTTTAGGGTTGTAAGTGTTATTGTACAAAAGTTTGTACAATAACCGTATTGTTAAAAGGAAAAACAAATTGAACAACAATATAGAGAGAATAACAATAAGACAGAGAGAAGAAGTCTATATTTCTCATTAATCATAAGCCCTTTAAATAGGGAGGAGTTACAA
This sequence comes from Arctium minus, assembly GCA_954870635.1. Taxonomy (NCBI): domain Eukaryota; kingdom Viridiplantae; phylum Streptophyta; class Magnoliopsida; order Asterales; family Asteraceae; genus Arctium; species Arctium minus. Next base: position 4,261,455 of record OX941091.1, read on the forward strand.
GTAGATAGTTAGGAGATATTTCAGTTCTAATCTAACTCTGATATATTTATCTCTATCTCTATCGTCATATCCTTTAGACGATGGCACACTTATCCTACAACACTCCCCCTTGTGCCGAGTTAAAGGAGTGGTGGTGCACAATTGTTGCCTCGTTAAAACCTTACGCCAAAATAAAACCCAGTGGGAAAAAATAAAAATATGACGAAGGAAAGAGGACAACACACCAGCTTCTTTGCAATACATAGACTTATCATTCAGTCTAGTTTTCTCTTAGATTCGTACTTTAATCATGAGAGTTAGGAAAACATGATGGTTTATAAACAGTTAGAGTTAGGAAAGCATGATGGTTTATAAACAGTTGCCTCACTAAAACCTTACACCAAGGAACAAAACCCAATGGGAAAAATAAAACCTTGGTTGAAGGAAAGAGCACAACATACCAATATCACAAATATAGTAGACTCCCCCTTTTGTCTACTACTCCCCCTGATTTGTGCATTAATCAAGGGAGTTTGAAAACATTTGCATTTACATGTTTTCCAATATATGGTTTTAGGTAATGAGTTGGTAAAATATGTCACATTCTTTTGACACCTTACTTGATTCACTTGAATCTAAAGGAGAGTCTTTTATTGCTGATTGTATATAAACTTAAGCAAAATATGCTTTGTGTTATTACCCCTGATGTATCTTATGTTCATTTCTTTGATACATGATGCATTATTTCCATATATGCAAGTAGGATATTGGTTGAACCCAAAATTACTAACTCCTATAATATATGTAATGATAGTCCTTAATCATATACATTCTTTAATTATCTCATGGAGAGTAATATTATTGGATTAGTTCAAGGAGGTAGTTACAAGGGTTTGCTTAGTTTACTTCCAAGCAATCGACGTGTTTCTTGTGGTAATTCTTTATCCAGTTTGGGAACAACCTTTGTATGGGTCAGACATATACCTAATATCAACAAACACATACCAAGACATTGTTTGGTGTTTTTCTATAAGAGCTAGTACTTTTGTTGCTTACATTATAAGTAGGTATTGAAGTTCCATTATCAATCCCATTTTTCTTTTTATGGGGAAAGTATAAACCCATGTCAATGGTTCCAAAAGATTAATTTGATATCATTCCAATGACTTTGCGTTGGCGCTGAGCTAAATCTAGCTAACAAGTTCATTGAGAAATATAATATATGGTCAAGTGTATTATGCTAAGTACGATAATGCACATATTGTACTTATACAGGGAATTCTAACTCCCAGCATTTTTCGTCATCATCCTTTAGACGAAATGGATACTTCCTTATATCCGACACTTCGACCGATCATGGGAGTGCTAACCGGATGCGCTTTGTCCATATTAAATTGTCTGATTATTTTCTGGACATATGCGATCGGTGAATTAATATTTCACAAACTCGGTATCCTAGCTTAAATATCTAGACAAAACCAAGTTTTCCCAAGATCTTTCCTCTCAAAATCAGATTTCAAGTAACTTGTGGTTTCTCTTATTTCATCAAGAGTGCCTATTATGTTCATAACATTGACATATAGAGCTACTTTGAAAATCTAGAACTTGTTTTCCATAATAAATACGCAAGAGAACAGTTCATCGTTCTTATACATCATTTCCCAATCAAGTATTCCATTAGGCGGGTATACCACATCCGCTTAGATTGTTTTAATCTATAAAGTGGGCGTATCAATTTTATTGCAAACGCATTTCGTGGTTTAGAGTTACTTGATTTTGGTAATGTAACATCATCAAGCACTTTTATATATCTCTAAATCTAGATCCCCATAGAGATATGTAGTAACCACATCTATGAGCTACATTTCCAGTCCTTCGGAAACTACTAGGCTAATTAATTAGCAGAACGTTATAACGTCCATCACGAGAGAGTAAGTCTTCTCATAGTCAATCCAGGGCGTTGTGAGAAACCTTGCGCCAAAGGAGAGCCTCATACATTAGGACTTCATTATTCTCGTTACGCTTTCTGACAAAGACTCAATTATGTTCTACGGGCTTTACACTTGGTAGGTTAGCACTACCTGACCAAATACCCGATCCTTTGTCAAAGAATATAATTCTTTCTGGATTGTTTCTTTACATTTAGGCCAATATGCTCTTTGTTGATATTATTCAACTAAGCCTGGTTCGATGTCGTCGTGCTCGATCATCTTATGAGTCATCGTATATGCGAATAAATCATCAATGATTATATATGATATGTCCATCAACTCATATATACTCTCATAGTTCATTTGAGATTAATATTCATCTCTATAATCAATATTAACTTCGGAGCGTCCTCCAGTGATGATTCATGGACATAATTATAATTAGAGACAATCTCATGAGAGTTTTATGTATTGATGATAAATGGATGTGCCTAACTATTCTCTTCCTTTAGAATAGTATCCATCGAACAAAGTAGCTTCCACCACTTCCATTTGGTAGCTACGACCTCAACCACACCTCCACTATGTGTGATTGCAACGCACTTTCCAGTGGCGTTGTGCCCCTGTTGGGGACTTTTTAACCTTGCGAGTATATTTGCAGCTCGTATATGTGATCTTGTCACTTTTGAAATATTAAACGTATCAGGTATCGAGTCTGATTCGTTTGACTTCAACATTACGTTGTGAAGTTTTAGGGATCAAAATGAGACAGAGTGAAAATATTCAATGACACTTCCTGTCGTTCCCATGGAAAATCCTTTTTCCTATCTCCCCCTAACGACGGGAAGACTGTCTCATGAAAGTTACAACCCGCAAATCTAGCGGTAAAGAGATCACTCGTCAAATATTCTAATTAGCGGATAATTGTTGGGGGTTCATATCCAACATATACCAAGTCGTCTTTACGGACCCATTTCGATGCACTGTGGGGGCACAATTGGCACATACACTACAGAACCATACATGCATAAATGTAAACTATCAGACTTATATCCAGTTACCAACTGGTACGCATGAGGCTGGTTAGCAAACAGTGGGTCTAAAAACGAACAAAAAAAAACTGCATATAATAATTGCATAACCCCACGTAGATGTGGGTAAATTGATGTGCATTACTAATACCCTAGATGTCATCATATTCTTTTGATAACAACTTCTATGAGACCATTTTATATATACATATGGGATATAGGAAACTCTACATTGATCCTAATACATATGCAATTAACATCAAATCCTTATGTTGTAAATTCTTCAGCATTCCAAGTCATGTAGACTTGATGAAATAATCAGGGTGATGAGCCCTTAAACGTATAGCTAGTGCTAGGAGTGCAGTATTTCATGTGGACAATAATACGACATGCGTTCATCGAGTCGAAACCAGAACCATAAAGTACTTTAATGGCCCGCATTCTGGATGTTTATGTCCATAAATATCACCTTGTATTCGTTGTAACAATGGAATATTTTTGTATTATGTCCTTAGCTTTAGGATGATCTCATTCCTGTCTTGGCTAAGGGTTAGGGTATATACAAAAGTTTTAGGTATTCGAGAGGGCATGTTATGATGGCAATGTTGTTTCTTATGCTGCAGAATTCAACAGTTGCAATTTGCCTTGTTTTGCCTTTCACTCGAAAAAGAATGTGTTTATGTGTATTTTGCAATACACGGATCACTATGTCATAACCATGGTGTCCAACATGGTCGTGTCGAAACATATATGTGTCATTTCCCAAAAGTTCTTTATTGGTGACAAAAATGTTTCGACTACTCAAGAATCTACTAGTTTGACACATAGTTTCCATGATATATGTTTACTTTCATATTCATTAGAACTTATGTATATATGCTCATTTTCATTTCCATTTGATACGAATATCTTTACAAGGTTCCTATTAAACTTGTTCCATCAAGAAAGTGACAGTCCATCGTCTAAGTAATTTGGTTGGATGTATTATAAAACAAGTATTAGTCTATCTTTTTTCCCCGATTGTGTGATAGGTAAAAAGAATCAATTCTCCTCGATACATTTCTAAACGGAACGGAGAATATTAATTTTTTTTTATTTGTTTTGATGTATTTCTTTACATCTATAATGGTTACATATTCGATTTTACTTTAGCAAAAAAATTAATTTTGGTACTTAAAATTAATTTCAAAGAAACATATACATAATCAATATTAAATATTAAAACAAATATGTTATATTTCATTTTCAACGTGTTCCCTTTTTGATAGAAGCACTTTTTAGTGCATATCTTATTTGATTGTTCATTATCACCTGGATAGTAGTTGTATCCTACTCCACGTGTTGAAAAATCCTTCCTGACTCTTACCAATACCCTGACCCTTTATAGGGTCTCGTCCACATGGTGTAGAAATGTCACATGTGTGAAATTGTTTTTAACTCACAATCCTTTAGAGTTGTTTCCACCTCTAACACTTTCACTATCGATATCGGGAATTTCTTTATCCCGACATATGTGGTGTTATTCGAAAGAACCTTGTTATGTCTCTCAACCACCTGCATTAGGTTGATGAGTTTGTCTAAAGGTTGCATTCCAACTTATATTTATTTATATTTACTTATATATGAAAGGTGAAAATAATGTTAAAAATCATGTCATCTTCTGTGAGTTCCTTGCCACAGAGATTAAGACGCGTTTTAGATATATTTCTTTGTTGACATCAGTTACCTTTTTGTAATCGAGTAAGTGGGTTTCATTACAATGTACGATTAGTTCGAGAAGTACATATTCATGAGTACTCCCGATTATCCCTTTCGGGACATCCCACATTTCTTTGGGGGTTTATAGTAAAGGTATTCCTATGAAATTTAGGATTTATATGTCGTTTCAAAACATGAAGGTATTTGCTTGTACCTTTTCAAGAGGTTGGTTTTAGAGTCAATAGGGAGTTGGACTTTAGGTATTTTCTTGTACCTTTTCAAAATGAGGTTTATATACTCATTTATGGTACTCAGATTCTTTTGAGTTTACGACGTTGATTTTAGGATAAGTTGTTTCAACCATTTACATATATAAAGGATAATATATGATTTTCTTTTTGATAAGAAAATGGATTATGGTTATAAAATTTCATTATCATAACAATATTGGATTTTGTATGCTTTAATTTTATTGATAATACTTCATCAATATTTTAATTTTTGCGAAAAAGAAATCACTCAATCTATTGGATTTCCAGGTAGTAGGGGAATCACATGGATTTCTTAAGTCCCTAGAAACCTTAGGGTTGTTTACTCCCGTTTGACAAAATCCAGTCGATATCTTGTGATTTATTTCATTTAGATATAACTATTAATTATAGAGCATTTGGCATGAGGCCAAAATGACTATGAGTTTGGCATATGAAACCAATTTTAATATTTTAATACCTTTAATAGTATTTTTGGAGATTTTGGTAAAGACCAAAATATATGGGGTTAAAAGTGTAACTTCCAAAAATTAATTATATAGTTTAAAATTATGAATAGGAACTCATAATCAAGATAAATGTTTGAATTTAACATTTTCATGTTATTTTTGATCCTTTTGACAAAATAATAAAAATTATGGGGGTTAGAAGTGTAACTTCTAAAAGTTTATTATATATTATAAATTATAATTAAGATAAACATTTAAATAAGATATGGATAAATAATAAATATTACTTAATAAGACAATAAAAGTCAATCATATAAATTAACTAGCCATGTAAATAACTATCATATTTCACAGTAATATAATTAGTCTAATTTAAAGATATAAATCAAATTTAATTATCAGATAAATAAATAACATTAACTTATCCAACTAAATATATCTTATTATAAATTAATTGATCATGTCAAAATAAATGGCAATGATAAGTTTAAAACAATAAAATTATGCTATCATGATTGAAACTAAAGGACGATAAATTAGAACTAAATTAAATATACAACCTAATATACCAATTATATATTCAATAAATGGATGGATAAACAAAATCAATTAAAAAAATGTATTACAGTTGATTTAAATAAAATAATAAAACAAATGTTAACCTCATAAGTAAGAACAGTTCCTTATTATCACTTAAAGCCCTTAAAATTTTCATTTTTTTTTATTTAAGGCTCAATCAGATGAATAAAAGAAAAAAAAACAAAAATATTTTCATATATTTATAGTCAATGTATATTTATCACCATATTTTATTGTTATCATACAAATATTAACCATAAATTTAAATGGAAGCAAATAAATTTATATTCAAGTTTCGTAAGCATACAAAAACAATACATTGGTTACGAATCATGAGATTGACAACGCAACATCATCAAGATACATGATTATCTATATTATATCATCAAAACATAAGAGTTTTGCAGTATGTCGTAACTATTCTAATGAAAGCAATGACCATATTTATTTCTTATGGTATTAATTTTCAAGATTTATGTGAATTAAAGACAAATATACTAACAATATTCGAGTTAGAAGTCAAAAAATTCTTACTTGGATTGTAGAAGTATTCGAGTTGGAAGCCGAACTATTCGTGAATTGATTGAGCGTACATACTGATAACGTGTTAAAGGGAAAAACAAATTGAACAACAATATAGAGAGAATAACAATAAGACAGAGAGAAGAAGTCTATATTTCTCATTAATCATAAGCCCTTTAAATAGGGAGGAGTTACAAGTAGATAGTTAAGAGATATTTCAGTTCTAATCTAACTCTGATATATTTATCTCTATCTCTATCTCTATCGTCATATCCTTTAGACGATGACACACTTATCCTACAACACGTATTAGTTTTTTTATATAGTAGTAGAGATGATTAATATGTATGAGTGTGAAATAATAAAACGTTTATGTAACAATAGAGGGTTCATTTGGAATAAACTTTTTTAAAATATGCAATTAAAAACCCATGGAAGTCCAAGGATTATTTTATACTTATACATTTTTTAGTTAATTCAGTAAAAAAAAAAACTTCCATCAAAAAAACAATATTTTTTTTTGTATCATTCAATTCATTATAAACTTAAAAATGATCAAATGAAAACTAATATACTGTTTAGTGGTATTTTTTGTCAATCTAAAGAAGTGATTTAATGTATTAACACTTGTATTATACAAGTCTAAAACCTCTCTCCCCTTCAATGAAATTAAGTGGTCGTTTATCAAACATTTATCGAATAAGCGTTTAGGGGCAAGATAAATTATCTTTACTTACCTTATCATGTAACATTTTCGGTCATCAAAATGGATTGTTGGTAAGCAATTTAAACTCAATAAACGCTTACTGCGTAAGAGGTTTTTTTTTTCTCATTTACCGGATAAGACTCTCGGTCCTTATTATAAATTAAAAATACATTTTCGATATCTGTGATAATAAATTAAACTACTTGATAAATAAGAAATAAAAAGGATAAAATCCGAAAAAATCTTATGAATTTTAATGATTAAGTTTAATCAAATATGTCTTTGCATTTACCGAAACCGATCAAATTGATCATTTTGGTCTAGAAAAATAGTTATTGCAGCATGGGAACATCTAGAAAAAAACAAACAAACACGATTTTAATACTTTAAGCGATTAATCCTGAATATTTTTCAAACAAAACATAAAAAAAAATCTCTCGATGTTTCAATAGATGAGTAGCAAAGTATAAAGAACAAATAAAACTAAAGAAATATACTATTTCTATTCGTCATAACAAAGTATAACTTATAAACAAAGGTATACAAAAGTTGTACTCAAATGAATAAGTTATAAAAAGTTGTGCTTGTCCTCTTTATCTATACTATATTATAAAACACAGATAAAAAAACTTTTAAATATAAATTATTAGGCACAAGGTACCATCATTTTATGCAAGATTTTAAAAATCTCTTAATTTACAAGTATCAAAGCACAAGATACATATTACTACTGTAGGCTTCTAACACCCACCAATTTGGTATGTGCATGGTCTTCCTTTTATGCAGATCTTTCCATGTATCACTATTAATTAACTAGAAGCGTACTTGCGCAATGCAGCGAGATAAATCACGATTTTAATGTTTCATTTTATTTTTTTGTCGATTTACAGTACGATTTTGGATGGTTTTGAGAAAGTGATAATGTTTTTTTTTATAAATTTGTTTAATTTAGGCTTAATAATATAATGTTTTTTATATAAAAAATTAAGTATTTTGTTAGAATTCAGTGACTATCTTATATATTTTAATGACAACTAGAAAAATAACCAATTACATATTTAATAATATAATTAAAACAAAATTATAGTAATATAATATATTAATTAATAGTGATACATAGAAAGATCTGTATAAAAGGAAGGTCCTGCATATACCAAATTGGTGGGTGTTAGAAGTCTGCAGTAGTAATATGTATCTTGTGCTTTGATACTTGTAAATTAAGAGATTTTTAAAATATTGCATAAAATGATGGTACATTGTGCCCAATAATTTGTATTTAAGAGTTTTTTATCCGTGCTTTATAAAATAGTATAAATATAAATATATTATATTACTATAATTTTGTTTTAATTATATTATTAAATATGTAATTGGTTATTTTTTCTAGATATCATTAAAATATATAAGATAATCGTTGAATTATAACAAAATACTTAATTTTTTATATAAAAACATTATATTATTAAGTCTAAATTAAACAAATTTATAAAAAAACATTACCACTTTCTCAAAACCATCCAAAATCGTACTGTAAATCGACAAAAAAATAAAATGAAACATTAAAATCGTGATGTATCTCGCTGCATTGCGCGACTACGCTTATAGTAAATATATAAAAAGGCTTATAACTATTCCATTTACAAAATCTACTAAGAGTGAGGGCGGTCAGCGGGAGCAAACAAGTCATGAGAGGGAGCCGATTGTTTCTATACCATTTTTTTTTTCCTTTTTAACTTTAAAAGCTATGTAATACTGATTTTTACCATAATAACTGGTTTTCAGTCATTTTTACGTCAGAATAAACACTTTGTTCAATTTTAGTAGTGTAAGAATTTATTTATTAAAGAAACAAAATTCAAAACATAATAATGTAAAGGGAAATTAACATAAATAGTCATTCAAGTCTTATACATTTATCTCTTAGCTATTTCTCTCTTAAGTTTACAAAAAAATCACTACCTCCGTAAGTAGCAACTCCTCAACTTTACAGAGGGGTCAAAATATAAAAATAAAAAACATGGTCCGCAAATACAAGGAGCAAATACGTAAATTAGTCTTGGTCCGTAGGTAACACTTCCGCATATTTAGACTAATTTACAGATTTGGTCCATGTACTTGCGAATCATCTTCAGATATTTTTTTTTTACATTTTGATTCCTCGTAAAGTTGAGAAGTTGCTATTTGCAGATGTAAGAAAAATGAGGGAAATGAGAGGAAATTAAAAAAAAACTCGTGTTCTCGAAACTTTTTTAAGAGAGAAAGAAAAAGAAAACGGAATGAAAGAATTGATAATTTTTCTCCCAAATTTTTCCTCCCAAACGTGGGAGGAAAGGAAATGAATTAAGATCATTTAAAAAAATTACTGAAATTATTAAAATTACAAAACTACCCAATCTTTTATTATAATAAATAAATTTTTATAAGAGTATATTTATAAAAATAACATCTCTCCTTTCTTTTCTCTCATGTTCACATGAAAACCTATTTTTTTTTTCCTTTCCTTCATAAAACAAATAAAAAAATTATTTTTTTTTCCTTTATTTTCTCTCCCTTTCTTTTTTTTCCTTTTTTTTTTTCCTTTTCTTTTCTCTCTAGATCAGATAACACAGCGTAAGAGAGAAATAGAGGGGTATATCTACAAGGGTGAATCTGTTATTTTTGTTAATTTTTCTAATGGTAAAATATGAAAGTAATGGTGGTGGTTGGCACCCTAAACGCACCCAGGTCCGAACCCCCCAAGTCCCAAACCCATTGATCTATCTCAGCTCCTAAAATCGTTTCGTGTTGATCGTCTCCTCCATTATTCCTCCTGCAATCACGCTCTTCTTCTAACATAATCTCTCTCTCTCTCTCTATGTGGGGTGTGTAATCAACGTTATCATATTTTATCGCGATCCGTTGAGTTAGGCGCCATTTTTCTCTCCATTCTGGTACGTTCCTTCCGATCTTCTTATCCTTTTTCGTTATTTTTTGCTTTAAATTTTCTGTACTTGAATTATGTTATTTCATCATTTTATGTAGATCTGTATTCTCATTGATTTGATTTAAGTCAATTTGATCTGGACTACTGTGATTGTGTGGTTTAATTGGATTATGCACAATTTGACACTCGAGTTTTTTCTATTTTATGGTTGAATTTTTTTATAATTGTTTATATTTGTGCGTTTGATTGGTTATAATTGATTTATGAATGTGGACTTCGAATGATTATAGATCTATTTTCGTGTGTAACAATCGATACTTTTGGGGTTTGAAAAACCTAATTGAGATCTACATGCATTCTGACAACAGTTGGCCAAAATTCATCCATGAGAGTAGTCTTTACCATAATTTGAGTTTGAGCCTTTTCTCTTTGCAGCCCTAAGTTTAATTAGGAAAAATAGAAGTTCCTATTGATTTTGGCCATTTAACATTTCATTGATGAGTCCTGTTTATATGATGGAAGGAGAATAGCTATCTTGTAGTGGGTCTCAGTTTGTAGAGAGATGAAAAGGGACTTATGAAATGGAGAATGGGGATAATCATATAAATAAAGGACAACAAAGAACAAGCCATGTTTGGGTTGTTTGGAGTTGGATATGTGATCTAGTGGCCCTTGCATCATTAATATGCATCACTTAGAGCCTCCTTTTATGTACTTTTTTTTGTCAAATCATTGCCAACGCATCAAATTAAGAACTATCAATGGTAGTGTGACTAATAAGAATCTTCTTTTGTGGGTCTCATGTATTACTTCAACACCAATAGTATGAATATAAAAATAAAAAATATATATATAAAAACTAATAAATGTCATTTCGCACAATATTCAAGGTAAGAACCAATGTTCTTGTACAACTCCTCCAAAAATGTGGGTGACGTATAACTTATAAGAATGGTAGTTCTTATAAGGTCGGTACATTTTTTGCTTATAAGAACCTCCCATCAAAGATGCTCTCAGGTATATTTCAATGGACTTGTTATATCTTGTTTAACAAACCCACTACGGTCAAATCAATGCGTGGGGAAATGTAGAAAATGGTTTTGATTTTGACACATGCAGGAGGGGTATTTTTTTTGGGAAGGGGGCGGGTTTATTTAAGGTTTATTGGTGGGGACCCAAGGCCCCGTGGCCCACTTTTGTGGACCCTACAGGCCCTACCTCTATAAGTTTGCACCGGAAAAGACATCCTGTCTTCCCCCGGATTTGAACCCTAGTACGGGAACCCCAGGTAGAAGCGTTTACGGAAGAGAGGTGGCCACTAGGCCAAAGACCTAGTGGTTGGGCGGGTTTATTTAGCGTATATCGTTATTTCATTATTGGTATAGGCAACATCATCGGAGTTACTGTTAAAATGAAGATAGGTGGGATACCGGGAGCAATGTGCTTAGCTTTCCTCAAATGTAATGCCCCCTTTGATAGGATGCTTGCATATTGACATCCCATATAGTGTTTTTACTTCCCTTCTTATTTCTATTTATGTGCATATGTTGTAAGATAATTGGTCTTGAATTTTGACTTTAAGTCAATTTAGCTGTTTTTTGGATTCAGATATGTGACCATGATCATTATTACTCCAGTTAAGGGTAAGGAAAAATGTCGAGTAGCCGAAGAAATAATTGTTCTAATGGGATTTTAGTTTTCTTTAAGTTGGACTCTTTATTACTGAACACACTTTCTTTTACTAAACAGAGTGTACTTGATGGAGTCCATGACCAAATTCTCAAGTTTTCCCCATGAAAGCAGCTTGTAAACCCTTCTAGTTCTCAACTAATTTAGAAAATCTAAGCTTTTACTGCTTACTTCTTTTGCACGTTCTCTTAATTTAACTCCTGAATCTTCTCTGCGTTCAATCTTCAAGGCCAGAGGCGGACCTAGGAGTTTTTCAAGTGGTGGCACTATTTGAGTATAAGAAATAAAGCTATAGATATTTTTCAAAAAATCATTATTGATCTCTTGGTTGGTCTTTGTCTTGCGGATGAAAAGTTTACTGTGTTCTAGTCTTTTTGTCCCGATTTTTTTAAAAGCATAATAAACCTGAAATCAAAAGTTAAAAACTAGGAAAATTGTTACAAACGGGATTTTCAAACCTGCGTCTCGAAGAGGAGAAAAGGCCATGCAAACTAACTCTACCAAGAGAAACTTGTGTTATTATTGTAGTTTCAAGAAATAAAAGGGGCACTCAATGATACGGTAGCACCTGAAAGGAACGTAATTTTGTAATTTTTTTTTCCATTATGACAGAGCCATGAAGCAAAGGCCGTGCCACCGTATGCTCTTAACTAGGTTCGCCCCTATTCAAGGCATAGGACACATAAAGTTTTACTTATCATCATCAACTGTAGTGATAAGGCAACTATAAAGTAAAAAAGTTCTCGCAATTGGGTGTGCTTAAACGGCATCTTCTAGATTTTGTCTTCTATATTGCTCCGCCTTAAAAGTGAACCATGCCACAAAGATGAAGCTAGTATGCTCGCCTAGCTTAGAGTACACCTAACTGTAGTAGTAGTTGTTCATTTTCTCATCTACATTACGCCTAGAGATAGGCTAAATGCACCCCCATATATTGCTAAATGCACTCCTACCTACTAATTTTCTCCTCACACACATCAACATCAAGACTTATTTGTTACATGTTCAATGTATGATTTGATCTGATTCTGACATAAATAGGGATGCATACGGCAACCCCACATGCAAAACCTTTCCGTCATTTCCCTTCTACAGATCTACTTTCTAGCATCTGTTGTGGAATCAATCCACTTTCATCATTTTATATGACTTGTTTGTTTTATGTTCAATGATGACCCTTTGTATAGTTGCATTCTTGGTGCCCTTTACTTAATTGCAACTTGTTAAATGCTTTTGGGTTTTTTATTTGGTCGAAAGTTCCAAATGACCAATTGACTTTAATTGGTGTGATTGTGTTGAAAACAAGCCTACATTCATATTAACTTTGAATCTTTGATTGTCTTATTCTTGCCGGTTTATTGCACTCGATTCACACATCAAATTGACTTCCTTTTTCTTCTATATTGGCGTCGGTTGTAGTCTATTTTAAAGTTCGGCTAAATGTAGCCTTCTTTTGGGTTTTTTATTTGGTCGAAAGTTCCAAATGACCAATTGACTTTAATTGGTGTGATTGTGTTGAAAACAAGCCTACATTCATATTAATTTTGAATCTTTGATTGTCTTATTCTTGCCGGTTTATTGCACTCGATTCACACATCAAATTTACTTCCTTTTTCTTCTATATTGGCGTTGGTTGTCGTCCATTTTGAAGTTCGGCTAAATGTAGCCTTCATATTTTTCGACTTGTTTAAAGTAGGGGAAGTTTTCTTGTAGTGTTGCTGTTGAACTCCCAGTCCGAGGCGGATTTAGGTTTAGAGGTTGTTTACTAAACACTTACCAACTCTTACCTGGTAATTAAACTCTTTTTTCCTCTTATAAGAGACGCTTACTGGATTTAGGTCTTTACCAACAATCTTACCGTGCCATTTTTGCTAACCAAGAATCTTACCTCGTAAGAGTGAGGGTGGTGACTCTTACCTGGTTAGCGGGCAAGGGACTTTAATACTATGCTATTTTGATGACTGTAAATCTTGCCCGATAAGATAAGTGAGGGTGGTGACTCTTACCCGGTCAACTCTTACCTAATTTGTGTTGGTAACGGCCCCTTAGACTGGGGGTGCCCGTGCACCGGCTCTATCGTCCCGTCACAATGGGTAAAAAATTTAGAGGTTTTAAAGATGTATCCGCATTAAATTGATGTATGCTCCCTGAAGTTAATAAAAAATAAAAAGTGTCTGGTAGTGTTATTACATTTTACATTTGGTATTATAGGTTGCAAGATCTCTTTGGGGGTTTTTTTTTTGTGTAACCACATCAGGGGAAAAAAGGAAAAAACCCACTTGAGTGTTGCAAAAAACCAGGTGTATGTCATTTTTTTAATGAAACTGTACGTTTTATAATTAATATTTGTTTTATTTTATATTATGCTGATTATTTTGTGCTCCCGCTTGGATTTTTTTTCTTTTCTGGATCAGCCTCTGCTCTCAGTTGCATAATGGTTCTAGACGGCGTAATAAATTCACCCCACCGGAGGTCACAAACCGCATTTTCTTCACCTTCGTTCAGAAAGCAATCCGAATTGGGTAGCTTTTCCACAATCATTAGGCGCCATCAATTCCTGCTAACGGCCCTCGCCCTCCTTGCTTTCCTCTGTACCGTTTACCTTTACTTTGCCGTAACTCTAGGGGAAGATAACTCATGTTCGGGTTTGACCGTGACTCAAAAGGCATTGTGTCATGCCCAACACGTAAAACAATCGGTTGCCAAAGGAAAAATGAAAATTCTCTAGCTATTGAAGAACATGACAACGATATATAGTCGGTAAAAACTTAACCAAACGAAACCAGTAAATCCCAAATAGTGTTTTTGTGTTATTTACTCTGGGTTCTTTCTAGGATTCAACTAAAAAACAAAGAATTTGTTAACCCACATTAGTGATTTGCAGCAGAAGAAAATTGTGTATTTAACCTTAAATTTGTGAAGAAACAACATTGTGTCCTTAGTAAAATTAGTCTTTGGGTTGTACTTATTATTTCTTCCTTTTTGTGTTTGCTTTTAATGGTTGTATGAAGATGGTTAAAATGGACCATTTGATTTTGGGTTATAAGCACTGGTTAAGGCTTAGGTGAACGTAGTGGAAATCTCATCTTCCCTGTTCTGTTGAGGTCTATCCAGTAGAGGTACTCGAATTGGATCAGTGGTTCGAATTCAAGTATTGTCAAAACCTTATGGAGGTTCGTTCATCTCGATGACTTCAGTTCATTCATGGTCTCGCCTGGGTAACCGTGGGCTTCAGGGCCAACTTACCTTCGGCCATCAAAATAGATTGTTGGTAAGCGTTTATCGATAGGGGTCGTTTACTAAATTCTTACCGGGTAAGTGCTTACCAGTAAGAGATTCACCTTAATTTTCCTTATCAAGTAACATCATTGGCCATGAAAATAGATTGTTGGTAAGCATTTTAAACCCGGTAAGCGCTTACCGGGTAAAAATCATTTCCCACACTTACCGGATAAGACTCTCGGTCCTTCCCTTCTCTCTTATCGAGTAAGCTTCTTGGTCCTCGCCATGTTCACTCAATAAGGTAAATGATATTGGCAAGTGCTTACCCGGTAAGCGTTTAGTAAACGGACCTTAAGGGGTCGTTTACCTAAATGCTTACCCGGTAAGCACTTACCAATAAAACTCGACACACTAATTTACTTTACCGGGTAAGATTGTAATCATCACGATGGTATCATATACAACAATTTACCCGGTAAGCACTTACCTGGGTAAGAGTTGTCACTCTCACTTACCGGGTAAGACTCATCATCCTTATCCTCGCTCTTACCGAGTTAGATTTTATGTTTTTGTCATGTTCATCCGCTAAGGTAAATGCCCTGGTAAGCGCTTACCGGGTAAGTGTTTTGTAAACGGCCCCTAAGAGTCTTCTCTCTCACTTACCCGATAAGATTCTCGGGTCATGTCATACACAACAGTAATATAAGCACCATTTAACAAACACTTACCTGATAAGCATTTGATAAACATAGCTTCGGTTTCTGAAGAAAAAAAAATATTGAAACTAATAATAAACATTTAAAATAAACCACTGTTTAACACATGTTGGTATGAATATTGATTTTTACCAAACCAACATGGTTTTTTAAATAACAAAAAGCAGTTTAATTAAGAATTAATAAAAATAAACACACATTTAACATTACACCCATTGTTGACCATTTCATCCATGGCCACCACATACTTTTAAAAGTATCCACAAGTTGCCATGCTATCATTTTGTACATAATTTACTATTTTAACTCATCTTTAAACTAACCTTTACTTGCCTATTTTTTTTAATCTAAAAAGGGTAAAAATGTAATTATGTGATCATATGATACATCAAATCTTACACTAAATACCAAATTTGATATAAAATCACTGTCACAAGGATATCAAATCTTACACCAAATTTGGTGTAATAAATAATAACACCCTAAATTTTGATGCAACACTTCATTTATACCAAATTTTACATCAGTGGAAAACATAAAAAGGAATATATGTAGAATCTTACATTTTGGTGTCACCCGTTGGAGTAGATTTTTATTGTTTGCACCAAATTTTATGGATTTCGTGTAAAATCCATTTAAATTGTGGCTCTTTTTGATTGGCCAAACCCAAATAACCTTGAACTCGAAATCTTGAATAGCTAGTTAATCACTATGTTGATGAGTTGAATCCTCGGGATATCAAGACGAAGGTTAAGTCACTCCTACCTTACTGGCAGTGACACAAATTTACCATTTCAATCCCTCATTCCGCCTAACTTTCTTGCCTATTTTTAATCTTAAAAATGACAAAAATATAATTTTTCTGATAGTTCTTTTTTATTGTCCACGCCCAAATAACCCTGAACTTAAATAACCGGTTAGTAATCACCATATTGATCGGTTGAATCATCAAGATGTCAAGATAACTCACCTATACACTACTGTCAGTAACTAAATCAAACAAGTTCAGTATATCTGATTAAAAAACAAGTTCCCTAAATGATGTCATTTATGTTAAAATGAGAAACCTCATAAAGTTAACATCCATAAACATATATTACATCCTTGGACAATCCCTTTTGTCCAATGTCCACCAAAGCTTTTCTCATATTCCCTTATGAATGGTTTCTACCTCACAAAAGCTCTAAAAGTGGCTACAATTTGACATCAAAATATTGGGGGTCAACTTTACTATATTCCAATCCATTTTTGTTTGCCATCATTCTCCACCAACAATTAGTTATTATGAACATCTACTCATCATATATGTACCATCATTAGTAAATAAGGGTGTTTGCTATATACACACTTATTTATATCAAAATCAGATCAAATTGTACATTGAAATTATAAAAAAAGTAACGTTTGATGTTGATGTGTGTGAGATTAAAATCAATAGATAGGTGTACATTTAGCATACCCCTAAAAGTATGGGTGGATTTGGTACGGTACTACGGTACCAAGTTTTTTTTTCTTTGATATCATGCACCAACTAATTATAATTGGTACGTAAAATCTTATACCATGTACCAACCAACCGTACTTGGTACTGGTACTACCATGATCCAGGACTTTCAGTACCATGTACCAACCAAGTTTTTCATACTTGATACAGTACTACTAAATGACTGCAATTGGTATCAATTTAATCGTAAAGTTAGTACACCTGTTGGTCGGTTTAATTTGGTACGTAATTTGCCACCCCAACCCAAAAAAATGGTATCAGAGCCAAATTTCGATCTGGGACAGCGTAAGCTGGGCCGGGACAACGGCGGATTAGTGGGCTGCCCGTGGATGCCCGATACCGCCGGGGAGATGTGCGTGTGTTCGTGGTAGTCGTTCGTTGGTTCGATGCCTTCCAAAAAAAAAAGAGCCAAATTTCGATCCTAGAAAATGGGCCCACCAACTCTAGTCCATCTATAAATCATGCCAAAATCAACTATTTACGCTTAGGTGGTGCTTTCAATAGAAACACCCACAAACATAGTGCCATCTTTTTAACTACTATTTCACCATATCTATTCTAGGAATCAAGAAATATATATATACATACCTTTAGATTGCAAAAAGTTTTCATAATGATCTTTCAAATAAAAATCTTTTTCGTGTTCTTCGTTCTCGAGCATTTGACGGTGGTGTCGGGAAGCGGTACGAGTCGTCAACATTCCCTTCGGACCGATAAAGACGCGCTCCTGGAGTTCAAGAAAGGCATAAAGATCGACCCGGAATCGGTGCTTTCGAACTGGAACGAGACCACGGAAGTTTGCAGTTTCAACGGGATCGTTTGCAAGAACGGGCAACGTGTCGGGAGAATCACGCTCGTCGGGGCTGGACTTGTCGGCCCGTTTTCACCCGTGATCGGTAACCTCACGGCGCTCCGAACGATAAATCTTTCGGATAATAGTTTGTACGGTAAAATCCCGTTTGGAATATCGTCTTTACGGCATCTTAGAAACCTTTATCTCGACAACAATAGCTTGCAAGGTCCGATTCCGGAATCTTTATCTTCGTTATCAAACCTTACGCTTCTTGATCTTGGAAACAACAGTCTCGATGGCGAGATTCCGCCTTCGTTGTTCTCGAACTGCAGTTTGTTGTCGAATTTGGACCTTTCGTTCAATCTCTTCACCGGGAAAATCCCGCCAGAAATCGGGAATTGCCCGAAACTTTGGAATCTGAATTTGTACAACAATCAATTCACCGGAGAAATCCCGTTGTCTTTGTCGAACGCTTCCGAAATGTACAATCTTGACGTCGAAAGCAACAATCTTTCCGGCGAACTACCGTCGAAACTCGTCTCCAAACTGACCCAACTTCTAAATCTTCATTTATCATACAACCAAATGGTTAGCCATGATCGAAACAACAATCTCGATATCTTTTTCACCGCACTTTCGAACTGCAGTATGCTTCGGGAGCTCGAGTTAGCCGGCATGGGACTCGGCGGAACCCTACCCGATTCCATCAGAAAACTCGGTGTCAATTTCAGTTACATGTTGCTACAAGAAAACAAAATCTACGGTTCGGTTCCGTCCGTCATCGCTAATCTTTCGAGCCTAATATATCTGAATTTGACCATGAATCATCTCAACGGAACAATCTCGCCAGAAATCAGTCGGTTGCCGAGACTAGATAAACTCTGGTTATCCCACAACGTTTTCACCGGGGAAATCCTGGAAGAAATCGGACAGTTTCGTCATCTCGGCGAACTCGAGTTATCACATAATCGATTCACGGGTAAAATCCCGGAAACTTTAGGGAATTTGGTGAGTCTGATTTCGCTTTCGTTAAACAACAACCGACTTTCGGGAAAAATACCTTCTACGTTAGGAAAATGCGCAACTCTATCGAGTCTAGATCTTTCCTACAATAGATTAACCGGTAACATACCTTCGGAATTATTATCAGCCATGAGTCGGAACGCAATTTTCTTGAATCTTTCTCATAATCGTCTCGAAGGACCGCTACCCTCCGAGCTCAGTAAACTAGAAACCGTCAAGGAGATCAATCTTTCGTTCAATAACTTCACCGGAACCATCTTTCCTAAAATTTCGAGTTACATGGCATTAGAGACGTTAGATTTATCGTGCAACTCGTTCCGAGGTCAACTTCCCGAGTTCTTGACCAAGCTCACGAGCCTTGAATCGTTCGACGTTTCTAACAACAGTCTATCGGGAAAGATCCCGACGGGTTTAAGCAAAATCGATAGCCTTAAACTCTTGAATCTCTCTTTCAATAACTTCGACGGTAGAGTTCCCGAGGGTGGCGTTTTCGATTCCGTCACTAATCTTTCCTTTCTAGGAAACCCAAATCTTTGTGGGAATGTTTCTAGCCTCCCATCTTGCTCCCACAAGAAAAAATACTTCCATTCTCCCGTTTTTCTAATCGTTTTTTACGTCGGTGTTTTAGTATCTGTTTTCCTCACCGCGATCTGCTGCGTGATCGGATGGCGGTTTCGGAAACGAATCTCGAGTTCTAACGCTGAACCGGAAACAAAATCTCAACCGGAATTAACACGTAAGTTCCCGCGAATCACGTATAAGGAGCTCGCGGAAGCTACGGACGGATTCGACGATCAGAGATTGCTCGGTTCGGGAGGCTACGGACGAGTTTTCAAAGGATCGCTTCGAGACGGAACGCAAATCGCAGTCAAAGTGCTTCAATTACAAACAGGGAATTCGACGAAGAGTTTCAACAGAGAATGTCAAGTTCTGAAAACGATTCGTCATAGGAATCTGATAAGAATCGTAACGGCTTGTAGCTTACCTGATTTCAAAGCCCTGGT
The DNA here is from genome assembly GCA_954870635.1 of Arctium minus. Classification (NCBI taxonomy): domain Eukaryota; kingdom Viridiplantae; phylum Streptophyta; class Magnoliopsida; order Asterales; family Asteraceae; genus Arctium; species Arctium minus. The sequence continues at coordinate 4,281,493 of OX941091.1, forward strand.
GCTTCCGTTCATGGCAAACGGAAGCCTGGATAAACGTTTATATCCAGGTTCGAGTTCAGGTTCAGGTTCAGCAGAAAATGATGATCTGATGAACCTGAACCTGATTGAAAGAGTGAACATTTGTAGTGATATTGCTGAAGGAATGGCGTACCTCCATCATCATTCACCGATTAAAGTTATTCATTGCGATCTGAAACCGAGCAATGTTCTTCTCAACGACGACATGACGGCTTTGGTCTCCGATTTCGGGATTGCGAAATTGATCATGACGATCGGATCGGGAACTGAGAATTTCGGGAATTCGACAGCAAATATGCTTTGTGGATCCATTGGTTATATTCCACCAGGTATCAAAATTTTCTAGCCAATCTTAACCATCATCATCAATTTCCGTCATTGTTAAAACCATGTGCATGAAATGAAACAGTAACTTGCTTTTATAAATTTTCTTATTATAATGTCCTACTTTAGTAACTGGCTTTTATAAATTTTCTTATTATAGCATCGTAATCTATTTTTTTTTATTACAACAATGTACTTTCAAGTTATTTCTTATTAAGGCATTAATGGATAACTTGTTATCTTTTAAACCGGTTAAATCCAACTTTTTTTTACATGACTTAAATAAGGTGACATGAATGACATGTCATTTTGATTATGTAGCATAAGGAAAAAATATTTTTCAATTTTTTAATAATTTTCTTACTTTCCAACTATTTATGTCTCATTTAGATTATGTTTTTTGTCCCTTTCTTTAAAATAAATTATTTTTAAATTGTTGTAAATTAAATATTTTAGAGTAATATATTTTTTAAGCATTTATGATATATTTTTTTAAGATAAATAATTTATTTGTAAGAAAATGTAAGACTTGTTATTTATATTATTCAAAAAAATACGTTTTTTAATCAAAAGTTACTGAAATAAAATGTGTTTTACAAATATTTTTAATATTGTTATATTAATAAATAATTTAAGAATTTTCTAATTAATTTAATATATTTATTAAATAATATGTCAAAGTCAAATTTTTTTAAAACATATATGATATATTATTTTCAAGATAAATATTTTGTTTGTTAAAAAAACTAACAATTCTTATTTTTCTTGTTTTCAAAATACATTTCCATTGAATGTTAACAAGATAAATTGTGATCTACAAGTTTTCTTCGTATTGTTATATAAATGAATAATTTAGAAATTTTAATATATTTGTTAATAATATGTAAAGTTAAAATTCTTGAAAATACAATGATGTAATAAGAAATATCACGCCAGCGATATGTTACACGTGGACAATGACATGGCACGAAAACCTGGTGACATGTATCATATCATCTTAATTCAAATCAAAAGGTTACCTTAGAAATGGGTAAGTTTTTCAAAATATAATGCCTTAAAAAAAATAATTTGAAAGTATATTGATGTAATAAGAAAAAATGAAAATACTACTATAATAACAAAATTTGTGAAAGTAGGTTGTTATTTCGTGCATTTAACAAGAACCTTAAAAATGGTTTTGTGTATAGAATACGGGTACGGATCTAGCCCATCGACAAAAGGAGACGTTTACAGCTTCGGAATTCTGGTTTTGGAGATGGTGACGAGGAAGAAACCGACGGATGAGATGTTCTCAGAAGGAATTAGCCTGCATGAATGGGTGAAAAGCCATTATCATCGAACAGATGTGGTGGATTCATCGCTAATTCGAACGATGATAGATCAATTGGGCGATGTGAAGAAGATGTGGGAAGTGGCAATCGGGGAGTTGTTGGAGATGGGGATTTTGTGCACACGGGAGTCGCCAGCGAACAGGCCGACGATGATGGATGTCACCGATGATTTGGATCGACTGAAAAGGTACTTGAGCGGCGATACCACGACGACGTTCGCTTCGTCGCTTGGGGTATCGTCTTCCACCATGAGTGATTATTAGTAACAACACCCTGTTTTCAGTGTGCGGATTGAACGAATTTCTTTTTTGTGTGTGTGTTGACTCTTGAATATCAAATCAAGATTTTAGTACAACAATTTTTTTATGGGTTGTTTGATTTTTTATCCATTAATTTTTGAATTTATTAAGTTGTTTTTAAGTATTAATATATTTGAATGAATTAAGATAAATTGTTGTTTGATTTTTGTCTTGAATAAATAATTTGAACAACAAAATACCATTTTAACTTTATGTCTACATAAGTGTTTTGAATGAAAAAAAAATGTATGATTTAACTAGGGTTTGCGATGGTGGAGGGATTGGAGTTAGGTCTGTTCATCTAAACCGCCAAAGCGCACAAACCGCCCACACGGTATTGCACCGCACCGCAAAGTGCGGTTTGCATTTTTACCAAATCGCACTATGCGGTGCGATTTGCGGTTTTGAGTTATCAAACCTTGGTTCAAACCGCACCGCACATTATATATATGTATATATTTTTAATTTTTATTACACACATATATATGTATATATAGAATAATTGGAATATTTATATAATATGTATTTTAGAATCAGACGTATTGAATTATTTAAATTTTTTTTACTAGGATCACGTTATCGTTGATTTTAAAATGAAGTTATGATCTTATAATTATTGAATTTTAGGTGTAAAGTGCGTAAGGTACAAACTGCATAAACCGCACAGCACCGCACCACATTTCGCGGTGCGGTTTGGTGCGGTTTGAGGTATATGCGGTGCGGTTTGCGGTTTGGAAAAATGTTCAACTCGCATATGTGGTGTGGTTTGCGGTTTTGCTCCAAACCGCACCGCGAACACCCCTAATTGGAGTACACCAAACTCTAGTGGTTCATTTCTATGTTGTTTAGGGATTTTGTTTTCTATGTTGCTCTACCTTAAAACCAAACCATGCCACATAGATGAAACTGGTATGCTCGTTTGGCTTAGGGTACACCTAACTGTAGTGGTTCATTTCTCAGTATAGATCTGCTCTTTTTTCAATAACTGTGAGTGTCTGGCTCAGCTTACACGTACCAAAATTAATTCTATGAGGATCTGAAGATAACACCCGAGAAAATCTACGACGACTTTTAGAAGACTTGAACCAACGACTTATATAAAAGAGTTCTAAGTTCTAACCTTTATTTTGTAGATTTGCTTTTTAGGATCTATTGTGGAATCAATCCACTTTCATCATTTTATCTAACTAATTTGGTTTTATATTCAATGATGACCCTTGTATAGTTGCATTTTTAATACCCATTACTTAATTGCAACTTGTTAAATGTTTTTAGTTTTTTATTTGGTCGAAAGATCCGAATGACCTTTAATCGAAGGCATTGTGTTAAAACTGTTAGAAAAGGTATGCAATTGAAAGAAAAGATGTAGAAAGCAATCGATTAGAACGTGAAGGAATCACTTTCCTTAGGATATTATTACCCCCAATATAAAGGTTGTTTGGGTTTAGGCTAATATACCCCCAAGAATTATCTAATCAATAGAATAAGCTTAACAACAAAACTTATTCTCAAAGAACATATTCTGCATAATTTTAAAGAAGAAGAGGAGAATCAAGAGAGGATTAAAGATTATAAAATGATGGAATTATGGCACATATATATAGGTTTTGACATATAACTAATTTGGATAAGTTTAACTAACTTGAAACCTTATTCAAATTCAAATTATAACAGAAACCCTGTAAAAAACGGTCAGAAAATCACCACCAGTAGTCAATGCGACTTTGGGGCGGGTTAGGTCAGAAGAGAATGCGATTTTGGGGCGGGTTTGGTCGCATGAAACCCGCATTCTACACTGTTTTCAAGCACTAAAAATCTGATTTCATGGAAGTCGCACACGCACAATGTGCTAGTGGTAGTGCTATCTTTTGACCGTTAAATATATGTGTAAAATCCACCTAACAAGGCCAAATTCCCCTTAGTTCATTTGATCTCTTAAACAACCCTACAAGTTGTTTAAGAATTATAAACTAAGAAAAAGTTTATCACTCTACCAATGTGGGACAAGTGATAAGCCTAAATTGCATACATATATATAGCTCATCAAATCAAGTAAGATTCCACTATTCTTTCTATGTGGGACAAATCTCACTATGAAGACTATGTATATATAACAGAAACACAAGTCTGCGTTCATATAAACTTTTGATGGTCTTAAACGAAAATTATAATTAATGTCTGTTAGGATCAAACGCTTACCACTACGCCAAAAACAATTGCTGATGGAGAAGACGCAACTTTATTTCCTTATAGCGTAGCAGCTAGCGACACGTTTCGATTTAGGAAGATGTTGGTCAATGATCCAACAATCCCCCCCCCCAGCATCTGCCAGCACTAACAAGATCTTCGCTAGAAGTCAATGGCTGCACAGCATGCCTTTGGCATTTAAATGCACTCCATGGGATTCGAACCCGTGACCTGCTCTGATATGGTGATACCACATGTTAGGATCAAGCACTTACCACTACGCAAAAAACAATTGTTGATGGAAAAGGCGCAACTTTATTTCCTTATAGCATAGCAGCCAGCACCATGTTTCGATTTAGTAAGATGCTAGTCAATGACCCAACAATGTTAAAGCTATAATATATGATCATATCAATTTTATGCTACTTGAATCCGTATATGAAATCCTACAATTAACGGTAAAAGGATTATTTGGTTGCGTATGAGTCATGTTATTTGGAGCCAGTTTAATTTGGTCATAAATAAATCTTATCTGCTAAAAGAATTTATTAGATTAAATCTTGAAAGATGAACTCTACAAAATAGAAGGCATAATATTATACTAAATTTTCGTAGACTATTTTTATTAATATTTATTTATAATTCATAATAATAAATAACAATTATTTTCTGTATCCCAAATTAAGTGTCTACATTACTATTTTAGTTTGCCCTAAAATAATAAATTTCTTATTTTACCGTTAATTATAAGATAGATAAAGTTTTTCTCTCTTATCAAGGATAAAAGTGTCATTTAGTTATTTAGAAAGTGTAGTAATTGTGATGGGAGATTTTAATGAGGTTCGCGTCTCTTCAGAAAGATTTGGTTCGACTTTTCAGGCTAACTCCGCAGACAGATTCAATGCCTTCATTCGTGCCGCCGACTTTCATGATCTTCCTCTTGGAGGGTATTCTTTCACGTGGACAAATAAATGGGCTTCTAAAATGAGTAAGCTTGACCGATTCCTCTTGTCCGATGGCCTTTTTGATTTAATGCCCAACATTTCAGGTTTGGTGCTTGATCGTAAGCTTTCCGACCACAGGCCTATTCTTTTTAAGGAATTATCCTTCGATTACGGGCCTACGCCGTTCCGTCTTTTTCATTCTTGGTTCGATATGCCCGAATTCGACCAAATTGTGGAAAAATCATGGTATGATGATAGTGCTCGTGATTCAAATGGTATGATTGCTTTTAAAAAGAAACTCCAACTATTAAAGAAAAATCTTCGTGTGTGGATTGATGAAAAAAGAAAGAGTGATATGGAGGTGAAAATTGGCTTAAAAACAAGTATTAGGGACATTGACGCTCGGATTGATTCGGGTAACGCTTCTAGATTGGACATCGATTCTCGTGTCCAACTTATGAAGACTCTGGGTGACTTGGAAAAGGTAGAAAATTTGGATGTGGTGCAAAAAGCTAAAATCCGTTAGGGAGTTGAAGGAGATGAGAATTCCAAGTTTTTCCATGGAATTCTTAAAAAGAAAAGACGTCAACTAGCCATTCGTGGAGTTATGATTGATGGTGATTGGGTTATGGAGCCAACCAAGGTCAAAGATGAGTGATTATTAGTAACAACACCCTGTTTTCAGTGTGCGGATTGAACGAATTTCTTTTTTGTGTGTGTGTGTTGACTCTTGAATATCAAATCAAGATTTTAGTACAACAATTTTTTTATGGGTTGTTTGATTTTTTATCCATTAATTTTTGAATTTATTAAGTTGTTTTTAAGTATTAATATATTTGAATGAATTAAGATAAATTGTTGTTTGATTTTTGTCTTGAATAAATAATTTGAACAACAAAATACCATTTTAACTTTATGTCTACATAAGTGTTTTGAATGAAAAAAAAATGTATGATTTAACTAGGGTTTGCGATGGTGGAGGGATTGGAGTTAGGTCTGTTCATCTAAACCGCCAAAGCGCACAAACCGCCCACACGGTATTGCACCGCACCGCAAAGTGCGGTTTGCATTTTTACCAAATCGCACTATGCGGTGCGATTTGCGGTTTTGAGTTATCAAACCTTGGTTCAAACCGCACCGCACATTATATATATGTATATATTTTTAATTTTTATTACACACATATATATGTATATATAGAATAATTGGAATATTTATATAATATGTATTTTAGAATCAGACGTATTGAATTATTTAAATTTTTTTTACTAGGATCACGTTATCGTTGATTTTAAAATGAAGTTATGATCTTATAATTATTGAATTTTAGGTGTAAAGTGCGTAAGGTACAAACTGCATAAACCGCACAGCACCGCACCACATTTCGCGGTGCGGTTTGGTGCGGTTTGAGGTATATGCGGTGCGGTTTGCGGTTTGGAAAAATGTTCAACTCGCATATGTGGTGTGGTTTGCGGTTTTGCTCCAAACCGCACCGCGAACACCCCTAATTGGAGTACACCAAACTCTAGTGGTTCATTTCTATGTTGTTTAGGGATTTTGTTTTCTATGTTGCTCTACCTTAAAACCAAACCATGCCACATAGATGAAACTGGTATGCTCGTTTGGCTTAGGGTACACCTAACTGTAGTGGTTCATTTCTCAGTATAGATCTGCTCTTTTTTCAATAACTGTGAGTGTCTGGCTCAGCTTACACGTACCAAAATTAATTCTATGAGGATCTGAAGATAACACCCGAGAAAATCTACGACGACTTTTAGAAGACTTGAACCAACGACTTATATAAAAGAGTTCTAAGTTCTAACCTTTATTTTGTAGATTTGCTTTTTAGGATCTATTGTGGAATCAATCCACTTTCATCATTTTATCTAACTAATTTGGTTTTATATTCAATGATGACCCTTGTATAGTTGCATTTTTAATACCCATTACTTAATTGCAACTTGTTAAATGTTTTTAGTTTTTTATTTGGTCGAAAGATCCGAATGACCTTTAATCGAAGGCATTGTGTTAAAACTGTTAGAAAAGGTATGCAATTGAAAGAAAAGATGTAGAAAGCAATCGATTAGAACGTGAAGGAATCACTTTCCTTAGGATATTATTACCCCCAATATAAAGGTTGTTTGGGTTTAGGCTAATATACCCCCAAGAATTATCTAATCAATAGAATAAGCTTAACAACAAAACTTATTCTCAAAGAACATATTCTGCATAATTTTAAAGAAGAAGAGGAGAATCAAGAGAGGATTAAAGATTATAAAATGATGGAATTATGGCACATATATATAGGTTTTGACATATAACTAATTTGGATAAGTTTAACTAACTTGAAACCTTATTCAAATTCAAATTATAACAGAAACCCTGTCAAAAACGGTCAGAAAATCACCACCAGTAGTCAATGCGACTTTGGGGCGGGTTAGGTCAGAAGAGAATGCGATTTTGGGGCGGGTTTGGTCGCATGAAACCCGCATTCTACACTGTTTTCAAGCACTAAAAATCTGATTTCATGGAAGTCGCACACGCACAATGTGCTAGTGGTAGTGCTATCTTTTGACCGTTAAATATATGTGTAAAATCCACCTAACAAGGCCAAATTCCCCTTAGTTCATTTGATCTCTTAAACAACCCTACAAGTTGTTTAAGAATTATAAACTAAGAAAAAGTTTATCACTCTACCAATGTGGGACAAGTGATAAGCCTAAATTGCATACATATATATAGCTCATCAAATCAAGTAAGATTCCACTATTCTTTCTATGTGGGACAAATCTCACTATGAAGACTATGTATATATAACAGAAACAAGTCTGCGTTCATATAAACTTTTGATGGTCTTAAACGAAAATTATAATTAATGTCTGTTAGGATCAAACGCTTACCACTACGCCAAAAACAATTGCTGATGGAGAAGACGCAACTTTATTTCCTTATAGCGTAGCAGCTAGCGACACGTTTCGATTTAGGAAGATGTTGGTCAATGATCCAACAATCCCCCCCCCCCAGCATCTGCCAGCACTAACAAGATCTTCGCTAGAAGTCAATGGCTGCACAGCATGCCTTTGGCATTTAAATGCACTCCATGGGATTCGAACCCGTGACCTGCTCTGATATGGTGATACCACATGTTAGGATCAAGCACTTACCACTACGCAAAAAACAATTGTTGATGGAAAAGGCGCAACTTTATTTCCTTATAGCATAGCAGCCAGCACCATGTTTCGATTTAGTAAGATGCTAGTCAATGACCCAACAATGTTAAAGCTATAATATATGATCATATCAATTTTATGCTACTTGAATCCGTATATGAAATCCTACAATTAACGGTAAAAGGATTATTTGGTTGCGTATGAGTCATGTTATTTGGAGCCAGTTTAATTTGGTCATAAATAAATCTTATCTGCTAAAAGAATTTATTAGATTAAATCTTGAAAGATGAACTCTACAAAATAGAAGGCATAATATTATACTAAATTTTCGTAGACTATTTTTATTAATATTTATTTATAATTCATAATAATAAATAACAATTATTTTCTGTATCCCAAATTAAGTGTCTACATTACTATTTTAGTTTGTCCTAAAATAATAAATTTCTTATTTTACCGTTAATTATAAGATAGATAAAGTTTTTCTCTCTTATCAAGGATAAAAGTGTCATTTAGTTATTTAGAAAGTGTAGTAATTGTGATGGGAGATTTTAATGAGGTTCGCGTCTCTTCAGAAAGATTTGGTTCGACTTTTCAGGCTAACTCCGCAGACAGATTCAATGCCTTCATTCGTGCCGCCGACTTTCATGATCTTCCTCTTGGAGGGTATTCTTTCACGTGGACAAATAAATGGGCTTCTAAAATGAGTAAGCTTGACCGATTCCTCTTGTCCGATGGCCTTTTTGATTTAATGCCCAACATTTCAGGTTTGGTGCTTGATCGTAAGCTTTCCGACCACAGGCCTATTCTTTTTAAGGAATTATCCTTCGATTACGGGCCTACGCCGTTCCGTCTTTTTCATTCTTGGTTCGATATGCCCGAATTCGACCAAATTGTGGAAAAATCATGGTATGATGATAGTGCTCGTGATTCAAATGGTATGATTGCTTTTAAAAAGAAACTCCAACTATTAAAGAAAAATCTTCGTGTGTGGATTGATGAAAAAAGAAAGAGTGATATGGAGGTGAAAATTGGCTTAAAAACAAGTATTAGGGACATTGACGCTCGGATTGATTCGGGTAACGCTTCTAGATTGGACATCGATTCTCGTGTCCAACTTATGAAGACTCTGGGTGACTTGGAAAAGGTAGAAAATTTGGATGTGGTGCAAAAAGCTAAAATCCGTTAGGGAGTTGAAGGAGATGAGAATTCCAAGTTTTTCCATGGAATTCTTAAAAAGAAAAGACGTCAACTAGCCATTCGTGGAGTTATGATTGATGGTGATTGGGTTATGGAGCCAACCAAGGTCAAAGATGAGTTTTACTTTCACTTTCAAGATCGGTTCAACTCTTGTAAGGGGGGAGTTCGTTCAAATTTAGAGGTGGAGTTTCCGAACGTTTTGTCGTCGGATCAAGCTTCCTTCCTTAAGGAGCCGTTTGCGCGGGATGAAATTAAAAAAGCAGTTTGGGACTGCGGAGCGGATAAAGCCCCGGGACCAGATGGCTTTACTTTCCATTTTTTCAAGAAATTTTGGCATCTCATTGAAAATGACGTGGTGAAATTGGTGGATGACTTCTTTGAGTCCAGTCGATTCCCCAAAGGTTGTAACCCTTCTTTCATTGCTCTCATTCCGAAAGTTCTTGATCCTAAATTTGTTAAAGACTATAGGCCGATTAGTCTTATAGGTTGCCAATATAAATTATTGGTAAACTTCTTGCTAATCGACTTAGTATGGTTATTGGGGATATCGTTAGTAGCGAGCAATCCGCTTTCATAAGAGGGCGTCAAATTCTTGATGGTCCCTTAATTTTGAATGAAGCTATGGATTGGTATAAAAAAATCAGGTCTAAGCTTCTGATTCTTAAAGTTGATTTTGAGAAAGCCTACGACTGTTTAAGGTGGGATTACTTGGATTTAATTCTAGCAAAATTGGGATTTGGCATAGTTTGGCGTGGGTGGATTCGTGGATGCCTTGAGGATTCGATGGGGTCGGTCCTCGTTAATGGCTCTCCGACTAAGGAATTTTGCATTCGTCGTGGATTAAGGCAAGGAGACCCTCTCTCCCCGTTCCTTTTCATCTTAGCCATGGAAGGATTACATGTCATCATTCAAGATGCAGTTTCAAAAAATCTCTTCCTAGGTGCTGCTATTGGTAAAGAACGGTACCCTCTGTCCCACCTTTTCTACGCAGATGATGCGATTTTTCTGGGGGAATGGTCTTTAGCGAATGCTAGGAATATTATTCGTATTCTTAGATGTTTTTTCCTTATTTCGGGTCTCAAAATTAATCTTCATAAAAGCAAACTGTTTGGTGTGGGCGTGGATTCGCAAGAAATCGAGTGTTTGGCCTCTCGTGTTGGGTGTGATGGATTGAAGCCTCCATTTTTGTACTTAGGTCTACCTGTTGGGGGTAATATGTCCAAAAAGGAAGGTTGGAAGGTGGTGTTCGATAAATTCTTGGTCAAACTTTCCAATTGGAAAGTTAAAACCCTTTTGGTTGGTGGTCGGGTTACGCTTTTAAAGTCCGTTTTGGGGAGCCTTCCTACTTACTTCATGTCTATCTACAAAATCCCAATATTGGTTGACCAAGGCTTGGAATCTATCCGAAATAGATTCTTTATTGGTGCTGATGTGGAGGAAAAGAAAATGTCTTGGGTCAAGTGGAAAAAAGTTATGGCTAGTCTCAAACTCGGAGGACTTGGTATTGGTAGCATTATGGCGTTTAACCGTGCATTGCTCTTCAAGTGGATTTGGCAGTTTTGGTTGGAGGATGAGGCTCTTTGGGTTAAAATTATTAAATCCATCTATGGCAACAAGGGCCTAATTGGTTCGAGCTTGCCTAGGCAATTTTCGAACTCAACTTGGGTTTCAATTATAAAATCGGTCAACGCTCTAAAGGATAAAGGTATTGATCTTTTCTCTTTCTGTAAGAAAAAGGTGGACGATGGTGTTTTGACCAACTTTTGGGATGATGTTTGGCTTGGGGATTCTCCTTTTAAAATTCAATTTCCTAGAGTTTACGCCTTAGAATTGAATAAATCGGCGAATGTCAAGTCTCGTTTGGAGTTAGGGTGTTGGGATGTGTGTCTTCGGAGGGCGCCGAGAGGTGGGGTTGAGGCTACCCAATTTAGTGAACTACAACAAATTTTGTCTACCTTTGTGCCCTCCTGTCAAAAGGATAGATGGGTGTGGCTGTTAGAAGGGTCGGGTGATTTTTCAGTGGCTTCAGTTAGGCGTTTAATTGATTCTAGTCATTTGGAGGTGGATTCTCGTCCTACTAGATGGAATAGACTTGTTCCCATCAAAGTTAATGTGTTCGCGTGGCGGCTGCTTCTCAATCGGCTCCCTACTCGGATAAATTTGGATAAAAGAGGCATCGATGTTTCGTCTCTTTTATGTCCTAATTGTGATATAGGAGTGGAGGATTACAATCATCTTTTCTTTTCATGTCCTATCGCTAAAGACTTGTGGGTTCTCGTTGGTCGTTGGTGGCGTATGGATATTCCGAATCTCCATTCTTATTTGGATTGGATCTCTTGGATTGACTCAATTCAGTTGAAGAAGGAGTTTTTTTTATGTTTTGAGGCCGTTATGCTTACCACTTTATGGTCCATATGGGTGTTTCGGAATGGTATTCTCTTTGGCAATCCGAAGCCAAGGAAGGCGTTGCTTCTTGAGAACATCATAACCCGTGCTTACTTTTGGGTAACTCATAGAAGTAGCAATTTGTCTATTAATTGGGTTGGTTGGCTTACTAATCCTCCCCTTGCCATTACCCCTATGTAATTGTTTCTTTTTCTAGCTTCTTGCTAGTTTTATAAAATTCCGTCGTTCAAAAAAAAAAAAAGTGTAGTAATTTTACATTCCTAAAACTATGTCATTTCATTGTAGAAATTTATTTTGGGACAAAGGAAATATTAATAAGAGTTATAATTGAAAAAATAACAAAAATATCCTATATGCTACTCCAAGTAGTGTTTCAATATATAAAGTAGCTTATAAACTACTTCTTTACTCACCCAAACGGGGTTTTTAAAATAAGCTAAGGGTCTGTTTGTTTACCTCTTAATGGTTCCATTAAGAGGCAACCTCTGAATCGCTAAGAGGTAAATCTTGTTTGGCAAAAAAAAAAAGAGTCGTCTCTTAATGGTTTCAAAATTCTCTGAATGATTGTACCTTGACCCTCCCTTAACCATTAAGCGCCTATATTTCATTATGAACAATTAGCAAACAACTATATTTCATTTTACACTATATTATAAAAATCTCTTAATTATTCAGACCACTTAATTATTCTGCATTAAACCATTCAACAACTGTCAAACAGCTCCTAACTTATGTTGCCAAATATAGCCTTAATTGATAGATGTGTTTAAAATTTTAAGTATAATATTATAAATCAAATAATTTTTACCTTTAAAACTAAAAATCAATTTATAAATTATGTTCTTTTACATCATAGTTTTCCAGATTTCCACTCATTATTCCAATAAAATTTATCATATTATTTACACATAAAATACGAGCAACTACAAAACTTCGAGTTTCGGAAGGGAAAAAAATTACTAATAAATAGTAAAAATGTTAATATCAATATTGCTTTTTACCAAACCAACATGGATTTTAAATAACAAAAAGCACTCCAATTATGAGTTAATAAAAATAAACACTCAATGTTGACTAATTCATCCATGGGCACCACATACCAAATTATCCACAACTTGCCATGCTTAATAAAAATTTACCATTTTAACCCATAGTTCGATCTATCTTTTTCGTCTACTTTTAATCTAGAAATATATATAATTATGTTAGCGTTATTTTTAACAGTTTAAGCCTGAATAACTTTGAATTCGTAATATGAAATAACCGGTTTGTAATCACTGTATTGATTGGTTTAATAATCGGGATGTCGGGATGAAGGTTAGCTCACACCTGTACTACCACTGACATATATGTACTGTGTTGAAAAATTTAAATCAAATAAGTTTTATTGGTGTTGTGCAACTCACCAAACACAATGTACAAGTGCTTGATGCATTAGATTCTTTTGCATGGGAAATATGGAGGACAACTTGCATCCATATGCCATGCATACATACATGGTACATGAAAGATATGAAAAGATTGTTACCTGTGTACCTTTGCCTTCTTTTATAAACATTGTCAATCCAAACCCCATTTCCTCCTTCCTTCTTTCTTTTGTCTTATTCCATTTCTTCCCCTATATATAGATGCATGCATTCCATCTCAAAACACACCAACAAGAAATTAGAAGTCTTCTTTTTAATTTTCTTCTTCTTCTTCCTTGTTTCTTTTTGTTGATATATATATATATATATATATATATATATATATATCATTGATATATATTTATATATCTTGTTTTTGGAGGAACATTTGGGTGGCTGATTTGTTGATCCAATGATCTCGTAAACACGTTGTAATTTCTCCCGGTTGGTAATATAAAGATCTCTCTCTCCCTGTGGATGTACACTATCATACTGATAGTGGAATCACGTTAAATCTTGTTGTCTCGATTTATTTGTTGTTTCGTTATATTTTATCGTATATTCGATAACTGCTATATTTACGTTTTTGGATCGGTATGAATCAATAGACCAAAATATACAATATTTAGATCTCGTTATTCCACATTTGTTGTAACGGGTCAGTTGCACGTGATTTATTGTTATCATTTTTGGGACCGTAAATCACTTGAAATACGATTTTGTAACTGCCACCGACCCTTACAATTGGTATCAGAGTTGCTAGATCTAAATTTGTTTTGGATTGTATATTTTTTTTGGTCGCACGATAAGTGTCCGTTAAAATGTCTGTTGATTCAGAAAATCCGTTCGCCGGTTCCGTTTCCAACTCGGACCCAAATGTTTATCAAAAAGGTGCTTTTAAATTATCGGGGGTCGGGGTTAGAATAGAAAAATGGAACGGGGAGGGTGATCTTGGTAAATGGCAGTTTACTACAGTAGCAGCACTTAGGAAAAACGATGTTCACCCCGTAGTCTTTGCTCTGGAAGAAATAAATCTGGATATGTCCACCTTAGAAGTTAAGGAAATGGAGGCTTGGGCCTTCACTACCTTACAGATGGCTATGGGTCCAAGTGTAATTTCTGAAATCGTTTCTGAAAAGACAGTCGCAGGGATTTGGAAAAGACTTGAGAATCTTTATCTCAAGAAAACTTTGATTAACCGATTGTTATTGATGAGGTCGTGTCTGTTCTTCAAAATGAAGCAAGGCACTACCATTCAGGCCCACATGACTGAATTCGAAGACATCATAATGAAGTTGAAGGCAACATATTCTATTTTTGTCACATATATTGAGGCACTCACTTTTGATTATGTTGTATTCACTTCCCGAAAAATATTCCCAGTTCACTAACAGTTTTATTTATGGAAGAGATTCCATATCTTTGTCTGACGTGAAAGTAGGGATGATCTGTGAATAACAGAGAATTCAAATGAAAATCGGTAACAGTTCGTGGGAGAACAACCACAACAGTCATGGTCTATTTGCCGAAAGAGACCAAGACGATCAGCTCAGGGGAAGAACTCGTGACTGCTCCCAATCTCGTAAACCTGGTCATCGCGGGAAATCTAAGCAACATGGCAATTGTAATTATTGTCACAAACCAAGTCATTAGGTCAGAGATTGTCCGAGTTTGAAAAACAAGGACAAGAACAAAGCAGAATCTTCAGCAGTTGCAACCGAACAAGATACAAGCTTCTCAGCAACGGTTACTGCACCGCAAGGCGACAGGCGTTGGGTGTTGGATACCAGAGCTTCGTGCCATATAACACCATTTCGGGACTGCTTCACTACTTTCGAGGAGTTTGAAGGTAACCATATTTATATGGGAAACAGTACATCGTGTGTCACTCGGGGCATCGGTTCGGTCAGAATCAAAATGTTTGACGGTACTATTCGAACTTTATCAAATGTTAAATTTGTACCATCTATGACTCGTTCTTTGATTTCTATTGGACAACTGTCTAAACTTGGCTGTAAGATTCGAATAAAGAATGGGAGTATGTGCATCTGCAGAGGGAACTTTATTGTGGTGAAGGGTGAGCAGGCATAAAATAATTTATTTCATCTGGTAGGCGAAACAGTCAGTTCTGATGCGTGTGTCGCGGATAGTTCGAGAAACTTAGATGCTACCCGTCTTTGGCATCTTAGATTGGGGCACACTTCAGAGAAGAATTTGGAGATTCTGCGCAAGCGAAAACTCATTGCAGTTGACACGCCTACGAGTATGAACTTTTGTTCATAATGTGTCTCGGGTAAACAGACGCGTGTTTCTTTTGGTGTTGGAAAACACAACACCAAAGGGATCCTTGATTATATTCATACAGACGTTTGGGGACCATCTTCGACACAGTCCCTCAGTGGAAGTAAGTACTATGTTACTTTTATTGATGATTTCTCGCACAAACTTTGGGTGTATGTGATTAAGTTAAAGTCAGATGTTTTTGAAATATTCAAAACTTGGTTAGCACTAGTTGAAGTCGAGACTGGTAGAAAATTAAAAGTGATTAGATCTGACAATGGTGGTGAATACACTAGTGGTAACTTTAAAGACTTTTGTTCACGTAGAGGTATTCACCGACACTACACCACACCCCGCGATCCGCAATCAAACAGAGTCGTCGAGCGTATGAATAGGACCTTGTTAGAAAAAGTCTGATGTATGTTAGTTACATGTGGTTTCCCTAAAATGTTTTGGTCTGAAGCACTTCACACTGTTGTACACATTGTGAATCGGTTACCGTGTTCAGCTATTGGGGGGAAAGTTCTAGAAGAAATTTGGAGGGGTAAGGGTTGTATCTGTTTGAAATACATACGTGTATTTGGATGTCAAGTGTATATTCATGTGACAGGTCAGGATAAGTTGGATCCCAGAGCCACCAAGGGATTCCTAGTCGGCTATACAGATGGAATCAAGGGTTACCGAATCTGGAACCCGGTCACCCGAAAGGTGATTCATTCTCGACATGTGACCTTCGATGAGTCGATTATGTTCAAGTCTAATCATAATCAATAGCCCGCTCCAAAACCGGAAATTATCTCTTTTGTTTCTCCAACAACCGATGAAGATGAGATAATTGTCAGTCCTATTGTACCCAATTCATCTGCTCGTGGTTTTACTTTGGGATCAGAATATGAAGAAGATGTTAGTCCACCAGATACATCTACTTCTGATCCAGTTAGCTCAGTTGTAACACCCTAAAAATAGGGATAACAAAAATCCGAAAAACGGACATGAGGTATACTAGAATTGTCATAGCAAGAGCCTCCCACAAATGGGGAACATATAAATAACCTGTTTAATCACAATTTGTAATTTAAACGGACAATAAAATAACAACCAACTAATCTAATTTCTACATCTAAAAAAGAGATTACAAAAGGGTTGTCATCTATAAGTCCAACGGTTCAATCCCAAAAGAAGTAGCGTCCAAGTGCAAAATCCCCAAGCTCTCACCCAAAGCATCTAAACCTGCTTATGAACGGCGCCGCTAGAACCTGAGATACACATCGATACCAAACAAGTGTTAGGCCAAAAAGCCTAGTGAGTTGAACAATAATAAGCATGCATGATCAGTTACAATTCTTATCAGCAGTTAACCAGGGTTCAATATATGTGGAGTCAATAGGGGAGACCCATAGCACCAATCAAGTTCCACCCAAAGAGTCGATATACCTTGATGCCATCTATCAAGAGACATCCGAAAGGCCCGGCACACCCGAGGACTATACCAAAGAAAATTCCTCGAATGGCGGAGGTCTAGGCACATACCATCACAGTGGCGCCCAAGACTACATCCTCCTAGTGTCTACTGACTTGGTTCGTCCAACATAACTTATAGAAGGTCTTGAGGTATATTTCAACCAACACATTTCGATACCAACCAAGGGTACAATGTTACCATCCTAACACATAAATCCATTATGAGACCCAAATACCAACATAATCAATGTTTAGACATTTAATCACCAAAAAGGCATTCCGAGTAGAATTTATCATCTACTATAAACCATACATCCCAAATCATACCAAGATATCCAATATATATATATATATATATATATATATACATGGAGTCAACGCCCAATACCCGATCCATAAAGTAAAACATGGCATTTCACACAAAATCACATTCTCAACTTTTCTTCATAATTAAATCCCACATACTTGAACATATAGAGATAAATAACAACAACTAGAAGAATATGATGTGTATCTAGTTTTAACAAAGGTTAGTAAACTCACAATCTAGGTTTTTGGACCAAAACCTAGAAAAGTGTCAAACCCTAGAAGTTGGAGAATATGAGACTTGAAGAAACCCTAGAAGTCTTCTTGGTAGGTAGTAAATGCAAGGTCCACAACCCTAACCACCAAAATGGTTTGCAATAAATGAGAGTTAGGGTTTGGAGAGGTGTGGGTGTGGTTTTGAGCTCTCAAAATCGCCAAAGAGAAAAGATGAAATGTGAGGAATGAAATGAAAATCGGCTGGAACTCATTTAAATGGAATTCCCCCGTCGGCGATAGTACCATGGGCATTATCGCATGTCACAATCGCGAAGGTTCCCACCCCCACGGTACAAGCTCGACGATAGTGCCTTTGGCGATAGTGCCAAGGCACAATCGCTGGCATCCTTCAGCCCACGGTACATCCCTGGCGATAGTGCCTCCGGCGATAGTGCCAATGGCACAATCGCCAGGCACAATCGCGCCAACCCAAAATAGCCCGAAACTTAACCAAATTCGATAGAGAGTGAGAGGGTTGAATGATTAACAAAGGTAATTCAATTATATGACTTTTCGACATAATAATGATCATAAAGGTGCGCACAAAGACACCTATTCACACATAAGCATAATTAATGCGTTAAGGGAGACAAAATACTTACCTTATGAATTTACGGGTGTTACATCAGTTCAGGAAGAAATTATGAATGATGCTGGAGGTCAAGGCGATACAATTCCAGTATCAGTACCTGCGAGGCAGAGCCAGAGAACTATCCGTGCTCCTAATAGGTATGGTGATTGGTGTAACACCCTGAATTTTTGGGATTGGGTGAGAAGTTGACCTTTACCCAAAGTTCAAGGGGGTATTCTGTAACTTGGGCTATATAAATACAAATCAAATTAGATATTTTGATATATATCACAAATATCAGTTTCTTGGTTTTGAGAAGTCAGAGAGAAAGGAAGAGTGCAGAAGAAGCTTTGTTTTGGGTCGATCGTTTCGGGCAAATCGAGGTACGAATCTAGCTTAATGCTTTGATCTGAATGCTTTTAGCCGTGTAGAATCTCGTTGTGTAGGTTTTGAACCGTTCCATTTTGAGATCTGAGTATTTTCTCATTTGGGATCTGGGTTGAATCTGGGTTCTGCATCGCTGTTCTTGATGAACAAGGCGATGGTCGATCGACCGGAGGTTGTTCGACCGGATGGTCGTTCGACTGGGTGGTCGTTCGACCGAATGGTTGTGTTCGACCGAAGCCTGTTCGATCGAGGGTGTTCGACCGAATGGTTGGTTCGACCGGAGGTTGTTCGACCGGTGTTGTTGTAGACCGGTGTGGTCCTTTGATCAGTTTAGGTTCTGTTAAGTTGTTAGCTTCTGTGTCTTTGAGTCCTATTCAAGTAACGAGAGGTTTATCTGTATTTCGACTTACCGATTCTTTCGGTGTTATCATAGGTAGCGCTCGTTAAGAAGAAGGAAACAAAGGTGAGTTCCTACTATCATTTTAAACTGTATACATATCAAAAGTTACCTTTTTGATCTTATCTTATTTTAAAAGTAAAATGATGTTTTACCTGTGCGTTTATGCGAAAGAAATATTCAAAGGAACTTCTTTTAAATGCTTTTCATTCTTACCAGAAGTTGAACTGGGAATAGCATTTTGTTTATAAAAATGTGTTTGTAACCATATGTTTATTTATGGTTGGTCACATACGTTGTTGTGACGAGTCCTTACCATTACTAGTGGATCCCTAGGTTTTGAGTAGACTGTATTGTTGGGATGTTACATTCCCCAGAATTGTAGCTAGGGATCACTTGTTCCTTGAGGGCAACTTGGTACGGTTATGTGAGGCCGAATACTAGCCATGGTTCATAGTGATCCTAGCGAAGGAGTATACCTTGGTTTTGCGCTTGGGGCTTGATCTCACATTGTAGCACGGACTTTGTGATTCGTATCCGCGGACTCCAATTGGTTTAGCTCGTAACTCGGATTTTTGGCCTAACTTTGTGTTACGCCACAATCCTTGGTAAAATGTTTTGTTTTCGGTCCTTTTATGGCGTGTTTATAACGAAAAAGCCCGTTTGTGGCAAGGACCTAATGTGTAAATTTAATCGCTTTGGAAATACTATCTTGATGCAAATGTTTTATCTTTTGAGCTTCATAAACTGTATGTTCTCACCAGGCTTTAAGTCTGACACTTTTTCTCAAATGGTATGTGTATCAGGTTTCCATTAGCGGTGGGTTGCCGGGGTTTTTGGAGAGACGAGTTTTGAGTCTCGAGGTTTTTGGAATTGATTAGTATTGTTGCTGGGCATTGTTAAGTCCCATTCTTTTGATAAAATCCTTGTATAGGATTGTATAGTCTTAAAGACTGGTTCCGTTTATAGGAAGTTAATAGATTTACTTTCGTTATATTGTCAGGTTTCCAGGTTTTAATTTACTCTGATTTTCGAGGTGTTACAAGTTGGTATCAGAGCTCTAGTTTAAGCGAACTAGGCATGAATGTAAGATGTCTAGACTTAGACTGCGTATACTAAGAATTGATCCGCGAGAATTGGGTAGAGCTCCTAAGTTGGGTTAGTCTTAGAGTCGACGGAAAGTACGTTTATCAGGCGTTGTATTAGTGGTGACAAGAACCATTATGTGTTGTATGTTCATAATTTCACTTAGCTAATGTTATTATGAGGATATTGTACGTAAGAGTCCTGGAATTGCTATTAATATGACATTTGGTAATGTGGTAGTACGTTTTCCTTTCGTGTTTTTCTATCTTTTCTTATCTCTTCCACTGCTCCGTGTAGCGGTTCAGAATGGTAGGTACGCGTGGAAGACCGCGTGCTCGTGTTGATGGTCAGGAAGCGACAGCCTCTACAGCGAGTCAGCCGGAAGGAGTTGAGGTTATCGTTCGACCACCCGTTCAGCAAGTACTAGGAGGGGGGCCAGAGGTCATTCCGAGAGTAGACCTGGCTTCGTCCCACCCAGTAATCGGGGATGCTAATCCCCAGTCAGAGTTGTTGGCCAGCGTGATGTTGGCAATGAGAGAAGAGATGGCGAAGCAGCAAGAGTTTCTGGTGAAAGCAACGGAGGACCGAGACGTAAACAATCGGAGAAGTGAGACGGTTGTGGAGAACGTCGTAGCAGGTTCTGGAGGTGATGGTATAAGGGTCGTGTCGGTAGAGCGGGGGATTTCTGGAGCTCAGGGGAACAGGAAGAGTTGTTCCTATAAGTCCTTTCTAGGCTGCGGACCGCCAGAATTCTTCGGTTCTGATGACCCGGTGGTGTGCGTTAAGTGGATCCGAGCGGTCGAGCAAGCTTTTGGCTCTTCCGAATGTGGTGATGATCAGAGGGTGCGGTTTGGTACCCAACTGCTGAGGGACACTGCACTCATCTGGTGGAATATCATCCAATCCACTCTATCTCCTGAAGTGTTGGCTCAGTTGTCATGGGCCGAGTTCAAGAAGAAGCTGCTAGAAGAGTTTTGCAACGAGAGGACCATGGACCGAATTGAGAAAGAATTCCGGTCTTTGGTGAAGGGGAGCCTGACGGTGAGGGAGTACACCCGTCAGTTTATGGAGAAACTTGGTCTGGTGGGGCATGCTGCCCCAACAGAGAAAGACAAGATGAAAGCTTATCTCAACGGCTTGCCAGCGGACATGCAATCTATGGTCCATAATTTCAAGGCTTCTAACCTCCGAGAGATGGTGGAAGAAGCTCAGTTCATGGAAGAGATGTTCGCGAAGAGCAAGTCTAAGAGTTCGGTGGTGGTGTCTGATAAAAGAAAGTGGGAGAGCAGTTCAGTACCTCCCAAGCGGACCAGACCTTTTGTTGGAAACCGCAATTTCGGCAGTTACCAGGAAGCAAGGTGGTGCCCGAGGTGTCGGACCAAGCATCACGGTAACTGCAGTAACAGTTCTCAAACTTGCTATAAGTGTGGGAAGCCTGGGCATACGGTCAGAGATTGCCCGGTCAGGGGACCCATCTGTTATGAGTGCAAGGCACCGGGGCACGTGAGGAAAGATTGCCCGAAGCTTGCGTTGGGTAGTGCGCCAGCAAGGAAGGAGAACCCTCCGAAGGTTCAGGGCCGAGCTTTTCAGATGACGGCCGAAGAGGCTAGGGCATCCGCTGATGTGGTATCGGGTACTTTTCTTATAAACTCTTGTTGGGAACTGAAGAAAAACTCAAGTATGGTTAATGCTGCTGGTTCAGAGTTAATACTGCTAGAAGACTTAAATGTTAATACTGCTGAGTGTTACTACTGCTAGTAGTTAATACTGCTAGTCAAAGTTAGTGCTGCTTGAACAAAGTTAGTACTGCTAGTGGTTAGTACTGCTTAGTAGTTAATGCTGCTAGAAGGAAGTTAATGCTGCTGAAGATTAATACTGCTTATATGATGAAGATTCGTATGAAAGGATATACATGGAAGCTTAGAGATATACATAGAAGATATACTGAAGATATTTTATTTATTGTAATTATCTTTGTATTCAGTATATATATTGTATTGTTTAGAATAGTTAGATAACTTTAACTTCAGTTTTCATTCTTTTAGAGAAAAACAACCTCAAGGCATAGATCCTAATTCTAGAGAAGTAGAATTCGTATTGGTGAGCCTGTTCATCAATATTGAGGTTGAGTGAGTAATCTTGTAACTTCAAAGCATTAAATACAAGTTTACAGTTTGTTATTCATATTTTCTGTGTTGATTTACTGTTTCATTGAATATCAAAGTGTTATTCCGCAAACTTCTTTGATATTGTTTCTGAGAATTAATTCTTGTTGAGAATTCGATCCTGACAAGTGGTATCAGAGCCTGATTTCTCATAAACAACTATTCATCATGGAAAATCTTACAGAATCAAGCAGTACTTTGGTCTCAAAAGTTCCAATGCTTAGATCCAATGAATTTGACATGTGGAAGATCAGAATCAAGCAATATATTCTCCTCACAGATTACTCTATGTGGGACATCATTGAGAATGGCCCATCTGATGAAGGAAAGATTGGTGAAGATGGCAAAAGAACCCCTCCAAAGACAGATGCAGACAGGAAGACAAGGCAGACAGAGATGAAAGCCTTGAGCACACTGCTCTTGGCCATTCCAAATGAGTATCAACACCAATTCTGCAATTGCACTGATGTACAGATGCTCTGGAATGCTCTAGAGAAGAGATTCTCAGGTACCAAAAGTACCAAGAGAAATCAAAAGGCAATATTAAAGCAACAGTATGAAAACTTCATCTCAACTAAGAATGAGTCCATGACTCAAACTTTTGACAGGTTTAATAAACTAATTGGTGAACTAGCTACTATGGGAGTACAGATTGATCAAGATGATGTGAACAGAAAGTTCTTAAGGTCCCTTGGAGATGAATGGACCATGTACACTGTGGCATTCAGACAGAATGATCAGTTGGAGGAAAAAGAACTTGATGATCTGTACAATGATCTTAGAGTTTTTGAATCTGAGGTAGAGGCTAAAAAGAGGCCTTCTGGGTATGTTCACAATGCTGCACTCCTTTCAGCATCAACTGATTCTACTTCCAACCTTGAATCAGTTAGTCCTGCCAATGGAACAAACCAAGAGAAAGGCACTGAAACTGTGTTTGAGGCCTTTCTGGCAAGTCATGGAAACTCTTCTCTCATTAATGATGACTTGGAACAACTCAATCCAGATGATCTTGAAGAGATGGATATTAAATGGCAGATGGCCATGCTCTCCATGAGAGTTAAAAAGTTCATCAAAAGAACTGGGAGGAACAACTTCTCCCAAAGAAGAGAAGATGGAGCAGGATTTGACAAGTCCAAGGTAGAATGTTACAAATGCCATAAAAAGGGACACTTTGCTAGAGAATGCAGAAGTGGAATGTCTCAGAATAACAACCACCAACAAGCTCAATCTGGAAGCTTCAACAGAAACTCTGCACAAGCCCTTGTATCTCAACAAGGTATGGGGTTTGATTGGAGTGATCAAGCTGAAGAGGCTATTCAGAATCAAGCTCTAATGGCAGAGGTGTCTAGTCTCCCTATAGAGGTAACTTCCAATCTTTGCTCTCAAAATTGCATTAACACTGTTAAAAGATATAGGGATCACAACCAGAACATGAGTGATGACCTTAAGAGATTGGAAAAAGACATAAAAGATTATGTAAGGATTGTGGAGAGATTTGAAGAACAGATTAAGGGTTTTCAAGCTAATGAGCTTCAACACTCTTATGACACAAATTACTGGAAGTGGGAGAAGAATGACTTAGAGCTTCAACTGACCAGATCTAAAGAAGAAAGTGAAAAGCTAAGAGGAGAGCTAGCTAAAGTCAAACTTGATGTAGAAAAGTTTTCCAATGCTTCTAAGGCAATGGACTCTTTACTACAAAATCAGATTCATGATAAGCTGAGAAGAGGAATTGGGTACAATGCAACACCTCCACCATATAACAACAATTACATTCCTCCTACTTCAGACCTGTTAGACACCAAAGATAGGAAGGACTTGCCTGAGGGAGCCACTGAAATAGATCCCTTAGGTGAGGTAGTTGTTGAGGATAAGACTGAGAAAGAGGTTGGCAAGAGTAAGGAGAACAAGGTGAGTGATGAGATTCCTCTAAAGAATAATATTATCACCAATGATGATTGTGGAAGGGCTTGGATCAAATCCAAGGACATAGAGAAGACAGAGGGAAAGTCTGGTAAGGTCCATTACAAACAGACCACAGTTGTGAATCCAGGTCCTTGCCAACAGTGTGCATGTAAGAAAAATGAGCCCCAAAAACAGGACAAAAAGAGGGGAAATCAAAGAAACTGGAATAATCAGTGGGCACAAAAACAAGGGGTTGATCTGAGTAAAATCAATAGACCAAAACCTTGTTTTATCTGTGGCAAATTGAATCATCTTGCAAAATTCTGTTATTTCAATCCTATGAAACAAAGGATGAATTTCCAAAGATCCATGCAAAAACCCTTTGGTTATAAGAAAATTGAAAAGAACCATGTGGCTAAAAAAACTGTTAAAACTAAAAGCCACATGAATAAAAAGTCTGTTAAAGAAAGTGTCAATATGTGGATCCCTAAAAGCACTAAAACTGTTAGTACTGCTACCACAAATAGTGTTGCTGACAATGATAGTGCTGCTAGAAGTAATACTACTGCTAATAATATTAATGCTGCTAACAAGGTTAGTACTGCTAAATCTGTTAGTACTGCTAACTCTGTTAGTACTTCTAAGGTTAGTACTGCTTCTAGTGTTGATTCTGCTAAACCAATCATATTGACAAAGTACTCTAATAAAGAGTGCTCTGAGTTTAAAAACCTCATTAAAAAGGAATGTAAATACTTTGATGAAAAAGGGAGACCCAAGACCACTTTGGCTTGGGTTCCTAAATCATACTAATTGATTTATCTAATGTGCAGGGCAACCAACAGCTCAAGGGAAAGAGCATTTGGCATGTTGATAGTGGTTGCTCTAGGCACATGACAGGCAACATGTCATGCCTTCAGGATTTCAAGAATATCAATGGAGGACATGTTGCATTTGGAGACAATCTTACTGGTGGTAAGATAAGTGGAAAAGGTAATGTCACCAAAGGTAAGATGACATTTGAGGATGTCTACTATGTTGATCAATTAAAGTACAACCTGTTAAGTGTATCACAGGTTTGTGACAAACAACATAGTATATTATTTACAAATACTGAGTGTATGATCCTTGCTCCAGGGTTCAAGGTAGTTGATGAAAGCATGATACTACTTAGAACTCCAAGGAAGGACAATGTTTACTGTCTTGATATGGACAATGTTGATAGTGATTCATCTCTAAATTGTCTTGTTTCAAAAGCTTCTGTAGATGAATCCTCTCTATGGCACAGAAGGATGTGTCACATGAATTTCAAGACTATGAACAATCTTGTTAAAAATAACCTTGTAAGAGGGTTACCTTCAAAAGTCTTTTCATGTGATGATCATTGTGTTGCTTGTCTTAAAGGCAAACAACACAAAACTTCTCATAAGACCAAAGAGTTAAATTCTGTTTCTACTTGTCTCCAGTTATTGCATATGGATCTGTTTGGTCCTACAAATGTTATGAGTATAGGCAAGAAATCTTACTGCTTAGTTATTGTTGATGATTACTCCAGATTTACTTGGGTATATTTTCTAAGGACTAAGGATGAAACAAGTGGTCTTATCAAATCCTTTATTCTAAGAATTGAAAACCAAACCAATCAAAGAGTAAAAGTCATTAGATCAGATAATGGAACTGAGTTTAAAAATCATGATCTAAACACCTTTTGTGAAGAGAAAGGTATTGAGAGGCAATATAGTGCTCCTAGGACTCCTCAACAGAATGGTATTGCTGAAAGGAGGAATAGAACACTAATAGAGGCTGCTAGATCTCTGTTGGCTGATTCAAAATTGCCAATTACCTTCTGGGCTGAAGCAGTTAATACTGCTTGTTATGTCCAAAACAGAGTTCTAGTGGTCAAGCAAAAGAACAAGACCCCATATGAGCTTTTAAATAAAAGAAAACCTTTTATTGGTTTCTTCAAACCTTTTGGGTGTCCTTGTACAATTCTAAATACCAAATCTCACTTAGGTAAGTTTGATAGCAAAGCAGATGATGGATTTCTTGTTGGATATTCATCTCAGAGTAAGGCCTACAGAATTTTTAACTCAACTTCTAGAATAATTGAAGAAAGTGACAATGTCAAATGCAATGAGAACACACCAAATCCTGTTGGGTCTGGACCTCAGTGGCTATTTGACATTGATTCACTAACTAATTCTTTTGGTTTCAGTAGTGATGATTCTACAGGAACAGGATGTGGAGGATCAGGGATCACACAAGTCTCAGAAAGTATATCTAAATCTGTGATATTTCCCATACCCACAGTGACTTCTGTTGAAGACTGTGAAAAGGAATCATTTAATGGACCAAATCAGAGTGAAGAAGAAACTAGAGATGAGGAGACTCAAGAAAGTAAAGAATCAGAAGTGGCATCTGAAAACACTTCAGTTGAGTTGCATGACTCTAATCTAGAGGCTGGACTGAATGAAGAACCTAGTCATAACACAAGAGTTCAAAAGAATCATCCTCCACAGCTGGTAATAGGAGATATCTCTTCTCCTATGATGACTAGACATCAAAGCAGGCTTCAAGAAATGCAAGATCAACAGCATACAGTCCTTTCTTGTTTTCTATCCCAGCTTGAGCCTAAAAAGGCACATGATGCTATGAAAGAATCTAGCTGGATAGAAGCAATGCAAGAAGAACTGTTACAGTTCAAGCTACAAGATGTATGGGATCTAGTAGACCTTCCTAAAGGTCACAGAGCAATTGGCACAAAGTGGATTTTCAGAAACAAGAGAGATGAAAGAGGTATTGTCATAAGGAACAAAGCAAGGCTGGTGGCTCAAGGCTATACTCAAGAAGAGGGTATAGATTATGAAGAAGTTTTTGCACCTGTGGCTAGGATAGAAGCAATCAGACTATTCCTAGCCTATGCTTCTTACATGAACTTCAAAGTCTATCAAATGGATGTAAAAAGTGATTTTCTCTATGGATCAATTGAAGAAGAAGTATATGTCTGTCAACCACCAGGGTTTGAAAACCCAAGCTATCCAGACATGGTATACAAATTAAAGAAAGCACTTTATGGACTACATCAAGCCCCAAGAGCATGGTATGACACTCTGTCATCCTATCTCTTGGAAAATGACTTTGAAAGAGGAGTCATTGATAAGACTCTTTTTATCAAAAGAAAGAAGAAGGATATCTTGCTGGTCCAAATCTATGTTGATGACATTATCTTTGGATCTACAAGAAACAACATGTGCAAGGAGTTTGAGGATTTAATGCATCAAAGGTTCAAAATGAGTTCCATGGGGGAACTTACTTTCTTCCTTGGACTCCAAGTTCAACATAAGTCAGATGGCATTTTCATATGTCAATCCAAGTATGTGCAGGATATTCTAACCAAGTTTGGTTTCTCAGAATCAAAACCTGCCAGCACACCTATGGAAACACACAAGCAGATCACAGCAGATCTTGAGGGGGAGGATATGGATGTGCATCATTATAGATCCATGATTGGCTCTCTCATGTATCTCACAGCATCAAGGCCAGATATAATGTTTCCAGTCTGTGTATGTGCAAGATTTCAAGTTAGGCCAAAGCAATCTCACTTTCAAGCTGTTAAGAGGATATTCAGATATCTCAAAGGGCAACCCAGATTGGGACTTTGGTATCCTCATAACTCACCTTTTGACCTAATAGCATACTCAGACAGTGATCTAGGTGGGGCAAACTTGGACAGAAAATCTACTTCTGGAGGATGTCAGTTTTTGGGTGCTAGACTAGTCTCATGGCAGTGCAAGAAACAAACCACAGTATCCACATCTACAACAGAGGCAGAGTACATAGCAGCTGCAAGTTGCTGTTCTCAAGTCTTATGGATTCAGAATCAAATGTTGGATTATGGGGTAACCTTTCTACACACTCCAATCTTTATTGACAACAGCGTGCTATTAGCATTGTAAATAATCCAGTCAAGCACTCAAAGACAAAGCACATTGAAATCAGGTATCACTTTATAAGAGATTGTAATGAAAAGAAACTTATTCAAGTTGTCAAAGTTCACACTGATAATCAGTTTGCTGATCTATTCACTAAAGCTTTTGATGTGGGTAGATTCACTTTCTTGGTAACAAGTGTGGGAATGATAAACTCTGAATAATCTTCTTCTCAAAAAGTGGTTTTATACCTGTATATTTTTATTCTTGGTGTTACTAATCTTCTTTTTCAGGATATGCATAGCAGTACTCAGTGTTTAGCAAGTTTAAAAGGAGTAAGTACAGTTAATACTGCTAGTGGTTAATACTGCTTTCAGTTAATACTGCTAGTGGTTAATACTGCTTTCAGTTAATACTGCTAGTGGTTAATACTGCTTTCAGTTAATACTGCTAGTGGTTAATACTGCTTTCAGTTAATACTGCTAGTGGTTAATACTGCTTTCAGTTAATACTGCTAGTGGTTAATACTGCTTTCAGTTAATACTGCTAGTGGTTAATACTGCTTTCAGTTAATACTGCTAGTGGTTAATACTGCTTTCAGTTAATACTGCTAGTGGTTAATACTGCTTTCAGTTAATACTGCTAGTGGTTAATACTGCTTTCAGTTAATACTGCTAGTGGTTAATACTGCTTTCAGTTAATACTGCTAGTGGTTAATACTGCTAGCCGTTACTACTGCTAGTAGTTAATACTGCTCTAGGTTAATACTGCTTATATTCCGAATACTATAAATACTTTTTGCCCGCCTAAAAGTTCATAACGACTCTTTGCATACTGTTCTCTTGCGCTCTAAACCCTTTCTCTCTCAAAGTTCAAAGTTTTCAGGCAAGAATCTTCAAGGTCAATGGCATCAATGGCGTTCATTGACGAGCACAATGAAATCGCAATGCTCCAAAAGCCAAAACAAGCAGAAGGCTTTCATCAGATTGTGGATTTCCTCAAGTCTAGCCACATTGCTCATGCTCTTACTGTATCCCCTACAATCTACATTGAGCATCAAAGGCAGTTCTGGGCTAATGCAACCATTGTTGTGGAAAATGGTGTGCAAATGATCAAGACAAGAATCTGTGATCAATCACTTACAGTTACTGAAGAGGTTATTCGCATCAGTCTACGTCTAGACGATGCCTCTGGTATAACTTCTATCCCAAATGATGAACTGTTTTCAAATCTTACAAGAATGGGGTATGGAGGCCCATTGGGTGTTTTCAAATTTTCTAAAGCAAAATTCTCACCCCAATGGCGTTTCTTTGTCCATACTCTTATGCATTGTATATCCAAAAAGACTACTGGATGGAGTGAGTTCAGCAGCACTATTGCTTATGCTTTGGTGTGCTTGGCCACTGCCAGAAAGTACAATTTTTCTAAAATGATTTTCAATGATCTTGTCTCAAACATGGGAAACAAAAAGAGCTTCTTTATGTATCCCAGGTTTGTTCAAGAAGTTATTACTAATCAATTGACGGATATACCTCAACCTGTTGGGGTATATGTACCTAAACCCCCCAAAGGCAAGGTTTTCTCAAATATGAGAAGATCTGCTGGGGACTCTGAAGGAGTTGACACCCCATTGTTCTCTACAATGATGGTGGTGTCCCAAACCAATGAAGGTATGGTAGCAGGGTCAAGGCCCCCATTAGACCAACCTACTGCTAGCCAAGCCCAACCTTCCCTCTCAAAATCAATTCCCCAGTCCCTTCTTGAACAACCAACCTCTCCCATCACCCAAACCTACAAGAGAAAACAGGTAAAGAAGGCTCCTTCCCTTCTTGTACCATTACCCACTAAGCCTATAAGCCCTCTAAGGGAGAATTCTCCCCTAGAGAATATCCAAAGGGAAACCACAAGGGTGTCTCCCAACCCAAAGGATGTGCTCTCTGAGGAGGAGGTAGAGCATATGGGTGATGAGGCTGCCACTACTCCTGCTAGCACAGAGGAGGAAAGTGGTAACATCAATAAGACCTCCCCCATGGCAACTTTGAATGAGCAATCATTTGAAGGTCCCTGGTGCCAAGAAACCACAGGGGTGGATAGTGCTTCTGCTAGGCAGAAGACTTCCACTACTAAAAGATCCAATGATCCTTCAATAGGGGGTAACACTCCTGGAGAAGGTGAGGACAGATATAACTATGATGAATTGATGGAGGCAATGGGCAACATCAACATGGATGTACTCAAACAGGGCAAAGATATAGAAGAGCTTAAACTCATAGTTCTGTCACAACAAGAACAAATCATCAAGTTGAAGCAAATGGTAAGGAAACTGATTCTACAAAGGAAGAAGAAACAATTTGTGCTAAGAAGGAGGAAACCAGTGACTGATGCTCCCAAAAAGGGGGAGTCAGAAGCTGATGCCAAAGCTAAGGGGGAGCAAGAGGAAAAACATGATGGTGAGGGGGAGAATGAGCAAGCAGCAGAAACAGAGCCAGCAGCAGAAATGGTTAATACTGCTGAGCTGAAAGAAGTAGCAGAAACAGTAAAAGAGGTCCTTACAGAGCTTGAGGTTGCAGAAACACTCATCAAAGCCAAACATGATACTCCCAAGGTCACCTCAAAGGCCAAAGGAGTTGTCATAAAAGAAAGAGGTGATGCAGCAAAGAACTCTAGCATTGAGAAGATGATGAGTAAAGATAAAGGTAAGGCAAAGCTAGTTGAATCTGATAAACCAATGAAAAAGCAGAAGCTGATTGAATCAGATGAAGCTCTAGCTAGGAAGATACAAGCTGAATTTGAAGAAGCAGAAACCATGCAAGTACAAAAGGATAGAGAGATAGCTAAAGCAATGGCTGCAGAGTTAAACAAAGCCTATCAACAAAGCTTAGCAACAGAACAAGCCAAGCAGAAAGCCACATCTTTGAGGAAGCCTGATAAGATCAAAATGGCTGCAAGGAAAAGACAACCTTCAAAGACATACCTGGGTGCTCAAGAGAGAAAGAAAATGATTACTTTCCTCAAGGGTGCAGTAGGTGTCAAGGTAGAGATGTTTTCAAAGATGTCTTTTGAGAAGCTCAAGAAGATGTATGATGCTGAGATGATAAAGCTTCAAGGGGATGATCTTGCAAGGGTTGAAATGGAGAAAAGAATGAAAGAAAACAATGATTTCTTACAAAAACCATTCCCTGATGAGCAAGAAACTCCAGAGAAGGAAACAACAATTGGTGAAAGTCTAAGGACTTTAAAAAGGACAAAGATGATTGCCAGGAGAAAGCCTACAAAGAAGCCTAGATTAGTGGAAGAAGAGGCTGAAAAGGTTGCTGAAGAAGAAGAGGCACCTGAGTCATCTACAATGAAAGAACCTGCAAGTACTGAGGATGTCAAGATGTACATGGTTGTGATGGACAAAGTGCCTGAACCAATTGCAGCAGAACCTGTAGGAGTTAAACCTCCTGAAGTCATTCACTGGGATGTTTTGGAATTAGATGGCAAGGAGTATATCAGATTGAAGAGAAAAGATGAAAAGTATGAAGTCTACAGTACTTGGGCTAAAATTGTCAGAACATGCTCAAGGTCTGATATTGAAGAAATGTTTAATATAGGGATGAAATTATATGCAGATCAGTTGAAAGCTCCAGGGATTTCAATTACAAAACTGGTGATGGAGTATCTGTGTATGATGTTCAAACCTGATGAAGTAGAGAAGATCATAAGGAGTGTTTTTCAAGCAGTTAACAATTGGACTTTGTATGAAACTAGTGGAGTATATTCAGTGACTTTGGATTTAAATCACACTGAATACTTCCTAGTGGATAGAGTGTATAATCATAGCAGATTGAAGCTACATGCCATGCTGAAGAAAAAGTTAAGGTGTGTTCCAGATTCAGAAATGGCTAAATACTTGATTCAAAGAACCATCAATCAGAGTTTGGGATTGGATGCAAACACTGGGATTTAGGCATTGATAGAGTTTTGGGAGCATCTTGAAGAAAATCTGAAGAACTTGACTTCTCTTCCTAAAAGTCAAGTTAGGGGGAGATTGTTGGGAACTGAAGAAAAACTCAAGTATGGTTAATGCTGCTGGTTCAGAGTTAATACTGCTAGAAGACTTAAATGTTAATACTGCTGAGTGTTACTACTGCTAGTCAAAGTTAGTGCTGCTTGAACAAAGTTAGTACTGCTTAGCTAGTTAGTACTGCTAGTGGTTAGTACTGCTTAGTAGTTAATGCTGCTAGAAGGAAGTTAATGCTGCTGAAGATTAATACTGCTTATATGATGAAGATTCGTATGAAAGGATATACATGGAAGCTTAGAGATATACATAGAAGATATACTGAAGATATTTTATTTATTGTAATTATCTTTGTATTCAGTATATATATTGTATTGTTTAGAATAGTTAGATAACTTTAACTTCAGTTTTCATTCTTTTAGAGAAAAACAACCTCAAGGCATAGATCCTAATTCTAGAGAAGTAGAATTCGTATTGGTGAGCCTGTTCATCAATATTGAGGTTGAGTGAGTAATCTTGTAACTTCAAAGCATTAAATACAAGTTTACAGTTTGTTATTCATATTTTCTGTGTTGATTTACTGTTTCATTGAATATCAAAGTGTTATTCCGCAAACTTCTTTGATATTGTTTCTGAGAATTAATTCTTGTTGAGAATTCGATCCTGATAACTCTGTACCTGCTCGTATTTTATTCGATACGGGTGCTAGTTTCTCTTTCGTATCTGAATTGTTCCGTCAGAAATTTGCTATGCCCACTACTAGTCTTGAGGATGCATTAGTGGTAGAAATAGCAGATGGTAGGCAAGTTCTGATCTACGAAGTTCTGAAGCAGTGTGCTCTTAGCATCGAGGGAAGAGAATTCCCGATCGATCTGCTACCAAGGTCAATCGGGGGTTTTGATGTTGTAATCGGTATGGATTGGTTGTCAAACAATCAGGCCGAGTTTGTGTGTTCCAAGAAGATGATTCGACTTCCCAACCCCTCTGGAGAGGTCGTGGTCATCTATGGTGAAAAGAGAAAGGGTGAAGTGGCAATAATCACAATGGCAAAAGCACGCAAGTGTCTAGTAAAAGGATGTTCGTCTTTCCTAGCCTATGTGATCGATGCCAAGTTAGAGAAGTCCAAGGTGGAAGATGTGAAGATCGTGCGTGAGTATCCAGATGTCTTTCCGGACGACTTGCCCGGGTTGCCACCCGATCGTCAGGTGGAGTTTCGGATTGATCTTGTGCCAGGCGCTGCACCGATCGCTAAAGCACCTTACCGTTTAGCGCCGTCGGAGATGCAAGATATGGTAGCACAACTCCAAGAGCTTTTTGAGAAGGGATTCATAAGACCGAGTTCGTCACCTTGGGGAGCTCCGGTCTTATTTGTTAAGAAGAAGGATGGCACAATGAGAATGTGCATCGACTATCGTGAGTTGAACAAAGCTACAGTGAAGAACAGGTATCCGCTTCCGAGAATAGACGACTTGTTCGATCAACTTCAAGGAGCGGGTTGTTTTTCCAAAGTCGACTTACGATCAGGCTATCACCAAGTGAAGGTGAGAGAAGAAGATGTTCCGAAGACGGCTTTCAGAACGCGTTACGGCCATTACGAGTTCCTTGTAATGCCTTTTGGCCTGACGAACGCACCAGCGGTGTTTATGGACTTGATGAATAGAGTGTGCCGACCATTCCTCGACAAGTCGGTCATTGTATTCATTGACGACATACTCGTGTACTCCAAGAGTGAGACAGAGCACGAGCAGCACTTGCGTGAAGTTCTGGAAGTGTTGAGAAAAGAGAGGTTGTACGCCAAGTTTTCCAAGTGCGACTTTTGGCTTAAAGAAGTACAATTTCTGGGGCACGTAGTCACTCGGGACGGAGTGAAAGTGGACCCCTCCAAGATTGAAGCAATGATGAATTGGGAGCCTCCTAAGAGTCCGTCAGAGATTCGAAGTTTCTTGGGTCTGGCGGGATACTACAGGAGATTCATTCAAGACTTTTCGAAGATCGCTTCTTCCTTGACAGTTCTGACTCGGAAGAATGTGAAGTTTGAATGGGCAGAGGCCCAAGAGAAGGCATTCCGGATTCTTCAGAAGAAATTGTGTGAAGCTCCGATCTTATCTTTGCCTGAAGGGTCGGAAGATTTCGTGGTTTACAGCGACGCTTCAAAGATGGGATTGGGTTGTGTGTTGATGCAACGAGGCAAGGTAATCGCTTATGCCTCGAGGCAGCTCAAAATACACGAGCAGAATTATCCAACTCATGATCTGGAGTTAGCAGCAGTGGTGTTCGCTTTGAAGCTTTGGCGACACTACCTCTACGGCACGAAGTGTACTCTTTACACGGATCACAAGAGCCTGAAGTATGTCTTTGGTCAGAAAGAGCTGAATATGAGGCAAAGGCGGTGGCTCGAGTTGTTGAAAGATTACGACTGTGAATTGCTTTACCATCCCGGTAAGGCAAACGTGGTGGCCGATGCGCTAAGTCGGAAGGACTATAGCGGGAGTATTCGGGCTACCCATTCAAGAATCGAGCTAGTGTCTAGTCTTGTTGAGAAGATCAAGACATCTCAGATGGAAGCATTGTTAGAAGAGAATCTCAAAGAGGAAGTCATGACCAAACAACGTTTACTCTTAACGGAAGATAGCCGTAGGGTGAAACTGTTCAGCGGTCGTGTGTGGGTGCCCAAGGTTGGGGGAAACCGTGAGCTGTTGCTAGAAGACGCACACAAGTCCAAGTATTCCATTCACCCGGGAAGTACGAAGATGTACAGGGACTTGAAGTTGCACTATTGGTGGTCGGTGATGAAGCTTGATGTGGCGCGTTACGTTGAGCGTTGTGTGACGTGTTCGCAAGTCAAAGCCGAACATCAGCGACCGTATGGGAGTCTTCAGTCCTTAGAGATTCCCGAGTGGAAGTGGGAGCATATCACCATGGACTTCGTGACGAAGTTGCCTAAAACTCTTCGGGGACACGATACCATCTGGGTGATAGTGGATAGATTGACGAAGAGCGCTCACTTTCTGCCTATGCGCGAGACTTTACCGATGGATAAGTTGGCGAAGCTTTATATCGATGAAGTGGTCTCGAGGCATGGAATACCTTTGTCGATCGTGTCGGATCGCGACAGCCGGTTCACTTCGAACTTCTGGGATGGGTTTCAGAAAGAGCTTGGTACGCGAGTTAAGTTGAGTACGGCTTACCATCCGCAGACCGACGGGCAGAGCGAACGAACAATCCAAACCTTGGAAGACATGTTGAGGTCTTGTGTCATCGATTTCGGGGGTAGTTGGGACTCTCACCTGCCTTTGGTGGAGTTCGCTTACAACAATAGCTACCACTCGAGTATTGGGATGGCCCCTTTTGAAGCACTGTATGGGCGAAAGTGTCGGACTCCCGTGTGTTGGCTAGAAGCGGGAGAGAAGCAGTTCGTCGGACCTGAAATCGTGCAAGAGACTGCCGATAAAGTCAAGTGCATTCGAGAGAGGATGAAAGCGGCTCAAGATCGTCAGAAGAGCTATGCCGATAAGAAGAGGCGACCGATGGAATTCCAGGTAGGCGACCGCGTTATGCTTAAGGTATCGCCATGGAAAGGCATTATACTGTTCAGAAAACGTGGGAAGCTGAGTCCTCGTTTCCTCGGACCTTTCAAAGTACTTAAGCGTGTAGGGTTGCATGCCTACCAGTTGGAACTGCCACCGGAGTTGAGTAGAATACACAACACGTTTCACGTCTGCTACCTCCGGAAATGTTTGGCGGTAGAAGACAGCGTCATTCCCCTTTCAGAGCTAAGGGTAGACGAAGGTAACCGTTGTGTGGAAGAACCCGACGCCATCTTGGAGAAAAAGTCTAAGAAGTTGCGTCATAAAGAAGTCACTTTGGTCAAGGTGCAGTGGAAGCATCACCGAGGAGCAAATGTGACTTGGGAATCTGAAGAGGATATGAAGCGTAGATATCCTCATCTCTTTATATAGTTGGATTTCGGGGACGAAATCATTCCCAAGTTGGGGAGGATTGTAACACCCTGAATTTTTGGGATTGGGTGAGAAGTTGACCTTTACCCAAAGTTCAAGGGGGTATTCTGTAACTTGGGCTATATAAATACAAATCAAATTAGATATTTTGATATATATCACAAATATCAGTTTCTTGGTTTTGAGAAGTCAGAGAGAAAGGAAGAGTGCAGGAGAAGCTTTGTTTTGGGTCGATCGTTTCGGGAAAATCGAGGTACGAATCTAGCTTAATGCTTTGATCTGAATGCTTTTAGCCGTGTAGAATCTCGTTGTGTAGGTTTTGAACCGTTCCATTTTGAGATCTGAGTATTTTCTCATTTGGGATCTGGGTTGAATCTGGGTTCTGTATCGCTGTTCTTGATGAACAAGGCGATGGTTGATCGACCGGAGGTTGTTCGACCGGATGGTCGTTCGACCGAATGGTTGTGTTCGACCGAAGCCTGTTCGATCGAGGGTGTTCGACCGAATGGTTGGTTCGACCGGAGGTTGTTCGACCGGTGTTGTTGTAGACCGGTGTGGTCCTTTGATCAGTTTAGGTTCTGTTAAGTTGTTAGCTTCTGTGTCTTTGAGTCCTATTCAAGTAACGAGAGGTTTATTTGTATTTCGACTTACCGATTCTTTCGGTGTTATCATAGGTAGCGCTCGTTAAGAAGAAAAAAACAGAGGTGAGTTCCTACTATCATTTTAAACTGTATACATATCAAAAGTTACCTTTTTGATCTTATCTTATTTTAAAAGTAAAATGATGTTTTACCTGTGCGTTTATGCGAAAGAAATATTCAAAGGAACTTCTTTTAAATGCTTTTCATTCTTACCAGAAGTTGAACTGGGAATAGCATTTTGTTTATAAAAATGTGTTTGTAACCATATGTTTATTTATGGTTGGTCACATACGTTGTTGTGACGAGTCCTTACCATTACTAGTGGATCCCTAGGTTTTGAGTAGACTGTATTGTTGGGATGTTACATTCCCCAGAATTGTAGCTAGGGATCACTTGTTCCTTGAGGGCAACTTGGTACGGTTATGTGAGGCCGAATACTAGCCATGGTTCATAGTGATCCTAGCGAAGGAGTATACCTTGGTTTTGCGCTTGGGGCTTGATCTCACATTGTAGCACGGACTTTGTGATTCGTATCCGCGGACTCCAATTGGTTTAGCTCGTAACTCGGATTTTTGGCCTAACTTTGTGTTACGCCACAATCCTTGGTAAAATGTTTTGTTTTCGGTCCTTTTATGGCGTGTTTATAACGAAAAAGCCCGTTTGTGGCAAGGACCTAATGTGTAAATTTAATCGCTTTGGAAATACTATCTTGATGCAAATGTTTTATCTTTTGAGCTTCATAAACTGTATGTTCTCACCAGGCTTTAAGTCTGACACTTTTTCTCAAATGGTATGTGTATCAGGTTTCCATTAGCGGTGGGTTGCCGGGGTTTTTGGAGAGACGAGTTTTGAGTCTCGAGGTTTTTGGAATTGATTAGTATTGTTGCTGGGCATTGTTAAGTCCCATTCTTTTGATAAAATCCTTGTATAGGATTGTATAGTCTTAAAGACTGGTTCCGTTTATAGGAAGTTAATAGATTTACTTTCGTTATATTGTCAGGTTTCCAGGTTTTAATTTACTCTGATTTTCGAGGTGTTACAATTGGGATTTTGCAAATATGAGTTTTACTGACCAGCTTGAGCATGCTTTGCATGTTGTACAGGATGAGTCGTTTGACTATTCGGAGGCCCTAGCTTCGGGCCACTATGATAAGTGGTTAGGAGCTATGCATGAGGAAATGGAAGCTCTATCTAAAAATAACACTTCGGAGCTTTGTCCATTACCAAAAGGCAGTCGTGCAATTGGCTGCAAATGGGTCTATAAAGTCAAAGACGATAAACGTTATAAAGCTCGCCTGGTTGTGAAAGGTTTTGCACAACGGAAGGGTATCGAGTATGACGATATCTTCGCGCCTGTGGTTCAACTGTAACACCCCAAAAATGGTATTAACAAAAATTTCCGCTAACATGGAAATGTGGTAAATAAGTCGCCCAGAACAATGAGCTCATACACAAGGGAACCATAAATGCCAGTTAATTACAAATTGTAACGAGAAACAATAATAGATGACAACACTCTAATCTAGGCCTCACTAGACATAAGATTACAAAAGGTTGTCAACTATGTCCAAAAGTATAGTCTTCAATATTGGCATCCCAAAAATGCTCCCGAGCTCACCACTACGGTCGATTAAACATCCTTGGCGCTCGCGCCACTAGAATCTGAGATACATACCAACAATCAAGTGTTAGACCAAACGGGTCTAGTGAGTTACATAAAAACATGGCATATTAATGTAAGCATAATATGAACATTCATGACACTTCAATCACCAAAGTCCTTACGGTTCAATCATGGGGGAGACCCATCACTCCAATGAGTTTTACCTCGAGTCAATGTACCTTGATATTCACTCGCATGAGCAACATCCCGAAGGCCCGGCACACTTGAAGACTACCTCCCAGGCATTACTCCAAATGGCGGAGGTCTAGGCGCATACCCTTACGGTGGCACCTAAGACTACATCCTCCTAGCACTTACTCATGGTTCATTCTGTGTACTTACAATGTCCGTCTCTATACATCATTTCATACTCATAAGATACATGTATAAGACCACAACAATCCCAAACATACTTAGGTACAAAACTCTAAAATGTGCAAATACTCCATATAATCGATGACTCGCCAAAACGAGTATGTACACATGCTCAAAACATCAAGTATGATAACTTCATCCATGTCCCTCACTTTATTCAAGTCTAGATACCAAGAATACCAAGTTTAGCAGTTAGGTCAAACTTATCAGATGATCAGGTCTTCTCATAAAATAACACATCAGACATGAAAGCATATTAAGTAAGTATCTCATTTGAAAATAATGTAAGAAACTCACTATCTAGGGTTTGGTACAAAACCCTAGAAAACTTGGTTTGGATGGTGAGAAGGTGGAGACTTGAATGGGATTTGAATGCTTCTCTTGAGTGATCTTCTAGCTCCTTTAAACACCAATGAATGTCCTCAACTAATCTAAGGTTTCAATAAATGTTTGGTAGGTTTAGAAATAGAATAAAATCGCCTAAACTAGTTCCAAGTCGGCCCCAAAACGATTCAAGATGAGAAGTGAAGTCAAAATGGTCAAAGTGAGATTTTTATACTCTCAGACCCCGCCGGCGATAGTGCCTGGCGATTGTGTCAATGGCACTATCGCGGGGGCACTATCGCGTCACTCCACGACTCTCGGTACAACCCAGGCGATAGTGACTGGCGATTGTGCCAAGGGCACTATCGCGGTGGCACAATCGCGACCACCACCGAACCTACGGTACCACTCCAGCGATAGTGACCAGCGATTGTGCCCAGGGCACGACACCAAAACTTGACTTTTCTAAGATTCATGAAGTGGAACTAAATCTGCAGATGAACATACTATAAACATATATCACATATTAGGCACACAAAGGGATTCTCGAGTTAACCAAAAGTCAAGGAACGAGGAAATACTTACCTTAGATTTTCGGGTGTTACAATCCTCCCCACCTAAGAAGAATTTCGCCCCCGAAATCTTATCTACGAAAATAGATGCGGATATCTTTTCTTCATGTCCTCCTCCGATTCCCAAGTCACGTTAGTGCCCCGATGGTGTTTCCATTGAACCTTCACCATCGTTACTTCTTTATGCCGCAGTTGTTTCGTCTTTGACTCTAGAATAGCTTCCGGTTCTTCTACACATCGGTTTCTGTTGTCCACCCGGATTTCCGTCAACGGAATAACACTTTCCTCTTCGGCCAAACACTTGCGAAGATAGCAAACATGGAAGGTAGGATGGATTCCGTCCATCTCCGGCGGTAGATCCAACCGATAAGCTTGGAGTCCGATCTTCTCTAAAATCGTGAAGGGTCCAAGGAAACGGGGGCTAAGCTTCCCGCGCTTCCCGAAACGGATGATCCCCTTCCACGGTGATACCTTCAACATAACCCGGTCTCCAACTTGGAAGTCCACCGGTCTTCGCTTTTTGTCCGCGTAACTCTTTTGTCGGTCTTGGGTCGCCTTTAATCGCTCTCGAATGCCTTTTACTTTATCCGACGTTGCTTGCACAATCTCCGGTCCCGCAAATTGTTTTTCTCCCGCCTCGAGCCAACATACCGGGGTCCTACATTTCCGTCCGTAGAGCGCCTCGAACGGAGCCATTCCGATACTCGAATGGTAACTGTTATTGTAAGCGAACTCTACTAACGGTAGGTGTGAGTCCCAAGTTCCCCCAAAATCTATGACACACGATCGAAGCATGTCCTCGAGCGTTTGGATTGTCCTCTCACTTTGTCCGTCCGTTTGAGGGTGATACGCCGTGCTCAACTTAACCTTCGTGCCCAACTCCCTTTGAAATCCCTCCCAAAACTTGGAAGTAAACCTACTATCTCTATCTGAGACTATGGATAACGGAACGCCGTGCCGAGACACCACTTCGTCAATGTATAGCTTTACGAGTCTGTCCATTGGTAGCGTTTCCCTCATTGCCAAGAAATGAGCACTCTTGGTAAGTCTATCCACTACCACCCAAATGGTATCATGTCCTCTTAGGGTCTTCGGCAATTTCGTGACGAAATCCGTCGTGATGTGCTCCCACTTCCACTCCGGAATTGTTAACGGTTGCAAACTCCCGTAAGGTCTTTGATGCTCCGCTTTAACTTGAAGGCATGTGACGCACCTTTCCACATAATTCGCCACGTCGAGCTTCATTACCGGCCACCAATAATGAAGTCTCAAATCTCTATACATCTTGGTGCTACCAGGATGTATGGAGTACTTTGACTTGTGTGCTTCCGTCAAGAGCAACTCGCGGTTTCCCCCGATTTTCGGCACCCAAATCCTCCCTTGGAATAACTTGAGACCGCGGCTATCCTCCGATAATAAATCCTTGTGCTTCACCATGATCTCGTCCTTGAGATTTTCCTCGCGAAGTGCTTCGGCTCGACTCTTCTTGATGTCTTCCATAAGACTTGATATTACCTCAATTTTAGCAAACGTCACTTTACTTTCCCCTCCGTAGCTCTTTCGGCTCAAGGCATCCGCTACCACATTGGCTTTACCGGGGTGGTAAAGCAATTCACAATCGTAGTCCTTCAAAAGCTCCAACCATCTCCTTTGCCGCATGTTGAGCTCATTTTGGTCAAAGATGTACTTCAAACTTTTATGGTCGGTGAACAATGTACACTTCGTCCCATAAAGGTAGTGCCGCCATAACTTTAAGGCAAAAACCACCGCCGCTAACTCTAGGTCATGCGTGGGGTAATTC
Organism: Arctium minus; assembly: GCA_954870635.1. NCBI lineage: Eukaryota > Viridiplantae > Streptophyta > Magnoliopsida > Asterales > Asteraceae > Arctium > Arctium minus. The sequence continues at coordinate 4,322,879 of OX941091.1, forward strand.
TTCTCGGGATCCTTGAGTTGTCGCGATGCATACGCGATCACTTTTCCCCTTTGCATCAAAACACATCCGAGCCCAAGCTTGGAGGCATCGCTATAAACCACAAAATCTTCGGATCCTTCGGGCAAGGATAGAACCGGTGCTTCACATAATCTCTTCTGGAGGGTTCGGAAAGCTTGCTCTTGTGCCTCGGTCCATGAGAACTCCACATTCTTCCTTGTCAGAGACGTGAGTGGAGACGCAATCTTTGAAAAATCTTGGATGAACCGTCGGTAGTAACCGGCTAGACCCAAGAAGCTCCTTATCTCCGTTGGACTCGTCGGTGATTCCCAATTCATCATTGCCTCGATCTTAGCCGGGTCCACCTTTACTCCATCCTTTGACACCACGTGGCCCAAGAATTGCACTTCTTGTAACCAGAATTCGCACTTTGAGAATTTGGCGAATAACTTTTCTCGTCTAAGGATCTCTAAAACTTCCCGCAAATGTTGTCGATGCTCTTCCTCATCTCGCGAGTAGATCAAGATGTCGTCGATAAAGACTATGACCGACTTATCTAGGAAGGGTCGGCATACTCGATTCATTAGGTCCATGAACACGGCCGAAGCATTAGTCAACCCGAATGGCATGACTAAAAACTCGTAGTGACCGTACCTTGTCCGAAACGCCGTCTTCGGTATATCGCTCCCTTTCACGCGCACTTGATGGTAGCCGGATCGCAAGTCTATCTTGGAGAAACACCCCGCGCCTTGAAGTTGATCGAAGAGATCGTCGATCCGGGGTAACGGATATTTATTCTTTACGGTGACTTTGTTGAGTTCACGATAGTCTATACACATACGCATAGACCCATCCTTCTTCTTCACGAATAACACCGGCGCTCCCCAAGGCGACGAGCTCGGTCGTATGAATCCTTTCTCCAATAACTCTTGGAGTTGCGTCATCATTTCTCGCATTTCTGTCGGGGCTAAGAGGTAAGGAGCACGAGCGATTGGGGCAGCCCCCGGGGTAAGGTCGATGTGGAACTCTACTTGCCGTTCCGGTGGAAGTCCGGGTAGGTCGTCCGGGAAGACATCCGGGTAGTCGCACACCACTTCCACTTCTTCCAACATCTTCTTTTCCAGTTTCGCGTCGATCACGTAGGCTAAGTATGTATCACATCCTTTGGCTAGTTTCTTACGTGCTTTGAGTGACGATATAATTGTATTGGTTCTTCGGCTCTTTTCTCCGTACACCAACACTTCACCCCCTTTAGGCAAGGGTACCCGAATCAACTTTTTAGAACAAAATATGTCGGCGTCGTGCTTAGCTAACCAATCCATTCCCACTATTACATCAAATCCTCCAATATCGGTCGATAACAAATCTATAGCAAAGAGCTCCCCACCTAACTCTAGGGTACACCCTACATAACAACTCCGAACAACCAAATGGTCCCCATTTGCTACTTCTACCACTAGAGCATCATTCAACAAACTACAAGGAGTAGGGAGGTTCTTGCAAAAAGAGGTAGACACAAAAGATCGGTTCGCACCAGAATCGAATAAAACACGGGTAGGTAGAGAGTTCACTAGAAACGTACCCGACACTACGTCCGCCGCTTCTCTTGCCTCGTTAGCCGACATTTGAAAGACCCGACTTGGCGCCTTCGGTGGAACTTCTTTCCTTGACGGAATCCCATTTGATGCCCCTTGGTTACCCCTTGCTAGCTTAGGGCAATCGCGTTTGATGTGCCCCGGCTCCCGACACTCATAACAAACTCCCCGCGAGGGGCAATCCCGACTCATGTGGTCCTTTTGTCCACACTTAAAGCATCCCGAGGCTCCCGAAAACGGCCTCGGATTACATGGCCCGTAGTGCTTACTTCTACACTTGGGGCACCACCTCGCCTCTCGTCCCTGGTCAGTGTTCCTCTCCCCGTTAAAGGGTTTGGAAGGTCGCGCGGGCCCGGTTGGCCCCTCCCATTTACGCTTCTCGCCTTGAACTTTCTGCTCCTCTTTCTCTTGAATCAGGTCATCTTCCACCAGTTGAGACTCCTCTATCACTTCTTGTAACGTAGCCTTATGAGCGTTCCGCACGCCCGTCTTCATATCTGCCGGTAGTCCCCTCACAAAGGCTTTTATTTTGGACTTCTCATCTGTTGCCAAGTGTTCGACGATGCTGAGCTTGTCCAAGAATTGTTTAGCATAATCCGCGACCGACAGATTTCCCTTCTTCAGATTCTTGAACTCTTCCTCTATTTTGTCGAGGGCTCTCTCGTTGCAGTATTTCTCCATGATCTTCTTCTTGAATGCCGGCCAAGGAAGCTTGGCCAAGATCTCCGGTGTGAGCGCCCGTCGGGTGATGTTCCACCAGCTCAGAGCATCCCCTCTAAGCAGTTGAGAGGCAAATTTGACTCGCTGAGCGTCTGTGCACTCACTTGACTCGAAAGCCATCTCTACATCTTGGATCCATTTGATGCAGGCCAGCGGATCAGTTGTTCCCGAGAATTCTGGAGCTCGACTACACAGAAAGGTCTTGAAAGAACAACCCCTTTCCTTCCCTCTATCAGCTCTGACTGCATGCTCTTCGGTACCCACGGCATTATCCGCACCGCCCGATCCCAAAACCGCATTGTCCTCCACCGTCTCGTGCCTACGGTTACTTGTGTCTCGGTCTTCTAGAATCTTCAGGAGTTTCTCGTCCCGCTTATCCATTGCGGAGTTCATCATTTGCATTATGCTGGCTAGTAGGACCGACTGGGGGTCCGCTTCTTGAACAACTGGATCCTCGGTTTCCAAGTTCACTTGGGGGTTCGCGTCTATGATACCCTCTAGCATTGGAGGTATCGGTGGAATGACTTGGTTTATCGGCGTGTTCATCGGTCGGTTAATCTCCGGAGCGGTTACACTTGCTTCATTAGCTTCGTCGGTCGCCCCGACCCGACTTCTCGTGTTCACCATAAGGAACTGTCACACATGACCGGAGCGGTACCGGTTAATTCTTTAAAAGATAACCGATTAAATACGTACTACTACAAGGATTAATCATCATAATAATAACTTCAAACATGCTCACGTAATCATAGATTCAGAACAACACTGGCCAAGTGAGATTGTGAACATATTTTACACAAGAATCCTCGTTATCATCATCATAATTCTCAATCAATGTAATTCCGAATTCCTAGTACTCTCCCCTCCTAATACTGCTCTACCCAAGTGGACAGTGATCTTATAAGATTTGCCAGTCTAAGTCTAGGTATGCTAAGGTCAACACCTAGTTCACTTAAACTAGAGCTCTGATACCAACTTGTAACACCCCAAAAATGGTATTAACAAAAATTTCCGCTAACATGGAAATGTGGTAAATAAGTCGCCCAGAACAATGAGCTCATACACAAGGGAACCATAAATGCCAGTTAATTACAAATTGTAACGAGAAACAATAATAGATGACAACACTCTAATCTAGGCCTCACTAGACATAAGATTACAAAAGGTTGTCAACTATGTCCAAAAGTATAGTCTTCAATATTGGCATCCCAAAAATGCTCCCGAGCTCACCACTACGGTCGATTAAACATCCTTGGCGCTCGCGCCACTAGAACCTGAGATACATACCAACAATCAAGTGTTAGACCAAACGGGTCTAGTGAGTTACATAAAAACATGGCATATTAATGTAAGCATAATATGAACATTCATGACACTTCAATCACCAAAGTCCTTACGGTTCAATCATGGGGGAGACCCATCACTCCAATGAGTTTTACCTCGAGTCAATGTACCTTGATATTCACTCGCATGAGCAACATCCCGAAGGCCCGGCACACTTGAAGACTACCTCCCAGGCATTACTCCAAATGGCGGAGGTCTAGGCGCATACCCTTACGGTGGCACCTAAGACTACATCCTCCTAGCACTTACTCATGGTTCATTCTGTGTACTTACAATGTCCGTCTCTATACATCATTTCATACTCATAAGATACATGTATAAGACCACAACAATCCCAAACATACTTAGGTACAAAACTCTAAAATGTGCAAATACTCCATATAATCGATGACTCGCCAAAACGAGTATGTACACATGCTCAAAACATCAAGTATGATAACTTCATCCATGTCCCTCACTTTATTCAAGTCTAGATACCAAGAATACCAAGTTTAGAAGTTAGGTCAAACTTATCAGATGATCAGGTCTTCTCATAAAATAACACATTAGACATGAAAGCATATTAAGTAAGTATCTCATTTGAAAATAATGTAAGAAACTCACTATCTAGGGTTTGGTACAAAACCCTAGAAAACTTGGTTTGGATGGTGAGAAGGTGGAGACTTGAATGGGACTTGAATGCTTCTCTTGAGTGATCTTCTAGCTCCTTTAAACACCAATGAATGTCCTCAACTAATCTAAGGTTTCAATAAATGTTTGGTAGGTTTAGAAATAGAATAAAATCGCCTAAACTAGTTCCAAGTCGGCCCCAAAACGATTCAAGATGAGAAGTGAAGTCAAAATGGTCAAAGTGAGATTTTTATACTCTCAGACCCCGCCGGCGATAGTGCCTGGCGATTGTGTCAATGGCACAATCGCGGGGGCACTATCGCGTCACTCCACGACTCTCGGTACAACCCAGGCGATAGTGCCTGGCGATTGTGCCAAGGGCACTATCGCGGTGGCACAATCGCGACCACCACCGAACCTACGGTACCACTCCAGCGATAGTGACCAGCGATTGTGCCCAGGGCACTATCGCGTGGCACTATCGCGCCACACCCCTTCGGCACCAAAACTTGACTTTTCTAAGATTCATGAAGTGGAACTAAATCTGCAGATGAACATACTATAAACATATATCACATATTAGGCACACAAAGGGATTCTCAAGTTAACCAAAAGTCAAGGAACGAGGGAAATACTTACCTTAGATTTTCGGGTGTTACATCAACACACATCTATCCGGATCCTTCTGGCCCTTGTGGCAATTCTTGATATGGAGCTCGAACAGTTATGTAACACCCTGAATTTTGGGGTTGGGTGAGAAGTTGAACGTTACCCAAAGTTCAGGGGGGTTATTTGTAATTTGGGTAATATATATACAAAACAAAGTCTTGATATTTTGTAAAAATATCAGATCAGTTTTCTTGGGTACTGAAGTTAAAGAGAGAGAAGTAGGTGGAAAAAGAGTTCGATCGATTCAGACAAATCCAGGTACGAATCTAGCTTAATGCTATGATCTGAATGTTTTTAGCCGTGTAGAATCTCGTTGTGAAGGTTTTTAACCGTTCCATTTCGAGATCTGAGTATTTTCGATTTGGATATGGGTTCAGCATCTCCGGCGTGTTCTTGGTGAACAAGACGACCGGACATGCTAAGGACCGGGAAGATGCATTCGACCGGTGTGTGTTCGACCGGTAGGATGTACTCGACCGGTGTGTGTTCGACCGGGAGATGCTTCGACCGGTAGTGCCTTTCGACCGGAAGATGCCTCGACCGGTAGAGTGTATTCGACCGGTATGCCTTCGACCGGATTTCGTGTTCGACCGGATTAGGTTCTGTTCATTGTTAGCTTCTGTTATCTTTGAGTTTTAATCAGGAAGTGGGAGGTTTATCTATGTTTCGACTTACCGATTCTTTCGGTGTTGTCATAGGTAGCATTCGTTAGGAAGAAGGAAACTGAGGTGAGTTCCTACTAACTTTTCTAAACTGTTATATATGTCAAAGATTGTGTTTTTAACTCCTATATATCTCTACGTTTTCGGATCGTCCGTTTATTACAATTTGATGTAACTTGGGGTTTTTGAGATATTTTAGGGTTCCCGAAACGTTTTTGACTAAAATGATGGGTTCCATCTTGTTGAAGTAAAAGAATGTTTCACTTGCCCAGTTGTGGGGGCTTATTTGAAAGAATGCATATAATCTGATTTATATTTATCTTTCTTACCAACAGTTGATCTTGAAAACGGCATTTTGAAATATAAATGTGTTGAAAGCTATTTATCTAGCTTTGTTGGTCACATGTAATATTGTGACAAGTCATGACTATACTAGTGGATCCCTAGGTATCGAGTCGGCTTATGGATGGAAAGGATATGCCCCTTCTGTTGTCACGACCCGATTTTTTTTTTGTCGTAACGTCATTCTTAATACTTAATTCTTGAATAAGAATATGAACTAAAAGTTTCGAACATGTAATAGGTTGAACATAATTCATTACATAATTGCGGAAGCATAAAAGACTTTAACATAATCAGTGCTAATGAAAATATCTAAACTAGCATAATCCAAAACATAGTCCCATCTTTTCTTCTTTTGAATCGTCTAAAGGCAAACGACACCTGAGATATATACATGTATAGTATAAGCTAAAAGCTTAGTGAATACAATATGGTTTCATGATAACATGCACACACAATAATAATTTAGCGTGTTTTAATTATTATCTTGCAAGTGAGGCCTCGGCTCGTCACTTTTCTTTACGTATGTGGCGTATTCTATGGACGAGGACTCCAAGACCTTGGAATTGCGAACCCTCCTTTCGTGTCCAACCCACCCCGTACGGTGGACGAACCTTGCCGTATCATACTAGTTGCATACCATTTATTTGCAATATTCACTCTTAATGCAAATCTCACCATGGCATGCAATATACATCTCATGCGAGTGACAACATAAATCACATATGCATCATCATTATCTTTCACATTATACATATTGAATATCATATCAATAATATCAAGTCATTAGCATCTTTTCTCATCATCATCAACATTTCTCATATCATGCATATATTTGAATATCATATACATCAAAACAATCAAATTATCATCATATGCATATAAACACACCATACAAATATTATGGATAAAATACTTTGTAATAAACATGTATATATCCCATTAAAATCGCATAATGTACTCACCTTGTATCGTTAGCGTTCAATAGGTTGTTTTCTCAAGAACCGCAACCTACACACAATTCATACCATTCCTAAGCACTTTAAATAATCGTAACTAAATTGATCATTACTTCTCTACGATCTTAGCACGACTAATTCTTAACAAAATTTGTTGGTCAACCCCCAATAACGCCGTATCCCATGATTCACTTAATTATTTTATTGAAATATTTTTATAAATGCGACATCGTTATAATATTTCTCGAAGTAACTCGACGCTTACACATTTTGTAAAAAGTGCAATACACTTTCCATTATCTTGAAAGATTAGTACTTACTAAAATGGCTAAAATAATAACTTGCAACGTAAATAATATTTTATGGTCAAAACATATTTTTCTTAAAATTTAAAAATGGAAAAATAGTGACAACATGTCACACATATATAAATAATGTCTAAGACATAACTTTAAAGTTTCAAATTAATCAAACATTTGAAATAACGTTTAGAATACCAATTTTCCAAGTCTAGGGGTATTTTGGTAATTTTTGAGAAGCCAAATACCAAGGTATAACTTAAACCAATTCCTTAATTTAGGGGCTTCTTGGCACTTTTCACAAGTCAAGTATTCAAAATATATACTTAAAAGACCAATCCCAAAGCGTAGGGGCATTTCGGTAATTTTATAATGCAAATACTCAAAGTATTGATAAAATACCGATTCCCTAATTGTGAGGTCATTTTGGTAATTTTATAAAGATAATAATAAAATAAAGTTTAGATACCAATTTCCAAAACATAGGGTCAATTCGGTAATTTAATGAAGCAAATACGTAAAGTATTGCTAAGATACCGATATCCTAATTGTAGGGTCATTTTGGTAATTTCATAAGTTTAAATAAATAAAGATTTAGTCAAGATTTACATTTTTATAAGTCCAAGGAAACCCTCTGAAAATTTCAGGAAGTTATTGTTGGTGAAATTAAATTTCTAGAACTTTAGGGCTTACAATGTAATTTGTTGAAACTCTATTTATCTAAGTATAATAATTATTAACATGCCAAAACTAACAATGAAATTATCTAGATCAGTGGTAAAGGCTATGCGTTGCATTGCCGAGGTCATGGTATCGAGCCTTGCCATTTACAAAATACATATTTATTAAGCAACAACACACGCGGGTCAGATCCACCCGACCCGGTTGCTCACCCACCGACCCGTCGCACCAGTAGCCATGGCAGCCGATTTTTACAACTTTTAAGCTCGAAAATGACTCATTTCTTCTTCTTTTTTCTTCATTCTTTTTACACAAGACCCTTGGTAATATTTTTACCAACATTTTGACATAAATAACATAATTTTTTATCAAGAAATAAGTTCCATTTTCTTATTTAAAGTTTGATTTTAAAAACTAAAACCCATCAAACTTTGAACATAAAATCGAACCATATAAACGCAAATATGAGATATGAGGCTACTAAGGTTTGATAGATATCTTAAAAACGAAGCCTTAGACATAAAAATCATAAGATTTGGTTAAGAAACTCACCCAAAATCGGCACAAAACCGGAAAGTTTGATTTTGAGCTTCAAACTTCGATTTCTCTCTCAAGACTCAACCATTTTACGAGTGGTTTGAACTGAAATGCTCCTAAGACGGTCCTCAACATTTATATGCCAAGAATTTTGGCACATTAGTTGAAAAATCGGGGCAGAATCGCGTTTTTCCGCTGATGAGTCGTTTTCTCAAACAGGGGTGTCCTTTTGGCGGGACAAGCCCCTCATCTTTGAAGAAGATGACCTTTTGTCCCCTCGATTTTCTGACACGTACAACAGACCCCCCCCCCCCCTGATCATAATACTTCTACAACTTTGCATATTTACCCCTTGATTAACAAGTGACAACCACTTTGGCCCTATATTGTTATTATTTCAATATATATATATATATATATATATCCTTTTGAGGAAATCACTATATATAACTAGTGTGTTTATTTAACTAGTTGACATTTTATTTTTGTTTTAGGTTCACCAAAAATTCCAAGACTACCCCTTTTTTTTTATAAATAAAAGAAAGATTTGGGTATTACATCTGTTGTAGTTAGATACATTTGATCTTCGGGGGCAACTTGGTACGGTTATGTGAGGTCGGTTACTAGCCATGGGTCAAATGTAGTCTAACGAACGAGTATGACTGGTTCCTTGGGTGCCTCCCTCACATCGTAGTACGGACCGAAGCGTTCGTGGCCATGGTTCCATGTATTTAGCTCATAACTCGGATTTGTGGCTTACTTTGTGTTCCACTATAATCCTTGGTAAATCGGGTAATCCCCGTCATCGAAAGATGTGTTTTGGACCGGTTGTCCGTACATTATCAAAGAACTGTATTTTGCATAATTGAACCTTCGAAAAGATTTACTTTGATGCAATTGTTTATATCTCTTGAGATTTATGAACTGTATGTTCTCACTAGGCTTTAAGCCTAACACTTCTTCTCAAATGATGTGTATAACAGGTTTCCCTTAGCGGTGGGTTGCGGGGGTTTTGAGAGACGGGTTTGGTCTCGAGGCATTTTGAGATGACTAGCATTGTATCTGGGCATTTGTTAAGTCCCATTCTTTTGATGAATTATGGATTGTCAACTGATGTAATCTTGATATAGGTGTCTAGATTAGTTTGTTGATAAACCTTATATCTGTGCGGGTGTTGTAAAGTCTTAAGGACTGATCCCCTTTATGGGAGGATTATATCTATACGAATGTCATGTTGCCAGGTTTTCCAGGTTTTAATTTACTCTGATTGTTAGGGCGTTACAAGTTAGATGTGAAAACAACTTTTCTGCACGAAGATCTTGAAGAAACCATCTACATGAAGCAACCAGAAGGTTTCATCTCCGACAACAAACCTGATTGGGTCTGTAAATTGAAAAAGTCCATTTATGGACTTAAACAGTCGCCTTGACAGTGGTACAAGAAGTTTGATTTATTTATGCTCTCGTTGGGTTTTGAGCGTAGTGAGAAAAACGCTTGTGTCTATCATAGATCAAGCGGTGGCATTTCTATTTATCTACTTCTTTATGTTGATGATATGCTGATAGCTTGCAGGGATCGTTCTGAAATCAACCGTTTGAAATATAGGTTGAAATCAGAATGTGAAATGAAAGATCTCGGTGAAGCTCGTGTTATTCTCGTCATGGAAATTGTTCGGGAAAGAAAGTCTCGTACTCTCAAGTTAACACATAAAGGATATATTCAGAAGATTCTGAAGCGGTTTAATCTTGATGGAGCAAAGTCGGTGTCTACGCCACTTCCAAGACACATCAAGATTACAAGAGACGATTGTCCGGTAGACGATATTGGAAAGGCTGAGATGGCAAAGATTCCATATGCAGTGCAGTCGGGAGTCTCATGTATGCTATGGTATGCACTCGTCTCGATCTTGCACATTCCGTTTGAGTGATTAGTCGGTTTCTATCGAACTCGGGTAAGTCACATTGGAATGCAGTGAAAACTGTATTTCGTTACTTGAAAGGTACGGAAACTCACGACCTCATTTATGGTATGCAAAACAACTGTGATATTCTTGGTTACTGCGATTCAGATTACGCAGGTGATCGCGTTAGTTGGAAATCCACTTCTGGTTATGTTTTTACATTAGGTGGAACAACTGTCAGTTGGAGATCTCGATTACAGTATGTTGTTGCATTATCAACTACCGAAGCTGAACTTATTGCAGCGGTGGAGTCTGCTAAAGAAGCAGTTCATTTACAGGAACTCTTGTTTGGTTTGGGCCTGAAGGCAGACTACTGTTCGTATTAATTGTGATAGCCAGAGTGCTATTCACTTGCCAACAAATTTGGCGTTCAACTCTCGAACGAAACACGTTAATGTGCGTGATGCATTTCTGGTAGCTTTACATGACGCAAAGGTTGTGTACTTGAAGAAAATCTTATCTGAAGATAATGTTGCCGATATGTTCACCAAGTCATTACCGCTAGCCGCATTCGATCATTGCTCGAATTTGATCCATCTCAGATTGTGTTAGTGTCGTTTGGCACCTTGTGGGAGAGATGAGAATATTGCTACAGATGATGGCCGAGCCGAAGCTCGTCACAATCAAAATGCATTCTGTTACCTCGTGTCAATCTCTATCAGCTATTTGTCCGTATTCGGGGGTTTGGTTCGTGCTTTGGTTTTGTCGGGTGATTTGCACATCATGGTGGAGTGTTGAATAAATTAAATCAGATAAGTTTTATTGGTGTTGTGCAACTCACCAAGCACAATGTACAAGTGCTTGATGCATGAGATTCTTTTGCATGGGAAATATGGATGACAACTTGCATCCATATGCCATACATACATACATACATACATATATACATACATACATACATACATGGTATATGGAAGATATGAAAAGATTGTTACCAGTGTACCTTTGCCTTCTTTTATAAACATTGCCAACCCAAACCCCATTTCCTCCTTCCTTCTTTCTTTTGTCTTATTCCATTTCTTCCTCTATATATAGATGCATGCATTCCATCCTAAAACACACCAACAAGAAATTAGAAGTTTTCTTTCTAATTTTCTTCTTTTTATTCCTTGTTCCTTTTTGTTGATATATATATATATATATATATATATATATATATATATATATTTATATATCTTGTTTTTGGAGGAACATTTGGGTGTCTGATTTGTTGATCCAAGGATCTCGTAAACACGTTGTAATTTCTCCCGATTGGTAATATAAAGATCTCTCTCTCCCTGTGGATGTACACTATCACACTGATAGTGGAACCACGTTAAATCTTGCTGTCTCAATTTATTTGCTGTTTCGTTATATTTTATCGTATATTCGATAACTGTTATATTTACGTTTGTGGATCGGTATGAATCAATAGACCAAAATATATAATATTTAGATCTCGTTATTCCGCATTTGTTGTAACGGGTCAGTTGCACGTGATTTATTGTTATTATATTTGGGACCGTAAATCACTTGAAATACGATTTTGTAACTGCCACCGACCCTTACATACTGTACCATTTTAACCCCTCGTTTGCCCTAAATTTTCATCCATAAAATTCATAAACATGTAATTATACCAATGGTTCTTTCTAATTGTCGAAGTTCGAGTAACACTGAACTCAAAATCTCAAATATCCCGTTTGTAATCATTATGTTGATCATGTGAATCATATGGATTTCATGTCAGGACGAATGTTAACTCACCTCGTGCTCTACTGCCAGTTAAAAAGATTTACATTCTACCTCTCATTCAATCTACCTTTTTTTTTTAAAATCTGAAACTGACAAAATTGTAATTATGGCCATGATTCTTCTTGATTGTAACTCGTTTGTAATCGCCATGTTAATCGGCTAAATCATCAAGATGTCGAGATGAAGGTTAACTCAACCCTACCCTACTACCAGTTACCAAATCAAACAACCCCAATATATTTGCTTCAATAACCGGGCCCCTACCTTCAGTGTCGGACCCAATATTTTAGGTGAGCGGATGCACAAACGAAAATCTTAATAAATTGTTGTCGATGTGTTTTTAGCCGAATTCCCCTATTGGGGGACTTTTTATGTTTTTGGTTGATTTCAAGAGATTTTTTAAGCTTTTGTGTTGATTTGATAGGTTTTTTTGTGTTGATTCGAGGGATTTTTTTTGTTTTTTTTGATAGATTTCAAGAGATTTTTTTTATTTTTTGGTTGATTTCGAGAGTAAATTTTGTTTTTTTTTGGGACTTGTGCACATTTCACCGCTCAAAAATGTATATATCACGAAGCACCCCCTGTAGTTGAGCGGGTGCACCTTATGTACCGAATTTTTTTGCCCCTTTTCGAAGCGAACTTGAATGAGTGTATGGGACCCCATGGGAAGGGTAGGTCCGCCCCTGCCTACCTTACTACCAATGATGTCATTATGTTAAAATCAAAAACCTCAAAAATTAACTTCCATAAATATATATGATTTAACATTTTTGAACAATCTATTTTGTCCAATAGCCATCAAAGTTTTATTGATATCCCCTAATGAATGGTTGCCACCTCATAAAAACTCTAAAAGTGGCTACAAGTTTGACATCAAAATATTGGGAACTTACTATATTCATGTTATGTTGCTATCATTCTCCAATAACTATTAGTCATAAGTGAATATCTATTCATCATATATGCACACCATCATCAACAAATTATTCTCTAGTGCATCTAATAAAATCCAAATAAAAGATAATTAACTCATACATCTCAATCAAGAATATGATTTAAGAAACATAATCTAGATAAAACTGTTATCTATCTCCAAAAGATAGAACAATGGATTCTATAAAAGATTGGTATTATAACCAACCATCGTTCATGGAATCATACATACTATGTGATATGCGGAATTTTAATATTTTCTTTTATTTTTTGTTTTTATCGATTTTATAATACAACTTTTTGTGGTTTTAAGAAATGGTTAATGTTTCTACGTTTGAATAAGATATAAATTCGAAAGCCCCATAAAAATTAAAAAGAAATATTGATATTATTATCAAATTAACAATTTAATCTCATTTAATTTGTTTAATTCAGTTTTTATTATAATTTAATTTGAGTTTAATAATGATGTAATTTATTTTAGGTTTAATAATATAATGTTTTTTTATAATGATAATAATTAAGTATTCTGTTAGAATCCTAATTATATTTTAGAGTGTTTATATTAAAAATAAGATATTTATCCTGTTTCTGATTATGCTTATCAGTCAGTTATATGAATTTAAACATGCAACTTTAAAAAGTTATACCTAGGGGTGCTCACAGGTTGTGTTGATCGGGTTGAAGACTTTTTAACAACTCAACCCAATATAGGCGGTTTGAAAATTTTACAACCCAACCCGACCCAATCAAAAGTACAACCCAACCCAACCCAAACTAAACCGTTCGGGTTGATCGGGTTGGTCGGGTTGTGTTTAAACAAGATGAAATCAAATTTAGAAATATAAACATAAATGAAACATTTCTTTGAAATACAACCGAATGACCGATAATTCATGAGAGAATGTAAGTTCATCAAAAATATTACGATATTACATATAAAAATGTCTAAACCAAATGATAATATGTCAATCAACAACAATCGTTTTAGACGTCTCCAACCCCAATGCTTTCGCTTTCTTGGCCTTGAGATTGGTCGTGTCATCATCAACCATTTGGTACAACTTATCCATACTTCTTAAATCTTAAATATATCACATTTAGTTAATTTTTTAGTTTGCACACACACATATATATATATATATATATGTGTGTGTGTTTACATTTATTAAACATATATACAAAGGAGTTATATAGAGATGAATAATAGATTGAAAATATATGTAAATGAGGAGGGTATGCAATAGTGTAATTGTCTAATTTACATATTAATAGAGACTTAATAATCATATTAAATCCTCAAAATAAAAGAATCAGGTTCATCGGGTTGGGTTGGGTTCAAATAAAAGTAACCCGATATCAACTCAATACTTACGGTTTGAAGATTTTACAACTCGATTAGACATCGGGTTGCTTCGATTTGAGTTATTTCACGTTGAGTTGGGTTGATCGGGTTGGTCGGGTTGATCGGGTTTTTGAGCACGCCTAATTATACCTATACACAATTTACTTTGAATCTTAAATTCTAATTAATATGCATCAATAAACAGTACTTGTTGTACAAGAAATAATTTTTAAGATACCTGTTTAAATACTTGTTACTATTTCAAATATCTTTCATTGTATAATAACCATTTCCTCTTAATTTACCTTTTTTAATAACCATCATTTAATTTATTACACTTTCAATTTCTTAAATATTAAAATATTCCTCAATTGCTGACATAACAAATATATATATATTATATTATAAATCTAGAGGAGGTTCAGGAGAAAGTCTAAAAAAAACAGTAAACTGAAAAACATTCTGGTAGCCTTTCATCTGTATGGTATGTAGTTGTGCATATAGGTAAATTATGTTGTTGTTGTTTTGTTTTTATACGCGTGTGCATGTTACAAATTACTTGTATGCATAATTACATACCATCCAGATTAAGGACTATCAGGGTGTTCTTCAGTTTTCCGTTTTTTTGAGATTTTCTCCTGAACCTAACCCTATAAATCTATATATGAATCCTAAAGTTTTTATAACAATAAAAATATAAACCCCAAAAATATTAATTTTAATAATAAATATCAAATAGAAAAATCACATATAAAATACTTTGGGCCGAAAATATGATGGTCCAGCTACGGCCCACGAAGATAAGTGAACTTTACAAATCGACCCCTATAGTTTCCAAAACCTGCCAATTCACACCCTTTACTTTTTCCCCCTTTCTTATATCTTGTGCGCGTCCGTAGAAAAAAATTCAATCCAAATCCCTTTGTCAAAGCAATCCTCATCCGATCATCGTCACAATCATCGTTGTTCTTCATTCGATCGCAATAGGTACGACATAATCTTCAAGCGTTATTCATGTATACATATGTAGTTTGTGTATCGATGAATCGGTTCTATTTAAAATTGTTATTTATTAGGGTTTTGGCTTTTGCAAGTTAGGTATCATAATCATTCTCTTTAAGAAAAAACGGTATCGTAGTCGTTTTTTGTTTTTGAAACCCTAGGAGTGTTGTGAGTTGTGATTATGGTGTTTGATGATTGACGCTGAATTGTGTGGTTCGGTGGATGTCGAATAATTGAGCAGTATGTGCTTGCGACGCGTGATATATGTAGATTTGTGCATCAATAAGTGCTTATGTTCTTAATATTTAACATATTTGGGTTCTTCGTTCTTGTGGAATCATAATTGTGGTCGAATTCCAAATACTCAAAAGTCTTCTATGTATTTTGTTCTGCGACGATAAAATTTTATTCAAAACTGGAAACGGACAGTATGAGCAGAATGAGAATATGATCTGACCTCTGGCTATCTTTTTGTTATGTGTTTTGATTGTGATGATTGATTTCCAATTGTCAGTTTTTGGTTGATATGATTGGTTTAATATCCATGCCAATATGTAATAACAGACACATGGTGCATTTTTGTGCATCAAATCATCAATGAGTTGCTTCAATGTCATATTTACAGTTTATTTCGGTTAGGGTTTTATCAAGTTTGGTCATGTTTGTTACTGAATTCCATTGTGTATTTGGTATAACAACTTGTTGTTCCACGTATGGTGCGACATTTAGAGCGAGATATGACAGTTATGAGTGGGACAAATATCAAAATAGGTGGAACAAAAATCAGGAAAATAGGACAAAATTGGTATATTACTAAACTATCCATGTCAAATTAGAACCCTAAAAACCTTAGCACAATTTGTTCACCCGCATACCTCATCCTCGCCTGTCCTGTCCATTCCCGTTTCGTTACCATTCTATACCGAACGCATCCTAGGGGTTCTTCTTTCTTGTTGTGTGTATTATTCTTATGGTCTTTGATGAGTTTTATTATTGGTGTTAAATTATCATTTTCAGTGAATATTGATTAACCAATAGAGCGGAAAGAGAAAGATGTGGGCAGCTTCTTGCCTGGCCACCTGTTGCGCATCATGTGCGTGCAGTGCATGCCAGTCGGTGGTGTCGGGGATTAGTCGTCGCTCTGCTCGGATTGCATATTGTGGTCTCTTTGCTCTCTCTTTGATTGTGGCATGGCTTCTAAGAGAAGTTGCTGCCCCGCTCATGGAGAAGATCCCATGTAAGATCTTCTATTCTGAATCTTCGCTAAAACATATATACTTTCTACCAGTTTTGGCTATGGGCACTAGTACAACTTCATATTATACAAAAGGAAAATCAATTTATGGTAAGGAAATACGAGAGGAGGGGTACATCTAAGAACTGTAGTACTGTACCCAGTACCACAAATATACTCCCTCGGTCCCTCCGTCCCAAGATAAGTGTCCACAATGAAAAAGGCAGTCTTCAAAATGTGTAATTCTTACACTTTATAATTAACTAAATGACAATTTACCCTGAATAATACAGGGAGTAATGAGTTATCTCATAATTAAGGGTATAATTGGAAAGTATGCACTTACTTTTGAAAGTGGATACTTATTTTGGGAACGAGGGAATAATTACAATGAAGAACTTGTATGTATATATATGCAGAAACAGCAAAATTTTCAACATAAGTTGCATTGTTGTTGGCTTGTTGCATTTATGGACGGGCTGACCTGATTCCATCGTTGATGCAGGGATTAATCATTTTCACCAAACACCAGATAGGGAGTGGTTTGAGACTGATGCTGTTTTGCGAGTTAGTTTGGGGAACTTCTTGTTTTTCTCGATTCTCTCTCTTTTAATGGTTGGGGTGAAAACCCAGAAAGACCCACGTGATAGTTTGCACCATGGTGGATGGATGATGAAAGTCATTTGCTGGTGCCTTTTGGTAATCTTAATGTTTTTCCTCCCAAATGAGATCATCAGCTTTTATGGTAAGCCTATCTCTTACTAGGATCTAGAATATTGGTTTCTTGTTTATTTTCCTTTTCTCTTTGACGTTCACCCTCTTGTTAGTTCCGTGACAGTGTTATTCTTGTAATAAGCTTGATGTTGTTTAATTCATGTATCTTTTAGAAGCATGCATAGATATTTCTCTGTTTCTACAACTTGTGGATCAGGAGACATGTTCCACTTAGAAAATATTAGTTCTTATGAGAATTTAGGCTTTGACCTAGCATATGTATTATGAGGGTGTGTTTGGTATGCGGGACAGGAATGACAGGACATAATCACATAACAAAAACCAGTTGTCCTATGTTTGTCACGACATTAGATTGGGACGGGACATGACTGAGTGGGACAAAAATGCATTTTTTCTGTCCCACCAAAATAGGTGGAACAAAACTCAGAGAGATGAGACAAGACAAGCTGTAAATTACTGAATAACCCATGTCAAATTAAACTTCTAAAACCTTCCTCAAAACTTTTGCCCGCCTACCTTACTCTCGCCCACCTAGTTCCATACACATACCAATTGCACCTTGAAGAAACAACTTCTGGTGGTGAATGATGTCTTGCAAACTATATGAGCTAGTTTTGGAGCAACCAAGCATCCCCGTAGGGATAACCTGTGTTTTGCTTTCGATATGTATGATAATATTCATTTGATTAAGTCAAACTTACGTCAAACTTGCATCAAACTTACATCACAATATCACATTCATTGGTGAATGCAGAGTCGACATCAAAATTTGGCTCAGGATTATTTCTCCTTGTCCAAGTTGTACTCTTGTTGGACTTTGTTCATAGTTGGAATGACAAATGGGTTGGATATGATGAGCAGTTTTGGTTAGTTCTATTCATTTCCTATCCTGAAATACATTTCTTCTAGCCTTTAATGCTCACACACAAAAAGACAGGAAAACAAATCGTGCTTTCCACTCGGTCTAATCTCTTTTTGTTTATACAATTCATTCCAAACCATGCAGGTATGCAGCCTTGCTTGTTGTTTCACTCGTCTGTTATGTGGCAACATTCTCCTTTTCTGGGCTTCTTTTCTATTTGTTTACCCCATCTGGGCAAGATTGTGGGCTCAATATGTTCTTTATCGTCATGACCCTGATTCTTGTCTTTGGGTTTGCTGTTATCACGCTGCATCCTACAGTAAGTTTCTAAATCCCTTTTGATGACTGTCTAATATCACATTTTTTCCATTTATGTCTTTTACGTGAGTTTTGTTTATATAACGGTAAACTAGATGTGCACCTGTGTGATGCATATCATTGTAAACAGATCATGCAAAGTGGATACAATTAATCATTAAAAACGAAAATCCGAAATTTATGGAATATTTTGCCTTATTAGTAGAGCTCATGGTTTTCAAAATCGTTTGAGGCTTACGCCTCGAGGCGAGGCGGTCCAAAACCGCTCACGAGGCTTAAGCCTCATGGTCCCTGGACGAGGCTTACGCCTCAATTCGTGAGGCGGTGCCTCGAGGCGTTGAGGCGTGAGGCGCAAGCCTCAGATGCTTTCTGTTTTTGGTAAGACTTCGGTGAGAAACTCATGAATTTTTATAAAAAAAAATAACTTGTATTTTTATTTAAAAAGGTAGAAAGTCAAAAGCAAAAGTAAGTGTGCTTTTAGTAAGTTAAATGTACAAAAACCTACTTTGGGGTGTTTTTGGACTTATAACTAGTAATTTTATGAACTTATGACGTTTAAAATTTGGTATGGAATTATGTTTTGCTTATTATTAGTATTTATGAATTTTATTTGGTATGGAATTATGTTTCCACATATATTCTGTATTATACATACACACATATATACGTATATATTATATATATACACACACGCCTCGAGGCTTACGCCTCGGACCACCTCGAGGCTTACGCCTCGCCTCGCAAAGGGAAAACGCCTCGAGTCCCGATTGGGATTTTTAAAACTATTAGAGCTCAATGCTTATCCTGTACGCGAATATGTTTATCATTTGTTTTTGTGGAGTTCAAACGTGAAACTTTAGGAAGTTATGCGTATGCACTAATAAGTAGTAAACTTGAATTTCAAGATGCATTAATAACATAATGCTTAATAAGTTGTTTTTAAGAGTTTTACCAAATGCCTTATAAATTATAATATAGTTTGGATTAAGCTAATTCTGATGACGTTACAGCTTACAAGTGTCTTGCTCCCCGAATCATCCATTCTCTCTAAACATCATGACGACTTGATCTCAGTCTATTATTAAGAACACATTTGACATGGCTAGGTATTAGGGGAACTGTAGCAAGGCAACTCAATTGCAGACAGACTGACTTCTCATGCTTACTCTCACAGGTCTGAGCATGGTTGGATGGACAGGTTGAGGGATGGCAGTCTAGGGATAGAGATGTGTTTTTGGGCCGTACCTTTTTCATATGTTTTCAGTGCACCCACTAGTACTTCTTATTCTTCTGGTGTTGCGTTCACCATATTTTAGTATTTATGCCTTCTACCTGTTTGTTCACACTCTTGCACTAGCCGGGGGTCTTCACGGAAATTGTCACTCTACCCTTTTGGGGTAGAGCCGTAGAGGTCACGTCTGCGTACATCTCACCCTTCCCAGACCTTGCTCTCCAGTGGGATTTACTGGGTTTGGTTTATTTGACATAGCTATTATGCAACCTTTCATACAGATTTGGTTATTGTGATCTTATGAGTCATGTTGATTTGCATTAGGTAAGTGGCAGCATTCTGCCGGCATCTGTTATTTCGCTCTACTGCATGTATCTTTGCTATAGTGGACTTGCAAGCGAACCAAGGGATTATACTTGCAACGGTCTTCACAACCACTCTAAGGCGGTTAACACCGGCACACTTACGGTTGGGTTGCTAACGACTGTGCTCTCTGTGGTATACTCTGCTGTTCGTGCTGGATCTTCTACAACTCTGCTTTCCCCGCCAAGCTCACCTCGTGCAGGTAAAGTTTCCTCTAATTCCTCCATCCCCTTAATTGTCCCTGCTGCTTGATTGCATGCACTCTCACCTGTAGCTTGCTTTCTTGTTTCTTTTGATTTGTGTTTTACAAGCAAGAGGTTTTCATGGGAACAACCTCTCTATCCCTTGGGGTAGAGGTACGGGTGTTAACGAGTTTAGTCGAGTTGCAGGTTTTTGAGATCGACTCAAGAAAATAATATCAGACTCAATCTTGAATAACTTTCTCAAAATAGTGCTCGAGCTCAATGCTCTTTCAACAAATCCGAGTCATGCATTATACCTAAAATTCAAGGTTTATAAGCTTGTTTATAGGCTTGAACTCGGAATGAATTAATTGGTTTGTTGACTTGAGCTTGATAACTTTTATATTTTTGCTGTATAATTTATGAGCATGTTTCACTCGAAATTGCATGCTTGAATTGCTCGGCTCGGGAAAAGATAATCGAGCTTTCGAACGAGCCGAGCCGAACATTGATGTTATGGAGCCTGATTTGTTAAGTTAAACGAGCTTGATTTTTTTTGCTAGAGCTCGAGTAGCTCGTTAAAAGTTTGAATATTAACACTTGTTACATGTTGATTCTACCCGTAGGTTAGGACCTGAGTGGACAAAAATGCATTTTCTGTCCCATGAAAATAGGTGGAACAAAAATGAGGGCGACGAGAGAAGATTTGTAAATTACTAAACTACCCATGTCAAATTAAAACCCTAAAACCTTCCACAATTCTTACATCCGCCCTATCTCACTCTCTCTTATCCTGTCCCGTTCAGTCCCATCCGCATACCAAACTCCCCCTAAGGTGCATTTGGTAAGTGGAACAGGAGAGTATAAAAACTTCTTGTCCATGTTTGGCGCAACACTAGGCATAGAACCTGAGTAGGCTAACCAAAATAGGTGGAACAGAAACCATGAAGATGAGACAAGATTGGTAAATTACTAAACTGCACACGTCAAATTAAAGTCTTAAAACCTTCCACAATTCTTTCATCCTCCTACCTCACCCTCGTATGTCTAGTCCCGTTCGCATACCAAATGCACCCTCAAAGAACAAATCGGTACATGAAAAACATGGTTGCCCGGACCATCTTTCGCTGCACCCGAAACTAAATCTTGGTTTTCCATTGTTCAGGCGGTGAGAAGCCTCTGCTTCCGTTGGACAAGAGAGACGAGCATGAAGAGAAAGAGAACTCGAAGCCTGTTACGTACTCGTATTCCTTCTTCCACATCATCTTCTCCCTCGCTAGCATGTACTCCGCAATGCTTCTCACGGGGTGGTCGACCTCCGTCGGGGAGAGCGGCAGGTTGGTGGATGTCGGTTGGCCGTCGGTGTGGGTCCGGATTATAACCTCATGGGCAACTGCAGGTTTGTTCATTTGGTCAATGGTTGCACCCCACCTCTTTCCTGATAGGGAGTTCTGAGCCAAAGTGAATGATTTCCGAGAAATGTTGATGGAAGGTAGTGGTAATATGTGTGTATGATTGATATAGTGTTTGATATAATTGATGTGGAGGCTGGATCATACTTGAACTTTATTTTCTGGTGTGATTTGAAGTTTAATATGTGAATAAATCTTGAAAATTGTTATGAAATTGTAATGTATTTTGTATTGGCGATCTATCAAAGTGTTAGTTTCAGGCATTTTCAAAAGGATCTAAAGGGCCATTTGGTTTGACGGAATGTTTTTGAGGTATTTGGATTCTTGAATTTGCATAATTAGGGTATATACTCAACTTTATCAGGATGTTTGGCATTAAAGCTCCTTACTTTCCCATAGCAGCGTAAATGAATATCTTGATGAAAGAGTGGACGACTGGTGGTAAGGAGCGGTCCACCAAACGCTTACCCGAGTAAGTACTTACCAGCAAGAGCTAAGGGCCTAAGGCAAGGACCAAGTGCTTAAGGGCAGTTTACCAAATTTTTACCGGGTAGTAAGAGATTCATCTTCATTTACCTTGTTATGTAACATCCTTGGTCATGAAAATGGATTGTTGGTAAGCATTTTAAACCCGGTAAGCTCTTACGGGTAAGAGTCATTTCCTACACTTACTGGGTAAGACTCTCGGTTCTTCCCTTGTCTCTTACCAGGTAAGCTTCTTGGTCCTCGCCATGCTCAATCAATAAGGTAAATGGTATTAGTAAGCACTTACCCGGTAAGTGAGGGTTAAGACTCTTACCATGGTTAGCACTCATCAAGTAAATTGTTGTATGCAATATCGTTTTGGTGGATTAAAATCTTACTCAGTAAGCATTTGGTAAATGGTTGCATTAACAATTATTCAGCCTCTTTCAAATGCTTCCTACTTTTTCATCACTATCTTTAGTGCTTGTCCTTCAAATGTGTATCAATTACTCAAAACCAATAACTTATAGAAGCTGCTATTGGAGAGAGTTCTTACAAGTCAACCCACATTTTAGGTGTTCTTGTTAAATGGGAGCGGGGCACAGGATCCAACTCAACTCCTAATACGTCCGCCTTGTTAGACAACTTTAAAGGTGTGTTTTCGTGTGTGATAAATTTTTATTAGATACTGGATAATTGTTTAGTCGATGCATAAATAGCTAAAATGCATATACATGTGCAAAGATATCGGTTTAGGTTAAAATTGCATGTGCATTCATGAATAACCGAATAAAAACATATTGGTGATTTTGATTCTCGATTCCAAACTTTACCCGTAAAGAAACAAATGCAAAGGCTATGCCCCACCAATTCTTCCTTGCGTGAGAATCAGGGGGTGTTTGGGATTGCTTTTTTAAAACAACTTATCCTTATTTTAAAAAGTGTTTATCAACTTATGCGGTGTCAAATCGGAGTTTTTAAAAAAATGTTTGGATTAACTTATTGTAGTACAAAAACGTAATAAGCTAATAAGTTGTTATTTA
The DNA here is from genome assembly GCA_954870635.1 of Arctium minus. Classification (NCBI taxonomy): domain Eukaryota; kingdom Viridiplantae; phylum Streptophyta; class Magnoliopsida; order Asterales; family Asteraceae; genus Arctium; species Arctium minus. Next base: position 4,346,112 of record OX941091.1, read on the forward strand.
AAAGTGTTTGTGATTGCTTATACATATAAAATAACCAAAAAAGTGATAAACACTTTTCAAATAAGTTGATAAGTTAAAACCAAATGACTTATCAAAAAGTGCTTTTCAGCGGTTTGACACCGCTATAAGCCATTTTAATTTTTTCTCGTCCAATCACTCAAAAGTGCTTATCTCCGGTGCCAAATCGCAATAAGCTAAAAAACACCTTAAATAAGCAATCCCAAACACCTCCTCAGTCTATCACTTGATATGTATAAACTCTTATGTGAGGTACAGAGTCGTACAAACTCTCCGTCAGAGCATCTTCAACAACTTCTTCATTTTGGAGAAAATGAAGAAAATAGAGATTTTTGATGTAAAATGAGCTCCAATTGCTTCCCTAAAACTATCATCAAAATGGAGAAAGTAGGAGAGATAATACATTTTTCTCCAAATTTGGAGATATCCCAAAAAATGATTACCAAGAGAGAGAAATTATTTTTTATTACATTCCACCAATGAGAAAACTTTAAAATGAATTGTTTAGGTGAGAGAAATAATATTTTATTAAATATACAGAATATTTTAATAATATAATCAATGATTTATCTCCAAAATGGGGAAACTGTTGGAGATGGTTGTAATTTTTTTTTGAAGATTTTGACTTTTGATTTTCCATTTTAGAGAAATTTTGGAGAAACTGTTAGAGATGCTCTCAAACATAAATACACAATGATGTGATTGAGCATATATATATAACCTACGAGTGTCTGCAGTGCCGTTTGAGTATTTTTTTTCAAACTGCAAAATGTATCGTAAAAATGTTATATTGTTTGGACCTAACGCACTTTATGTCTACAATACAGTAATTATAAGATTAAAATTTTATTATAAAATCAATGATAACATGACAGTAGTTTAAACAATTTTGGATAAATTTTTTAAATAAATTTGATTCTCAAATATATATTAGATAATAGACAATAGTCTAAGAAGTAAAACAATTAGCTTCAAACTAAAAATATTACATAAATTAGCACAATTATTTTATAGACGAAAGATCGTGTGAGAAGAAGGGTTATGGTAATAAGGTAAGTAAGGATCTTGACCCTTGATCACTTTTTATCTCAAACCCACCCATGAATCATGCTTGATACATGGATTGATCCGATGCATCACGGTGTATCTCATTCTAATGTGCATCCAAGGGTGGAGATCCCTTTTTATCCTTCTCATCATAACTTTCAAGTCTAAACAATTAAGGCATAAACGAACAATTATGTATGGCTTGCAACATAAATGATGTATTCTATTAAGCAAGTCGCTTTCAAACAACCTCTTAGGTGCCGTTTGTTTTTTAAGGGGTCTAAAGTCTGAAGTCTTATTTTAGTTATGATTAATAAGATGTGGTATATAAAAAGGTCTGAACGATTCAGACTTAAGAGTAATTAAGAGGGTTTTTTTTAAAACGAAACAAAAGAAAAAACAAATACACAAAACTCTGAGAAACAACCAACCAGTTTAGGATCATCCTAAATAATCATGCCATGTACTAATTTAACCCCATATGAATTTAATACTCATATACATCAACATCAAAAAAATTTTCAGTACTATGATTTGATATAAACAAGATTTAAACGACAATAAGCATCAAGGAGTCCTACGTTTGTCACTTTCAGAATTTGATAAAAAATTATACACATGGGGTAATGATTCTTTGGCCGGTATGGAAATAAATTTATTATCCATAGATACTCGGTCGACAAAAAAACAAGTATTAATTAGTTATCGCCAATTTCTTATGCTTTTTTATTAGAGAAAGTATGAGTTGTGAGTTTGCCTAGTAGATTATATTAACCAATTGTCGAAAAAACATCACATGTTGAAGGTCTTCACATAAACGATCTTTATACTCTTTGAGGTAGAGAAATGGTTTCGTAAATCTGACCTTCTGAAGCCCCCACTTGACATTTACCAAGTATAGTTGATTTGATTTGGTTTAGGGCCCGTTTACAAAATGCTTACCCGGTAAGTGCTTAATGAGGAATTTAGCATAGCGGATGAACATGACAAGAGGATAGGATCTTACTCAGTAAGAGCGAGGATAAGGATGGAAAGTGAGGATAAGGATGAAGAGTCTTACCCGGTAAGAGAGAGTGACAACTCTTAACCGGGTAAGCGCTTACTGGGTAAATTGTTGTATAAGATACCATCGTGATGATTAAAATCATACCCGGTAAAGCAAGTTAGTGTGTCGAGTTTTATTGGTAAGCGCTTACCGGGTAAGCATTTGGGTAAACGACCCCTAGTTTAATTTGATTAATGGGTTGTTTACTAAACTTTTACCGTATCTTATTGGGTAACTAAACCACTTGTTGTCTCTATCGGGCAAGATACGCTTACCCAGTAAGAGATGACAGTCTTTACCAACAATCTTATCATGTCATTTTGCTAACGGGGAATCTTACTCGGTTACATTGTGTTATCAAAACCTTTATTACGAAGGAAATGAAAGGAAAGTAAAAAATACTCGTGTTATCTGAACTTTTTTAGAAGACAAAGGAACGAAATTGAGGAAAAATAATGATAAGTTTCATCCCAAATGTGGGAGGAAAGAGAAGGAAAATAAATGAATTAAATTAAAATCTCTTAATAAAATTATTAAAATTACAAAACCACCCAAAGAATATATTTTTAAAGAGTATATTTGTAAAAATGTCATATTTCATTTCCTTACCTATTCACGAAAATGAAACATTATTTTATTTCTTTATATTTCATTTCTTTTCGTTCCCTCTTGAGAACACAAATATATTTTGTTTTTTTTCTTCCATTTTTTTTTTCTTTTTTTCCTCCCCAAATTCGAGAAGACAACGCTAACGATTATCAGGTACACCGTGCTATTTAATGATTAAGATTTGTATCTGATAAAATAAGCAAAAGTAAAAACTCTTAGGGGACGTATAATTTTCCATTAAGTCTTATATAAATAAAACTATCTGTGTGGATTAATCTATCCGAATAAATTGGAAAGCTTTTTGTTTGGAGGATTTTTTTCATAGATAGAATTAACATTTTTTAATTGGGAGGAGTAGGTTTGGAATTTTTTTGACTTTCTACATAAAACTCTACCTTAGAAGCTTACTCAATAAGCTATTTTCCGTATCATTAAACCATTACCAAACAAACATATATAACTGCCCATATAAACTGTAAGTCCCATTATAAAAAAATCATACTGCTAACAAACATACCCTTAATCGATAAGCATTTTTCTCAGGGATTGTTTGTATACCTCTTAATAGTTCTATTAAGAGACAACCTCTGAACTGCTAAGAGGTGAATCTTGTTTGACAAAAAAAATATTTCCCTCTTAATGATTTTAAAGACCTCTGTCATTCAGTGCCCTGATTTCATTCTGAACGAATACTAAACAACCATATTTCATTTTACACTATATCATAAAAGTTTCTTAATTATTCTGACCATTTAATCATTTCTATATCAAACCATTCAACAATTGCTAAACAAGTATAACCTTTATTTACTTCTTCTCGTTGAAATGGATGTGAATGTGTTTTACCGCCTTACCCACTTGAAATGGGATTTAAATAAATATAACATAATATAATATAGAGTAAATTACGTTATTAGTCCCTATGGTTTGTTAAAAATTACGAATTTTGTCCCTATAGTTTCGAAATTTCAGTTTGATGAATTTGCAATTCATTTTTATTTTCGTTCTTAAGGCTAAAACACTACTTTTAATAATGAAGGACTAAAATAGAAATGAATTATAAACCACATGGATGAAAAAAGTGATATAAATTGAACCATAAGGATGAAAAGGTAATGAATTATAAACCATAGGGATGAAAGTCGTAATTTCAAAACCATAAGAACGAAAATAGAAATTTTCAACAAACCACAAGGACTAAAAACGTAATTTACTCTATAACTCAAAAATATATAACAGAGAATAATATATAATATCACCACTTCTCCTAAGCAAAATCCAAGTCCAGTATACAGAAAGAGTCCGTAGTCATCAAATAACATGTGGCGATATACTAGCATGCACTCCTTCCCTCTTCGTCCGCCGATCTCATAGGCGCTACTTTCTCTCTCTAAAATCTCTCCTCCGTTCCTCCGTCACGAGATACCGGAGATCACCTTCAACTCGCCGCCATCGCCGCCGTCGTCGTCGTCATCATCATCATCATCATCATCATCATCATCATCGCCATTTCCAAAACTTACCTTTATTTTCACTCATATATACGTGTCGGAAAACTCACGAATTCTGATCGCTTGATTTTGCAGTTATCAATATACAAATCAATGGACCGAAAGTCAATTCCTGTGAGCCTTTCCGTTCTTCTACGTAAAATTGATCTCTCAGTTCTCACTCTTCTTTAGATTATTGGAGCTTTACGCGTTTTGTATAGGTTTTTTGTTCATTAATCCTGTGCGGCGTTGTTTTGTTTTTGTGTTTTTTTTCTCTAGAAAAATTGTTGTAGGATTTGGATTCGACGATCTCCTGAGAGCTGCATCTGCGTGGTGTTCGACGTCCAATAGGACTTGTTTTGTAAGTAAATTATTTGATTTAGCGATTGGTTGAAATGGAGAAAAAGAAGTATCCGGTTGGAGCAGAGCACTATGTTCTGTATGAGGAGATAGGGCAAGGTGTAAGTGCTTCGGTTTTTCGAGCTATGTGCATCCCCAACAACGAGATTGTTGCTATTAAAGTTCTCGATTTTGAACGTAGCAACAGCGATTTGGTAAATTCAGTTCGTTATTTGTTATTATTGTTTTTGCACGATACATGTACTCTACTTTCGTGATCTGGATTAATTAGAATGATAATTTTGATGATTTTTTTCTTATGTTTAGTCCAGTGAGTTTAAAACTGTGGTTTTGGTTGATAGGACAATGAATTGTAAATATAACTTAAAGTACTTGACTACTTGTTGCTTGAATGCTACCTAGTTTTCTTTCACATACGGATCGTTGTGCTTATCTGAATTGGACTGTGCAGTATACCTGAAACTGCAAGGCAGCAAGACGACCTTGATAAGTTTGAGGATTTATAGATCAGGCTTATGACTTCTGTTTCCAACTCAGTCTTCTGTCATTGATTTTGGAAACCGAGATAGCACTTGTGTTTTTCTAATAATTTTTCCTCCCTAGGATAGGAGTAGCACAAGTCCGAAAAGCCATTGCAGTTTTTTTTTGAATAATGTAGTGGTCAGGCAAGCCAATTAGCTCTTTAAGCATAGCACTCAAGCGTTGTGTCAACAGTCATGTTGTTTTAGAGAAAAATCATACTTGAGAGATTACCTTTGATAGCCATTTTAAGGAGATACTAAAAATCTGTTCCTGGGCCTGGTGCGTTGTGGACGCTTCAGAGGGTGGCGTCTTCCTTTTTTTTTATTTAAATTTTGGTCTTCATTTTGAACTTTAGTAGTGTTTCACCATGATGATCAAAATCTCCGCTTAAGGAGGTTATCTACCTTCAGGTTATGTTCAATGAAAAGGGATTATGGAGAATTCTAAGCGGATAATTCTTGAAGGCTAGGATTTTGTTGCTACATTCAGAAAGGGTTTATGCTCTTCTATTTGCTATGTTCTTTATGTTAAGGAGGAAGGGTATTCAAACTCTTAGCCTTCGGTTTATTGCCACTTGATGGTCATGCTCTTTGATCCTAATTCCAAAACGTATATAACTTTGCTTTAAGTTATATCAGAAATCTGGAATTAACTGGACTGGTTTAATCTTGTTTGCACCAAAATTATTATGTTTGATTGATAACCTATGTTTGTTTCATTGTTGTTTATTAATATGTTATCAGAACAATATATCACGTGAAGCTCAGACAATGATCCTGGTTGATCATCCAAATGTTCTTAAATCACATTGTTCCTTCGTAAATGACCATAACCTGTGGGTTGTCATGCCTTTTATGCCTGGTGGTTCTTGCCTTCATATATTGAAGTCTGCCCATCCTGAGGGTTTTGAGGAAGTTGTTATTGCAACTATACTGCGAGAGGTATTAAAGGCACTGGAGTATCTTCACCATCATGGCCTCATTCATCGAGATGTCAAAGTGAGTTTTGATTTCCATTTAAATCCGAAAGTTTTGAAGTTCATATGAACATATTTTTTATTGCTTGTGTGTGTTTTTCACCTTGATTAAGATATAAGCTAGTTTTGCATTTTTATGATGCCATATACCTATGCTGAAACAATTTATTTTTTGTTGTAGTAGTTGCTCCTTACTGTTTTTTTCTAAATAGAATACAAACCATGACACCCACCAGTGCCTGTATTAGGCTATATCTAGTTATCTTATTGTATCATGTGACTGACAATTTTCCTCTACATGGCATGTTCAACATAATCAACAGTAGGAGATACCTGAACTAGGTCATGCTATCTAAGTTGTGTTCTCTTGTGGTCCCCAAGGCTTGTATTGTAATCTTAACCAACGAGCACAATGAGAGAAATCAGATTTTCTTCCACCAGTAGCTCTTAGAACTTTTGTTTTTCTTAGATTCTTGATAAATGGCTTATACCTCTTGAGAAGTTGAGATCTTATTTGCAGAACTTATATAAAGATCAAGATTATGATGTAGCCATATCTAGAATTTATGCAGTATGTCCATTTTCTCAGTGAATGCATTATTGTAGTCTTCACTCTGACACACACACACACATATATAATATAGACTTGGGATCGCGTGGGAATAAAAGTTTCTATATCACCATGCCTGAAACTCATGCACGTGAAAGTGATTGAAGACGTGTAAAAGTTCATGAAGGTGAGTGTAAGTGAACATAAAAGTGAAGATTAAGGTTGATGAAGGTAGTTGAAGGTTCATGTTTTTGGTAGCAATATATTGAAGGTATGCGATTTTTTAGCCGTTAGATAAAAAAATCAACTCATCCAATCGTTTAGAAGTATTCTCACTATCCTCATCATAATTATTATTCTCACAGGACCCAAACTATATATATATATATATAGGTATGGGACTATGGGCATATTTTAGATTTCCATGGACCTTGTGAGCTATGTAGGTATTTCTCATCTCTTACCTTAAAACTGTGCTCATATCTTCACTGTGGCTTATCATCTCTCTTCTTTTGGTAGGCTTGTCATCTTTCATGTGCCAGAACGTTTTTAAACATCCATCTTGTCAGTTTTTCTTTATCCTCTCCCTTAATTAGCCTTATCTATTCACCTGTAAAATTCACAAGGATATGGGTCCATCAATCTTAATATATGTCCATGAATATTCCCAGGAACTGGTTCAACTTTTTTCCAAAATATAATATTTAGTTTGTGGATAATGAGAACATTCCAATCCAGGTGGTTGGAACTACTTGGTGCCTAGAATTGCATGAAGAGAGTTAAACTCTAATGTGTCTCATGGCAAAACTTTCAAGACATAATTACTCTACTTAACTACCATTATCCTAGATATGATGGCTTTTGGCTTCTTCATGCTTGAGGCCAATCTGTTTCAACCATGATTGATTTTTTCTACTTATTCCTACACTGGTGTTCCCTTAGTTTGTCTGTAGAAAAATGATAAGATACATGGTTGCAAATGTTTTTGGTTTCTTTGGGTACATCACTATGTTATATGTACTATTTCTGTGAAAACATTCTTACTTGTTGTGGAGATGTTTAAATCGAGTTTGTGGATGCGATTTTCTTGCTGTTTTGATAGCCTGGATATGTATACTTTTTCAGTGAGAACATTCTTACTCGTATAGATGTTTAAATTGAGTTTGTGGATGCAATTCTTTTGCTGTTTTAATAGGCTGGATATGTATACTTTTTCAGTGAAAACATTCTTACTTGTTGTGGAGATGTTTAAATTGAGTTTGGGGATGCAATTCTTTTGCTGTTATGATAGGCTGGAAATATTCTCATTTGTGAGCGTGGTTCAATCAAGCTGGGAGATCTTGGTGTTTCTGCTTGCCTATTTGATTCCGGTGATAGACAACGGACAAGGAATACATTTGTCGGGACACCATGCTGGTACTGTTTTTTGTACTTGCCTAATTTTTACGTCATACATTAATTTTTGTTGGTCATCTTTGAAATATGGCTTTGCATCCTCGGGAATGGATGCTTACATTTCAAAATAATTGTGACAGACATACGCCGTGGTCCATAGTGACGTTATCCAAATTGATACTTACTGTGGTTTTACATTTTTCTAGGATGGCGCCTGAGGTTATGGAACAATTGCATGGCTATGACTTCAAGTCAGTAGCTTTATTTTTATCTCATCAATTTCCATATTTTATCAGTAATGCAAAAATGCATGGAAGGTTCCCCGTCTTTTTTCAAGACCAAAATAGTGGAAACAATAATGTATATGTTTGGCAATATCTGCAGGGCTGATATCTGGTCCTTTGGCATCACGGCTCTGGAGCTTGCTCATGGGCATGCTCCTTTCTCAAAGTATCCCCCAATGAAGGTTCATATATGTTGCAGTCTTTTTTACTTCTCTGCAATTGATTGGGACTGGCCGAGTCAAGTTATATCTAAAACCAAGTCATCACAACTTAAAATAATTATAACATGATAGGTTTTGCTCATGACCTTGCAAAATGCACCTCCTGGTCTTGATTACGAGAGGGATAAGAAGTTTTCTAAGGTAATATGATATGTTTCTTCTTTACCACTTTATGATCACATCATCTCATACTTGTCTTGTTCGTTTTCTGTCCGAAGTCTTTTAAGCAGATGATTGCAAGTTGCCTGGTTAAAGATCCTTCAAAACGTCCTTCTGCAAAGAAGCTTCTGAAGCATTCTTTTTTCAAACAAGCTAAATCAAATGAATTTATAGCACGTAAGCTATTGGAAGGACTGCCTGCACTTGGTGATCGCCTTCAAGCATTGAAGGTCCCTCTATTATTTTTCTTTCAGATTACTTTGATATTATTGAATCCATTCATGTTATTTCAACTCTGTTTTACCAAGTCAATAAATTGATGTGTTGGAATAATAGAGAAAGGAAGAAGATATGCTCGTGCAAAAGAAGATACCTGATGGACAGAAGGAAGAAATGTCACAGGTATGGTATACAGGGAACATGTTCAATCATATATTTGTTTTGTGGTTTCTTTCTGGATGTACTGCGTTGAGTATGGTTTTAAATTTATGCTATGTATTCATGTACTATGGGATGGTAGCTGCTAAAACATTTCCTGTATGTGATGAATTAGTTGTTGGATGAGGCTTGTTAACTTGAGTTTTTATTTTCATTCGACCTTTGGGGCATGATTTTCTTTTATTTGTCTATTCCTCATCCATTCTTCTCTCTCTCATCGCCCCCCACTCATTGATGATTGGTCTAAGTGATTCTTGTTTGTGTTTATTCGTTTCTGGTTCCTAATTGTGTTTCCTAACTTGTTTCTAGAACGAATATAAAAGAGGGATTAGTGGCTGGAACTTCGACCTTGAAGATGTAAAAGCTCAGGCTTCCTTGGTATGGTACATGAAATTGATATTTCTTTTCCAATAGACAGGTCCTTTTGAATAGCCATCCTAAGCACTTTGGTTAATCAATGACATTATTCTTCATGAAATTGGAACAAACCGAAATAACCTTTCTAAAAGATTGAATTGATCAATGATGCAATTTTATTTGTGTAACTAGATCCCGGACGAGGAGCCTATTTCTGAGAAAGACCTGTTAGGGAACTCAAACTCTTTCAATGGGACCGCGGCAGGTGAAATAGAACTTCAGCATGAAGTGGCATACATGAATGAGGCTTCAACAGATGTAGTATGTCGATAGCCTTTAAATGACGGATAGATTCTATGAATTGTTTTTGCTTTTAGAATAACTACTTTAACATCTTGCAGGCGGGATCTGCTCCAATTGTCAACGGTCTTGCAAAATTCTCTGTGTATGTCAAATTCAGTTTGATTATACCATGTCACTGCAATATCATGCTAAACATCTTCTACATACAATTGTTCTTAGGGAGTTCTATCATACAGATTTGCATACACTTGAAGTTCTTGCATCTATTACTATTACCATATCTCCTTTCATATTCTTCTACATACAATTGTTCTTATAGGGAGTTCTATCATACAATTTTGCATACGCTTGCAGTTTTAACATTTATTACCATATCTCCTTTCATATTTTTATCCTGTGGATGGCCTTCATTTTGTTACACTTAAAATGTTCAGAGGCAAATGTGAGAAATCTGTAGATGCCTTGGGCTTCATGAGTTCTGCCGATGGGCCCCTTACTTTGCAGTATTCTTCTTCCCCTGATGAAAATGGCCACGTGATCAATTATTCTGGAAAACTTAACTTGGATACTAATGGAAAACCCTTCAATGGCGTTGCATCTCATCCTCACCAAGGGGAAGCTTCATCAGGATGCGTTGTTGTGGAGGATAAGTATGACATTTCACATATATGTTATCCGTAGTCATTTCTATTTCATGTCTAATATTTGGAAGTAGCAATGTCCTGGCATATACTCTCTTTGTTCTTAGTAAGTGTCCAAAATTTTATTTTAGTTTATCTCAAAAATCCACTTACTTTCTAATCCTACCCTTAATTATGAGACACCCCTCTTTTATCAGTGGTAAAATTGTCATTTAGTTAATCAAAAAGTGTAATAATTGCGTACTTCTAAAATCATGTCTTATTTTGGGACGGAGGAAGTATCATGAACAACTTTGATAATTTTACCAGGATGCATCTCTCCAGGGGATATATGGGATTTATGCATAATTTCATCCACTTTTAAATGTTTCTGCTGCTTACTGGTTCTGTAAACAGTCTTCCCCTTCATCGTATTGTTTTGAACTATGAGCCATGATGCAATCCTAGATTTTGGTTGCCATATTGTTAATGGTTTTATGAAGCCAAAAAAATTGAATATATGTGTTGCATTATATCTATTCATATTTGGTTGCTAAAGAACTATAGCTCGCTATATCTCTATATCAAATATTTATTTGATAGTCATCTCTGCACCACACATAAAGGACGAAACTATCTGAAATTTCAATGGTGGCTACCTCTACCCTCTCCTTAACCAGATGCATTTGTGCTGACATCGTGCAGTGTTCACCTTTCAGCCCTTCGACTTCCTCAAATTCATTAAAGAAAGTACACAAATCAATAATTTTTGCATCTTTTGTCAGAAAACAGCATATACTAAATTGGCATATAGACATCCTTTTCTCTTTTCTTTCCTCTCCCTGCTCTTTTGCCACTGACATTTTTTCTTTTAATTTTATGACAATTTCAGTGGCAAGTTGCAAGGTCAGCTACCTGCAGTCCGTAGTTGTAATGGAATTCAATCACTCCAGGTAGTAGATGCATCGACATCTGAGTCCATGTCTAAAGCCTGTAAAACAACATGTGAGTTTTCAGCTTGATCTTTCACCCAAAAGTTTTAAATTTAATCACACTCAACAGTTTCATTCCTTAACTATTTTCTTTCCATGTTGTATTAAGGCAAGAGTGGTTTCTTATATTAACAATATTGGTTAAGCAGTAACTAGTGATGAACAAGACGAGAAAATAAAGTGCCCAGTTGTTCAACAGAAAGGGCGTTTTAAAGTTACCTCCGAGAAGGCCGATGTCGAGAAGGTAACTTTTTTCTTCTTTTTTGAAGTCATCTTATGCATTCAGATTGCAACTACCAACCACGTCTATTTGTAGGGTGCTTCAGCTCCTGCATTGCTAAAGAGTCCAAGCATGCGGGTACGATACTCCTGCTTATTCTTCTGAAAGCATCAGTATATATTTTTTCCTATTATTTTCTTTCATCGATTATATAAAGCACATCCTCTGGTATTCTGGTGTATGAGCATAGACCCATCATGTTAAACCTTTTTGCATGAACAAATTTGTATTTATTTACCCTTAGTATATCATTGTATCTGCCTTTTGTTATCAATATCCCGATAACGCCACCCTATGTAGCGTCCCCACTGCACATGTCCCACGGTCATCTGGGGAGGTAACTTGCACATGCATCCCCATTGGCAGAGGGGCAGTGCCCGGACTCGAACCTGGGACCTCACGAAAATGGATTACACCCACATCTCTAACGATAGGACATATCAGCAGGGAAACGACTAACTAAACAAGTAGAAGGGCTGCTAGCGGCTTTGCATCCTTTGATTTGGAAGTAGATGTTTAGCACAATCAGAACCATGGCAAAAACATATGTTTTGCAAGAGATTGTAATTTTGTTTGAATGTTTCTGTGCCCGAGACTTCAACTCCTATATTGTTCGAGAAGCCTTGAAGTATACAGCAAACTACCATTGAAAGCGCACGAACATAATATTTCCTTTTTTGAAGTATATTATAATTATATACGGCAAAACTCACACACTCCTCACCTTTGGTGAGGTTTGAACCCTTTCCGGTACCCGGGGTACCACCCTTTGGTAGAAAATAATATTTTCACACTTAAAAGACATTGCCTTTATCATATCTTTTTGAGGGGCTGGATAGTTTGTGGTCTGTTGCTTCAGTATGCCCAACACCACGGTAATGTGTTTTTTCCACTCGTCAACTAAACTAGAGTGCAGTTATGATGGGCAAAAAATTTATTCAGATGTCTTTTTCATGTTATTTAGAAAGATGGTCATGCTATCATTAGTTGATAATTCTTTCATTTATGTTATGCGTTGTGTAGGTAATAATCCAACATCCCACTGGTTCTCAACCGTCTCAAGGTGACACCACTTCTATGCCACAAAATCAAACTACCCATGCTCAGCAGACAAATAATCTTCAAAGGGTAATATCAGTTAAATATGTATTTGCTGCAAATTTTACTTGGAGGTTTAAATGAGAATAACAAAAAGGTTGAAAATGTGAGAATAAATCTCAAATAATGGGTTAGATCAAAAAGGTGGTTACAAGTTACGGCAGTTCTTTTTGCCTTTTTAATCGAAAATAGGCAATATATAACCAAAATTGGAGCCAAACAAGTTATACCAAAAATCAAGCATTTTATTCTCTTTAATTTGACATCTATATTGTTGTACTTTTTCATCCGTTTTTCCGTCATTCTCACGTTGTCAACCTTTTTTGTCGTTTGCATTTGAACCTGCCATGCAAGTTTTATTTGCGTAAAAGCAAAAATTGTTTACATGATACCTCTTGCAGAATGGCAAATCGAGTTCAACAACACAACTCTCTACTGCTGACACTACAGGTTGGGATATTTCTATCTTCAGGATTATATTTTGTAACACGAATGTTGCTTATAGTTGTTCTATGTTCAGCCAACAGAAGCACAGATGGAGGATCCACACCGGTCAACATCACTGGACTAGAGAAATCAAAGGTAATGTATCTGTCCCAATCAACTTCTTAAGTTAATGGCTAGATTTTTAGATTGGAGAATAGCTTCCTGTAGTTTACACTCATCTTGTAACTTCAATATATTTTGATTATTTATTCATTTTCTAGCACACCTTTCAACAGAAATGTTATATACAATACATCATGCTTTTCCTTTCAGTTTCAGCACCGTGTTGGAAACTGAGAAGGGAATTGCTTATATGCCATTTAAAAATGGAAAACAGATAACTTTTGATCTCTGGTCCTAGTGAAGCAGGCACACCTTAAACAATTTAAGACCGTTTCAGGTTGCATAATAATTAGTTTTCATTCTTGAAAATAAGGATGGACTGAGGATACTGGTAACATAGGGGTCATTTTGTGGTTAAGATTTAGGCTGGTGTTATGCTTGTTGGACTGGAAATTTTACTAAAGCGGCCCATTTGCAACTTCTATTTTAAATAATTGGCAAATATGCAAGTTTTGTATAGTTAGGTTCAATACTAAGCCAGTCTCCCTGTATTAGGCAATGTCATATATGAAGGTCATATCTAAGCAAAAAAAAAAATTAAATAATTTTTTTTTTGTTTATACATTTTTTTTTGTATTGGCAGCTAGAGGCAGCCGACGATAGGGAAAAGGAATTACTCAATGAAATAACCGATTTACATCGGAGGTAAAACACCAATTCATAAACACCTGTTTTGGTTAGGTGCTAATTGACATGGATTTAATTTTAACGTCTCATTTTCTGCTTGTAGGCTCTTATCTGCACAGGAGGAGCTACAGAAATACAAAGCTGGAAATACACAGGTCAGAATGTTTATGCCTCATCTCATTTCCATTCCTTAAGTCTATTACTCCCTCCGTCCCAAAATAAGTGTCTACATTTTTTTTAATTTGTTCCAAAATATGTGTCCACTTTCAAAAGTAAATGCATATTTTCCATTTATAACCTTGATTATGAGGAGATGGAGAGATTCATTATTCCCTCTAATTATCAAAGGTACCATTGTAATTTAGAGCATCTCTAATAGGAGGTTGTTATAAGCAAAAAGTGTAGTGACTTTAGAGTATCTCCAACGTATAGTCGAAAATATCTCCAAAATGGAGAATCAAAATTCAAAATCTCAAAAAATAAATTGCATTCAACTCCAATAGATTCTTTATTTTGGAGATTACATCATTAATTATATTTTATTAAAATATTTCATACATTTAATAAAATGTTATTTCTCTATAAACATTTAATTTTAAGGATTCTTATTGGTGGAATATATTAAGAAATTATCTCTCTCATGGTTATCATTTTCTGGGGTTCTCCAAAGTTGGAGAATTTCACAATCTCTCGTACTTTCTCCATTCTGGAGAATCTCTTGGAGCAAAAAACTGTCCAAAATCCCCATTTTCTCAATTTTGGAGAATCGGTTGGTTTTTTATTTTTATATCCATATTATTGATGTAGAAATAATACATGAGACCCACAAAAGAAGGTTCTTATATGTCATTCCATTGGAGATGCTCTTAGTTAATTAAAAAGGGTAATAAGTACATATTTATAAAACACTATGTGTGCCGTCATTGTAGACTTTTATTTTGGGACAAACGGGATATTTATTTTCCAGATAGCTAACTTGTGGGAAGTCATTCGCAGGCATGAGTTGTCTCAGCTTCAACCATCACCTAATCAGACACAACTTTTTTCATCCAAGATTGCTTTTGAAATAAAAAGGTTCAAAGTTCAAACTGCTCATGCACATATGCGGTAATTTTAGTTATTATTTGTTATTGAGGGTTGTGGCGTAGTTTATTCTTTTTTCCTCTACTGTTTTGGTCTTTACCTTCTTTCAATGCTAATACTGTTGGACATTTTTACATGTTCTCTCTATTATGTATAGACACAGCCACTGAATCTAGATAATTATGTCCCCTCCCTTTAAAGCTTGGTCAGTCATAATGTAACCATATCAATGTGATTATGGTTCATCCAGCCAACAACTAGGTTAGGCCCAGGTAGAGAACATAGGTTAAGACCACTTCCTTCAGGGCTCACATTTCCAATGCATGATTTGATCACATTTTGATCCAGAGTGGGTCCCCCATATGGGTATATTTAGAGCATCTCTAATGCAAGATTCTTATTAGCAAAAAGTGAAATAGCTTGCAAGAACTAACATTGTGGGAAGTTCTTATAAGAACCTCATTCTCCTTGGTTCTTACCATGAAGTTTGTGTGAAGTGACATTTTCCTAGTCTTTTTATTTTATTTTCTTGACTTTATAATTATTAATATATATTGCACATATAATTATTAATTATTAATGTTGAAAAAATCAATGGGACCCACAAAAAAGAGGTTCTCATAGGAACTACCATTGCGGACTTTTAGGATAGTTCTTAATTTGATGAGTTAGAGATGAGGTGACAACAAAATGTGCAAAAAAGAGGTTCTTATAAGAACCTCCATTGGAGATGCTCTTAAATATATAACCTTAAATAAGATTTTAATTAAAATCTATTATCTTTTGATGAGTATAAAGCCATTTTTTCTTTAATAGGTTAGAAGTTTATGGATTTAATTAAAATTTCATTTATGGTTATATACCTAACCGCTAAACAACCGCATAGTGTTTTTGGATAAAAATAGCTTAATGACCTAACCTGCCTATGGTTTAAAGCAACTTGCCTTGGTTCAAAATAGCTTGCTCCGGTGAGAACTTAGAACCAACACTAGAGGATCATTTTGCAAAACGAACTTCGTATTCAACTGAAAATCATGATGGAAGTTATTGGTAGCCCACAATTTTAAAGGGTCATTTAGGTATATAACTTATAATGAAATTTTAATTAAATCCACGACATTCTATTAAAAGAAAAATGGCTTTATACTCATAAGAAAATTATGGATTTAAAATCTCACTTAAAGTTAAATATCTAAATATCTCCAACTCTCTTAACTTTGAGCAATTGAGCTTATAATTATAAGGAATTCGTCAATCTACTTTTCTATTCATGTGGGACGAATTGTTACAGTAAAAGATATTGAGATATCTACAGTTTATGGAGCCTCTGGCTTCATATCTGTCGACTGCATGTATAGTTCTCAATTTATTAGGCTTCAATTTTGTTGTTGGGTTCATAACTTGCTGCTGGTTGTTGGAGGTTGTTAGAGTTGGACTGCTACGATTTTAATTTAGCACGTCTGTTTATCTAGAGGTGTAAACGAGCCGAGCCAAGTGAGTATTAAGTTGGTCAAAGTCGGGCTCGAATGGCGCGGCTTGACTCGTAAAGTTTAATCCAACTTTCGAACGAGTCGAGTCGAACATTGGTGTTATGGAGCTTGACTCGTTAAGTTAAACGAGCTTTATTTTGTGTTCACGATCGACCCGAGCTCCATAATTATTAAGCTTACAAGCCCAAATCGTTTACACCCCTACTGTTTATCCATACTTTGCATTAATCTGCTGCACTGTTTTTGTTTTCCAGTTTAAGTGATGGATAGAAATTCATGTAGACGGTTCACAAGTTTCCCAATTAAACATGGTAATGTGTCACAAACTGGATCAAGTATTTTTGTTTGTTAGCTTGTGGTCCTGTATTAAGCGTTTGAAGTGGACATTTTAGGGGATTAAGCTCATAATTACCGAGACAAAAAAACGATGAATGGTTGTCTTATTGACATTGGATGGCTAGATTCGCTTTCGAATTCAGCTAACGTGAAACATGTTTGAAGGTAGTCAAAGGGTTATTGGCTCAACGATACCCGAATTACTGGTATAGTTTAACCTTCCAGGAAGTTTGAGGTCAGGTTTAAATCTCAAAAAGCAAAAGGGTGAGTTGCCGGCTTCTTCTTTGGTCCCACGGGGTCGAGGCCCTTCGGAAGTAGGGTCAACCTTTCCTTCCTTGCCAAGCAACCAATTGGATATTCTGCCTTAAGTTGGGTAGGGGGCGGTACCGCTCATATTGTTGTGGCCAATCTTTTAAAAAACTGGGTGTTTCGAGACATTAGCAATGGCAAAGAGACTATGTAACACTCTTAATTCTGAAGATAGCAACTTATTAAAAATTTTCTAAATATTTCAATAAATGAATCATCTACAACCACAATTTAGATTCAACTTCAAGACACAAGAATAATCTATACAACAATCTATGGTAAGGACGGGTGCTACTAAAATCCATGCATAGTCACTATCTTCAACTTGCGGAAGACTTCACCGAAGACCTACTTTCAAACCTAGCTAAGGCTCAACTCTTCATAGCACTGCTAGAACCGAAACCCCCGGCCGGGACCTGATGCACATGCCGACAAATAAAAAGGTTAGGCTTAACGCCTAGTGAGCTCAAGAGTTTTAACATGAATGAATATATCTTTAAAAGAAAGGAAATCAGTTTAAAGCAAGATCCTTCGAAATATTATACTTCAAATGGAAACGACACATTTTCTCATAATATGCACTTTTAAAGACAATGCTCCCAAACACACATTTCTTATAAAACGATGCAACTCGTAACTCACCCATAACGGGGTCATAGTTCGGTACTCAAATGTGCTAAAATGTAAATAATACCTCATAGCCCAAAACACCCAAAAACTCGGGTGGGACATAATACTCGACCCTTAAATGACGGACAACAATCCATATAAATATGATACGCCATTAAAACTTGAAACTGAAGCTTAATACTCACGCGACCATAAAGTGGAATGAAATCCAAATATAAAAGCATGGACAATTAAATATCCAAAATACAGCGGGCCGACAACGGGGGATACCCTTATCCGTTGAGATCGGAGGAACACAAAAGTATGCCACTCAAACAACGTTGATCGTACGACACTTCACGACATGCAAGCCCAAGTGTCCCTACAATCTCTTAACAAGTTTCACCCGAAGAGATAATTGACCTTAGCGAACAACACCGGAATTACCACCAAAGGCTCGACACACGGGGGATACAACGAAGGCATTGCCCCATATGGCGAAGGTCCCAACGCCCATCAGAGGACTCCCTATAGTCATAATAGCTCAATCGGAACTCAACCACTCTTAGTGCCTACTCGTAAAGACAAGGTCATAAACCATGAGTCCCGGAGTCCAACCCCGTACCACTCAATTGACCATCAAATAAGACTGACTTATGTGCCTATGGATCCAATGCAACACAGTCTAAAGATTACACGACTATCCCTGAATGACTAAAGCACTCGAGTCTGTAATTATCAATAACATGCAATAAAATGCATTAAGATGTAAATCATAAATTGGACTCCACATCGAGCCATTAAAACCGGACAAATGTCCTCAAGACTTTTTTAAGCCAATACCGAGCTAAGCTGCTCAAAATCCATTTGACCAACAATTACCGGTCCCCTCAACTGATGAAATGTCTTTAAACAATGTTTACGATGACACATACTTCAAAGACGAGATTAACCCAAAACTCAACCCATAATGAGACTAAAGGTTTTCCAAAGGGTTTATGAATACTATTACACCAAGATGCATGTAACATGAAATATACTTCATTTGAGCAAAACCGTCAAAGTTGCATAAATCATAAAATAGATCTTTCTTGTACAAAATTACAAAGAATACGTAAATCATGCTATTTAATTGTTGAAATGTTCAAAACCCAATATAAGCATTTTAAGAGGTTAACACAACCCAAGTTTACCAAATATGAAAACTTATCAAGGTACTCACATTTTGACAAATAACCAAGTAAAACATATTTTACTTCAAAATACTCAAAACTTATCAGCAGTTAACCATTTCATGTAAAACACCTTAAAATAAACATTTTGGCATGTACACCGTTTTCACAAATCAACTTGAACTCACCTTGCTAGATTTAGGCTAAATCTAGATTTCACCCAACGAGCTCTTTTGAAGACCGCTTGAATCCTCAAGCCGAAAACTTCCAAAACCTAGATCAAAACACTCCAAACCATAAATATCCATAAACAACCACATAGAAACATTCCCCAACATTAAATACCAAAAATACCTAAACGAGATCAAAACCCTAGTTTCTCCAAAATTAACAAATCCGAGATCTGATAAACCAAACACTAGGGAAACACCCAAAGAACATATATAACCTTAAATCAAAGAAGCTTACCATAAAAGATGACGAGACTATCCGAGAACACCCAATCCAACACTTCAACCCGAGCTCCCAACCGTTGAACTTGATGAGGAAGATGAAGATGGAGGTTTTGTGGTTCAAGATCCCACTAGTTAGATGATGAAGAATCATGTGGTTCAAGGGGGAAAACCCTCAAAATGGTTTAGGGTTCGGTTTTGGTGTTTGGGAGAGAAAAGGGAAGAAGATGGAAGTGAGAAATGAGGAGAAAGGGTGAGAATTCGGACATTTTAGGAGACAGGGGCCGCAGGCGACCTTGCCACGCGATAGCGACATTGTCACTATCGCGAGGGCACTCTCGCGGGGAATGTACCGCAGGTGGTACACCCCCGGCGATTGTGCCACGCGATAGTGACACATGTCACTATCGCGAGTCACAATCGCGCCACATGTACCGAGCCTCGAAAAAGGTCGAAACTCGAGATTCTCGCATGGGTCGACTCAAGGTTCGAAAGCACAACATTTACCACTCAAAAAGATAGACGGAAGGCGGAGAGATAACCAACGAAGGATGGAACTTGCTTTACGAAAAACCGGGTGTTACAGACTAATCCCGATATTCTTTCCCTAGCAATTGGATATTCTGCCTTAAGTTGAGTTACCCTTACCTTAAGCGTCTTTTTGGATAAAACTGCTCTAGGTCTTCGAACTAGTCATTAATGGTATATATGGGTAGGGTCAGGATCAAGGGAAAACCTCAAAAAAAAAAAAACGGAAAACTGAGGAACACCCTGGTAGTCTTCCATCTGGACGGTATGCACTTGTGCATACAAGTAATTAATTAGTTTTTTGGTTTTTATGCACATGTTCATATTATGCACTTGTGCATGTTATAAATTACTTGTATACGCAAGTGCATACCGTCCAGATGAATGACTACCAGAGTGTTTTTCAGTTTTCCATTTTTTTGAGGTTTTTCCCTTGAACCTAGGCATGGAAATGGGGCGGGGACCTCAATTCCCATCCCCATCCCCAACGGGGAACGGGGATCCCCAACGGGGAAACGGGGATTTTCTTTTTCCGTTTATGTAAGTTATTTAAATCAAATATATGAGACACCACACATGTTTAAATATCACATATTTCCAATAAACCTAAAATCGAAAGAAATTTAATTTAGTATAAAAATCACAACATCATATAATAATTAATAACTTACAACCAAAAGAAATTCAACCGAATTCGGAAAAAAAAACTTAACTTCAAACGTACCAAAAGATATCGAGTAAGATTCAAAACCATATTGAGTAATTGTATTTTGATTGACATCCAAAATACATACTAACATCCAAAAAATAACAATTTTATATTATAAACCTAGTTAGGAAATAGAAAATTATGAATTAACGATTTAGTTTAAATAAATATATATCAAATATTAATTAAAATATAAAACGGGGACGGGGCGGGGCGGGGAGTACGATACCCGTCCCCGTCCCCATCCCCGGTTTGAGACAAACGGGGATCCCCGTCCCCATCCCTGGTTTAGCGGGGAATCCCCATCCTCGATCGGGGCGGGTGGACCGGGTTCCCCGACGGGTCGGAGCCAATTTCCATGCCTACTTGAACCTTCTTTGTTATATATAAATATTATATATTTTAGAAAAAAGTCTAAATGTTTAATGGTATCTTGGGTTATGGGGTAATGTAAGGCTGCACACGAGTTGGTTTGGTCGGGTTAAAAGCATTTGAATAACCCAATTGAAAAATCTCAACCCAACCTGCAGGTTGGGTTGGTCAGGTTGAAACTTTAGTAGATCATTTTACAATTTGGTTAAACGATTGTGTCTAAACGAATTAAAATCATTGTTCTAAATAACTCGCCGCACAGCTGTCATGGTGCGTCATGCCACCAAGACTTGTGTCTCACGCCATGTTAAGCCCGTAGCACGTCATGGCTTAATGCACAATTTCGTAATGCAATATTTGATTTTCCTTTACGTTTTTAATGTTTTATTTACAAGTTTTTTAGTATATACCATAATTTAACTTGCTTATTACTATTGACTCATTGAGTAACACTACAAAACATATGTTTTTATATATAATATTATATATGAATTAGAAAAATGACGCCATAAGTCATGCCTTAAAAATGCCATGGCTTCGCCGTGACTCCTAAGGCTTGAGGCTTGGCCTCGCCGCTACGTCACGTCTCACGCTATTTAAAATCTTGATTAAAATCAAAATGAGTGTACAAATACAACTAACAATTACATAAAGAGATTTTGAAAGATATTTGCATGAGACTATTAAGGCTAACAATTACATATATAAATTAAGGATTTAAAAATCATATTAAATTCATGGTATAGAAAAATATCGGGTTAGGTTGGATTTATAGTCTTAGAGCATCTTAAACAGATTCTCCAAAAAATTTCTAAAATGGAGAATCAAAGTTCAAAATCTCTAACAAAAATTGCATTCAACTTCAAGAGGTTCTCTGTTTTGGAGATGATATCATTACTTATATTATTAAAATAATGTATATATCTAATAAAATATTATTTATCTCTTCCACCCATTTTCTTTCACGATTTCTTATTGGTGGAATATAATAAAAACTATTTTTCTCTCATGGTAATCATTTTTGGAGAGTTCTCCAAATTTGGAGAAAATTATACTCTCTTTCCTACTTTCTCCATATTGGAGAAAAATTTATAGAATCTATTGGAGCAAAAAAATGCCTAAAATTCACATTTTCTTCATTTTGGAGAAGCTATTGGAGATCCTCTCAAGTCTTAACCCAATTCCAACCCATACCTACAGTTTGAAGATTTTACAACTCGATTAGATATCGAATGACTTTGGATTCGATTGGTTGGATTTATGGTGTTAAGTCGGTTTCTTGTGTTGATTGGGTTGACAATATAATTCGAGGTCATTGATATTGCCATTATGCCTACCTAAATAGTGGTTGAGCTTCATTTTCTGAAGCCGCACATGCGGTTGATGCATCTACACCCGATGCAGTTCTTAGGTGGGAGGCTTGACTACTTCTCAAAACAGTACAAGGGAAATTAATTAAGACTAGAGGAAATCTATTCAATAATTATTGGGTCTTCTAGATTGATAGTTTATCAATAGGATGTGGGGTGGGCTAAGAGCGTCGACACAATGTGTGAGTTTTTCACCAAGGTTTTTCTTACATGTTATTGTCACTTTAATAACTTAAAAACCTCTATATACCTTACTATATGAAAAATTCATCCAAGTTTTTTCATTACTTTTTAAAACTATTCAGGGTCTCACTATTTTAACTTTATATCATTTATTATTTATAAAAATAAATATATTAAAATTCAAACAATACATATTTATTTATATCGAGAAAATATTATTATTTTAATTATGTATTTATTTTACATAATTTTTTAAATATTTTAATACAATATATATTATATATAAATTTCTTATTATAAAACAATTAACCACTTAAATAAAACTAAATTAAACAATACTTTATAAAAATTAAAAAATGTTAAACTTAAAAGTATGTATAACCGAAAATGAAAATTGGATCATTAAGAAATCTATTAGAATTGTATAAATATGTCAAATTTGAGATATTATTTTAAATATATAAAAATATAATTACTTTCATTATGTATTTATTGGTATTATTTATTTAATAATTTTATTTAAATATGATTACTTTAAATATATTAATAAATAAAATTGGTTAATAAATAAAACTGATTAAACATGAAACTTTTATAAAATTCTATAAAATTAAAACGGATTAAATACGAAAAAGCTACGAAAAAGCAGGTATGACCTATGATGAAAAACCTCACCAAAAACCTTAAGTGAAAAACCTCTCCACTATGTGAAAATAGATCAAGTTTTTAAAAGATTCTTTATCCCATATATCAACATCAACATCAACTTTTTTTAATTTTCAATGCATAAAATGACTTGATTTTGACACCAAAGGTGATGTCAGCATTGCCCATAGGATGTGCAAAGTAATGATAACTAAATTTATTCAAAACATTGTTCCTTATTTATCATGTTAGAATATGAAAAAAAATAAAAAATAACCAGACTAGTTATTTTGGATGAATCACTTTAGTTGTTATTTTTTCATGTGGATCAAAATAGCTAAGATTTAACGAGTGCTCATTTTGCAATTTGCTAAAAAACTATTTTGAATTAAATATGATTCTGGTGGTGTTGGTTTGTGAAATGTGTGTGGCGGATTGCAATGTCTTTGCATGCGAAATCTTCTTGGTGGCTTGTGAAATGACCCATCAGAATCATATTTTATTCATAAGTAGTATATTTTGCAAGTTGCGAAATTGACATTTGCTATGACTATTTTGATTTAAACGGAGAAATTGCTATGACTGAAGAAGTTTGTTCCAAATAACTAGTTTTGTCGATTTCCTTATGTGAAATTGTTTTAAAGCTTCTTCTAAGAGAGCTTTAGAGAATGAGAAATTCATATATATATATATATATATATATATATATATATATAAGTAAATTAAGGTGTTTTTTTGGTTTTATGCCCTTGTGCATGTTACAAATTACTTGTATGCACAAGTGAATACCGTCCAGATGAATGACTATCAGAGTGTTACTCAATTTTTCGTTTTTTTGAGATTTTCCCTTGAACCTATATATATATATATATATATATATATATATATCAACTTATGAGGTTTTACTATTATTCCAATATCTAAGCCTAATTTTGTCAAAAATACTTGGAAACAAAAGCATAAAAAAATTCAAATATGAATTAGACTTGAAACGTTGAACAACATGATCTTTTTCAAGGGTTTTAAAAGATTTTCTTTGATAAAATTCAATGCAAGGTCAAAATAGATGCAATGTTGGAATTTTCTTATTTTAAAATTTTTGGGAAGTTGGAAGAAGATTACAAAAGCAAGGCAAACAAAAACAATTTTAAAAGTCTTTTAAAGAAACATTATTGATTAAAAGTTGATTGCATATAATAAATGAGGTTGCATTTCTAAGGCAAACAAAAACAATTTGATATAAACCATCAAACAAAGTACTTATCAATAAAAATGAATTTAATGTACTTATCGTTCTTGAAGAAATTATGTTTAATTTAGCAACAAAAAGAACGAAACCCACCCTATAAAACTTTCATTTTGATTATGTAAAAAAAAGAACCATGATGCAACTATACATGGAATGTACAACCAATAAAACACATGATACAAAATATTCATTGCTATCCAAAATTCTTTTTTTTTTCTTTTCAGTTAGCCCGTTGAACTGCTAAGCTTTAAGCAACGAAAAACCGAAACACACCCTCATGAAATTGCATTTTAATTATGTGAAAAAAATATATATGTGCGCGTGAGATGTAATATATATATATGATATAATATAATTATAATTATATATATATATATATATATATATATATAGAGAGAGAGAGAGAGAGAGAGAGAGAGAGAGAGTCTACTATAAAAATGAAAGTAGAGTGAGGGACCAAATGTATTTAAAAATGAAAGTAGAGACCAATTCCGTTAAGAATGAAAGTAACAAAACTACCCCTACTCTAATTAATGGCGTTATTAGGAGGGATCATGTAACACCCTCAAATTTGGTAAGAACAACTAATTAAAAATATCGATATAATATTAATTAAAGGACAAAACTTCCACTTATACATCAATTTCCATCTACCTCAATTTAAAATTATACAATTAACCACAACAATTATAAAACTACAGTCTTATATACAAGGACTAAATCGAAGTCGGATGTTAGTTAACCCAAATGCAAGTTGCTCTTCCCAAAACCAATGCGGAAGACTTCACCAGGCAAATCGCTTCTCGAGCTTACAACAAACACCCATCTCTTCATAGTGTCGCTAGCACTAACCCAAAACAGAACCTGATGCACATGCCGACAAATTAAAAGGTTAGACTAACGACTAGTGAGTTCAAGAGTTTTAACATGAATAAATATATCTTTAAAAGAAAAGAATTCAGTTCAAATCAAGATCTTTCAAAATGATTTACTTTAGAAATGGAGACAACTCGTTTTCCCATAATATACCTCTCTAAGGGCAACGCTCCGATACAACATTCTTTATAAACTGATGCAACCCAAAACTCACTTAAAACGTGAATGTAAATGGACTCCCAATTTATGATAATGTAAATAATACTTCATATCCAAAACACCCCAAAACACGGGCGGGGATTAATACTCAACCCATAAAACATGGAATAAATTCATGTATGCAAAATGTCCCCGAAAACAAATATATAAAAGACTCAGCCCGAAGACAACACCTTTCGGTGACGGGGGAGACCCGATTCCACATAATGTGATATACACAAAGTAAGCCACACATTATGTTAAATTGGTATTAAGTATCGGGTTCTACGTCTTTCAATATACACCCATAAATACTTGCACGGAGGACTTACACCATACCGAAGATGCCTAACCGTGCCGTAATGGGGAAAACTAGCGTTCCACCATTGGACAAATAATAAAAGCATCGAGCTCGGCATCTTTCAGCGTACACTCATTGATACTTGCACGAAGGACTTACAACCCAATCCGATGCCTAACGTGCCGCGATGTGGAAACCAAATCGTTCCATCATCGGACAAAGTGATAAAAGTGCTCATGGATCCATAGCAGACGGGGCTAAAACATTACATGACTCAAAACAAATGAACTAACGCATTCAAAACATGTAATTCTCAAATAAGATGTAGTAAATGCAAATCATAACCAAGCTCTCTACATTGAGCTATTAAAACCGGACAAATGTCCCCAAGACCCAACAAAATCCAAATCGAGCCATAAGCTCAACAAATCCAAAGACCCAACGTTGAAAATCATAAAATGAAATCAAACGTAAACGACCCGCAATAATGCAACCCATGCTTCAAAACACACAAATAACTCCAACATAATTTAGATTGGGACAAAACATTTTCCAAGCAGGTTTATACCTTTTATCCTTTCAAATTATCCCATAACACCCAATAAAATGCATTTATACTAAAAAATATACTCCATGAAATAAATCATTAAGATACCCAAAATATATGATTTATTTATCAAATGTCCAAAATCCCAAATGTGGGTGTTTTATAAACTTATAAAGTTTAACACTTCCAAATAACCAAAACTTATCAAGTGATCATCAATTAACAATTTTATGTAAAACATATAAACACTTTAAAATAGACATTTTGGCATGTACACCGTTTTCACAAGTCAACTTGAACTCACCTTGCTAGATTTAGGCTAAATCTAGATTTTACCCCCAAAACTTGAATCTCCTTTGATGAAGGCTTGAAATCTTCAAGCAATCTCCCTAGATCTTAGATCCAACACATCTACAAGGTTTCCTTCACCACACAATGTATCATTATTTTATGCAAGATTTTAAAAATCTCTTAATTTACAAGTATCAAAGCTCAAGATACATATTACTACTGCATGCTTCTATTACCCACCAATTTGGTATGTGCAGGGTCTTCCTTTTATGTAGACATTTCAATGTATCACTATTAATTAATATATTATATTACAATAAATTTGTTTTAATTATATTGTTTAATATGTAATTGATTATTTTTTTCTATATGTCATTAAAATATATAAGATAATCATTGAATTCTAACAAAATACTTAATTTTTTTTATATAAAAAACATTATATTATTAAGTCTAAATTAAACAGATTTATAAAAAAAACGTTATCATTTTCTCAAAACCATCCAAAATCGTACTGTAAATCGACAAAAAAATAAAATAAAATGAAACATTAAAATCATGATGTATCTCGCTGCACTGCGCGAGTATGCTTCTAGTATCTTGTAATAGTTATTAATAAATAAACATTTAAATATTAAAAAAAATTGTCTTTTGTTTATTAACTTGACTTAAAATAATAAAAATGTTAGGTCTTTTTAGTTTGAAGTATTAAGGCAAATGTCGTAATAGATGAGAATCATGCAAATATGTCAAAAGAATACTTTGAGAAAATTGTTTATGCTATTTCTTAAGTGTTCAGTAAGAATTGTCAGGGAAGAATCCAGATTTTTTGTCGAGCGAGTGCATCTTTAAGGTGATTTTAAGTTTTCTTTTCCGAGAGATTTTTAAGTAAGCTAAATGCATCTTTAAATATTGTTAAAAATGGTAGGCTAAATGCACCTCTATATATTGTTAGAGCATCTCCAACAGCTATGCTAAAATTGAAAAAATTGAGATTTTAACAACTTTTTTGCTCCAACAACTATATGCTAAAATAGAGAGAGAGAGAAAAAGAGAGAAGGTAAAAATCTCCAAATTTGGAGAAATCTCTAAAACTCCATATTTAAGAGAGAGATTTTTTTCCACTAATAGAAAACATTGAAGTTGTGTGTTTAGAAGAGAAATAATATTTTATTAATATAATCGATGATATAATTGCTAAAATAGAGTAGCTGTTGGAATTGAATGTAATTTTTTTATAGAGATTTTAAGTTTTTCTATTTTATTTTAGAAAAATTATAGCATAGTTGTTGGAGATGCTCTTAAATGTATTCTTACCTACTAATTTCCTCCACACACACATTAATATCAAGATTTATTTTTTACATTTTTAATGCATAATTTAACATGATTTTGATATTTTAAAAAAATGTATATAACATTACCCTTGTCAAATTTGTGTATTAATTATATTGGCTCAAATTAATGAACCAAGTTGCATTGGTAACCATGTGATTGTTGTTGTACCTTGTAATTGTGATCACATTTTTGGAATTAATGTTCACAAAAGCATCTAATATGAATATGACTCTCATCATGACATATAAGTTAATAAGGAGCATTTAAATATGCTGACTTTTGATAGATTTATCTTGTTTAGCTTCTTTTCTTTTGCAGTTATTTTCTAAATGTCTGTTGAAAATAAAATACGACTCAAATCGATTAATTTTTCAGGTAAACGAGTTGAGAATTGTTTTCTCTATTTCTTATGAGTTACAAGAGCTTATGCATTTTGCATGAATCTTATGAACTTAGGGTGTGTTTGGTTTGCGGGAATGGATTGGATTTCAAGTAAGGATTTGGATTTGGAGGGATTTGGATTTGGATTTGGGGGGATTTGAAATCCCATCATGTGTTTGGATAAGAATTTGAAATCCATCAGACTTTATAATCCATCAGATTTGGATTTCAAATCCAGACTCATTGCAACGGATTTTGAAATCCATCATGTAAGAGATTTTTAAATGGTCAACGGATTTCAAATCCGGTCAACGAAATTCATTCATGCAAACCAAACACAGGATTGGAATGGATTTGAAATCCAAATCTCTCCAAATCTATTCCAATCCCACAAACCAAACGGGACCTTAGTAAACATTAATTGTTACAAACATTACAAAAAAATTACTTAGAAGATATCCAAAATAGAGAATCAAAATTCAAAACTCCAACAACTTTTCCATTTTAGAGATCACAACATTGATTATATTATTAAAATATTTCATAATTAAATATTATTTTTCTCTATTAAACAATTAATTTTAAGGTTTTTTTTATTGATAGAATATAACCAAAAAAATATCTCTCTCATGCTAATCATTTTTAGAAAGTTACCCAAATTTGGAGAATTTCTCGTACTTTCTCCATTTGCTCAATTAAAATCTCCAATTTCTTTATTTTAAAAAATATGTTGAAGATGCTCTAAGTTCACATAGGAGCGTGTAAATATGCTTTAGGTGAGTTTCAACCGATTTAACTAATTTGGCCTGTTTTTTCCAGTTATTTTTAAAGTATCAGTTAGAAATGAAATGCAACTCAAATGAGATCAATTTTTAGGTAATTGAGTCGACAATCGTCTTCTCAATTTCTTATAAGTCACAATAGTTTAGGCATCTTATATAAATGTTAGAGTAAATTACATATTTGGTTCTGGAGTTTAGTGATTTTAACAGTTTGGGTCTCTAAAATTAAATATCTATGGTTTGCATCATCGTGGTTTGCATTTTATAACGTGTTTAGTCCCTAAATGTAACTCCGTTTGATTTTCAGCCGTTAAAGCCATCATGTGCACTGCACATGATGAGTATATTGGTCATTTTACTTTAGGGACCAAATATGTTTATTTAAAACAAAACCTATTTTTTATTTTCGATTAAAACACCGGGACCAAGAACGTAATTTACTTTATTCTTTTGTCAATAATTGGTCCCACTTTTTTCTCTCTTACCAAATTAAATGGTGCCACCTATTTTTATTTATTTATTTAGTTTTCTTTACCCCCACCACCACCACCATTAAGAACATTTATTTTTGAAGAAAAAACCAGACCCCTTTCATGAACCAGATCCCTTTTGAAGAAAAAAATCAGATCTAAGTTTTCCGGGTTTTGGCATCTGGATCCCTTTGGTAACCCTACTAGAGAAATCCACCAGGTGATGGTCGATGGTCGAAGGGGATAAGAGGGACGATGGTCGATGGTCGGGAGGTGGCGAAGGGACCACCACCAGATCGTCGGTGACAAAAACCCACGATGGATGGAACACATTACACAGGGACGATGAAAAAAGGGACGATTTAGGGATCTGCTTCACCAGAGAAGACGATGAAAAAAGGGACGATTTAAGTGTGTGTTTTTTAAACCTAGACCTTGCTTGAGTGTGTTCCTCAAAACTCAAATTCGAAACCCATATTTCAAAACCCAAACTTATGTAGAAAGAGATGACGAGGCGAGGTAAAGGACGGGGAGAGTTAGCCTGGATGGTAAGCGCCGATTGGAAATGGAGATGGGGGAGGGTTTACTAGAGTGGGTCTGGCTCTGGCTGATCGGAGATGGTGGCTGGATTGGGGTCTGCACAGAGACAATTCCCCCACTTCACGTCGGATTGGGTTCTTTCTATCTGGTTTATTACATATTTGGTAGACTTGACAAACGTGTCGTGTCGGGTCGGGTTCGTGTCGGGTTCAAAGTTAAACGGGTTGAAAGTGTCTAACCCTAACCCGACCCGTTTAATAAACGGGTCCGAAAATCCCAACCCTAACCCGACCCGCCTAACCCGCCACGACCCGCCTAACCCGTTTAACATTTATAAAATTAAAATTAAAAATCGAAAATTCACAAAAAAATACAAATACAAATTTCAAATGAAAGCATTAGAATCCAAAATTTATAGTTCAAAATTATAATCAAATCTAAAACACTAAAAATCCAAAGCATTAAAAGGAAAACTTATATATATACATATACATATACATATACATATACATATACATATATATAAACGGGTTATTCGGGTCATTTTCGTGTTGAAAATTTTGACCCTGACCTTACCCGTTTAATTTTCGTGTCGTGTCGTGTCAACCCGTTTACTTAAATGGGTTGGAATGTATTACCCAAACCCGTTTATTTCGTGTCGAGTTCGTGTCGGGTTAGCATGTCGTGTCAATTTTTTGTCAGGTCTAATATTTGGTCCCGGTGGTGGTGGGGTTAAAGAAAACTAAATAAATAAATAAAAATAGGTGGCATAATTTAATTGGTAAAAAAGAAAAAAGTGGGACCAATTATTGACAAAAGAATAAATTAAATTACGTTCTTGGTCCCTATGGTTTTAATTGAAAATAAAAAATGGGTTTTGTTTAAATAACATATTTGGTCCCTAAAGTAAAATGACCAATATACCCATCATGTGCAGTGCACATGATGGCTTTAGCGGCTGGAAATCAAACGGAGTTACATTTAGGGACCAAACACGTTATGAAATGCAAACCATGTAACTCCCGGAAAAATTTCTGTAAGTATCTTTGGGAATTTGACCTCATCCTCTTATGATCCTTGCTAAACGACCCTAGTATAGGAACCTAGTCTTAAAGGAATCCTTACAGTTCGTCTCAGTTTGCAACACCCTAAAAAATAGAGTAAATTGAAAAATTGAAAAATCGGCAATATGACGTTTGTATTTGGAGTAAACCACCCGAAATGGGTAAAAGTGAAATAGCATTTACAAAATCTGTGAACGAATATGAAATCAACAACGAAGTAATCTAAATAACTTCTACCTAGATTACATCGGTTGTCAACTCAAATTTCCAAAATAAATACGCTAAACTCTGAGTATCTATCAATCCAAAAATGCCTCAAAAGCCCACGCTCGTCACTCAAACCTTCGACATCCCTCCGCTAAGGGAACCTGTTATACACATCATTTGATAAAAAGTGTTAGGCTTAAAGCCTAGTGAGAACGTACAATTTATAAAATGATCAGGAAATAAATAAGAACAATAATAAGTAACTTTTTAAAGACAGAGGGTTAAGATAATTAATGACATCCACATAGTGACCTTGCGGTCCAAAATACATCTTGCGATGATGGGGGATACCCGATTTTCCAACGATTGTGGTGGAACACAAAAGTAGGTCACTTTTCAAGTTATTGAGCTCACCGTACTAGGATCAAGGCCACGAGCTCACCGGCTCGTGCTCAGATGTGGGGGAGGGTACCCAATGATCCTAATCATGCTCATTCGCTAGGATTTACATTTACGACCCACGGCTAGTATCCGGTCCCATATAACCGTACCAAGTTGCCACCCTAGAGTCAAATGTCTCAACTATCTACAATGGGGTTTAACCCAAAATAAGTCGACTCTATACCTATGAATCCATTAGTAATAGTCTAGACTTGTCACAATTACCTTTGTGACCAACCATAAACAAACATATAGTTTTCAATGCCAATCATTCCCCAAAATGCATTCCTTTGTACAAATAACACTAAGTAAAAACCAATTTCATCCAAGAGCCATAATGTGGTTGTTTTCCCATTTCCAAATACAAATTCTTTACAAAGGATACTTTCCAAAGGTTATATCATTTTAAGATGGTCTGATATTATAACAATAATAACCCATTTGTTATTCTCTCAAAGGTTCATAATATTAAGTAAACCCAACCATACAATAAAGATTATAAATGTGACAATATATGTTCCTTCAAGTAACTCACCATAAATAAACATTTAAAACCTCATTTTACATTACATATGATGAGATCCTTCATTTTAGTTAAAAAAATGGTAAAAACTCTAAAATCTCCAAAACCCTAGTTTAGGTCAAAACTCTTTAACAAGAATATGTAAGTAGGGAGATGTTTAGGAGTTCAAAAAAAGATATTTGACATGTATAATGTTTAAGAAAAGGAGTATGAACTCACAATAGGGGTTTGGTTAAAACCCTAGCAAACCTTGGATGGAAGAGGAAGGATTCTTGAAACTTGCAAGCTTGAGATCTTCACACCAAATACTTGACAACCCTAGGAATAATCATAAATGAACTTAAGGCTTCCATTTATTAGAAATAAATGAAGAGAGATAAAGAAACTCACCTAGGGCACCAAGAAATCGCACCTAACAGCTCTTGAAATGCAATAAATGAGATATAGATCAGTAGGGTCGATTTTATACCCAAATACCTCGACCGCGACCTTGCCCGGCGAGAGTGACATTGGTCACAATTGTTGGGCACTATCGCCCGCTACAAAGACCATTCGGTACATCTCCAGCGAGAGTGCCAGGCGAGAGTAACGCTTGTCACAATCGCGCCGATTGTACCACGAGTCCAAGCGTCCCCGCGACTATGCCACAACGATTGTGACAATGTCACTATCACGTGGCACTGTCTCCGAACACCTCCTCGGCCTCCGAAATATGATTTTCAAGCTTCGACACACCCTTGAATAGAAACCATAATTGAAGGTAAACCTTAACAGGGATTCATACCAAAAGAAAAGAGAACATGGAAGAGAGTATGAAGGATTTGTCTTACCAAAAAATCCGGGTGTTACAATCCTCCCCGACTTGGAAATGATTTCGTCCTCGAAATCTTGATCACACGAACAAGTGAGGGTATCTCCGCTTCATGTCCTCCTCGGCTTCCCATGTCACATTGGTCCCACGATGATGCTTCCATTGCACCTTGACCATAGTGACCTCCTTGTGGCGAAGTTTCTTGGACTTCCTTTCTAGAATAGCGTCGGGTTCCTACATACATCGTTTACCCTCGTCCACTCTTATCTCGGAAATAGGAATGACGCTTTTTTTCTTCTGCCAAACACTTCCGAAGGTAATAAACATGAAACGTGTTGTGGATCCCGCTCATTTCCGGTGGAAGTTCCAATTGATAGGATAGCAATCCCACACGTTTAAGCACCGTGAATGGTCCAAGGAAACGGGGACTCAATTTTCCGCCCTTTCCAAACCGGATAATGCCTTTCTAAGGTGACACCTTAAGCATCACGCGGTCACCCACTTGAAACTCCATCGACCGCCTCTTTTTATCAGCATAGTTCTTTTGCCGATCTTGAGCCACTTTCAATCGCTCCCGAATGCCTTTCACTTTATCGGCTGTTTCTTGAACAATTTCGGGTCCGACGAATTGCTTTTGTCCCGCTTCAAGCCAACACACGGGAGTTCGACACTTCAGCCCGTACAACGCCTCGAACGGTGCCATCCCGATACTCTAGTGGTAGTTATTATTTTAAGCGAACTCCACCAAAGATAGGTGAGAGTCCCAACTACCCCCAAAATCGATAACGAAAGACCTTAACATGTCTTCAAGCGTTTGGATCATTCTCTCGCTTTGACCGTCAGTTTACGCGTGGTAAGTCGTGCTCAACTTTACTCGCGTTCCAAGCTCCTTCTGCAAACCATCCCAAAAGTTCGAAGTGAACCGAATATCTCGATCCGACACAATAGATAAGAGCACTCCGTGTCTCAAAACCACTTCATCGATGTAAAGATTTGCCAGCTTGTCCATCGGTAGTGTCTCGCGCATGGCCAAGAAGTGAGCGCTCTTAGTCAACCGATCAATTATGACCCAAATGGTGTCGTGGCCTCGAAGAGTTATGGGCAACTTGGTCACGAAGTCCATGGTGATATGCTCCCACTTCCACTCAGGGATGTCCAAGGATTGAAGACTCCCATACGGTCGTTGGTGCTCGACTTTCACCTGTAAGCACGTCACACAACGCTCCACGTAACGTGTCATATCAAGTTTCATTACCGGCCACCAATAATGTAGCTTCAAGTCTCTGTACATCTTTGTACTTCCCGGATGAATGGAATATTTAGATTTATGGGCATCCTCGAGAAGAAGTTCTCGGTTGCCTCCAACCTTGGGTACCCATACACGGCCGTTGAACAATTTTACTCCACGATTGTCTTCCGTTAAGAGAAAACATTGCTTTGTCATAACTTCTCCTTTGAGATTCTCCTCCAATAAGGCTTCTACTTGAGATGCATTGATTCTCTCAATAAGGCTCGATACTAGTTCGATTCTTGAAAGGGTAGCTCGAATACTTCTGCTATAGTCCTTTCGACTCAACGCATCGGCCACCACATTTGCCTTACCGGGGTGGTAAAACAACTCACAATCATAGTCCTTAAGTAATTCGAGCCACCTTCTTTGCCTCATGTTCAACTCCTTTTGATCAAAGACGTATTTAGACTCTTATGATCAGTGTAGAGCGTACATTTCGTGCCATAGAGGTAGTGTCGCCATAACTTCAAAGCAAACACCACCGATGCCAACTCCAAATCATGGGTAGGGTAGTTCTTCTCGTGAATCTTGAGTTATCTTGATGCGTAAGCAATCACCATGCCCCTTTGCATCAAAATGCAACCCAAACCCATCTTGGAAGCATCGCTGTAGACCACGAAGTCTTCCAATCCCTCGGGTAACGCCAAAATTGGAGCTTCACACAACTTCTTTTGTAAAGTTCAGAACGCCTTCTTTTGCACTTCGGTCCAAATAAACTTGACGTTCTTCCGAGTCAAGGCCGTCAAGGAAGAAACAATTTTCGAGAAGTCTTGAATAAACCTCCGGTAATAGCTCGCTAAACCCAAGAAGCTTCGGATCTCGGATGGACTCTTGGGAGGCTCCCAATTCATCATGGCTTCAATTTTGGAGGGGTCCACCTTCACTCTGTCTCGAGTGACAACGTGACCCAAGAATTGGACCTCTTCGAGCTAAAAATTGCACTTAGAAAATTTGGCATACAACCTCTCTTTTCTCATTACCACTAGAACCTTACGAAGGTGTTGCTCGTGTTCCGACTCGTTCTTGGAATACACGAGTATGTAATCAATGAACACAATGACAGACTTGTCGAGGAATGGCTGGCACACTCTATTCATCAAATCTATAAACAGCGTCGGTGCGTTAGTCAAACCAAACGGCATCACGAGGAATTCGTAATGGCCGTAACGCGTCCTAAAGGTCGTCTTCGGGATGTCCTCACCTCTCACCCTCACTTGATGATATCCCGAACGCAAGTCAATTTTCGAGAAACAACCCGCTCCTTGGAGTTGATCGAACAAGTCGTCAATCCTCAGGAGTGGCTATTTATTCTTCACCGTAGCCTTATTCAGTTCGCGGTAATCGATGCACATTCTCATTGTGCCATCCTTCTTCTTGACAAACAAGATTGGGGCTCCCCAAGGTAACAAACTCGGTTTTATAAACCCCTTCTCTAGGAGATCTTGGAGTTGAGCCATCATTTCTTGCATCTCCGATGGTGCCAACCGGTAAGGGGATCGAGCAATCGGAGCCACTCCCGGTACAAGATCTATTCGAAACTCTACTTGACGATCGGGTGATAAACCGGGCAAGTCATCCGGAAAGACATCGGGAAACTCGCACACCACATTTACATCTTCAAGTTTCTTCTTCTCGAGCTTGGCGTTGATTACGTATGCTAGTGTAACACCCTCAATTTTGGTATGCCCTCAACCTGTTCATAAATACAATTATCGAACCTTATGTTAGTCACACGCGTATTCGGGTCAAAGTCAGGCGAAAAACAGGTTTGGTGGGTCTTGGATGACAGTGCCCGCGATTGTGATAGAGGTCACTATCGCGACAATTGTACCGCGAGTCCCCAATCTGGAGAGATTGTGACACGCAATTGTGACATGTGTCACTATCGCGAGTCACTATCGTGGCGTTTGTACCGCGGGCATCTAAGCTCGGGCGATTGTGACACGCGATTGTGACAATGTCACTATCGCGGTCGGGGGGCAGACCATTTAATTGCACAAATCGACCTCTTTTCCTCATTTTCTCATCTTTGCTTTGTTGGGGTCGATTTTGGAGAAGACTAGGGTAAGTTTTCTTCTCTCTTCATTCAATATCAATGGGGGAAATCTTGTGGTGATTATTATGTTGGTTGGTGTAGGATTAACCACATTTATTAAGGGTTCTAAGGATTCAAGCTCCAAGCTCCTACTACTCTCCCTCTTCTACTTGAATTTTCTAGGGTTTCTCATAAACTCTACTAGGTGAGTTCCTCAATCTCCTTGTTTTATATATTTACTTGAGAAGTGTTGTAGCTTTCATTTACATCTCTTAATCCTATATTGGGTGTGTTGTATTTCGACCTAAAAGTGAAATTGGATTATATTAAGGGTTTTTGGCCTAACAAAATGGTTAGAAACTTGTGTTTAAGCAATGAACATTGGCATTCTATAACTCTCCACATTCTTAAGGATTTATCCTCGCTTCTATGAGGGTTTGGTACACCCAAGAGGAACTAGGGTTTGGGGGTCATGGGTCAAGTAATTGTTTGTTGTGGAAAACCTATTTTAAATTGGGATTCATGATATAATGGCATTGGTTTTGTGAATCTAGGACTCCTTCGAGTTGGGGGGTCTAGACCTTATATCGGTAAAGTTATATATGAGCTACATGACCTAATACATATGTAAGAAACTAAGGTCATTTGAATAAATGATTTATATGTCGGTCGTAGTGCAATGGATCTATAGGCACGATATTCCTATGTCTTGTCCGGATATTAGGTTTACCCTTGGCACGGGATAGGCATCGGGCTCTATGGTTAGTAAGGTGTGGGCCTATACGGTCGGACAGTGTCCCATGGACAGTAAGGTGTAATCCCCTTGTGCTTGAGTTCCCCTGTTTTGGAACTCTCAAGAATAGATCTGGAGTGGTTGACTTGATGTTTTCGAGCAATAGACTTGGGAGTAGTTGAGCTCACTATGTGTTTTGGAATTATTGGTATCATGCGATGAACACTAATGGTTTATTTGGTTTGTTTTGATTTAGCTCACGACTAGATCGGCCGTATGACTTCGAATGGGTTTATCATTTAAATGTTATTTCCGCTTAACTGTTCTCACTAGGCTTTAGCCTAACGTTTGTTCTTTGGTGGTCATGTATGGCAGGTCATTCTAGCGGTGGGGCTCGTCGAGATTGAGAGGACGGCCTTGGGGTGGAGAGCGGTCTTTTTGAAGATATAGTGACCAATACTTTAAAGTATATAAATCACACTTTTTGGATGAATAGTGACACCCGACCTTAATCTTACTTGTCCAAGTTAGATTATTAGGTTGTTGATTTATATTCTTTAATTGTTTTGGGTTTGTAATTGTCATACTTTGTTCCCCGTGTTGGGCTGACATACACTTGGGTTAGTTTGTCATATCCAGTTTATACAGGTTGTTTGGTCTCCCTTTTTGGGTGGACTGGTTTTTTCCACTTTCAGACGTTATATAGCTGAATTTCCAATTTTTACATTCACCCTAAATTTTAGGACGTTACAGCTAGGTAGGACGAACATCCCTTCACTAAGCATTTTCACGCTTTAGCCATGGTGATAATCGCTACATCGCCCTTCCTCCTTTCGCCATATACTACCACCATGTCACCATCCGATATAGGGAGTCATATCAGTTTCTTGGAACATAGGATCTCGGCATGATTGTCCGCCACCCAATCCATACCGACCACCACGTCGAAACAACCAATAACCATGGGCATCAGATTAATTGGGAATTTCTTCTCTTCGATGTCAATCGAGCAACCCTTCAAAACATCGTGAATCACTACTTGACTACCATTCGCTATTTCTACCACTAAAGCATCTCAACTAACCTACTAGTGGGCATGACAAGCTTTTGGCAAAAAGAATCTGACACAAAAGAGAAACTAGCGCCAAAATTAAATAGCACACGAGCAGGTACGAAGTTTAGGAGAAACGTACTCAATACCACATCGGTGGATGCCTTGGCCTCATCGGTCGTTATCTGGAAAGCTCGGCCAGGAACTCTGGAGGGGTTATCTTTCTTCTCCGGGGTACTCCCCGTCTTCCACTTTGGACAATCCTTTCGGAAATGTCCCGACATCTTGCATTCGAAGCACACCACTCCCTTGATCGGGCAATCCCGAGTAGTATGATCTGGTTTCCCACACTTGGCACAAGAGGTGGAATGAGAATTACAGTTGCCGTGATGCTTGCTCCGGCATCTAGGGCACCACCGCGCCTCTTGGCGGTTATCAAAGCTCCTTCCCCCATTGAAAGGTCTCGACCTCTTGGGAGGTCCGGGGTTATTTTCCCACTTCCTCTTGTCTCCCACTACCACGGATTTCTCCACCTTGTCTCTAGCATAGACATCTTCCATGATTTTGGCCTCTTCAATGGCCTCACGAAGAGAAGAGGGCTTGGCATTGTGAACCATGGACATCATGTCCGCCGGCAACCCTTTCAGATAAGCTTTCACTTTGTCAATCTCAGTTGGGGCCTCATGCCCCACCAAATCAAGTTTCTCAACGCACTTCCTCGAGTAATCCCTCACAAACAGGTTTCCCTTCTTGAGGGCTCGGAACTCGTCAACAATCTGATCCATTGCCCTCTCATTGCAGTACTCCTCCATCAACTTCTTCTTGAATGCTTCCCATGACAACTACGCTAGAATGACAGCATCGAGGGTGGACTTAGTGACGTTCCACCACCGATGTGTTGGGCCTCTAAGTATTTGGGAGGCGAATCTTACCTTTTGATCTTCCCCGCACTCACTGGAACCGAAAGCTTGCTCGATCGCTTGGATCCAGTTCATACTCTCAATTGGGTCATCGGATCCCGGGAACTCGGGCGGTTTACTACAAAGGAAGGTTTTGTAGGAGCAACTTTTTCGCCCCTATGAGCACCGACAACCATGTGTTCTTCCGTCTTGATTTTGTTTTCAGTACCGCCTGAACCGGCTACCGCATTCTCGACAACCACTTCCGGCCTCCGAAGACTTGTATCCCTATCCTCCAACATCTTTAGAAAAGCCTCTTGTTGCTTCTCCATAGTCGACGTCACCATCTGCATGACACTGACCATCATATCGGCTTGAGGGTTGGCCTCGCGAATAACCGGATTTGGGAAGAACTACATTCACCGCTTTAGCCACGGGATTCGGATTGGATGTGCTATTGATGGCACTAATTATTTAGTGCCATTATGCTCTTTTTCTCTTCTTTTTAGCATAGCTTTTACCTTCTAATCCCAACATTTGAGTCATTTTAGTTCATTATTTTCCCTTTTCTTGTTTCTTGGAGCTAAAGATATGAAGAACTTGTTTTTATTGCATTTGGATAAGCTAATTGGTGTATTTTTGGGCAGATTTATAAGTGCAGCAAGCTGCAGCATGCTGCAGCATCCTTACAGCAGCCGTATGGGGAGCTTGGGGTTGTAATTTAGGAGTCCATAATCCATCTAATTCTCTCTCATCTTAGTGAAAATCAAAGGTTGGCATCAATAACCTTGTGATTTTAGTTTACTTTATTAATTCCAAGTAATCTTTTGAAGTCATCATCCCTTGTCTTTTATGCTTTATTATTTCTAGTATTCTTTACTTAGTTCTTTACTTTACTTGCAATTTATATTCAAGTCTTTTATATTTGTTGTAATTTATATTTCCGTCATTTAATTTATGTCATTACATTTATGTTTTTATTTTCCGTCATTTATCGCTTTATGTCTTTAAATATGAGTAGCTAATTTTATTTAGCTCGGGTGTGAGATAAAAGGGTGAGATTTTAAACCAAAGAAAGGTGGACGTTGTTTCGCAATAACAATGTTCCATCATTTCATTTCAAGTTTTATAAAGTTCAATGACACTTCTTGACGAACTGATCACTTGCTAAAGTGTTAAAGTGCGGTTGACTTAGAGATAAGCTACCAAAAGCACGTCAGTTTGAATGATATAAGAAGTAGACTTGAGAGAGTTGCTTTTTATTTATAAACTGATTTATTCTCGACAAGTTGATCGCTAGTCATTAGTGTTAAAGTGTAGAGGACTTAGAGATAAGCCCCTTCGAACACGTCAACTTGGATGATATGGGAATCGGCTCGAGAGAGCGGTTTTAGATACAAAGAGATTTGATCGTCCATATATTTTGAGGACTTTATTCTACACTATAAATAGTTGGAGGCTGCACAGAGATGTGTTTAGTCGACTCTAAACAGTAGTGTGAATATTTAAGTCCGAGAGGAATACCCTCAAAATAGATGGTGGATCTAGTTATGGTTGTAGCATAAGTCTGCTGGAATTTGTGTTTAAATCTCACCTAAATGTCTTACACCCGTGCTTGCTTTATTATTCTGTTAATCTAATCAAGTGACAAACCAAACCAGATCAAGTCTTCAAAATCGCCATCTGAAGTCATTTCTTTCTCTTACTTTTTAATCTACTTTTACTCCAATCTCTATGGGACGATACTTGGTTCTTACCATTTTATTACTTGAAAGACGATATTAGATCTCATTGTATACTTGCTTTGAGGTTTAATTAGCACACGTCTATAGGTGTATTCCAAGCACTATCAAGTTTTTGGCGCCGTTGCCGGGGATTGGCAAGCTAAAAGTTTTAAAAAGTTTTAAAAAGATTTGATTTTTCTAACACCGTTTGAATCACATTTTGTTTGGTGTATGCCAAGAGTACCACGTAGGGAGTTGTTTAAACTTGACCCGGACATTGAAATAACTTTTCGAATTAGAAGGAGAGCCCAAAGGATTGCATTATTTTTAGAACCTCCAATCATGGAAGAACCACCACCCGGATTTGAAAATAGAGGACCTAGACCACCACCACTTTTAGAAAATCCGAGACCACCACCAATATTTCATGACGGCCCTCCAATTTTTGGAAACCCACCGGAGCACCATTTTCGACAAAATCCACCAAATCAAGTAAATAATCATAACCATGTTGATGATGATGTTGAATCTCAAGGCACCAATGAAATAAGAAATGAAGTTCCAAACATAATTAATCTTGCAAACTCCAAAGAGGGAAAAATTATGGACTACGCTATCCCCGATTTTGAGCAATTAAATTCAGGGATAATTAGACCCCATATACAAGCCCTCCATTTTGAGCTAAAACCCATCATGTTTCAAATGTTGCAAACAAACGGACAATTTGCCGGAATGCCATCGGAGGATCCACATTCTCATTTAAAATCTTTTATGGAGATCACTGATGCATTCCTGATCCCTGGGGTATCTAACGATGCCTTGAGACTTACTTTGTTTCCTTTTTCTCTAAGGGATCGGGTAAAGTCTTGGTTTAATTCTTTGGCACCTGGCTCTGTGCCATCATGGAGCAACATGGCTGAAAAGTTTTTGCGAAAATATTTTCCACCTACCCGTAATGCTAAGTCCAGAAACGAAATTTGCATGTTTAAACAAATGGACGATGAAGCAATTCCCGATGCTTGGGAAAGGTTTAAAGAGTTGTTAAGAAAATGCCCTCATCATGGCATTCCCTACTGTATTCAACTCGAGACGTTTTACAATGGATTAAACCCCATGGCAAAACAAATGCTCGATGTGACATCAGGAGGGGCCTTTACAGCTAATACCTATAATGACGGGTATGAAATTCTTGAAAAAAATTCAACAAACAATGGACATTGGGCTGATCCACGTGCTCAACCGCAAAAGAAAACTGCTGGGATTCATGATGTGGATGCATATACTGCATTAACAGCACAACTTGCTTCCATGGCTTCAATGCTCAAAAACTTATCTTCAAACCAAGGAACGCAACAAGTTGCTGCTACATCCACCCAGTCAGTCCTTTCGGTTCAATGTGTTTGTTGTGGTGGGGAACATTCCTATGAAAAATGTCCTCAAAACTCTGAATCAGTAAACTATGTTCAAAACAGGAATGCTCCCTATGGCAACAACTACAATGCGAGTTGGAGGCAACATCCAAATTTTTCCTGGAACAGTCCATGTCTAAATCAGCAAGCTGCTAAGCCACAAGAATCTCAAAATTTTCAAACGCAACATCATGCTAGTAGTTCACATCATCAAAACCAAGGTTCTCAACATCAGCATAACCAAAGTTCACAGCATCATTAGAACAAGAATTTTCAAAATAACCAACAACATTTTTAAAAACCTCCTCCACAGGTTGAATCATCATCTTCTTTGGAAGCTATGATAAAAAGCCTTGTGGCTCAATCACAAGCTCAACAACAACTTTTGAGCCAAAATCAAGCTCTTTTTAATCAACAGAGTGCGGCCATTAGGAATTTGGAAACCCAAGTGAGTCAAATTGCACTTAATCAGAACAGTAGGGCAAATGGCATGTTACCTAGTGACACAAAAGTCCCAAGAGCTCCTGGTAAAGAACATGTAAAAGTTGTGACCCTTAGGAGTGGTAGAGAATTGAATGAAACAGTGCAAAACAAGTTTGGACCAATGACTCAAACAGAATTTGAAAATAACAAAAAGTCAGAACCCGAGACTACTGTTTTAGCTCCTATTCTTGAACCACAACCTAAACCCACAAAGAATCTAGAGCCTGGGGTAGCCAGTCCTGTTCAGCCTGTAGTGAATGAAATCCCAACCTTACCTAAGGAGAGTGAAATCAAAGGCACAAAAGACACATCTTGCTCCACACATCCAAGTAAAGCTTTCATAAAACCAGTTCCTCCTTATGTTCCTTACCCTCAAAGGTTAAGGAATCTAAAAGAAGAACTGCAATTTAAAAAATTCTTGGATGTGTTCAAAGAATTGCACATCAACATACCTCTTGTTGAAGCAATCGAGCAAATGCCTAGTTATGCCAAATTCCTTAAAGACATCCTAAGCAAGAAGAAGAAGTTGAATGAATATGAGACAGTTGCTTTGACTGAAGGATGTAGCGCACTCCTGACCAATGGAATACCTCCTAAGTTGAAAGACCCAGGAAGTTTTACCATTCCATGTTCAATAGGTGGGAAGGAAGTAGGAAAAGCTTTGTGTGATTTGGGAGCTAGCATCAACCTCATGCCCTTATCTGTTTTCAACAACTTAGGAATAGGAGAAGCCAGACCTACCACAGTTACACTCCAATTGGCTGACAAGACCATAACCTATCCTAAGGGGAAGATTGAGGATGTTCTAGTACAGGTTGACAAGTTCATATTTCCAGCAGATTTTATCATCTTGGATTTTGAGGCTGATAAAGATATTCCTATTCTCTTAGGAAGACCTTTTCTAGCCATCGGAAGAACTTTGATAGATGTCCAGAAAGGAGAACTGACCATGAGACTCCAAGACCAAAAAGTCACCTTCAATGTTTTCAATTCTTTAAAATATCCTGATGATGTTGAGGATTGTTCAAACTTAAGTGTGATTGAATCATTGTGCCATGAGGAAGGAGTTAGGAGGGTTTGTAAGATTGATAATGATGATGATCTTGAGGATGACTTAGATAGAGCCATAGTGGAAGATGAAACTGCCCCAGTTTATGCTGCAAAGTTTGAACCATTGGAGCAGAATGACCAAAAGAACTTTACATCATCTTTCATATCACCACCTGACCTGGAGTTGAAACAACTCCCATCTCACTTGAAATATGCTTTTC
Source organism: Arctium minus (assembly GCA_954870635.1). Lineage (NCBI taxonomy): Eukaryota > Viridiplantae > Streptophyta > Magnoliopsida > Asterales > Asteraceae > Arctium > Arctium minus. The sequence goes on from OX941091.1 coordinate 4,390,285, forward strand.
TAGGGGAAGAGAACAAATTGCCTGTCATCATATCATCTACCCTAAATTTGCATCAAGAAAAACAACTTGTGGATATGTTGAAGTCACACACCAAAGCCATAGGGTGGACCATTGCTGACTTGAAAGGGATTAGTCCTTCCATTTGTCAGCATAAGATCATTCTAGAAGATAAGAACTTCACATCAATTGAACCACAAAGAAGGCTGAACCCTGTCATGAAAGAGGTAGTGAAAAAGGAAATTTTGAAATGGTTAGATGCAGGAATTATTTTCCCAATAGCCAGTAGTTCTTGGGTTAGCCCAGTCCAGTGTGTTCCAAAGAAATGAGGGATCACAGTCATCCCCAATGATAAAAATGAACTCGTCCCAACTAGAGTAGTATCTGGATGGAGAATTTGCATGGACTACCGGAAACTCAATAATGCTACCCAAAAAGACCACTTTCCATTACCTTTCATTGACCAAATGCTGGACAGGTTAGCCGGAAAAGAATATTACTGTTTCTTGGATGGATACTCAGGATATAACCAGATAGCCATATCACCAGAGGACCAGGAAAAGACCACCTTCACATGTCCCTATGGTACTTTTGCTTTTAGGAGGATGCCATTTGGACTTTGCAATGCACCTGCAACCTTTCAAAGATGCATGATGTCCATATTTTCTGATATGCTTGAAAACTCCATAGAAATTTTTATGGATGACTTTTCTTTATATGGCTCATCATTTGATCATTGCTTAGAAAATTTGAAAAGAGTCTTGAAAGGTGTGAAGAAACTGATTTAGTCCTAAATTGGGAAAAATGTCATTTCATGGTTAAGGAAGGGATTGTTCTGGGACATGTAATTTCAAAAAGAGGAATTGAGGTAGACAAAGCTAAAATTGAAATTGTTGAAAAGCTACATGAGCCAACCACTGTTAAAGGAATCAGAAGCTTTCTTGGCCATGCTGGTTTTTACAGAAGGTTTATCAAAGATTTTTCAAATATATCCAAACCTTTGTGTTTACTTTTACAACATGATCAAAAGTTCGATTTTAATGAAGAATGTAGAGATGCATTCAACATTTTGAAGAAAGCTTTGGTAACTGCACCAGTGGTTGTCACTCCAGATTGGAACAAACCTTTTGAAATCATGTGTGATGCCAGTGATTGGGCTGTAGGTGCAGTTTTGGGTCAAAGAAAAGAAAAAGTTTTTCATTCAATTTATTATGCAAGTAAGACTTTGAATGAAGCTCAAATTAACTACACAACAACAGAAAAAGAATTGTTGGTTGTGGTCTTTGCATTTGAGAAGTTTAGATCATACTTGATGGGCACAAAAGTTACTGTTCACACTGACCATGCTGCCATTAGGTATTTGATTTCAAAGAAAGATGCTAAGCCTAGGTTGATAAGATGGATTCTGTTGTTGCAAGAGTTTGACCTAGAAATTGTGGATAGGAAAGGAGTAGACAACCAAGTAGCAGACCATTTGTCGAGGTTAGAAAAACCTAGTGAGGACAAAGGAGAAGGAGACATCATTGAGACCTTCCCTGATGAGAGAATTCTAATGTTACAACACTCTGAGCTACCATGGTTTGCTGACATGGCAAATTACTTGGCTTGTGGCATACGACCTTCTGATTATTCTGGCCAAATGTTCAAGAAATTTCTCCATGATGCCAAATCTTATTTATGGGATGCCCCTTTCTTGTTTAAACTTGGTACAGATCAGATCTTGAGAAGATGCATACCAGAAACTGAGGTTGTAGCAATTCTGCAGCATTGCCACCAATCTGAGTATGGAGGCCATTTTGGAGGCCAAAGGACAACAACCAAAGTGTTAAAATCAGGATTCTATTGGCCAACTCTCTTCAAAGATGCCCACAGTTTTGCCAAAGTGTTACAAATGTAGGTCACATAATTATGTAGGAAATCAAAACATGTGGGTTACACAAATAAAAACCCACCGAGCTCAACTCCTCTGAGTCTATCACTCGAAAGCATGAAATCAAAACATGTGGGTTACACAAATAAAAACCCACCGAGCTCAACTCCTCTGAGTCTATCACTCGAAAGCGTCAAGTCAACTCCTCTGAGTCTATTCTTGAAAGTTCCAAAACAGGGGAACTTAAGCACAAGGGAATTACACCTTACTGCCCATGAGACGATGCCCGACCGTATAGGCCCACACCTTACTTATCATGGTGACCCGATGCCTATTCCGTGCCAAATGGTGAACCCAATGCCCAAACGGGGACATAGGAACACCGTGCCTATGGATCCATTGCACTAACCAAACCATTACATGACTCAAAATGAATGGACTAATGCATTCAAAACATGTAATTCTCAAATAAGATGCAATAATGCAAATCATAACCAAACGCTCTACCATGAGCAATTAAAACGGACAAGTGTCCTCAAAACCCAACAAAATCCAAACCGAGCCGTAAGCTCAACAAACCCAAAGACCCAACGTTGAAAATGTCTGGATCGAATTCTCGACAAGAATAAAGTCTCAGAAACAATATCAAAGAAGTTGCGAAATAACACTTTGATATTCAATGAAACAGTAAACAAACAGTATATGATAAACACTTTGCAAACTTGTATTAAAATCACAAGATTACACACTCAACCTCAATCTTGAAGAACAAGCTCTTTCAAGACGAATTCTACTTCTCTAGAATTAGGAACTATGCCTTGAGGTTGATTCTCTCTAGAACAAAAACTTAGAATTGTTAAATCTGTAAATCTATTTCTAAACTATTCTGTCAAATCTATACATATACTGAGCAAAAAGATAATTACAAAAAAATAGAATATCTTCAGTATATCTTCCATGAATATCTTCAGAATATCCTTGTTTATCTATAACCACGATCTCTTCATCATTATCTTCACACTATCTTAGAAGCAACATTAACTGAGTCTTGGCAGCATTAACTACTAAGCAGCACTAACTTCTAGCAGTACTAACTAGCTAAGCAGTACTAACTTTGTTCAAGCAGCACTAACTTTGACTAGCAGTATTAATTCTACTGGCAGTAGTAATACTCAGCAGTATTAACTTTGAAGTCTTCTAGTAGTAGTAATTCTGAACTAGCAGCATTAACCATACTTGAGTTATTCTTCAGTTCCCAACAATCTCCCCCTAACTTGACTTTTAGGAAGAGAAGTCAAGTTCTTCAAATCTTCTTCAAGATGCTCCCAAAACTCCATTATGGTCTAAATTCCAGTATTTGCATCCAACCCCAAACTCTGATTTATTGTTCTTTGGATCAAATATTTAGCCATTTCTGAATCTGGAATACATCCTAGCTTCTTCTTCAGCATGGCATGAAGCTTTAATCTGCTATGGTTGTACACTCTATCCACTAGAAAGTATTCAATATGATTTAAATCCAAAGTCACTGCATATACTCCACTAGTTTCATATAGAGTCCACTTGTTGACTGATTTGAACACATTCCTGATCACATGCTCTACTTCATCAGGCTTGAACATCATACACAGATACTCCATCACCAGTTTTGTAATTGAAATCTCTGGGGCCTTCATTATATCTGCATACAACTTCATTCCTATCTCAAACATTTCTTCAAGATCTGACCTAGAGCATGTTCTTACAATCTTTGCCCAAGTATTGAACACCTCATACTTTTCATCCTTCCTTTTGAGCCTTATGATTTCCTTTCCATCCACTGTCAATGTATCCCAAAGAATAACCTCAGGAGGCTTAACTCCTACAGGTTCTGCTGAAATTGGTTCAGGCACTTTGTCCATCACTACCATATACATATTTACATCATCTGTACTTGATGGCTTTTTCTGTTTAGATGACTCAGGTGCCCCTTCTTCTTCAGCAACCTTCTCAGCCTCTCCTTCAGCTATTCTAGGCTTCTTGGTTGACTTTCTCCTTGCCATCATCTTGGTTCTCTTTAAAGTCCTTAGACTTTCACCCAGAGTGGCTTCTTTCTTTGGTGGTGTTTCCTGCTCATCTGGAAAAGGTTTTTCTATCATGAAATCATTGCTTTCTTTTATTCTTTTCTCCATCTCCACCCTGGCAGTTTCATTCCCTTGAAGCTTGGTCATTTCAGAATTGTACAGCTCCTTGATCTGCTCAAATGTCATCTTGGAGAACATCTCCTTTCTGACTCCTATAGCACCCTTGAGAAAAATTTTCATCTTGTTTCTCTATTGAGTACCAAGGAAAGTCTTTGAGGGTTGTCTCTTCTTTGCAGCTGTTTTTATCACCACAGATTTCTTCAAAGATGCTGCTTTCTTCTGTGCAAGTTCAGTTGCCAGGTTTTGTTGATAGGCTTCATTCAGTTCAGCAGCTAGAGCCTTTGCCATCTCCCTGTCCTTTTCAACCTGAACTCTTTCTTCCTTTTCAATATCAGCCTGCATCTTCCTGGCCAAAGCTTCATCTGATTCAACCAACCTTTGCTTTTTGACTGGTTGATCAGATTCATCAGATTCCACCATTTTTGCTTTGCCTTTGTCTTTGTTCACCTTCTTTTCTACATTTGTTTTCTTGATCAATTCCCCTTGTTCTTTGATGACTACTCCTTTGGTCTTTGAGGTGACCTTGGGAGTATCATGCTTGGCTTTAAGTAAGGTTTCTGCAATCTCCAACTCTGTTAGAACTTCTTTCACAGTTTCTGCTGCTTTGCTTATTTCAGCAGTACTAACCATTTCTGCTGCTTTACTTGAACTAGCAGCATTAACAGTTTCTGTTGGTTGCTCTGTTACTGCTGCTTTCTCCCCCTCAAGTTCAAGTTCCTCTCCCTTTTCTGAAGCATCTTCCCTGTTGACATCAGCTTCTGGCTCCCCCTTTTTGGGAGCATCAGGCACTAGTTCCCTTCTTTTAAGCACAAATTGCCTCCTCTTCTTTTTCTGGAGCAATCTCTTTACCATAGTCTTCAGTTTGGAAATCTGAGCTTGTTGAGACAGGACTATTAGTTTCAGCTCTTCGATATCTTTTCCTTGGTTGATCACATCCCTGTTGATGTTGGCCATCGTGTCCATCAATTCAAGATAGTCATATCTGTCCTCACCTTCTCCAGGAGTGTTACCCCCTTTTGAAGGATCATGGGATCTTTTAGTAGTGGAAGCCTTCTGCCGAGCAGAAGCACTTTCCACCCCCGTGGTTTCTTGGCACCTAGGACCTTTGAATGATTGCTCATTCAAAGTTGCCATGGGGGAGGTCTTATTTATGTTACCACTGTCCTCCTCTGTGCTAGCAGAAGTAGTGGCAGCCTCAGTACCCATATACTCAACCCTCTCCTCAGTGAGCACCTCCTTGGGGTTGGGAGACACCCCTGTGGTTTCCCTATGGATATTCTCTAAGGGAGAATTCTCCCTTAGAGGGCTAGTAGGCTTAGTGGGTGATGGTACAAGAAGGGAAGGAGCCTTCTTTACCTGTTTCCTTGTATAAGTTTGGGTAATTGGGGAAGTGGGCTTATAAAGTAGGGATTGTGGGATAGATATAGAGTGGGAAGGTTGGGATTGGCTAGCAGTGGGATGGTCTAATGGGGGCCTTGACCCTGCTGCCATACCTTCTTCAGTTTGGGACACCACCATCATTGTAGAGAACAATGGGGTGTCAACTCCTTCCGAGTCCAGAGGGGATCTTTTCATGTTTGAAAAGACCTTACCTTTGGGAATTTTTGGTACATATACCCCATCAAAATGAGGTATATCCGTCAATTCATGGTTAATAACTTCTTGGACAAACCTGGGGTACATATAAAAGCTCTTTTTACTTCCCAGGTTTGAGACAAGATCATTAAAAATCATTTGAGAAAAATTATACGTTCTGGCAGTGGCCAAGCACACCAAAGCATAAGCAATGGTGCTACTGAACTCACTCCATCCAGTAGTCTTTTTAGATATACAGTGCATAAGGATATGGACAAAGAAACGCCATTGGGGTGAAAATTTGGCTTTTGAGAACTTGAACACACCCAATGGGCCTCCATACCCCATTCTTGTAAGAGTAGAAAACAGTTCATCATTAGAGATAGAAGTTATACAGAGGCATCGTCTAGATGTAGACTGATGTGAAGTACCTCTTCAGTAACTGTCAAGGGTTTGTCACACACCCTTGTTTTGATCATTTGCACACCATTCTCAGTAACAATGGTGGCATTTGCCCAGAATTGCCTCTGATGCTCTATGAAGATGGTAGGAGATAGAGTGAGAGCATGGGCAATATGGATTGACTTCAGAAAGTTGACTATCTGGTGAAAACCTTCAGCTTGTTTTGGCTTTTGGAGCATCGCGATTTCATTGTGCTCTTCTATGAACGCCATGGATGCCATTGACCTTGAAGGTTCTTGCTTGAAAACTTTGAACTTGAGAGAGAAAGGGTTTAGAGCGCAAGTGAATAGTATGCAAAGAGTCGTTATGAATTTTTAGGCGGGCAAAGGGTATTTGTAGTATTCGGGACATAAGCAGTATTAACCTGGAGCAGTATTAACTAAAAGCAGTATTAACTGAAAGCAGTATTACCTGAAAGCAGTATTAACTGAAAGCAGTATTAACTGAAAGCAGTATTAACCACTAGCAGTATTAACTGAAAGCAGCATTAACCACTAGCAGTATTAACTGAAAGCAGTATTAACTGAAAGCAACATTAACTACTAGCAGTATTAACTGAAAGCAGTATTAACTACTAGCAGTATTAACTGAGAGCAGTATTAACCACTAGCAGTATTAACAATGCACTGGCAGTATTAAAAATGCACTGGCAGTATTAACAATACTTACTCTTTTCAACTTGTGATGAACTGAGGACTGCTATGTATTCCCTGAAAAGAAAGATTAGGACCACCAAGAATACACAATATACAGGTATTGAACCACTTTTTGAGAAGGTGTTTATTCAGAGTTGATCATTCCCACACTTGTTACCAAGAAAGTGAATCTACCCACATCAAAGGCTTTGGTGAATAGATCAGCAAACTGGTTGTCAGTATGAACCTTTACAACTTGAATAAGTTTCTTTTCATTACAGTCTCTTATGAAGTGATACCTAATCTCAATGTGCTTTGTCTTTGAGTGCTTGACAGGATTATTCACAATGCTAATAGCACTGCTATTATCAATAAAAATTGGAGTGTGTAGAAAGGTTACCCCATAGTCCAGCATTTGATTTTGAATCCATAAGACTTGAGAACAGCAACTTGCAGCTGCTATGTACTCTGCCTCTGTTGTAGATGTGGACACTGTGATTTGTTTCTTGCACTGCCATGACACTAGTCTTGCACCCAAAAACTGACATCCTCCAGAAGTAGATTTTATGTTCAAGTTTGCTCCACCTAGATCACTATCTGAGTATGCAAGTAGGTCAAAGGAAGAGTCATGAGGATACCAAAGTCCCAATCTGGGTTGCCCTTTGAGATATCTGAATATCCTCTTAACAACTTGATAGTGAGATTGCTTTGGCCTAACTTGGAATCTTGCACATACACAGACTGGAAACATTATATCTGGTCTAGATGCTGTAAGATACATGAGAGAGCCAATCATGGATCTATAGTGATGAACATCCATATCCTCCCCCTCAAGATCTGCTGTTATCTGCTTGTGTGTCTCCATAGGTGTGTCGACAGGTTTTGAATCTGAGAAACCAAACTTGATTAGAATGTCCTGCACATACTTGGACTGACAGATAAAGATTCCATCTGACTTCTGTTGAACTTGGAGTCCAAGGAAAAAAGTAAGTTCCCCCATGGAACTCATTTTGAACCTTTGATGCATTAGATCCTCAAACTCCTTGCACATGTTGTCTCTTGTAGATCCAAAGATGATATCATCAACATAGATTTGGACCAGCAAGATATCCTTCTTCTTTCTCTTGATGAATAAAGTCTTATCAATGACTCCTCTTTCAAAGCCATTTTCCAAGAGATAGGATGACAGAGTGTCATACCATGCTCTTGGAGCTTGATGCAGTCCATAAAGTGCTTTCTTCAATTTGTATACCCTGTCTGGATATCTTGGGTTTTCAAACCCTGGTGGTTGACAGACATATACTTCTTCTTCAATTGAGCCATAAAGAAATGCACTTTTCACATCCATTTGATAGACTTTGAATTTCATATAAGAAGCATAAGCCAGGAATAATCTAATTGCTTCGATCCTGGCCACAGGTGCATAGTCTATTCCCTCTTCTTGTGTATACCCTTGAGCCACCAGCCTTGCTTTATTCCTTATCACAATACCTCTTTCATCTCTCTTATTCCTGAAGACCCATTTTGTTCCTATTGCTCTTTGGCCTTTAGGAAGGTCTACCATATCCCAAACATCTTGCAGCTTGAATTGCAGTAGTTCTTCTTGCATTGCTTCTATCCAACTGGATTCTTTCATAGCATCATGTGCCTTCTTAGGCTCAAGCTGGGATAAAAAGCAAGAAAGCACTGTATGCTGTTGATCTTGCAATTCTTGCAGTCTGCTTTGATTTCTAGTCATCATAGGAGAGGATATATCTCCTATTACCAGTTGTGTAGGATGATTCTTTTGAATTCTGGTGTGATGATTATGTTCTTCATTAAGTCCCACCTCTAGATTGGAGTCATTCAACTCAACTGAGGTGTTTTCTGCAGCTACTTCTGATTCTTTATTGTCTTGAGTCTCCTCATCTCTACTTTCTTCTTCACTCTGAATTGGTTCAGTAGATGGTTCCTTTTCACAGTCTTCAACAGGATCCACTGTGGGTATGGGAAAGATCACAGATTGAGATAAACTGTCTTGAACTTGTGTAGTTCCTGATCCTCCACTCCCTGAACCTGCATAATCATCACTACTGACACCAAAAGAGTTAGTTAGTGAATCAATGTCAAATAGCCACTGAGGACCAGACCCAATTGGATTTGGTGTGTTCTCATTGCATTTGACATTGTCACTTTCTTCAATTATTCTAGAAGAAGAGTTAAAGACTCTATAAGCCTTACTCTGAGATGAGTAACCAACAAGAAATCCATCATCTACTTTGCTATCAAACTTACCTAAGTGAGATTTGGTATTGAGAATAGTACAAGGACACCCAAAAGGTTTGAAAAATCCAATAAATGGTTTTCTTTTATTTAAAAGCTCATATGGGGTCTTGTTATTTGGCTTGACTACTAGAACTCTGTTTTGGACATAACAAGCAGTATTAACTGCTTCAGCCCAGAAGATAATTGGCAGTTTTGAATCAGCCAACAGAGATCTAGCAGCCTCTATTAGTGTCCTATTTCTCCTCTCAGCAACTCCATTATGTTGAGGAGTCCTAGGGGCACTATATTGTCTCTCAATGCCTTTCTCTTCACAAAAGGTGTTTAGATCAAGATTTTTAAATTCAGTCCCATTATCTGATCTAATGACTTTTACTTTTTGATTAGTTTGGTTTTCAATTCTTAGGATAAAGGATTTGATCAGTCCATTTGTCTCATCCTTAGTCCTTAGAAAATATACCCAAGTAAATCTGGAGTATTCATCAACAATAACCAAGCAGTAAGATTTATTGCCTATACTCATAACATTTATAGGACCAAACAGATCCATATGCAGTAATTGGAGACAAGAAGAAATAGAGTTTAACTCTTTGGTCTTATGAGAAGTTTTGTGTTGTTTGTCTTTAAGACAAGCAACACAATGATCATCACATGAAAAAACTTTTGATGGTAAACCTCTTACAAGGTTGTTTTTAACAAGTTTGTTCATAGTCTTGAAATTCATGTGACACATCCTTCTGTGCCAAAGAGAGGATTCATCCACAGAAGCTTTTGAAACAAGACAGTTCAGGGATGAATCACTATCAACATTGTCCATATCTAGACAATAAACATTGTCCTTTCTTGGAGTTCTAAGTAGTATCATGCTTTCATCAACTACCTTGAACTCTGGAGCAAGGATCATACACTCTGTGTTAGTAAATAATATGCTATGTTGTTTGTCACAAACCTGTGATACACTTAACAGGTTGTACTTCAATTGATCAACATAGTAGACATCCTCAAATGTCATCTTACCTTTTGTGACATTACCTTTTCCACTTATTTTACCACCAGTAAGATTATTTCCAAAAGCAACATGTCCTCCATTGATATGCTTGAAATCCTGAAGGCATGACATGTTGCCTGCCATGTGCCTAGAGCAACCACTATCAACATGCCAAATGTTCTTTCCCTTGAGTTGTTGGTTGCCCTGCACATAAGATAAACTAGTTAGTATGAAATAGGAACCCAAGCCAAAGTGGTCTTGGGTACCCCTTTCTCATCAAAATACTTGCATTCTTTCTTGACAAGATTTTTAAACTTTGACTCCTCATTTCTGGAGTACTTTGTCACAATGATAGGCTTGGAAACACATTTGCTAGAAGTAGTACTGGTTTTAGAAGTACTAACTGTATTAGCAGCACTTGCATGCTTAGCAGTACTAACCTTATTAGAAGTAGTAACTGTTTTAGCAGCAGTAACTGTGTTAGCAGTATTCAACTTTGAAGAAGTACTAACAGTATTAGCAGCATTAAAATTTTCAGCAGTACTAACACTGGTAGCAGCAGTAATACTTCTAGCAGCACTATCTCTGTCAGCAGCACTAACAGTTTTAGTGTTTTTAGGCACCCACATTTTAATACTTTCATTCAAAACCTTTTTCTTCATGGGGCCTTTGTTTTCAACAGATTTCTTCACCACATGTTTCTTTCCAGCCTTCCTATAACCAACAGGTTTTTGCACAAATCTTTGAAAGTTCATCTGTTGGTTAATAGGGTTAAAGTAACAATGCTTAGCCAAATGGTTTAACTTTCCACATATGAAACAAGGCTTTGGTCTATTGATTTTACTTAGATCAATGCCTTGTTTTTGTGCCCATTGGTTGTTCCAGTTTCTTTGATTTCCCCTTGGTTTATCATGTTTTTGGGGCTTAAATTTATTGCATGCACACTGTTTGCAAGGGATAGGGTTCACAACAGTGGTCTGCTTATAGTGAACCTTCTTGTTCTTTTCCTCAGTCTTCTCTATCTCATTGGATTTGATCCAATGCTTTCCAGATCCCTCATTGGTGATTATGTGGTTTTCTATAGGAATCTCACCACTCACAGTGTTGTCTTTATCCTTAACACCTTCTTTCTCAGTTTTATCCTTAACAACTACTTCATCTAAGGGATCTATCTCAGTGGCTCCTTTTGGTAGGTCCTTCCTATCCTTTGTTTCTAACAAATCTGAACTAGGAGGGATGTAGTTGTTGTTATAGGGTGGTGGTGTGGTATTGTACCCTATTCCTCTTCTAAGTTTGTCATGGATTTGAGTTTGGAGCAAAGAGTCCATTGCTTTAGAAGCATTGGAAAATTTCTCAATATCCAGCTTGGCTTTCTCAAACTCCCTCTTTATCTTCTCATTCTCCTCTTTGGATCTGGTCAGTTGAAGTTCTAAGTCATTCTTCTCCCACTTCCAGTAGTTTGTGTCATAAGAGTGTTGAAGCTCATTGGCTTGAAAACCCTTAATCTGCTCTTCAAATCTCTCTACTATCCTTACATAATCTTTTATGTCCTTTTCCAATCTCTTAAGGTTATCAATCATGTTCTGATTGTGATCCCTATACCTCTTAACAGTGTTAATGCAATTTTGAGAACAAAGATTGGAAGTTACCTTTGTTGGGAGATCAGACACCTCTGCCATTAGAGCTTGGTTCTGGATGGCCTCTTCAGCTTGATCACTCCAATCAAACCCCATGCCTTGTTGAGAGACAAGGGCTTGTGCAGAGTTTCTGTTATTATTGAAGCTTCCAGATTGAGCTTGTTGGTGGTTATTGTTTTGAGGCATTCCACTTCTGCATTCTCTAGCAAAGTGTCCTTTCTGATGGCATTTATAGCATTCCACCTTTGACTTGTCAAAACCTGCTCCATCTTCTCTTCTTTGTGAGAAGTTGTTCCTTCCAGTTCTTTTGATGAACTTCTTAACTCTCATAGAGAGCATGGCCATCTTCCATTTAATGTCCATCTCTTCAAGATCATCTGGATGGAGTTGTTCCAAGTCATCATTAATGAGAGAAGAGTTTCCATGACTTGCTAGAAAGGCTTCAAATACAGTTTCAGTGCCTTTATCTTGAGGTGCTCCATTGGCAGTACTAACTGATTCAGGGATGGAAGTAGAATCAGTTGATGCTGAAAGGAGTGCAACATTGTGAACATACCCAGAAGGCCTCTTCTTAGCCTCTACCTCAGATTCAAAAACTCTTAGATCATTATATAGATCATCAAGTTCCTTTTCTTCCAGTTGATCATTCTGTCTGAAAGACACAGTATACATGGTCCATTCATCACTCAGGGACCTTAGAAACTTTCTGTTCAGATCATCTTGATCAATTTGTACTCCCACTGTAGCAAGTTCACCAATAAGCTTGTTGAACCTGTCAAAAGTTTGAGTCATTGACTCATTCTTGGTTGACATAAAGTTCTCATATTGTTGCTTCAGAATGGCTTTCTGATTTCTCTTGGTACTTTTGGTACCTGAGAATCTTTTCTCTAGAGCATTCCAGAGCATCTCTGCATCAGTGCAGTTGCAGAACTGATGTTGGTATTCATTGGGGATAGCCAAGAGCAAAGTGCTCAGGGCTTTCATCTCTGTCTGTCTAGTCTTTCTTTCAGCATCAGTTTTTGGTGGAGTTCTCTTTCCATCTGCACCAATCTTTCCTGCTTCAGAAGGGCCATTCTCAATGATGTCCCACATAGAATAGTCAGTGAGGAGTATGAACTGCTTGATTATGATCTTCCACATATCAAATTCATTGGGTCTGAGCATTGGAACCTTTGAGACTAGAGTACTGTTTGATTCTGCAAAGTTTTCCATGATGAATGAATAGATGTTTCTGAGAGAACAGGCTCTGATACCACTTGTCTGGATCGAATTCTCGACAAGAATAAAGTCTCAGAAACAATATCAAAGAAGTTGCGGAATAACACTTTGATATTCAATGAAACAGTAAACAAACAGTATATGATAAACACTTTGCAAACTTGTATTAAAATCACAAGATTACACACTCAACCTCAATCTTGAAGAACAAGCTCTTTCAAGACGAATTCTACTTCTCTAGAATTAGGAACTATGCCTTGAGGTTGATTCTCTCTAGAACAAAAACTTAGAATTGTTAAATCTGTAAATCTGTAAATCTATTTCTAAACTATTCTGTCAAATCTATACATATACTGAGCAAAAAGATAATTACAAAAAAATAGAATATCTTCAGTATATCTTCCATGAATATCTTCAGAATATCCTTGTTTATCTTTAACCACGATCTCTTCATCATTATCTTCACACTATCTTAGAAGCAGCATTAACTGAGTCTTGGCAGCATTAACTACTAAGCAACACTAACTTCTAGCAGTACTAACTAGCTAAGCAGTACTAACTTTGTTCAAGCAGCACTAACTTTGACTAGCAGTATTAATTCTACTAGCAGTAGTAATACTCAGCAGTATTAACTTTGAAGTCTTCTAGCAGTAGTAATTCTGAACTAGCAGCATTAACCATACTTGAGTTATTCTTCAGTTCCCAACAGAAAATCATAAAGTGAAACCAAATGTAAACAACCCGCATGTATGTAAACCCATACTCCAATTTGTATGAATGACTCCAACGTAGTGTAGATTGGGACAAATCGTTTTCCACGTAAGTTTATAACATTTATCCTTTCAAAACGTCCCATAACACAAAACCATGCATTTCTCCGAAACACAAAATGAAATACATTTATACTCAAAATCTACTTCCATGAAATAAGTCATTAAGATACCAAAATATATGATTTATTCATCCAAAACGCCCAAAATCCCAAAGATGTGTGCTATATAAGTTAATAAAGTTAAACACTTTCAAAATAACCAAACTTATCAGCAGTTAACAATTTCATGTAAAACATAAAACACATTAAAATAAACATTTTGGCATGTACACCGTTTTCACAAATCAACTTGAACTCACCTCGCTAGATTTAGGCTAAATCTAGATTTTACCCCATTTGAGCTTCCTTGACGAAACTTGAATCTTCCAAGCCAAACCTCCAAAACCTGGATCCAAACATTTTCAACCATCAATAACCTTATTCAACCATATAGGAACATTCCCCAACATTTTATATCAAAACCTCAACTTATACCCAAAACCCTAATTTTGACCTAACTTTCTCAAAATCTTCCAAACCGAAAATAGAGAAACCAAACACTAGGAAAACATCAATGGAACATTTACATCACTTAATGAGGTTCAGAAATGGAGAGGATACACTTACCACTTAGGTTTTGATGAAAACCTAGAAAACCCAAAAATAAGCTTGAGGTTGAAGATGAAGATGGAGATGGTGAATCCTTGACCATAGCTTTCAATCCCACCACTTGATGATGTTTCACCTCCACAAAATCCAAGGATTTGAGCCAAAATAAGTTAGGGTTTGAAGGGGAAAGAAGGAAATCGGTTTGGGAGAGAGTAGAAGAAGTTTGGATGAGAAGAAACGAGGAAAATGACTGAATTTCGCGACTTTACAGCCTCTGCACATTTTGGGCGACATTGCCCATGCGACAATGCCCAGGGCATTGTCGCTGGTTCTTCCAGCTTTCTTCTCGTTCACTGTTTCGGTCGTAACTTCTTCGTTATAGCTCTGTTTTTGCTCCGGAAAGGACCGTTGGACTCGTAATTGGATCCTTCATCCATTAAGACTATGAAACCTAGGATTCAAGTCCAAAATCCTATATCTTATTTTCCCTTTAAAATTACTGATTTCTGCATTAACTTGAAATGACACCTTTTCGAAATTCGGGGTGTTACAATTTTACATTACATATGACGAGATCCTTCATTTTAGTTAAAAAAATGATAAAAACTCTAAAATCTCCAAAACCCTAGTTTAGGTCAAAACTCTTTAACAAGAATATATAAATATGGAGATGTTTAAGAGTTCAAAAAAAGATATTTGACATGTATAAGGTTTAAGAAAAGGAGTATGAACTCACAATAGGGGTTTGGTTAAAACCCTAGCAAACCCTAGATGGAAGAGGAAAGATTCTTGAAGGATTCTTGAAACTTGCAAGCTTGAGATCTTCACACCAAATACTTGACAACCCTAGGAATAATCATAAATGAACTTAGGGCTTCTATTTATTAGAAATAAATGAAGAGAGATGAAAAAACTCACCTAGGGCACAAAGAAATCACACCTAACAGCTCGTGAAATACAATAAATGAGAAATAGATCAGTTGGGTCGATTTTGTACCCAAATACCCCGACCGCGACCTTGTCCGGCGAGAGTGACATTGGTCACAATTGCTGGGCACTATCACCGCTACAAAGACCATTCGGTACATCTCCAGCGAGAGTGCCAGGCGAGAGTGACGCTTGTCACAATCGCTAGCACAATCACGCCGATTGTACCGCAAGTCCAAACGTCCCCGCGACTATGCCACATTGATTGTGACAATGTCACTATCGCATGGCACTGTCGCCGAACATCTCCTCGGCCTCCGAAATATGATTTTCATGCTTCAACACACCCTTGACTAGAAACCATATGTAACACCCTAAAAATAGGGATAACAAAAATCCAAAAAACGGATACGTGGTATATAAAATTGCCAAAGCACGAGCCTCCCAAAAATGGGGAAATAATACAAACCTGTTTAATCACAACTGTAATTTAACGGACAATAAATTAACAACCAACTAATCTAATTTCTACAACTAGAAAAGAGATTACAAAAGGGTTGTCATCTATAATTATCAAAATTCTTCTATCCAATAAATGTCCATTTGCAAGTATTCCCCAAGCTCTAACCCAAGCACTATGCCAACTTAGAACCGGCGCCGCTAGAACCTAAGATACACATCGACACCAAACAAGTGTTAGGCCAAAAAGCCTAGTGAGTTGAACAATAACAAGCATGCATGAACAGTTACAATTCTTATCAGCAGTTAACCATAGTTCAACAAATGTGGAGTCAATAAGGGAGACCCATAGCACCAATCAAGTTCCACCCAAAGAGTCGATATACCTTGATGCCATCTACCAAGAGACACCCGAAAGGCCCGGCACACCCGAGGACTACAACAAAAGAAATTCCTCGAATGGCGGAGGTCTAGGCACATACCATCACAGTGGCGCCCAAGACTACATCCTCCTAGTGTCTACTAACTTGGTTCGTCCAACATAATTTATAGGAGGTCATGAAGTATATTTCAACCAATACATTTCGATACCAACCATGGGTACAATGTTACCATCCTAACACATAAGTCCATCATGAGACCCAAATGACAATCATGCTCATCATTGCATATACATATATCACCCAAAAGGGATTCTAACTAGTAACCATCTTAATACCGAGACATGTATACATTTATCATATCAAAGTACACATAATATATATATATATATATATATATATTCAAGAGAAAAGCCCCAAATACTTGTACACTTAGAGTAAAACATGGCATTTCACACATAACCACATTTCTAACATTTCTTCATAAGAAAATCCCAAGTACTTGAACATATAGAGATAAATAACAACAAATAGAAGAATATGACGTGTATCTAGTTTTAACAAAGGTTAGTAAACTCACAATCTAGGTTTTTGACCAAAACCTAGAAGTTGGAGGATGAACTTGGAGATGAGAAGTTGAGCTTTATGAACCCTAGAAGTTGGCTTTGAGAGGAGTTATTGCAAGCAATCAATACCCAACCA
The DNA here is from genome assembly GCA_954870635.1 of Arctium minus. Classification (NCBI taxonomy): domain Eukaryota; kingdom Viridiplantae; phylum Streptophyta; class Magnoliopsida; order Asterales; family Asteraceae; genus Arctium; species Arctium minus. Next base: position 4,407,000 of record OX941091.1, read on the forward strand.
CCAAGAGGGTTTTCATTTAAGAGGGTTAGGGTTTGATGAGGGAAGAAATCAGGTTTCTTGGGAGTAAAATCGCCAAAGTGAGAGAGAAAGAGAGATGAGAATTATGAGAGAAAATCGGATAAAAGGGGTTTTGGAGACCAGCAGGTCGCCCCGCGACTTGCACCTGCGGCATAAGTCGCCCGCTTGCTCAACCAAGTGAACTCCAGTGGGTTACGCGGCTTGTGCCGCGACTTGCACCCGCGGCGTAAGTCGCGTAACTCACTGCCCAACAAAGGCTGGTCTAGAACTTCCAACTCAACACCAAACAACCATTTTAAACATAAATAGCAATTAAGCATATAATTTCTACTTTGGTAAACGCATAAACATAAGATTAACAAAACCTTATACTTACCTGAAATTCCGGATGTTACACCATAATTGAAGGTAAACTTTAACAGGGATTCATACCAAAAGAAAAAAGAACATGGAAGAGAGTATGAAGGAATTGTCTTACCAAAAAATCCGGGTGTTACATCTCGGTCGTCGTTTCGGGAAATCGTCGAATTTTCAGAAGATGACAGGGGCTGAGCGACAGTGATCGATAGGCATGGGAATTTGACCCGACCCGTTGGGGAACCCGGTTCACCCGACCCGGACGGGGCCGGGGAATACCCGCAATAACGGGTTCGGGGATACCCGGTACTCTAAAACCGGGGCCGGGAAGCCTACTCCCCAACCCGCCCGGTACCCGGAATATATAATAGTAGTATTATTTTTTAATATATATATATATGTAATAATAAGTTAATAATCTATATTCCCCCAAATTAGGTTTGGTCTTCCTTCCATATTACACTTCCACCACGCACGGCCGACGCACGGTTCCAGTTCCACGAACGATTCGGCGATTCCACTTTCAGATTTTCCGCCCACCGACCACCGGCGACAACATCGCAGCGCATAAGTCACTCATCGGTCACTCCTCAGTCCTCATCGATTCACTTCTTCTGTTTACTTTATCGCATCCCTTTCCCCTCCATCAATTCACTTCTTCTGTTATTTAGGTTTCATCGACAGTCACAACAGTGAGCACTTCTGTTCTTCAGGTTTCATCGAGTGAATCAGAAAGACAAGGATTTGATATATTGGTTTGTGTTGATATAACAAGGAAATGTGCTTGCAAATCTATGAGCAGTATGGTAGTATGGCTATGGCAGCACTTTCTATTGTGTTCCATGAATATGTTATCTCTTGCAGTCATTCATCTTTCATTTCTCTTAAATCGACAAATTTCAGTCTCAACCAAGGGCATATTGCAATTTCAGGTAATCGATCCCCGTACCCGTCGGGGACCGAGTTTTGACCGGGGACGGGTAATTGATCCCCGTACCCGCCGGAGACCGGGGACGGGTGGTGTACACAAAAACCAGGATTGGGGCCGGGTGAGGGGATCCCCGCCCCAAACTCGCCCCGTTACCATCCCTAGTGAGGGTCATAGTCGCGGTGGCAATCTCGCGAGTGAAGGTGAGGCTTCTGTGTGTGGACGAAAACAGTGACTCGCGACTGTGACATTGGCACTGTCGCCTGTCACAGTCGCATGGGGTGCACCGTGTGGTGCTGGAATCCCGCGACAATGCCCTCATGCAAAGTCGCAGGGCAAGGTCGCCCGCGTGGTCTGGTTTTCTGGATTAAAACGTGACCTGAGCTCATTTTCACAAACACCATTATGGAAAATCGGGAAGGGAGTTATTGGAGGCGATTTTAGGGCAACCAAGCACCTCTCTCATTAACTTCAATCCATTTGATTGGTGGTCACATTTATTGGTCATAAAACCTCATCCAAGAGCATTTATTGAGGTGTTCTTGTCAAGATCTTCACTCTTCTCAACCAAGTCTACCACTACCAACTTCTAGGGTTTGCTATTTTCTAGGTTTTAAACCAAAACCTAGATTGTGAGTTCTAAAATCTTTTGTTAACACTAAGATACATATCATACATGTTTGTTATTGTTATTTGTTGTTTTTATTTGAACCAACTACTACTTATATGCCTTAAAGTTCTTACACGTGTTATGTCATGAATCTATGAAATAAATGGAAGGAGTATCATGCTAATATGGGTGTAAGATCATAAAGAATGATATGTGGATAGGAGCACCTTAATATGGTTTGGTTTGAAGAAATGACCTAAAAGTTGGGAGTTAACTTAATGTGATAAAGTGACCCCATGAAATATATAAGTAATTAGAAGTGGTATTGATATTTATGAAATGAACATGCTTGGAGTTATGTTTCAAGGTTTGAATGTACTATATATGGAAATTGTATATTGTGAACTTGGATTACTAGAAGTCTCAAAATGAGCCTTGCATGTTATGTGAAACAGTAGACCATGTTGGTCACCCACGTTGGGATTGTTTATAACACTTGTGGAACTAAATAACTTTATAGTTAATTGACGATGTTGTTGGACGAACCAAGTCGGTAAACACTAGGATGATATAGTCTTGGGTGGGTGCCACCGTGATGGTATGTACCTAGACCTCCGCCATTCGAGGTAATGTCATGGTTGTAGTCATCGGGTGTGCCGGGCCTTTTGGATGTCACTCATGGTAGTTGATATCAAGGTATATCGTCTCTTTGGGTGGAACCTTATTGGTACTATGGGTCTCCCCCATTGACTCCACATATGGGAACTTCTTGAGAAACGTTAATTATATATATATATATATATATATATATTTCAATTGGTGATCTATTATTGCTTGTACAATCTCACTAGGCTTTTTGGCCTAACACTTGTTTGGTGTCGATGTGTATCTCAGGTTCTAGTGGCGCTGCACTTAAGAAGGTTTAGGCGGACTATTGTGAGAGCTTGGGGAAGTGCATATGAGCGCACTTTTTGTGAAGATTCTTTGGGTCTATAAACGACACCCTTTTTGTAATCTTATTCCTGCTGTAGAAATTAGATTAGATGGTTGTTGTTTATTTCCGTTAAATTACAAACTGTAATTAAACAAGTATTTTACATTCCCTATTTTTTTGGGAGGCTCTTGCTATGGCAAATTTATATACCACATTTCCAGTTTCTTTCGGAATTTTGTTATCCTTATTTTCAGGGTGTTACAAACCACGAGGATGTAAGCCATAAATATTTCATTTTAGGGACCCAAACTGTTAAAACCACCAAACCCCAGGGACCAAATATGTAATTTACTCTAAATGTTATGAACTGATTAAATATCAGTTGTTATAGAGATACTTATATATCTGATTAAATAGAATTTGTATTTATGAATTTAAGTTTAGCACAAATATTTAGGTAAGAAAAACAGAACTTGAAAGAGTAAAATACAAATTTTGTCTGTGGTTATATCTCCAACGAAATAATTACATCTATTATCACCGTGATTTCATTTTTGTTAAGGATTTGGTCGCTTGGTATAACTTTACTAACGGTTACTTTGTTAAATCAAGGAATTTTTTGTCTTATTAGATTTTTATTTTAAAAATAGTAACGTTATATAGTTTATAGTAAAAATATATATTAAGGATGTGTGTTAAATTAGGGATATTTTAGTCTTTTTACTTATTTTCAATTCTTTTTCCTTTAAGATGTAGAAATCTCATTTTTTAAACATTTTCGTTTTTACTCTTAAGTAATTAATATGCACTTGTATTATTCATGATTCCACTTAAATATTTTCTTTTTTTGGGGAAGGGTGTCCTAGGCTATGCCTAAGATAATCCTTTGGTAAATTATGACTGTAAGACATCATCCCTGATTAAACCTCAGTGGCCACAATTGTTGTGTACGCCTGCATTCGAATCCTGGACAGATGAGATATTCCACCACATCCCCCAATGCCTTAACCAATACGTCACAACCCTTGTGGTTTTAAATATTTTCTTCTTGGTATTACGGTGTCATCACTTCATTTCTTTCATAATGACCGACTTCATTTTTTTATTCTTAATTAATTAATATAAAACTATACTATGACAGACTGGTAAAAGGAAAGGGTGCCGAAACAGATAGTAAGGGGTCCCCCAAACATGCATAATCAATGTGGTTTTATTTTTGTTTCGGATTAGGTCCTTTGACCTAATGTTGTTAAATATGTTGCCATTAAACCTCTCATGTGCCCTCATGCGAGAGGAATTTTTGTCATTTTAGCCCTACTTGTAATATTTTTAATGCACATATTTCAATGGAGTGTGTACAAGTTTATGAAGCTAAAAAGAAAAAAAAATAAAAATAAACTAAAATCATCACTCGTCGACACTCCTATATGTTCTCTCGTGTACCTCCTTTCTCCCGTGATGACTCACAACAACGATCATCTTCTCCAGCTACCAAGAACACAGAGATCTCTCAAATACAAAACAAAAACTCAATAACCCAAACCCATTTTTGAAGGATAAAATCAACAATAGAAAACTCGTTTTTGAAGACAAAAGCAACTGTTATCCCAGTTTAATCTAGTTGGTAAATAATCAATCAAGTAATCAAGCAACACAATAATAATCAAGAGATATATAAATCAGAGTAACATACCAATCCCTTGAATAAACAATGAAACCCTTGAGTGTTCTTGATACCCTTTGATTACAGAGAAAACTTCACTTGACTATAATCTCTAAACAATAATTATCAAAGGTTAACCTAAACCTAAACTAAACATAACATTAAATACCCAGACTTTTAGGCCTAATGGGCTTATGGGCTTGAGGCCCAATAGCTAATAACTATTGAATAAATACTAATTAGACCCTCTAACTTTAACTATCAAATAAATACAGTTTAAACTCTTTAATTTAACTTTAATCTTGAATACAATTATGATCCAACAGCAACAACTCAAACTTGTTTTTTAAATAACAAATCAACAACAATTAAAACCTATCTTTTTCTCTTTCATTTGGGTAGATATGGGTTTTTCATCATCAATTTTTTTCATCTTTCACAACCAAAGAAAGAGCCATAAATAAATCAAGAACACAAAAAATATGAACTCCGTCAACAAGAACAAGAAATTCATCATCAAGGACACAACAATATCAATAATCCTAATCTAAATCAAAACACCTAAAATTAATTCTATATTAGAAAACCATAACTAAAACCTTGATATACAAAACCTCCGATTTATGCCAAGGATTTTACCAAAAATAAACGATGTAGACCTTCGAATGCTTCCTTCGATATTGGTAAAAAAAATTTGATACAAAATGCCATAACCTTCGATTTTCAGATTTGGGATGGAGATATGGGGTTTTCAGTACTGGGTTCGATGGATGCGGATTCTTAACAACAGTGGATGGCTTCGATGAAGATGGAGATTTGGGGTTTTCAGAATTGGTATGTCATTGTGTTAGTGATAACCCGCAAGTCTTTTTTGTTCTTTATTTAAGCTTCATGAGACTCCGCAAGTCTTTTTTGTTCTTTATTTAAGCTTCATGAGACTCATACAAGTAGGGGTGTAAATGAGACGAGACAACTCGCGAGCTACTCGAGATCGACTCGTTCAAAACTCGACTCGAATAGGCTCGACTCGACATACTAACGAGTCGAGTCGAGCGACCTGATACTCGACTCGATAAGCTCGTGAGATACTCGAATATATATTACATATATAATTAATTTATATTATAATTTATAAAGTATAATGTAAAAAAAATTAAATAATAATTATTTTAATACAATACATTAATGTTAAAATAATAAATCAAAATTGAAAATTGAATTAAAAAAAACTCTAAAAAAGGAGGATGAGAAGAGAGAAGAGAGACTTTTTCCCATCCCACATTGGTCCCTTAACTCCTTTTTGACTCTTTACTCTAGTATATATATGGGTAGACCTCCACCATTTTCTTTGCATTCTTCTACTAGTGGCTTGAGTCTCTTTACTTGAGCTAATGACTTAAGCTAGTGAAAGAGTTTTATAGGAGCACACTATCAAAATTGGTGGACCTTATTTTTATTTAAGTTTGTATATGTTTGTTTTAGGTTTTAACTAACATAAACGAATACGAACATACCTATTTCCTTAACAAATGAATATGAACACTAGTTCGAGTTCGAGCTTGATTCAAGTTTGAGCTTGTTTCGAGCTTGATTCGAGTTCGAACTTTGATTAGAGCTTGAAACGAGTTCGAGTTTGAGCTTGGGAATTGGTTATCGAGTCGAGTTCGAGCTAGGATTTTCACTACTCGCGAGCTTTTGAGTCGAGTTTGAGTTTGAGAATTTTATTTCGAGTTCGAGTCGAGTTTACTGATACTCGAGCTCGACTCGTATCATTTACACCCCTACATACAAGTTACATCCCAAGCTGTTCAGTAAAAATAGTTACTCCCTCTATCCCAAAATAAGTGTCCATAATTCTTATTTTAGTTTGTCCTAAAATAAGTGTCCGCTTTTGAAAAATATGTATTTACTTTCTTATCCTACCCTTAAATATGAGATGGATAAATTAATTACTCCATATGTTATTAAGGATAAAATTGTCATTAGTTCATTAAAAGTGTAATAATTACATTTTTCTACAACTGTAAGTATTTATAGACACTTATTTTAGGATGAATTAAATATTAAATAAAATTGTAAAATGACAAAAAAGCCCATCAAGTGAGAGGCACTTATGAAAGTGGTTATAGGCAATTATTCATGTGTCACTAGACTTGGTTGCATGCATTTCAACAACCATTATAAATACGTACACTTAATTTCATACATACATACTCAAATCCCAAATCCTGCTCTCATTTTTTTTCACAATTCAAAAAATGAGAAATATGATAACTGTTTCCAATGGCGTAAATGAATCTGAATATAAAAAAATACCGTTCTCTGACGTGATAGTGACGAGGAAGAGAAACCTTTTTTGGGGACGTAAATGGAGGACCCTCGATCTTGAAATGGGTATTGCAATTTTTGCTATTCATTTACTTGCACTTTTTGCACCATTTACGTTCACTTGGGGTGCTTTATGTGCTGCATGTGGAAGAACCTTTTTGTGCGGGTTATTTGGTACAACTCTCTCGTATCACCGTAATCTAGCACACCATAGTTTCAAACTGCCCAAATGGCTTGAATACGTCTTTGCTTATCTTGGAGTCCTAGCTTTCCAGGTTTGTTTAATTTTTTTTTCTTCTCTTAATGCATGTAATTGATACTTCTTCTGTTACTCAAATGAACATGAATATATATATATATATATATATATATATATATATATATATTGTAATTGTAAACAGAGGGATCCAATATTTTGGGTGAGCATCCATAGATATCATCATCAATACGTTGATTCCGAGAAAGATCCACACTCTCCCACCTTCGGATTTTGGTTTAGTCATATGGGATGGATTTTTGATAGCGGCTACATTATTGAAAAGGTAACTTAATTATTCGTATGTTTATATTCCACAAGGAGACTTCATTTTGGCTGATTATCTCGTTTGTATTGTTGATTATATGTTTTGCAGTATCAAGAACGTAAAAATGTAGAAGATTTAAAGAGTCAGAAATTCTATAGGTTCCTTAAAATAACTCATATATTACATTTATATTCGTTTATGGCCCTTGTGTATGCTTTCGGTGGATTTACCTACCTCGTTTGGGTCGTGGTAAGACTTTGCTTAATAATGTTTTCAAATTTTTAGAGCAAATGAAAACACTAGTAGTTATTGTACAAGGTTTCAATGTCAAATACGTAACGATGAGTTTATTGAACTTTGAGACGATATGTAGGGTGTTTCCACTATGTTCAGTTACCATGGGACTTTTCTCGTGAACTCGGCTTGTCACATATGGGGAAATCAAAAATGGGACACCCGCGATCTCTCAAAAAATAACTGGTTTGCACTTAAACTTGAATAGCAGGTGATCGTGTGAGAAGTTGAGGTTAACGTGAGAAGCGTGAAAAGTGAATCCGAATCGTTTATCACTTTTAATCAGATGTCCTCCCGTGAATTGTGGCTTAGAATGGAATTGATTTGGTGCATCTCATCCTAATGTGCATCTATTTCTCATCCAAAGTTTGATAACCACTTCTCACGTTAACCTCAACTACTCACCGAAATCCAACCCTATATATATATATATATATATATATATATATATAGAGAGAGAGAGAGAGAGAGAGAGAGAGGTAGGTTATTATACAACCCCTCTACATGGTGCAACCCATGCAACCCCTTTATCCACCACACATTTTCCTTTTACCTTTTTTCCTTTTTTTTAATTACATAAAATATGTGGTGAATAGAAAGGTTGCATGGGGTTGCACCATGTTAATGGGTTGCATTTGAACCACACCCTATATATATATATATATATATATATATATATATATATATATATATATATATATATATATATATATATATATATATATAGTGGAAGGATATTTTACAACCCTGAAAAAGGTTGCAACCCTTGCAACACACATCTTAACCGTTGGATTCATGATCGACAGTTATTTTATTTTTATTTTTCTGTTTTTTAATTAAAAATATTGGGCCCCATATCTATTGTAACCGCCGATCATGAATCCGACGGTTAAGATGTGGGTTGCAAGGGTTGCAACCTTTTACTAAGGTTGCAAAATATCCAACCCTATATATATATATATATATATATATTATCTGTGGGGGGTTAATCATTTGAGAACTCCAACATTTATGAGATATGTGAGAACATATATTTGTTTCACGTTATTTTTTCTCATCTAAGACTAGTATTTAATGTATTGATGAACACATATTTGTTTCACAATGTCTTTAATTAATATGTATTTGGTTCACAATGTGAATATTTTTTACATGTAACTTTTGTTTCACAAACAAGCTAAAAAGGTTTACATTGGGAAACAAATACATGTGAATCAAACATATGTGAAACAAATATATGTGAATCAATATTTTAAATACTAGTCTTATATGAAAAGGCTACATATGAAATTGCACATGATGCACTAGTTCTCAAAGTTATCTCAATTTCATGTGTTCTCAAAAGAAGGCTCCCTATATATATATATATATATATATATATATATATATATATATATATATAGTTGAACAATCCATAATTTTTTATATTTAAATTTTGTAATAATACCTATATATAGGTGGGTAGCGTTGATTAGTTTTGGTGAAGGATGGCATAACAATCATCATGCATTTGAGTATTCAGCTCGACATGGGTTAGAATGGTGGCAAATCGACTTGTGTTGGTATATGATAAGGTTTCTTGAAGCAGTAGGGTTAGCCACCAATGTTAAGTTGCCAACTGAAGCTCAGAAACTTAAGAAATCGCTTGCCGCAAGTGAGTAACTCCTTCCACGTCACGGATCATAATTATGTAACACTTATACATGTATACAAGTATATTACCAAAAAAAAGTATGATTGTGATCAAAACACATATCTAAATAACGATCATTACTTGATTCAAGATCAAGGGGCTCTTCGGTAATGACTTAATGGACTGTTGATACGCACTGATTATTCAGTGCTTAAACACTCATTTTTATCTTCATATTAGCTTATTTTCACATTTTACATCTTAATCTTGAGTCTATTATTCTGTTATTTTCTATTAATTATTTTATTAGAGCTAAAGTTATGATTAACATGTGTTACATAATAATATTCTAATTTGTACTATTTGGAACTGTTATGAATGTTGCAGGAATGCTGTAGCAGTTGGGTAATGGCTAGGATGGATGGAGCTCATGCGTGAAGACAAGAGATTTATTAGAAGACAAATCTTGTTGACTTTTCAATATTTTGTTAATCCCTTGAACTTTTATTAGCTGGAAAACACTTTATCTCTTGAATGTTACTTAAGCTTTTGTTTAGTAGCTATTAACTACGTGTACTTTATTACCCTTTGGGTAAAAAGTTTGTCTTTTTACTCTAGTATTTAAAGAGGGGTTTGCTTAGGATTTATTACATCATTCTACTTTATGCTTTCCCTAAAACAAATCAAAGTTATTTTGATTTGCTCTCTTTCTTCCAAGTAATTTTAATCTAAAGTAGCTTTTGTTATTCATTCTCCATTTAATTTCTTGTATTTAATTTCTTGTCATTTAAATACTTGTCATTTACTTTCCTTCATTTAAATATTTGTCATTTATATTCTCGTCATTTATATTCCGTTATTTACTTTACGTATTTCATTTACGTCATTTATTTTATTATGTTTTTTATTTCCGTAATGAGTAGCTACATTTTACTAGCTTCGGTGTGAGACTAAAATGTGAGATTTTAAACCAAAAGAAAATGGACGTTGTTTTGCAATAACAATGTTCCACTATTTCATTACAAGTTTTATAAAACCAATGACATTTCTTGACGAATTAATCACTTGAAAAGTGATAAAGTGTAATGAACTTAGAAATAAGCCATTGTTATGCACGTCAATTTGAATGATATGGGAAGTAGACTTGAGAGAATTACTAACAAATAAGTTTGTTGTCTATTATTTTCAAATTGATTTATTCTCGACGGGTTGGTCACTAGTTAAAGTGTAATGGACTCAAAAATGAGCTATTTAGAACACATCAACTTGGATGATATGGGAATCGTTCTAAAAGGGTGATTTTTAACAAAGAGATTTGTTGATCCATATGTTTTGGGGACATCATTTGTTACTACTTCTTTGGTCCTGGTACTGTATAGAAATATACAGGTTTTAAAGACAGATGTTTGTACAATGGTTAAAGTCCGAGAGGAATACCCTCAAAACAAATGGTGGAACAAAGTGTTGCAGAACAATGTTGTAGAATGGTTAAAGTCCGAGAGGAATACCCTCAAAACAAATGGTGGAACAAAGTTTTGCAGAACGATGTTGTAGCATTGCGACAACATTGGTCTGTTGGAATTTGTGTTTAAGTCCCACCAAAATGTCTTACACCCTTGCTTGCTTTATTCTCTGTTAATTTCATCAAGTGTTAACCCAAACCAAAACAAAGTTTTCAAAATCGCCATATGAAATCACTTCTTTCATTATATTTTTATTGTACTTTACTACAATCCCTATGGACGATATCTGGTATTTTACCACTTTATTACTTGAGAGACGATATTAAGTCATTTTGTATACTTGCTCTTTGGCCTAATTTATCACGTCTTAAGGTGTATAAAATCACTATCAACTATATACCATGTATGGCTTATTGGGTAAGCCATATATAAGTGTTCAAAAGTGACTTAATGCGCCAAAAACATGCTTATTCGCTCAGCTCGAAAAGGAAAGTCATATCCACTTAGCCAATTCTTTTATATCCTTGCCCTTTGTAAAACACACCCCCAAATGAAACAAAAAAAGTCAATTTTCTCCCTTAGATCCAACATATTTTCATCTCGTTTTCTCCTTAGATCCCACAAACCTTGTCATAAACTGCCAGTGTAATCTTTCTTCGACGTATCATCATTCTTCAATAGTTTCTTAGCATCATTCTTTGGCCGGTCTCCATGCCTCATTTGTAACACCCCGATTTTTAGAAAAGGTATAATTTCAAGTTAGTATAGAAATCAGTATTTTAAGAGAAATATAAGAAATAATATTTTAGGCTTGAATCTTATATTTTATAGTCTTGTTGGATGAATGATTTAATTACGAGTCCAACGGACCTTTCCGGAGCGAAAACGGAGCTAAAACGAAGAAGTTATGGCCAAAACAGCGTTCGGTACCCTCTTGGCTATTGTGACAGCGATTGTGACAATGTCACTATATCCGTCACAATAGCCAAAGCCAAGAACCTCACGATACAGTCCTGGCTATTGTGCCAGCGATAGTGCCACTGGCACAATAGCTTGGCACTATAGCCTACGGGTACCAGAGTGCTAAATGATGCGATTTTCAGCCTTGTTTCTCATTTTCACTTCTCCAAACTTCTCCATTCTCTCTCAAAACATTTCCCCTTCCTTTCCCTCAAACCCTAACTCATTTTGGGTCAAATCCTTGAGCTCTTGAAGTGTTTCATCATCAAGTGGTGAAGATTGGAAGCTAGAGTCAAGGGTTCATCATCTTCTTCTTCAACCTCAAGCTCCATGGTAGAGTTTTCTAGGTTTTCACCAAAACCTAAGTGGTAAATTTATCCTCTCCATTTCTAAACCTTATTAGGTGATATAAATGTTTCATTGATGTTTTCCTAGTGTTTTATTACTCCAATTTCGGTTTGGAGGATTTTGAGAAAAGTTAGGTCAAATTAGGGTTTTTGGCCAAAATGGAGATTTTGATATAAAGCGTTTGGGGATCGATTCTAAATGGTTGAAAGAGTATATTCATGGTTGGAAACTTGTCAATATAGGTTTTTGGAAGGTTTTGCTTATAGGCTCAAGTTGCTTCAAGGAAGCTCAAGTTGGGGTAAAATCTAGATTTAGCCTAAATCTAGCAAGGTGAGTTCAAGTTGATTTGTGAAAACGGTGTACATGCCAAAATGGTTATTTTAAAGTGTTTTGTGCTTTACATGAAATTTGTTAACTGCTGATAAGTTTTGGTTATTTGGAAGTGTTTAACTCTTTAAACTTTTATAACATGCATTCTTGGGCATTTTGATAAATAAATCATGTTGACATGTGTCCTTGACAAATTTTTTTATAAATGGAGTTTATTTGACGTAATTGTCATTTTGAGTACATGATCTTATATACCCGTTTTGGGAAATTGCATATCATTGTGTCATGAGGTATCTTGGAATTATAAGGGTATAAGTTCATTTGAAAAATGGTTTGCCTCAACCAACTTTGTGTTTTGGGTTAATCAAACTTTTAGTCGTTGAGTTGCATAACCGTTGGTTAAAGGTGTTTTATTGTTTATACCGACATTCATCGTACGATAAAGCAATTTTGTTGAACTTTGGCTCGGTTTGACTAAAATGAGTATTGGGGACAATTGTCCAGTTTAATAGCCCGTCGTGGAGTTTTGAGTATGATGGTGGTTATTACGCATCATTTGAGAATTACATGTTTTGAGTGCGTTGGTCATTCAATTGGAGTCATGTACTGTTTTAGATTGTAATGCAGTGGATCCATAGGCATATGAGTCGGTCTTTATTATTTAAAGAAAATGGGCTATTATTTATATGTTGGCATCAGAATTAGTCATGGGATTTCGAGGATAATACGGTGAGGGCTCGTGGAGTCCAATACCCGGACCTGCATCCGTGATGTAATTTCTGAGCCTGTTTTTACGGGATAGTTATTTCCCATTTGTAGCTAGTTGAGACTTGGACCCTAGAGTGGCAACTTGGTACGGTTATGTGGGACCAGATACTAGCCGTGGGTCGTAAATGTAAATCCTAGCGAATGAGCATGATTAGGAATCATTGGGTGCCCTCCCCCACATCTTAGTACGAGCCGGCGTGTTCGTGGCCTTGATCCTAGTATGGTGAGCTCAATAACTTAGAATGTGGCCTACTTTTGTGTTCCACCACTAGCCATGGAATTCGGGTCTCCCCCGTCACCGAAAGGTGTTGTTTTGGGTATTTAGTTTTATCCTTGTTTTCGGTGACGTTTTGAGTTTGGGGTTATTCCCCATACATTATAATTTTGGAGGCATGAGTTTACTTTTATTTCGGTCGTTTGATTTATAAAGTTTTATTCAAATTTCAACGTTTGAGCATTTACCATTATTCACGTTTTGAATAAGTGTTGGGTTGCATTACCTCGTGAAAAAAATCTTTGGCGTTGAGGCGTCCATTTATAAAATGTATATTATTGGAAAACGAGTATTTCTCATATTTAAAGTCATTCATTTTAAAGGATCATGATTTAAGTTGCATTATTTTCATTTAACGATTCTTATATTCATGTTAAAAACTCTTGAACTCACTATGCGTTAGCCTAACCTTTTTATTTGTCGACATGTGCATCAGGTTCCATCTCGGGATTAGTTCTAGCGATATTGTGAAGGGACAAGTGCTAGTTGTGTGCTCGAAGAAGTGAATAGCTCGGTGAAGTCTTCCGCATTTACCTTGGATGTAGCGACTGTCTTTGGGTTTTAGTAACACCCGACTCTACATAGTCTTTATGTAAGACTTTATTGATTTTGTTGACGGTTATATCTAGAATTGTAGTTCTAGTATGAGCTTGTTGTAAGAGATTTTATCCCTCTTTGAGGTATTATTGAAAGTTTTAAATTAGTCGCTATTTCCAAATTTGAGGGTGTTACATCGTTCTCCCGTGATCTTTAGGTTCTTCGCCGAGAAAACTGGTGATCTCCTGGTAATTTGTGGCCTCCTAGTTCACTTTTTGTTGTCTCTAACCCCTGCTTGCTTCTACATCTATTCAGTTTTGGTTTTAGGCTGGTTACAACTATTTTGGGGTTTCGTTTGGTTGTAGATTTCAATATGCATCTTGTTTTTATGCTTTGGTTACTTATCTTGTATTTGGGTTTTGGTTTGGTTGTAGATCTCGATCTCGATCTTGTTTTTATGCCTTGGTTACAAATCTTGTATTAGGGTTTTGGGTTTTGGTTTGGTTATAAATCTTTTTTTATTTGGTTATAAATCTTGTAAATACGTTTGATCTACATAAATCTTGCTTGTGTTCATAATATGGTTTCTTGATTTGATTGATGTAATTAGATTAATCACAAAAATGTGTTTGTTGTTCTTTGATATGGGTTCTTGATTTTCTTAATGCAATAAGATTAATCATTAATGTTGTTTAAATCAAAGGGTAAAATAGTAATTTTCATTATTCAAACGGTTTATTCAACTCAACAACCGAATTTAATTTACTTGTAATTTTATATAATAACCGGTTTCAAGTATAAACTAGTAGAGTATGGGTATTTTTTTTCGATTTAAGATCAAAGTGGGAGGGGTTAGATGTAACTTTTTAATAAAAGGGCCTAACCCTAGGGAATGTTTTTTTTGTGTTGGCGGTTGATTAGAGAGAAAGGGAGGGAGAGAGAGAAAGAGAGAGAGAGAGAGAGAGAGAGAGAGAGAGAGAGAGAGAGCGCTTTGGAGCAGTTTTGGGGAAGAACAGGAAAGGGAGCATTTTGCTTTGGATTTCAAGTCTACATCGATTCTTCAAGGTAAGTTTACAACTACTCCTCTTGTTAGTTGTTGTTTGGATTAGTTGAGTATATATATATATATAGTAGATTAATGAGAAATTAGGCACCAAGAACCCTTGAATCTCTGTTCACAAGGAATGTGGGAGTTTGGGGGTTTTGGCTCACTGGTTGATTTCTGGAGTAGGGTTTTGGAGTTCAAACCTTTGGGTTTGGATTTTGGCCATAGAGAAGGGTGAGGGAAATGGTTTGTTGATTGAGGTTGTTATTGGCAAACTAATCCGAGTGTGGAGTAGTGCGGTGGCCGAGAAGCACATCTACGACTCAGTTGACCTTGGTTTTTATTCGAAGATGGAGTGGGGAGACTGATACGGATGTTTGCACACCTCTAGACATGTGATAATTGAACCTCAAAGCAAGTATACAATGGGATCCAATATCGTCTTTTCAAGTAATACAATGGTAAAATACCGAATATCGTCCCACAGAGATTGGTGTAAAAGCGTAATAAAAGTGTAGTAAAAGAAGAGATTTCAGATGGCGAATTTTGAAGACTTTGTTTGAGTTGGTTCACAGTGATATGATTAACAGGATATATAAAGATAGAATGGGTGCAAGACTTAAAGTGAGGAGTAAACACAAATTCTGGAGGCCAATGCTATAGGGATGCTATAGCATTAGTTCAACAGCAACAAGTTTCACCATGTACTTTAAAAAGTATCCTTCCGGATATCTACCATTGCACTTTTGTTTAGCCTTCAATCAACATATGCCTATGCAAATGTCCGGACCAGTGTGAGTGTCAAATGGTTTCTCTAAAGTATATGGAAAAACAAATGTCTTTGTTTAAAAATCACTCTTCCGAGTCGATTCCCATATCATTCATGTAACACCCGTAAATTCCCTAAAGATCGGTTTATGACCAGCTAAGGAAATCAGTCAGCGATCGATCGAGCGAAGAGGTCGGTGAGCGGTTTAGCACGAGAAGTGGGAAGGGACTCCAGTGACACGCGCGGTTAGCTCGCGGCCTCAAAGCCGCGGCTAAACCCGCGTAACCCACTGTGGTGCGCAGCTTTGTAGCACGCGCGGCTTGGCCCGCGACTTCAAGGTCGCGGCCAAGGCCGCAGGAGTCATCTGGTCGATTTAAACCCAGGTTCTAGGGTTTTCTCTCATGAGCCACCATCTCTATTTCTCTCCTCTCCACTTGGCGATTTTGAGAGCTTTAATCTCAGTTTGGGATGCATCCATGGTGGATTCTTCATAAAGGAGTATGCAAGTTTGATGTTTGGGGAGCTCGGGTTGAAGAGTTCTCGGAAGGTCTCGTCATCTCTAGTGGTTTTGGAAGTTTCCGGCTTGAGGATTCAAATGGCCGTCAAAAGAGCTCGTTGGGTGAAACCTAGATTTAGCCTAAATCTAGCAAGGTGAGTTCAAGTTGATTTGTTAAAACGGTGTACATGCCAAAATGTGTATTTTGAAGTAAAAATGTGTTTTAATTGGTATTTATCAAAGCGTGAGTATTTTAATAAGTTTTCATATTTGGTAAACTTGGGTTGTGTTAACCTCGTAAAATATTCATAAATGGGTTCTTGGCAATTTTGTACAAATAGAGTCCATTTCATGGTTTATGCATCTTTGATGATTCTTGTACAAACAAGTCTATTACATGTTATATGCATTTTGGGTATAATTGCATTCATGAATCTTTTGGTAAACCTTTGGTCCACATACGTGTCGAGTTTTGGGTTAAACGCATATTTGCAGTATGTGTCTTCATAAATGTTATTTTAAAGACATTTCATTATTTGGAGGACCGATGATTATTGGTCAAATGGATGTTTGAGCATCTTAGCTCGGTGTTGGCTTAAAAGAGTCTTGAGGACACTTGTCCCGATTTTAACGGCTCGATTTAGAGTCCAAAAAGGTGGTTTACATCTTAACGCATTTTATTGCATATTTATAATTATAGGCTCGAGTGCGTTGTCATTCCTGGGTAGTCGTGTAATGTTAGACCGTGTTGTATTGGATCCATAGGCACGTGAGTCGGTCTTTCTTAATGGTTAATGAGGTGGTACGGGGTAATCTCCGGGAATCCATATTATGACTCTGTCCTTTCATGTCATACATCAGGAGGGCTGAGTTATGGGTTTGTGATATCATGGCTGGTGTAGTAATTGGATGGGCGTTATAGAAACTCCGCCATATGGGGCAATGCGGTGGTTGTATCCCTCTTGTGTCGGGCCTTTGAAGCGATATTCAGGTTAACAGTCGCAAGGTCAGTTGACTCTAGGGTGTAGCTGAAAGGAGTCGTAGGGACACTTGGGCTTGTGAGTCGTGAAGTGTCATACGATTAACGTTGTATGAGTGGACTACTATTGTGTTCCTCCACTCTCAACGGATACGGGAAGCCCCCGTCGTCGACCCGTCGTAATTTGGATATTTAATTGTCCATGCTTTAATATTTGTATTTCATTCTACTTTATGGTCGCGTGAGTATTAATTCGAGTTACATGTTTTCAATGACGTACCATATTATTAAGAATCGTTTTCCTTTATTTAAGGGCCGAGTATTTATGTCCCGCCCGTGTTTTGGATGTTTTGGGATATAAGGTATTATTTACAATTTCATAATTGGAATATCGAACTATGACCCCATTATGGGTGAGTTCCGGATTGCATCATTTTACATGAAACGTGTGTTTGGGTGCATTGTCTTTAAAAGTGCATATTGTGGGAAAAGGTGTCGTTCTATTTTAAAGTATATTATTTCGAAGGATCTCGCTTTAAACTGGTTTCCTTGCTTTTAAAGATTATTATTTCATGTTAAAACTCCTGAGCTCACTAGGCGTTAAGTCTAGCCTTTTTATTTGTCGGCATGTGCATCAGGTCCCCGTTTGGAGATAGTGACTATGCTTGGGTATTAAGTCCTCCGTAGGATTGAAGATAGTATATGTTATTGGGTTTAGTAACACCCGTCTTGTTCATAGAATGTATGTATAAGATGAATGGGAATATTGAGGTTGATTCTCAATTTATGTTTGTAGTTCAAGGTATTTGTTGATGTATTTAGAAAATTTTAATATATTGCTATTTCTAGATTTGAGGGTGTTACAAGTTGGTATCAGAGCTTAAGTTTGAGAGATTTAGGTATTGATTTTAGGATGCCTAGACTCAAGCTAGCGTTCTTATAAGCAAATATAAATGGAGTTGCACATTAGGTACCTTAAGATAAGATAATTTGAGGTTGACCAAGTCGTTAGAAACGGGAAACTTGTCGAGGGTCTCAAGGATGATTGTGTACTGTGCGTTCATAATGGCACCTGGCCAGTGTCATGGTGAACCTACATGCTACATATGTATACTTGATCTACCTCGGGAGGATGACCGTTGGGGTAATGAGAAGTTCATAAGCGAGTTAGCAAAGGAAGGATTGATGTGTATATCAAGGTCACCTGGGAGTGATAGCTAAGTGCGAGGAGGTCACTAAGTTGATCCTCTTGGGTCAGAAATCTTGGTTGGATTAGATTCGTGGATTGGTAGACCGATTCTATTCAAGGAGAATTCGTAAGTTTATCAAATTATTGAGAGTGTGACTTTAAGATGTTTGACGCGTACGGATGACAATAGTATGTCGGGTTGTTGGGAAGTGTAGTCCTATGATGCCAAGTGTCGATCAAATTCATGCACTAAGTTTATTTCTGAAATAAAATTTGCATAAATTGTTCTTATGTTCGTAAAACATAAAGTGTTTGTGTTTTGCATTATAAGGTTTAGTAAAGCATGTAGCATTCGCCAGATTTTAAACTGTGAGCTTAAGCATTCATGAAAATGTTTTGTTGCACGTAATTGCAAATTGTTGTTAAAAAAAATCTCTTTATTCACGTCTCTTGTTTAACGCTATTTGCGAATATTGTAATATCCATGTTTTAAGGTCATTTGAGTTTTGGGCAGGTAGCTATGAGATTTTAACCTAGGCATTGGATCTCCTCCACATATGTCAATGGTTTTAAAAGGAAAAATTATTCCCACGTGTTGAGTCGGAATTTCTTGGGGATTTTAGTTTGTATGAGTTTTGTTGAAATTTCATGGAGTATTGTTTTATGCAATGTCTTTTCATGCGTGAGTTTTAATTTTCCTTCTTTTAAGCTTACGAGTTATTTGGCGTCGTGTCCCATGTGAATTTTGTTAAAGGGTGTCATTTTACCTTTCATTGCATTAAAAGAGAAAACTCTTAAAGGCTTAATGTTTTAGCCATATTGTCGTCTTGCATTCTTGTTGAGAAATGAAAATTTGTCACTGCATGATTTTAGCACTATCGAGTTTTGCGAAAATTCTGTTGGGTTTAGGGTGCCTCGTCTTACGTCATTTACGTTGCGTAAAATAATTTTGAGAACATGTGCATATGCATCATTGTGTGCGTTAAATGTTGGATTTCATACAAATGTCATTCGTTGCATACTATTTGCATTTGGACTTAATTATAATGTCGGTATGAGCAAACTTGTAAAAGATCTTCGTTATATCAAGTAGGACTTTTGTTCTGACCGTAATTTAATCATCCACTTTTACTATTGGAAAATTTCCGCAATGCATTTATCGAGTTAACGGCGTTCTTGTCGTTAAAATTTCTGTTGGGGTCAAACGTGTTTATCTTTTTGGCTTAAAGCCTGAACTCGGTTTGAAATCTTTTTGGCATTCCCATAATTCTTTTGAGCTTCAGGGAAGAACTGTTGCATATATAGTTGTTTATATCTTTATGTCTCGATGCCTTTCGTTTAAAAGGGGCAGAATTCTAAAATTAAGATTTTGAGTTCTCCTTTGAGTTGTACAAGCCTTTATTTGCACGTGTTGTGGTGTAGGAGCCTATTTTTACAATTACAGCGTAAATTATTGCGCATGTTATTATTGTCACTACTAGCGTAAGTATTGAACAAACGAGTTTTTTGAAATGTTTTCATATGCAGTGTGGTTAATCAATTTTGAAACCTATCGCATGGACGGTAGTGTATTTTTGCCGCACGTCTAATCGTTAAGAAGCTTTTGTATTCGAAAGTTTTATAAACTCAAATTGGCATACTGGTTGAAAAACCTTGAACTCATTAGGCCTATAGATTTTAACCCTGGCGTAAGAGCAGTTGTAATTAGGGACTAAGGGAGTCCTTGGAATTGGAAGCGTCGGATGTTCCGACTTGCGGTCAGTCGTGAAAGTTTGAGTTTCGGTTTTAAGTATGTGCGCATTTGTTTTATGGAAGTAGTAGATTTAAGTCTTCTCAACTAGTTAAGGGGTGATTTTATACTTCGGTAATCATGCGGGATAAGGTCTTATGTGACTATCTGCGCTTATTTTGGGATTCTTTTTGATGGATTGCTAGTCGGTGTCACATCATGGGATGTGTTGTCGGTATACCGTCTTAGTGGGTTCTGCGATTAAAAGGAAACTTTGGCGATCTGTCTATTAGAAGCATAAGATTTGGAATTTTAGCACTCCATTAGGTGTCGACCTTGGCGCGACCATCCGCTTGGAATGAAGTTTAGGGCGGGATGTTCACGTTTTTGAGGTCACCGTTTAGTCCTAGGCGTCAACTTGTTTTCTTAAGGTCAATAGATCTTGGAATGGACGGATGTAACCCGGTTGGATTATGGGAAATAATGACCTTTCGGTGTTGGAAATTTAAAGAAGGTTAAGTGTTGATGTTTAAGTACCGATGTGTGTGAGCATCCCCGTGGTAATAAAGATTTTATTAAAGGGATGTTGTGAGATTGGGGTCAGAACTGAGTTAAGTGTCGGTCGAACCTGTGTTAACCAGTTACCTGAAGGACGTATTGGTGCGCCTTGGAAGTACGTCTTTATAGATATTGAGAATGGATCGGTAGGAACCTGAGGATTTTTTTTGGAAGTGCGATTATGATCTCTAATGTTAAATCCGAAATCGTGTAGACCCGAAGGAAATTGATCGGTGAGAAGTTGGAGTCACAAACTACCTGGGGGTGGTAATTGTCATCCAAGGTTGGGAGACGACTGTAACCTTGTGGGTAAAAGTTTATTTTGGGGAGTTAAGTGTTCGCTGGATTATTGGTATAACGTGCCCAAGAGGGGCAGTTGTTGGGAGTACCGGTGTAATAGTTGTAATAGTGGTGCGGGCCATTGGGTTAAGATAAATCTTTCTGCGGGTAAGGTCTTTTGGGAATGTGGATTTCGAGGACGAAATCATTCCAAGGTTGGGAGGATTGTAACACCCGTAATTTCCCTAAAGATCGGTTTATGACCATCTAAGGAAATCAGTCAGCGATCGACCGAGCGAAGAGGTCGGTGAGCGGTTTAGCACGAGAAGTAGGAAGGGACTCCAGTGACACACGCGGCTTAGCCCGCGGCCTTAAAGCCGCGGCTAAACCCGCGTAACCCACTGTGGTGCGTAGCTTTGTAGCACGCGTGGCTTGGCCCACGACTTCAAGGTCGCGGCCAAGGCCGCATGAGTCATCTGGTCGATTTTAAACCCAGGTTCTAGGGTTTTCTCTCATGAGCCACCATCTCTATTTCTCTCCTCTCCACTTGGCGATTTTGAGATCTTTAATCTCAGTTTGGGATGCATCCATGGTGGATTCTTCATAAAGGAGTATGCAAGTTCGATGTTTGGGGAGCTCGGGTTGAAGAGTTCTCGGAAGGTCTCGTCGTCTCTAGTGGTTTTGGAAGTTTCCGGCTTGAGGATTCAAATGGCCGTCAAAAGAGCTCGTTGGGTGAAACCTAGATTTAGCCTAAATCTAGCAAGGTGAGTTCAAGTTGATTTGTTAAAACGGTGTACATGCCAAAATGTGTATTTTGATGTAAAAATGTGTTTTAATTGGTATTTATCAAAGCGTGAGTATTTTAATAAGTTTTCATATTTGGTAAACTTGGGTTGTGTTAACCTCGTAAAATATTCATAAATGGGTTCTTGGCAATTTTGTACAAATAGAGTCCATTTCATGGTTTATGCATCTTTGATGATTCTTGTACAAACAAGTCTATTACATGTTATATGCATTTTGGGTATAATTGCATTCATGAATCTTTTGGTAAACCTTTGGTCCCCATACGTGTCGAGTTTTGGGTTAAACGCATATTTGCAGTATGTGTCTTCATAAATGTTATTTTAAAGACATTTCATTATTTGGAGGACCGGTGATTATTGGTCAAATGGATGTTTGAGCATCTTAGCTCGGTGTTGGCTTAAAAGAGTCTTGAGGACACTTGTCCGGTTTTTAACGGCTCGATTTAGAGTCCAAAAAGGTGGTTTACGTCTTAACGCATTTTATTG
Source organism: Arctium minus (assembly GCA_954870635.1). Taxonomy (NCBI): domain Eukaryota; kingdom Viridiplantae; phylum Streptophyta; class Magnoliopsida; order Asterales; family Asteraceae; genus Arctium; species Arctium minus. The sequence goes on from OX941091.1 coordinate 4,429,305, forward strand.
CATATTTATAATTACAGGCTCGAGTGCGTTGCCATTCCTGGGTAGTCGTGTAATGTTAGACCGTGTTGCATTGGATCCATAGGCACGTGAGTCGGTCTTTCTTAATAGTTAATGAGGTGGTGTGGGGTAATCTCCGGGAATCCATCTTATGACTCTGTCCTTTCATGTCATACATCAGGAGGGCTGAGTTATGGGTTTGTGCTATCATGGCTGGTGTAGTCATTAGATGGGCGTTATAGAACCTCCGCCATGTGGGGCAATGCGGTGGTTGTATCCCCCTTGTGTCGGGCCTTTGAAGCGATATTCAGGTTAATAGTCGCAAGGTCAGTTGACTCTGGGGTGTAGCTGAAAGGAGTCGTAGGGACACTTGGGCTTGTGAGTCATGAAGTGTCATACGATTAACGTTGTATGAGTGGACTACTGTTGTGTTCCTCCGCTCTCAACGGATACGGGAAGCCCCCGTCGTCGGCCCGTCGTAATTTGGATATTTAATTGTTCATGCTTTAATATTTGTATTTCATTCTACTTTATGGTCGCGTGAGTATTAAATCGAGTTACATGTTTTCAATGACGTACCATATTATTAAGAATTGTTTTCCTTTATTTAAGGGTCGAGTATTTATGTCCCGCCCGTGTTTTGGATGTTTTGGGATATAAGGTATTATTTACAATTTCATAATTGGAATATCGAACCATGACCCCATTTTGGGTGAGTTCCGGATTGCATCATTTTACATGAAACGTGTGTTTGGGTGCATTGTCTTTAAAAGTGCATATTGTGGGAAAAGGTGTCGTTCCATTTTAAAGTATATTATTTCGAAGGATCTCGCTTTAAACTGGTTTCCTTGCTTTTAAAGATTATTATTTCATGTTAAAACTCTTGAGTTCACTAGGCGTTAAGCCTAACATTTTTATTTGTCGGCATGTGCATCAGGTCCCCGTTTGGAGATAGTGACTATGCTTGGGTATTAAGTCCTCCGTAGGATTGAAGATAGTATTTGTTATTGGGTTTAGTAACACCTGTCCTGTCCTGTTCATAGAATGTATGTATAAGATGAATGGGAATATTGAGGTTGATTCTCAATTTATGTTTGTAGTTCAAGGTATTTGTTGATGTATTTAGAAAGTTTTAATATGTTGCTATTTCTAGATTTGAGGGTGTTACAATTCAAGTTGACGTGTTCTTAGTGGCTCATTCCTGAGTCCACTACACATTAACACTTTGACTAGTGATCAACCTGTCAAGAATCAATCGGTTTGAAAAAACAAAGATAGCAAGTTCCCTTGCTAGTAACTCTTCCAAGTATACTTCCCGTATCATTCAAACTGACGTGCTTTTTCATGGCTTATTCTTAAGTCCATGGCACTTTCACACTTTAAGAAGTGATCAATTCGTCAAGAAGTGCTTTTGGATTTGTAAAACTTAAAATGACGTAGTGGAACAATGTTATTGAAGAACAAAGTCCACTAGTTTTTGGTTTACAACCTCCATTTTCGTCTCACATCCAAACTATAAAATTAGCTACTCATTACGTAATATAAATTGCAAGAAAAGTAAATGACATAAATTAAAGACATAATGTAAATGACATAAATTAAATGACGGAAATGTAAATGACGGAAATGTAAATGACGGAAATGTAAAGTGCATAAAGTAAAGACAATAAGTAATAACAAAATATAAAGACAGGCAATGCTGAAGCAATGTTGCAGCAACTAAAAATGAAGAACAAGAATTATAAAAGATTTAAAACTTAATATTAAAATTTTCTAGAGAGAATCACGAAATCACTTCTTCCAACTCATGGAATACCAAAAACCCATATCAAAAACAAGTGATCACAACACCTATTTATACCAAAACATGGATGGCAAAATAGTAAATAGAAAACTTAAAATAAACTAAAAGGTACAACAACTAAAGTTTTAACCAAAGATTTGTCCAAAATATTGCATCCTTCTTTTCTTACTCCAGCCATATATCTGATTTTAATTTATCAAAAGATTTGGAGAGCCAAAAATCAGGGATTGCAATCTTCTTCAAGAAAAATATCTTCATAGCTTCATCCAAAACAGCCTCCAATACTGCAGCATCAATCTGGCATCACAATAAACCAAAGATTTTAAGATGGTTTACACAAAATAACAACAAAATAGGTAAATAAAAAACTTAGCTCCATGAATATGAAAAAGTGGAAAATAAGATAGAAAATGACTAAATTGTTGGGATAAAAAGAAATTGAAATCCTAAAAGACGAGAAAAAGATGCAATATGTATTGAATTCTCAATACATATGTAACACTCTAAAATTTCAGAGTAAATTAAAACCTGGAAATATGGCAACGAGACATCCGTATTGATATAAATTTCCCATAAAGGGGATCAGTCCTTAAGGCTATACAAAACTCATACGGATATAGAATTTATCAACAATACTAATCTAAACATAACCGTCTAGACTACAACACTTGACAATCCAAAATTCACTAAAAGATGGGACTTAAACAATGCCCAACACCAAAATACTAGACATCTCAAAATATGCCTCGAGTCCACGCTCGACTCTCAAAGACCCTGCGCAACCCACCGCTAAGGGAAACCTGTTATACACATCATTTGAGAAAAAGTGTTAGGCTTAAAGCCTAGTGAGAACATACAGTTTATTCAAAATCAGAGATATAAACATCAGTATCATAAGGAAATCTTTTCATAAAGGTTTAGTTTATAAAAGATAACATTTCGCCACAACCGGGCCTTTTCGGTCCAAAACTCGTTAAACGATGATAAAAGGACCATTTTACCAAGGATTGTGGTGTAACACAAAGTAGACCACAAATCCGAGTTATGATCTAAACAATTTGAATCCGAGGATACGAGCACATAAGTCCGTGCTACAACGTGAGATCTAGCCCCAAGCAAAACCAATGTATACTCCTTCACTAGGATCACTATGAACCATGGCTAGTATCCGACCTCACATAACCGTACCAAGTTGCCCCCGAGGAACATATGATCCCTAGCTACAAAATTGGGGAATATGACATCCCAACAATACAGTCGACTCAAAACCTAGGGATCCGCTAGTAATGGTACAGACTCGTCACAACAACATATGTGACCAACCATAAATAAACATATGGTATAAACACATTTTATAAACAAAATGTCATTTCCAGTTCAACTTCTGGTAAGAATGAAAATCATTAAAATGAGTTCATAAACATTCTTTTCACATATCCACATAATGTGCAAGTAAAACATCATTTTACTTTAATAAGGCGGAACCAGTCATTTTAGTCAAAACTGATCGGGAACCCCGAAAATCACCAAAAACTTCATTTATATCAAAATGTAGAGAACATGAAATCATACCGTAGAAATACTTCGGATTTCCTAAATAAGAGTTTTGACATGTATAAAGTTTATAAAATGGTAGTAGGAACTCACCAGTAGGTTTTTAGAATAAAACCCGGAAAACCTGATAACGATCACGACGAAGAGGTGAAGCTTAAAACACCGACCCCTTGCTAGAAACACCGCAAACTAGCTACCAACGAAACCTTGAAGATCAATAGAAGAAAAGAGAAAAAGAAGAGAGAGAGAGAACTGAGTTTTGAGATATTTTTAGAAAATATCTCTAAACTAGATATTTAAGCAATCTCCAAAAAGCATCCTGACAGGGCGCACGACCCGTGCGCCCTCAAAAAAGGAAATGCGCACGACCCGTGCGCTAGCACTATGCCTCGGCCCTGGATCATACGCACGACCCGTGAGTTTTCTCTGAAGGAGACAGCCACAATAACCTCAATTCCTCCAAACATCTTCGCAACACAACGAAATTCGGGGTGTTACAATCCTCCCAACCTTAGAATGATTTCGTCCTCGAAATCTACTCTTCTCAATGGAACACTGTCCGCAGAGAAGATCGTCTCAGACCTAACTACCAGAATCACTTGACGAGATCCTAAAACCGACATCCACTTTCGCTACCCTTCTTGGGCATAAATCGCTCTTAACCGAGCGAACACTCAACACTTCAAAGTAACCTTTTACTCCCAAGGTTACGGTTGCCTCCCAACCTTAGGTGACAATTACTACCTCCAGGAAATCAGCGACCTCAACTTTCCATCTACCAATTTCTTTCGAACTGCACGGTTCCGAACTCAAAGCTAACGGTCGACGCTAATCTTCCCAAAATTCTCAGATTTCACTGATCCATTCCTAATATCGATAAAGATATTCTTACAAGGCGCACCAATGCGTCTTTCCGGCAATCGATTAACACAGATTTTGTTATCACTCAACTCCGATCCGACCCCAAATCTGGAAATAGCCCTTATTCGAATTTCTTAATACATCCCTAAATACTTCGTCTACAACCACATTATAAAGATTAACTTCTAAACATACTACCAATCTATACATTCGGACTTGTAAAGGACGGGCGCTACAGAAACCCACGCGTAGACACTATCTCCAACCTGTGGAAGACTTCACCAACAACTTACTCTAGCTCAAGGCTAAGGCCCGACTCTTCAAAGCATTGCTAAAACCGAACCCCCAACAGGAAATGATGCACATGTAGATAAAATAAAAAGGGTTTAAGCTTAACGCCTAGAGAGCTCAAGAGTTTTACATAAGTAAAAGCATTTAAATTGATGAACTTCTCTTAAAAACAGAACCTTTCAAATAACGATTTTTTTTTTTAGAACATGGAACAACTTCTTTTCAAAGTTATGCAATTTCAAAGATGGATCCTTCATTTGAATGATACTTTATAGATTGACACAACTTGTATTAACTCGAAGTATGAAACATTAGTAACACCATCCACATCGTACGTCCGAAAACATGGACACTAGGCCCAAATACTCACACGACCAAAAACGAAAGAAAACTAAATATCAATATGCAGGAATAACACATTTCATTCAAACCTTAATATACGTGGGGAGAACCCAATATTAAATCCGTCATTTACCGTCGACTCTACATAACCAAAGCCGGTAAAAATATAACATTAGTGTTTAAAATACCCCGGGTCTACGACGGAGAGACCCGTACTCAAAGAGAATAGAAGGACACGCAAGTAGGCCGCCCATACAACTTCCTCGCATGACCTCTAAACGTTTCCATCTTGGGTGGCGAGAACAATTGACTGGGGCCACCCGTGATGTTATTGGATTTCACCACGTATCCCGATCTTAGTTCCCATGCCATACCAGACATCACAACTTCAAACCGATTATTGCCTCTAGCCATACTCCGTCGAGTTCCACCTCAAGGGCTTACGGACACGGGTGCCTATCCAATCCAGACGAGTTCCAACTCAGCAGCTCGTGCCACCTATTGTCTACTCGCTAGCTAACCCGAGCGGTCACTAAGTGCAACCCAAAACCTCAGGCTTTATAAAACAGACAGATTGTCTAACATTACATGACTCCAACTGAAAAACCAAAGCTCCCAAAACATGTAACTCCTAATGGCATAGAATAATCGCCATCATACTCCAAAATTCCACAACTGTTTTTAAACCGTACAAATGTCCTCAAGACTCCATTTAGTCAAAACTGAGTCAACGACCCAACGGTTTACGTAAATACCCAAATGAAAGCCGAAATAAATATTGAAACACGTTTGACCAACTATTATGCAAACACGACCAAAAGTATGATTAACTCAAATCTCATCGTTGGTTGAAACAAACCGTTTTCCAAATGAACTCATACCCTTATGTTTTCAAAAGGCCTCATAACACAATAATATGCATTTTCTGAAAAAGGTTTATAAGATCAAATACACCAAATGACACTTACGTCAATTGAACTCCAATTATATATGTAAAATCATCAAAGAAACACTTCAACATGATTTATTTACCAAAATAACCAAAGATCCCAAAATGGGTGTCTCACATGTTCATAAAACTAAACATTTCAAAATAACGAAAACTTATCAGCAGTTAGCAATTTAATGTAAAACACAAACACTTTAAAATAAACATTTTGGCATGTACACTATTTTCACAAATCAACTTTAACTTACCAAAACACGAATAAACTCCATCATGCTAAAATCCTTCATTGCGGTTATAAATCTGGACAAATGTCCACACGACTCATTCAGTCAAAACCCGAGCCAAAGGCTCGACACTTTACGTAAATTTCCAACGAAAGCCTCGTATACCTTAAAACACATTTAACCGACTTTTAACGTTTCCCCAAATAATGAAATGTCTTTAAACCATGCTTATGAAAACCCACACCACAAAGACATGCTTTCCCAAAACTCAACACATATTGGGACCAAAGATTATCCAAAGGTTTTATGAATGCAAATATACTAAGATGCATATGTCATGAAACAAACTTTGCTTACACATTAACATCAAAGATGCATAAATCATAATATAGATTTTACGTGTACAAAATCACCCGGAATACGTAAATCACGATATTTACTTGTTGAAATATTCAAGCTCGACATGAGCAATTTATGATGTTAAAACAATCCAAGTTACCGAATATGAAAACTTAACAAAATACTCGCACCTTGAGAAATACCGAGTAAAACATACGCAATAATTTATGCTATAAACGTGAAAATAGGTTCTTGCACTTCAACATGTGCAACAATTGTTTGTACAACTCCAAAAGGGAAAATCACAATTTTATCTTTAAAATTCCTTCTCTATAACCAAGAGACGTTGCAACAAAAGAATTTTCAACTCACCCCATATGCAACAAATCATTCCCCAAAGTCGGTAAAATAACGGGGATGCAAATAAGATTTCGAATCGAGTTTAAAGTTTCACGTTGAAAAGATAAACACATCTGACCAAGATAGAAACTACCACGACAAAAATGCCGCTAACTCGCTAAATGCTTTGCGGAAATTTTAACAGTAAGAGTTAATGATGGAAATACGATCAGAACGAAAGTCCTGTTTTAAAAATAACATAAATCGTTTATGCAATCATTCACACCAACGTTATACTTAAATTCAATGCACATAGTACACGACGGTTGACATTTGTTAACAACACCCTGAAATTAACGCACACAATGATGCATATGCACATGTTCCTGAAATTATTCACGCGACACAAAAGTCGTAAGATGAGACACCATAATTCAACTGGATTTTCATAAAACTCCTTAATGCTAAAATCAAGTGGTGTCCAAATTTCCATTTTTCAACACAGGGTAAAACGACCATTTTGACAAGATTTTTGATGAAACGCGACGCCCAAAGAACTCATAACTTGCACGCAATGATATTAAACTCACGCATCTCAAAAATATATGCATGCGACAAAAGAATCCGTAAAACAAAAACTCCAAGAATTCAACAAAGCTCACAAAACTAAAAATTCCCAAGAAACTCCTACTCAAAAGCATGGGAATAACTTTTCCTTTAAAACCATTGACATACGTGGAAGAGATCCAATGTCAAGGTCAAAATTCCACAACCACTTGCCCATTAACTCAAAAAGCGTTAAAACACAGATATTACGACATCCATAAATAGCATTTAAACACAAGACGTGAATAAAGAGAGTTTTGATAACAATTTGAAATCAGGTGCAACAAAACCATTTTAAGCATGCTTATGCTCATAGTTTAAAATATGTTGATTGCTAAATGTTTTTGGCCAAAGCGTTACAAGGTAAATCACTTTATGTTTGGCAGTCATGAAAAGCAATTTATGCAACCTTATTTTAGAAATAAATTTAATGCATGAATTAGGTCGGCACTCACATCTTAATACTACGTTTCCCAACATCCCGACGTACTATAATCAACCGGATGCCTCAGGCATCTTAGGGCAACCATCCCATTAATTAACTTACAAAACTCCTCAAAATAGAATCGATCTAACAAGATATAATCCTAATTCCACCAACGAATCTGGCTCAGGATGATTAACTTATTGCGTTCAACGCACTTACTATCATCTCGAAGAGACATTGCTATAAACAACAATCATTCTTTAGCTTACTCGCTTAGAAGCTTTTGCACTACTCTAACGGTCAACATACCAAGGTAGAGCAGGTAAACACAAGCACGAGAAAGGGTAAGGAAGAGTTTAACTGAAACACGCACGAAAGAAACGTACCGCTACGTCTACCAATTGTCATAACATTAGCAAACCAATTACACTCACGTAAAATATCCTCATAATCACATTAGCTAAGTGAGATTATGAACATATAACCCATAAGGGTTCTTGTTACCATCATCACAACGCTTGATTAACATAACCTCCGTCGATTCTAACACTAACCCATCTTAGAAGTTCTACCCAATCTCACAATCAATGCCTATCAAACTCAGTCTAAGTCTAGACATCTTACATTCATGCCTAGTTCGCTTAAACTAGAGCTCTGATACCAACTTGTAACACTCTAAAATTTCAGAGTAAATTAAAACCTGGAAATATGGCAATGAGACATCCGTATTGATATAAATTTCCCATAAAGGGAATCAGTCCTTAAGACTATACAAAACTCATACGGATATAGAATTTATCAACAATACTAATCTAAACATAATCGTCTAGACTACAACACTTGACAATCCAAAATTCACTAAAAGATGGGACTTAAACAATGCCCAACACCAAAATACTAGACATCTCAAAATATGCCTCGAGTCCACGCTCGACTCTCAAAGACCCTGCGCAACCCACCGCTAAGGGAAACCTGTTATACACATCATTTGAGAAAAAGTGTTAGGCTTAAAGCCTAGTGAGAACATACAGTTTATTCAAAATCAGAGATATAAACATCAGTATCATAAGGAAATCTTTTCATAAAGGTTTAGTTTATAAAAGATAACATTTCGCCACAACCGGGCCTTTTCGGTCCAAAACTCGTTAAACGATGATAAAAGGACCATTTTACCAAGGATTGTGGTGTAACACAAAGTAGACCACAAATCCGAGTTATGATCTAAACAGTTGGAATCCGAGGATACGAACACATAAGTCCGTGCTACAACGTGAGATCTAGCCCCAAGCAAAACCAATGTATACTCCTTCACTAGGATCACTATGAACCATGGCTAGTATCCGACCTCACATAACCGTACCAAGTTGCCCCCGAGGAACATATGATCCCTAGCTACAAATTGGGGAATATGACATCCCAACAATACAGTCGACTCAAAACCTAGGGATCCGCTAGTAATGGTACAGACTCGTCACAACAACATATGTGACCAACCATAAATAAACATATGGTATAAACACATTTTATAAACAAAATGTCATTTCCAGTTCAACTTCTGGTAAGAATGAAAATCATTAAAATGAGTTCATAAACATTCTTTTCACATATCCATATAATGTGCAAGTAAAACATCATTTTACTTTAATAAGGCGGAACCAGTCATTTTAGTCAAAACTGATCGGGAACCCCGAAAATCACCAAAAACTTCATTTATATAAAAATGTAGAGAACATGAAATCATACCGTAGAAATACTTCGGATTTCGCAAATAAGAGTTTTGACATGTATAAAGTTTGTAAAATGGTAGTAGGAACTCACCAGTAGGTTTTTAGAATAAAACCCGGAAAACCTGATAACGATCACGACGAAGAGGTGAAGCTTAAAACACCGACCCCTTGCTAGAAACACCGCGAACTAGCTACCAACGAAACCTTGAAGATCAATAGAAGAAAAGAGAAAAAGAAGAGAGAGAGAGAACTGAGTTTTGAGATATTTTTAGAAAATATCTCTAAACTAGATATTTAAGCAACCTCCAAAAAGCATCCTGACAGGGCGCACGACAAAGAAGGAAATGCGCACGAACCGTGCGCTAGCACTATGCCTCGGCCCTGGATCATACGCACGACCCGTGCGTTTTCTCTGAAGGAGGGCGCACGACCCGTGCGTCCTGTAGACAGCCACAATAACCTCAATTCCTCCAAACATCTTCGCAACACAACGAAATTCGGGGTGTTACAACATATCAGAGACCCTGGGCGGCCTTGAGCCGGGCAAACCCGGGCGGCCATGTGTTGGGCGCCCCCGGGTTGTCATGTGCCGGGAGACCCCAGGCGCTAGACCGTGTGACCCCGGGCCGCTTGAGGTCGGGCGACGGTGGGGGGGGGTCGAGAACACATCGTAAATACTTGGTCAAACAAGCATACATCTTCTAAATATAATAAATAAAATAGGCATAGTAACAAGACGGGGATGGGACGGGGTATGGAATCACAAGAAGTTGATTGCATACAACAAATGAAGATTTCTAAGGCAAACAAAAACAATTGATAAGCCATCAAAAAAAGTACTTATCAATAAAAAAGGAACTTAATGTACTTATCGTTCTTGAATAAATTATGTTTTAGTTAAGCAACAAAAAGAACAAAACCCACCCTATAAAAGTTTCATTTTTTTTTTGGTAATCGTGGGTTTTCGGGCCAGCTCAGGCGCACCGACTAATCCCCAGGCGACCACGAATGGCCTGGAGTCATCGCAAGTGAACCTCCATAGCCACAAGAGCTTTAGCAGTGCCTCGATTTGAACTATGGGTAGATGAGATCTTCCACTACATCCCCAAAGGCTTTACCAGCTATAAAAGTTTCATTTTGATTATGTAAAAGAAAGAACCTTGCAACTATACATGGAATGTACAACCAGTAAAACACATGATACAAAATATTCATTGCTGTAAAAAAAACCAGTTAACCAGTTGAACTACTAAGCTTTAAGCAACAAAAAACTGGAACACACCCTCATGAAATTGCATTTTAATTATGTGAAAAGAAATATATGTGTGTGTGTGTGTGTGTGTGAGAGAGAGAGAGAGAGAGATAACATATATATATATATATAGAGAGAGAGAGAGAGAGAGAGAGACCGAATCTACTATAAAAATGAAAGTAGAGTATGGGACCAAATGTGTTTAAAAATGAAAGTAGAGACCAAATGTCCAAATCCGTTAAGAATGAAAGGGAGGGGGGGGGGGGGGGTTTAATGGACAAAACTACCCCCAACAATTAACGACATTATTACGAGGGATATCTACTATAAAAATGAAACAATAGGAATATCCTTCTTTAAAAATTCTTTTTACGGACACTACCCGTTAATTTATGTAAACACATGAACTAAATTTGCATTTAACTCTATTATAATCATCACCATATTTTCAAATAATTCAGAGTCGAATTATACTGTTTTCATTTACATGCATATAAAAAAGATATGATACCAACCACAAGGCTTGTGGTGTAGCGGTAATCACCTGGGGAGTTCATAGCGCTCAACCCGGGTTCGATTCCCTGCATTCGCAACTTTGTGGCCACTGGGTTTAATCTCAGGGTTGCATGCTTTCGCAGTCGGTTTTTTTGCCAAGGGATTAGTCTGGGCCAAAGGCCCATGATACCCTTTCCCAAAAAAAAAAGATATGATCCCACGTTTAAAACAAATTTAATCAATTTGAGTTATACGAAGGAAGTCGGATTTGTGTGTAGATGGACAAAAGACGAAAACGATAGGTACAATCCGTGGATCCCAACGGGACATTAAGTGTTAAGTTAGTTGAAGAATGGACTAATGATTTATTAGGTACGTTACTATTTTATGTCCTGTGGATCCCAATGGGACATTAAGTGTTAAACTAGTTGAAGGACGGAATTTATCAAGTACGATACTATTTTAATTTTACAAGACACAATGCATTTTATTCCAGGACCAATTTATCAATATAATTTAAAAAAAGTTTTCATCATTTATAAAAAATTAAAAAGTTTTTAACAAGACATAATTAAAAAAAAGTTATGAATTACAGTCAATTTCATTAAATCTAAATCTATATTATATTATAAAGCACGGATAAAAAACTTTTAAATGCAAATTATTAGGCACAATGTATCATTATTTTATGCAAGATTTTAAAAATCTCTTAATTTACAAGTATCAAAGCTCAAGATACATATTACTACTGCATGCTTCTATTACCCACCAATTTGGTATGTGCAGGGTCTTCCTTTTATGTAGACATTTCAATGTATCACTATTAATTAATATATTATATTACAATAAATTTGTTTTAATTATATTGTTTAATATGTAATTGATTATTTTTTTCTATATGTCATTAAAATATATAAGATAATCATTGAATTCTAACAAAATACTTAATTTTTTTTATATAAAAAACATTATATTATTAAGTCTAAATTAAACAGATTTATAAAAAAAAACGTTATCATTTTCTCAAAACCATCCAAAATCGTACTGTAAATCGACAAAAAAATAAAATAAAATGAAACATTAAAATCATGATGTATCTCGCTGCACTGCGCGAGTATGCTTCTAGTATCTTGTAATAGTTATTAATAAATAAACATTTAAATATTAAAAAAAATTGTCTTTTGTTTATTAACTTGACTTAAAATAATAAAAATGTTAGGTCTTTTTAGTTTGAAGTATTAAGGCAAATGTCGTAATAGATGAGAATCATGCAAATATGTCAAAAGAATACTTTGAGAAAATTGTTTATGTTATTTCTTAAGTGTTCAGTAAGAATTGTCAGGGAAGAATCCAGATTTTTTGTCGAGCGAGTGCATCTTTAAGGTGATTTTAAGTTTTTTTTTCCGAGAGATTTTTAAGTAAGCTAAATGCATCTTTAAATATTGTTAAAAATGGTAGGCTAAATGCACCTCTATATATTGTTAGAGCATCTCCAACAGCTATGCTAAAATTGAAAAAATTGAGATTTTAACAACTTTTTTGCTCCAACAACTATATGCTAAAATAGAGAGAGAGAGAAAAAGAGAGAAGGTAAAAATCTCCAAATTTGGAGAAATCTCTAAAACTCCATATTTAAGAGAGAGATTTTTTTCCACTAATAGAAAACATTGAAGTTGTGTGTTTAGAAGAGAAATAATATTTTATTAATATAATCGATGATATAATTGCTAAAATAGAGTAGCTGTTGGAATTGAATGTAATTTTTTTATAGAGATTTTAAGTTTTTCTATTTTATTTTAGAAAAATTATAGCATAGTTGTTGGAGATGCTCTTAAATGTATTCTTACCTACTAATTTCCTCCACACACACATTAATATCAAGATTTATTTTTTACATTTTTAATGCATAATTTAACATGATTTTGATATTTTAAAAAAATGTATATAACATTACCCTTGTCAAATTTGTGTATTAATTATATTGGCTCAAATTAATGAACCAAGTTGCATTGGTAACCATGTGATTGTTGTTGTACCTTGTAATTGTGATCACATTTTTGGAATTAATGTTCACAAAAGCATCTAATATGAATATGACTCTCATCATGACATATAAGTTAATAAGGAGCATTTAAATATGCTGACTTTTGATAGATTTATCTTGTTTAGCTTCTTTTCTTTTGCAGTTATTTTCTAAATGTCTGTTGAAAATAAAATACGACTCAAATCGATTAATTTTTCAGGTAAACGAGTTGAGAATTGTTTTCTCTATTTCTTATGAGTTACAAGAGCTTATGCATTTTGCATGAATCTTATGAACTTAGGGTGTGTTTGGTTTGCGGGAATGGATTGGATTTCAAGTAAGGATTTGGATTTGGAGGGATTTGGATTTGGATTTGGGGGGATTTGAAATCCCATCATGTGTTTGGATAAGAATTTGAAATCCATCAGACTTTATAATCCATCAGATTTGGATTTCAAATCCAGACTCATTGCAACGGATTTTGAAATCCATCATGTAAGAGATTTTTAAATGGTCAACGGATTTCAAATCCGGTCAACGAAATTCATTCATGCAAACCAAACACAGGATTGGAATGGATTTGAAATCCAAATCTCTCCAAATCTATTCCAATCCCACAAACCAAACGGGACCTTAGTAAACATTAATTGTTACAAACATTACAAAAAAATTACTTAGAAGATATCCAAAATAGAGAATCAAAATTCAAAACTCCAACAACTTTTCCATTTTAGAGATCACAACATTGATTATATTATTAAAATATTTCATAATTAAATATTATTTTTCTCTATTAAACAATTAATTTTAAGGTTTTTTTTATTGATAGAATATAACCAAAAAAATATCTCTCTCATGCTAATCATTTTTAGAAAGTTACCCAAATTTGGAGAATTTCTCGTACTTTCTCCATTTTAGAAAATCTATAAGGAAAAAAAAACCCTTGCTCAATTAAAATCTCCAATTTTTTTTATTTTGGAAAATATGTTGAAGCTGCTCTAAGTTCACATAGGAGTTGGTAAATATGCTTTAGGTGAGTTTCGACCGATTTAACTAATTTGGCTTATTTTTTCCAGTTATTTTTAAAGTATCAGTTAGAAATGAAATGTAACTCAAAGGAGATCAATTTTTAGGTAATTGAGTCGACAACCGTCTTCTCAGTTTCTTATAAGTCACAATAGTTTAGGCATTTTATATAAATCTTATAAACTAATTAAATATCAGTTGTTATAGACATGAAGGAAAATAAGATACTTATATATCTGATTAAATAGAATTTGTATTTATGAATTTAAGTTTAGCACAAATATTTAGGTAAGAAAAACAGAACTTGAAAGAGTAAATTACAGATTTTGTCTATGTGGTTATATCTCCAACGAAATAATTACATCTATTATCACCGTGATTTCATTTTTGTTACAGATTTGGCCCCTTGGTATAACTTTACTAACGATTACTTTGTTAAATCAAGGAAAATTTTGTCTTATTACATTTTTATTTTAAAAATAGTAAAGTTATATAGTTTATAGTAAATATATATATATATATATATATATTAAAGGATCTGTGTTAAATTAGGGATATTTTAGTTTTTTTACTTATTTTCAATTCTTTTTCCTTTAAGAAATAGAAATCTCATTTTTTAAACATTTTCTTTTTTACTCTTAAGTAATTAATAGACCTTGTATTATTCATGCTTCCACTTAAATATTTTCTTTTTTTGGGGAAGGGTGTCCTAAACTATGCAACTAATCCTTTAGTAAATTATGACTGTCAGACATCAACCATGATTAAACCTCAGTAGCCACAATTGTTGTGTACGTCTGCATTCGAACCCTGGGCAGATGGGATATTCCACCACATCCCACAGGGCTTTAACCAGTACGTCTCAACCGTTGTGGTTTTAAATATTTTCTTCTTGGTATTACGGTGTCATCACTTCATTTCTTTCATAATGATCGACTTCATTTTTTATTCTTAATTAATTAATATAAAACTATACTATGACGGACTGGGGAAAGGAAAGGGTGCCAAAACAGGGGAGAGAGATGGATGACAGTAAGGGGTCGCCCAAATATGTATAATCAATGTGGTTTTATTTTAGTTTCGGAATGGGTCCTTTGACCTTATGTTATTAAACCATGTTGCCATTAAACCTCTCATGTGCCCTCATGTTTTTTTGTCATTTTAGCGCTACCTTTAATACTTTTAATGCACATATTTCAATGGAGTGTGTACAAGTTTGTGAAGCTAAAGAGAAAAAAATAAATAAAAATAAACTAAAATCATCACTCACTCCTATATGTTCTCTCGTGTACCTCCTTTCTCCCGTGATGACTCACAACAGCGATCATCTTCTCCAGCTACCAAGAACACAGAGATCTCTCAAATACAAAACAAAAACTCAACAACCCAAACCCATTTTTGAAGGATAAAATCAACAATAGAAAACTCGTTTTTGAAGACAAAAGCAACAACTCAAACTTGTTTTTTAAATAACAAATCAACAACAATTAAAACCTATCTTTTTCTCTTTCATTTGGGTAGATATGGGTTTTTCATCATCAATTTTTTTCATCTTTCACAACCAAAGAAAGAGCCATAAATAAATCAAGAACACAAAAAATATGAACTCCGTCAACAAGAACAAGAAATTCATCATCAAGGACACAACAATATCAATAATCCTAATCTAAATCAAAACACCTAAAATTAATTCTATATTAGAAAACCATAACTAAAACCTTGATATACAAAACCTCCAATTTATGCCAAGGATTTTACCAAAAATAGACTATGTAGACCTTCGAATGCTTCCTTCGATATTGGTAAAAAAATTTTGATACAAAATGTCATAACCTTCGATTTTCAGATTTGGGATGGAGATATGGGGTTTTCAGTACTGGGTTCGATGGAGACAGATTCTCAACAACAGTGGATGGCTTCGATGGAGATGGAGATTTGGGGTTTTCAGAATTGGTATGTCATTGTGTTAGTGATAACCCGCAAGTCTTTTTTGTTCTTTATTTAAGCTTCATGAGACTCATACAAGTTACATCCCAAGTTGTTCAGTAAATATAATTACTCCCTCCATCCCAAAATAAGTGTCCGTAATTCTTATTTTAGTTTATCCCAAAATAAGTATCAATTTTTGAAAAATAAGTGTTTACTTTCTTATCCTACCCTTAAATATGAGATGGAGAAATTAATTACTCCCTCTATTATTAAGGATAAAATTGTTATTAGTTCATTACAAGTGTAATAATTACATTTTTCTACAACTGTATGCATTTATAGACACTTATTTTAGGATGAATTAAATATTAAATAAAATTGTAAAATGACAAAAAAAAGCCCATCACGTGAGAGGCACTTATGAAAGTGGTTCTATGCAATTATTCATGTGTCACTAATCCCTATGAGACTTGGTTACATGCATTTCAACAACCATTATAAATACGTACACTTAATTTCATACATACATCAAATCCTATGAAATTCCTTATAAATACATACGTACACTTTCATACATACATACTCAAATCCCAAATCCTACTCATTTTTTTTCACAATTCAGAAAATGAGAAATATGATCACTGTTTCCAATGGCGTAAATGAATCTGAATATAAAAAAATAATGTTCTCTGACGTGATGGTGACGAGGAAGAGAAACCTTTTCTGGGGACGTAAATGGAGGACCCTCGATCTTGAAATGGGTATTGCAATTTTTGCTATTCATTTACTTGCACTTTTTGCACCATTTACGTTCACTTGGGATGCTTTATTTGCTGCATGTGGAAGAGCACTGTTATGCGGGTTATTTGGTACAACTCTCTCTTATCACCGTAATCTAGCACACCATAGTTTCAAACTGCCCAAATGGCTCGAATACGTCTTTGCTTATCTTGGAGTCCTAGGTTTCCAGGTTCGTTTAATTTGTTTTTTTACTTCTCTTAATGCATGTAATTAATACTTCTTCAGTTACTCAAATGAACATGAATATATATATATATATATATATTGTAACGGTAAACAGAGGGATCCAATATTTTGGGTGAGCATCCATAGATATCATCATCAATACGTTGATTCCGAGAAAGATCCACACTCTCCCACCTTCGGGTTTTGGTTTAGTCATATGGGATGGCTTTTTGATAGCGGCTACATTATAGAAAAGGTAACTTATTCGTATGTTTATATTCCATAAAAAGACTTCATTTTGGCTGATTATCTCATTTGTATTGTTGATTATATATTTTGCAGTATCAAGAACGTAAAAATGTAGAAGATTTAAAGAGTCAGAAATTCTATAGGTTCCTTAAGAGAACTCATATATTACATTTATATTCGTTTATGGCCCTTGTGTATGCTTTCGGTGGATTTACCTACCTCGTTTGGGTCGTGGTAAGACTTTGCTTAATAATGTTTTCAAATTTTTAGAGCAAATGAAAACACAAGTAGTTATTGTACAAGGTTTCAATGTCAAAAACGTAACGATGAGTTTATTGAACTTTGAGACGATATGTAGGGCGTTTCCACTATGCTCAGTCACCATGCGACTTTTTTCGTGAACTCAGCTTGTCACATATGGGGAAATCAAAAATGGGACACTGGCGATCTCTCAAAAAATAACTGGTTTGCACTTAAACTTGAATAGCAGATGATCGTGTGAGAAGTTGAGGTTAACGTGAGAAGCGTGAGAAGTGAATCTGAACCGTTGATCACTTTTAATTAGATGTCCTCCCGTGAATTGTGGCTTAGAATAGAATTGATCTGGTGCATCTCATCCTAATGTGCATCCATTTCTCATCCAAAGTTTGATAACCACTTCTCATGTTAACCTCAACTACTCACCGAAATCCAACTCTCTCTCTCTCTCTCTCTCTCTATATATA
This sequence comes from Arctium minus, assembly GCA_954870635.1. Lineage (NCBI taxonomy): Eukaryota > Viridiplantae > Streptophyta > Magnoliopsida > Asterales > Asteraceae > Arctium > Arctium minus. The sequence goes on from OX941091.1 coordinate 4,447,430, forward strand.
TATATATATATTATCTGTGGGGGGTTAATCATTTGAGAACTCCAACATTTATGAGATATGTGAGAACATATATTTGTTTCACGTTATTTTTTCTCATCTAAGATTAGTATTTAATGTATTGATGAACATATATTTGTTTCACAATGTCTTTAATTCATAAGTATTCGGTTCACAATGTGAATATTTTTTACATGTAACTTTTGTTTCACAAACAAGCTAAAAAGGTTTACATTGTGAAACAAATACATGTGAACCAAACACATGAGAAACAAATATATGTGAATCAATATTTTAAATGCTAGTCTTATATGAAAAAGCCACATATGAAATTGCACATGATGCACTAGTTCTCAAAGTTATCACAATTTCATGGGTTCTCAAAAGAAGGCTCCCTATATATATATATATATATATATATATATATATATTTGAACAATCCATAATTTTTTATATTTAAATTTTGTAATAATACCTATATATAGGTGGGTAGCGTTGATTAGTTTTGGTGAAGGATGGCATAACAATCATCATGCATTTGAGTATTCAGCTCGACATGGGTTAGAATGGTGGCAAATCGACTTGTGTTGGTATATGATAAGGTTTCTTGAAGCAGTAGGGTTAGCCACCAATGTTAAGTTGCCAACTGAAGCTCAGAAACTTAAGAAATCGTTTGCCGCAAGTGAGTAACTCCTTCCACGTCATGGATCATAATTGTGTAACACTTATACATGTATAACAAGTATGTTACCAAAAAAAAGTATGATTGTGATCAAAACACATATCTAAATAATGATCATTACTTGATTCAGGATCAAGGGCTCTTCAGTAACGACTTAATGGACTCTTGATACGCACTGATTATTCAGTGCTTAAACACTCATTGTTATCTTCATATTTAGCTTATTTTCACATTTTACACCCAATCTTGAGTCTTTTATTCTGTTATTTTCTATTTATTATTTTATTGGAGTTAAAGTTATGATTAATATGTGTTACATAATAATACTCTAATTTGTACTCTTTGGAACTGTTATGAATGCTGCGGGAATGCTGTAGCAGTTGGGTAATGGCTAGGATGGATGGAGCTCATGCGTGAAGACAAGAGATTTATTATAAGACAAATATTGTTGACTTTTCAATATTTTGTTAATCCCTTGAACTTTTATTAGCTGGAAAACACTTTATCTCTTGAATATTACTTAAGCTTTTGTTTAGTGTCTATTAACTACGTGTACTTTATTACCCTTTGGGTAAAAAGTTTGTCTTTTTGCTCTAGTATTTAAAGAGGGGTTTATGCTTTCCCTAAAACAAATCAAAGTTACTTTGATTTGCTCTCTTTCTTCCAAGTACTTTTAATCTAAAGTAGCTTTTGTTCTTCATTCTCCATTTAATTTCTTGTATTAAATTTCTTGTCATTTAAATACTTATCATTTACTTTCCGTCATTTATATTCTCGTCATTTATATTTCGTTATTTACTTTACGTATTTCATTTACGTCATTTATTTTATTATGTTTTTTATTTCCGTAATGAGTAACTAAATTTTATTAGCTTCAGTGTGTAACACTCTAAATAAATCAACGAATAATAATTCGTAATTTCGGCAATACGACGTCTAAAAATACGAAGGTCCAAACACCCTGTGAATATAAAGTTCAAAAGAATGACAACCCAATATTCAAGACAACTAGAACCCTTACTAATCGGGTTAGTTTGCATCGCAAGGTTTGCAACAAATAATGGGACATTAATAATACAACGACCTACTTAATTTAAAATTGATTCAAATCTAGATTAAAATGGGCATTGCGAAATCACTATGAACTCTCTCCACAAAATTCCCCAAAAAGAAACCGGCACTTCAAGATCTCCTACGTGCCCGGTAGCCAAGCCGACATCCTAAATTCCTCCACGAGAAAGATCTGTGAGGAAAACAACAACCACAACAAGTGTTAGAATAAAGCCTAGTGAAACCCCAAAGTTACATCAATCATAACATAAAGATGTAAACAACAATTATGTTACCGAACTTCTTCGCCTTACAAATTTTATGTTTCCACCGTGCCCAAGTTCCCAAAACCTGAACAATTGACAATACAAGAGACAACCCTTGATATTACGGGGGAGACCCGCTCCATCGGGGCGACATATACACAAAGGTGGAGTCACCCACGATGTTAATGGATTACATCTCATGCCCCGATCTTAGTTCCCATGTCATAACGACATCACAACCTCAAACCGTATTTACTGCCTTTATTGCCTACTCCATCGAGTTACACCTCAAGGACTTACGGACATTATTGCCTATCCATATCTAGACGAGTTACACCTCAAGGATCCATAACCCCTTATTGCCTACTCGCTAGTAACCCACAATGCTTATTACAAGGTCCAATTATTGAACAACTACCAGCTCATGCACGAGGAGTAATATTCACATTCTTATCAGGTGATCAACATTTGATAACAATTATAACAACATAAGCACTTCTTTTCTACATGCAAAATAGGTATCTTTTTACTTCTCAAGATTTCACATTCTTCATAATTTCATACATGTAGGCACAACCATTTATCATCCTTACATCGTCTCTTCATAAAGCTATCAGCAATTGGATTAAAACCATGGCAATAGGAATTTCCTCATGAACTCAACATATAAGCATGAAATCAAGAATATATAACCCATGTAGTTACCACATAAAAGATTATTAAAGTCTACTAGACATACTCATCCTTTTGGGGGTTCATAAAGATGAGAATCCCACAAGTTAGGTCACAAAACTCAAACAAATAACACATAGGAATAATGTAGGTTAACCCATAGCAATAAATAGGTACTAGAGCATTTGAGGAAGGATGACTCACAAACTAGGGTTTGTAAGAAAACCCAACAATGGTGATGGAGTCTTGAGATTGAAGATGGAGAAAGGAAGATGGTAGATCCTTGAACCCTAGTCTTCCAAGCCCCAAAAGATTGACCCAGACTTGAAGATTTGAAGAGAGTTGAGTCTAGGATAGCCTTAGGTTGGAATTTATGAAGGGATAGGAGAAGAGAGTGTTTTTGGGAGTAATGTTTGGAATAAATACAGTTTGGGGCCGTTTCCCCCTTTTTAGTCGACCAGGTGGTCCCGCACGGCAAGTCGCGCCGCACACTTGGACCCACGGATTGGCAGTGCTCCGCGCGGCTAGTGGCGCGGTTCAAGTCGTGCCATGACCCGCACGGTGCACTGTGGTTCCTCTTTTCAACTTTTTCCAACTTTAAGAAATAACCCTCAAAAAGACCAAATTTTGAGGCATGGTTAAACACAAATGCTAAATAACAACCGAAACATAGATTTAAGTTAAAATTGCTTACACCGAAATCGGGGTGTTACACAGTGTGAAACTAAAATGTGAGATTTTAAACCAAAGGAAAATGGACGTTGTTTTGCAATAACAATGTTCCACTATTTCATTACAAGTTTTATAAAACCAATGACACTTCTTGACGAATTGATCCCTTGAAAAGTGTTAAAGTGCCATGAACTTAGAAATAAGTCATTGTTATGCACGTCAATTTGAATGATACGGGAAGTAGACTTGAGACAATTACTAACAAAGAAATTTGTTGTCTATATTTTTCAAATTGATTTATTCTCGACGGGTTGGTCACTAGTCAAAGTGTTAAAGTGTAATGAACTCAGAAATGAGCTATTTAGAACACATAAACTTGGATGATATGGGAATCGGCCTGAAAGGATGATTTTTAACAAAGATATTTGTTGATCCATATGTTTTTGGGACATCATTTGTTACTACTTCTTTGGTCCTGGTACTGTATAGAAATATACAGGTTTTAAAGACAGATGTTGGTACAATGGTTAAAGTCCGAGAGGAATACCCTCAAAACAAATGATGGAACAAAGTGTTGCAGAACAATGCTGTAGAATGGTTAAAGTCCGAGAGGAATACCCTCAAAACAAATGGTGGAACAAAGTGTTGCAGAACAATGTTGTAGAATGGTTAAAGTCCGAGAGGAATACCCTCAAAACAAATGGTGGAACAAAGTTTTGCAGAACTATGTTGTAGCATTGCCACAACATTGGTCTGTTAGAATTTGTGTTTAAATCCCACCAAAATGTCTTACACCCTTGCTTGCTTTATTCTCTGTTAATTTCATCAAGTGTTAACCCAAACCAAAACAAAGTTTTCAAAATCGCCATCTAAAATCACTTCTTTAATTATATTTTTATTGTACTTTACTACAATCCCTATGGACGATATCTGGTATTTTACCACTTTATTACTTGAGAGACGATATTAAGTCATTTTGTATACTTGCACTTTGGCTTAATTTATCGCATGTCTTAAGGAGTATAAAATCACTATCAACTATATACCATGTATGGCTTATTGGGTAATCCATATATAATGTTCAAAAGTGACTTAATACGCCAAAAACATGCTTATTCGCTCAGCTCGAAAAGGAAAGTCATATCCACTCAACCAATTCTTTTATATCCTTGCCCTTTGTAAAACACACCCCAAATGAAACAAAAAAGTCAATTTTCTCCCTTAGATCCAACATATTTTCATCTCGTTTTCTCCCTAGATCCCATAAACCTTGTCATAAACTGCCAATGTAATCTTTCTTCGACGTATCATCATTCTTCAACAGTTTCTTTGCATCATTCTTTGGCCGGTCTCCATGCCTCGTTCTCCCGTGATCTTTAGGTTCTTCGTCGAGAAAACCGGTGGTCTCCTGGTAATTTGTGGCCTCCTAGTTCACTTTTTATTGTCTCTAACCCCTGCTTGCTTCTTCATCTATTCGGTTTTGGTTTTAGGCTGGTTACAACTATTTTGGGGTTTCGTTTGGTTGTAGATTTCAATATGCATCTTGTTTTTATGCTTTGGTTACTAATCTTGTATTTGGGTTTTGGTTTGGTTGTAGATCTCGATCTAGATCTTGTTTTTATGCCTTGGTTACGAATCTTGTATTAGGGTTTTGGGTTTTGGTTTGGTTGTAGATCTCGATCTAGATCTTGTTTTTATGCCTTGGTTACGAATCTTGTATTAGGGTTTTGGGTTTTGGTTTGGTTATAAATCTTTTTTTATTTCGTTATAAATCTTGTAAATACGTTTGATCTACATAAATCTTGCTTGTGTTCATAATTTGGTTTCTTGATTTGATTGATGTAATTAGATTGATCACAAAAATGTGTTTGTTGTTCTTTGATATGGGTTCTTGATTTTCTTAATGCAATAAGATTAATCTTTAATGTTGTTTAAATCAAAGGGTATAATAGTAATTTTCATTATTCAAACGGTTTATTCAACTCAACAACCGAATTTAATTTACTTGTAATTTTAAATTTGGAATGTGTATCTATGGTTGAATGTTTGAACCTATATCTTGGTTGATTCATGTTCAATGGTGGTCCTGACATTTTGAAGGTCTTGTACTATAAACTAAATGTGGCCCTTATTTTTTTTAATATACTATTTATTAAGTTATTTTCTACTACATTCCGACGTATGTTTGATATTAAATCGATCGATGGTTCCTCTTTGACTTTGAAAAAAAATGTTCATTTTTTCTTCTTTTTTGACGTTTAAAATTATCTGATTCAAATTTTCTAGTTGTAGACCTCATATTTTATATATAAGTAATGAATCATTATCGGTAGTTACAAAAAGACGTATCAACAAGTATTAATAAATTTATATACTAAAATTATTATATATTTACGTTTTTAAAATACAGAAGCACCCATACGCAACACCACCGGTACACCAAGGCTAGCCATGTTGATGTTGAAAGTGTATCTACAGTTCCGTTTATTATATTCATGTATGAATAATTATAATATTGATCTTGCTATGATCGATTTACATTTATGAACCATTTATTAGAAGGTGAAAATGAAATTATTGATATTAAAAGGTTCAAAGAATGAGAACGCAAACATGATATTCAAAGCAATATTGATCAAACCAAAAACACAATGAGTCATTATGATCATTCAATATTGATACTTGCAAGCTGTGACAATTAATCTTTTTTAACTTCTTGTTGTTGCATCTTTGTATCATCAAAAGGTCACATGCATATGTTTATGACTACTATACAAATATATGTATACAGAGAGACGGTTCAAACGAGAACACTACTTATTTAAAAGAACACGAGAATGACAAATCGCGTGCAAAATCACATGTGATTTTACATTAGCCGGAAAAAATCACGGTACGAGGGCAACTTTTGTCGCGACCACAGGTCACAGGAATCACATGTAAAATCACATGTGATTTTGCACGTGATTTGTCGTTCTTGTGTTCTTTTAAATAGGTACCGTTCTCGTTTGATCATCCCTCTCTCTCTCTCTCTCTCTTTATATATACACATATATACATAGGCGAATGATCGTGTGAGAAGTTGAGGTTAATATGAATAGCGTGAGAGTGGATCTGAATCGTTGATCACTTTTAATCTCATGCCCTCCCATGAATTGCGCCTTAGAAAGGAACTGATCTGGTGCATTTTATCTCAGTGCATCTCATCATAATGTGTGTTAGAATATGATGATAATTGAAAGAGACAATGATTATGCTGAAGGCTTGATGACTTCGATATATTGATTGAGAAAAAAGTACAATATAATAAAAGTAAAATAGCGGCTTAACCTAAACTAGAAGATACAAGAAAAATATATACACAGACTATATGGGCCCACAGGCTTGGGCCTAATACACATATGTACATTAACATCCCCCCTCAAACTCAATCGGGAGAAGAATGAGCCAGATGTAGTTTGGAAACTAGATCACGAAACCGTCCTGGTAGATGAGCTTTAGTGAAAATGTCGGTCGGTTGATCAATAGTTGAAATAGGAAGAAGCTGAATAGTCTGACGAGTCACGTGTTGACGAACAAAGTGACAGTCAATTTCAATATGCTTCGTTCGCTCGTGAAAAACGTCATTGTGAGCAATCTGAAGAGCACTATTGTTGTCGCACCACAAAGGGGTTGGAGAATGTTGAGGTGCCCCCATGTCAGAGAGTAGCCAGCGTAACCACACAAGTTCTTGAGCCATGTCAGCTAGTGCTCGATACTCAGCTTCAGTACTGGATCGAGCTGTCAGGGATTGTTTCTTGCTCCTCCAAGAAAGGAGAGAGTCTCCAAGAAAGAAACAGTAGCCAGTAGTAGAGCGACGGTCCGTAATGTCACTGTCCCAATCAGCATCAGAAAATCCTCGCAAAGTCAATGAGGATGCGGATGAAAAATGAAGACCGTGAAACATGGTCCCCTTCAAATATCGAAGGATGCGAAGGACAACAGCATAGTGATCTGAACAGGGTGCGGACATGAACTGACTGACTGTATGGACAACATAGGAAATGTCAGGTCGAGTTACTGTCAGGTAGACAAGTGACCCCACTAACTGTCGATACAGAGTAGGATCACGTAGAGGAGGTCCAGCATTCGGAGCCAGATGAAGGTTGTGCTCAAGAGGAGTGGATGCAGTTTTGTTGTCAGTAAGCCCAGCTTTTGTCAAGAGATCAGAGGTGTATTTGACTTGACAAAGATAAATTCCCGACGGATCTGAGATCACCTCAAGACCAAGAAAATAGTGTAAAGAACCAAGATCCTTCATCTCAAAACAGGAGCTGAGAGATGTCTTGAGATGAGCTATGCCAGTAGAGTCACTTCCAGTAATAATCATATCATCCACATATAACAGAAGTAAGATTGTGCCAGCTTCAGTGGTCCGAGTAAACAGTCCTGAATCGTAGTTGTTGGGTGCGAAACCCAGAGAGATGACGGTGGAACTGAACTTCTCAAACCAAGCTCGCGGAGCTTGCTTGAGTCCATAAAGAGCCTTCTGAAGTCGACAAACATGACCTTGTGGAAGTGGAACACCCGGAGGAGGTGTCATGTAGACTTCCTCAGATAAGTCACCATTCAAGAAGGCATTCTTAACATCCATCTGAAAAAGAGGCCATTGTTTGTTAGCTGCAATGGCTAGAAGACTGCGAACAGAAGTGACTCGAGCAACAGGTGCAAATGTCTCCTCATAATCAATACCATACTCTTGATTGAAGCCCTTGGCCACAAGGCGAGCTTTGTACCGATCAATAGACCCATCGGATTTTGTCTTCATTTTAAACACCCATTTGGAGCCAATGGGTGACTTTCCCGGAGGAAGAGGGACAGATTCCCATGTCTGAGCTTTGTCAAGAGCCTGAAGTTCCTCATCCATAGCTTTCTGCCAATTAGGGTTAGAGGAGGCTTCCTTGTAGGAAGTAGGTTCGTGATTTGACAGCAGAGTAGCATAAACATGATAATCACGGAGATGAGAAGGAACTTGTCTTACCCGATCTGATCGTCTAACATTCTGAGATTGAGACGTTCCAGGAGCCAAAGACTCAGCAGGCACCTCAGATGTTGGCTGTGCGGATGGAGCAGCTGATTGATGTTGATCAGGAAAACTAGAAAAGGCAGGTTGTGTAGGGGCAGGAGACTCTGAAGGAGAGGCAGATTCAGACTGTGGTGGAACAACAGGTGGAGGCAATATGATGTCAGATTGGAGTGAGTCCAATGAGACGGAAGCATCAGTGAAGAACGGAGTGGTGAAAGTGGGAGACTCACGAAACTTGGATGTAGAGGAAAAATGAACATGTTCCCAGAAGGTAACATGTCGCGATATACGAAGACGCTGGGATATAGGATCCCAGCAGCGATAGCCTTTGTGCTCAATACCATATCCAAGGAAGCAGCAAAGTCTGGAGCGAGGTTCAAGTTTGGTATGTTCATGGGGTTGTAACTGAACAAAACAGGCACTACCCCAAACTTTTAAGAGTTCATAGGCAGGGAAGATGTCATAAAGAGCCTCGTAAGGAGACTTATGTTTAAGAAGAGGAGTAGGATGACGATTGATAGTATAAACTGCAGTGAAAGCAGTTTCCTCCCAAAACCGTTCCGGACATTTAGCAGAAATGAGAAGAGTGCGAACTGTATCAAGTATATGACGGTGTTTGCGTTCGGCACAACCATTTTGAGGATATGTGTGATAAGTACTCAATTTTGAGTACTTAAACACATTTCTTTTAATCTTTAGATAGGATTTTTCATTTTCAAATCCCACTTTGAGTCATTTTCTATCTTATTTTCCATTTATTGTGTCTTGGAGCTTAAATTGTGTGGTTTACTTGTTCTATTAAGATTGTGGGTTAATTTTGGTTATCTTTTGAAAATCTATTTGGACACAGGGCATGTTGCAGCATGGAAACAACATGGAGCTGATGGTTTTGGATGAAAGAATCAAAGAAGATGGAGCATAATCTGATTTTTGGCATGGAACTGATCTGATTGTAACCTCTAAACACTAATTTATCTGGTTTGTAATAGTTTGGTTAAGTTGGAACAAGCTTTGGTAGCCTTAGTTGGCATTAGACTAGGTAAGTACAATTAGATTCTCCTTAATTTACAACTTTGCCACTCCCTTTTGTTATAAAAGGAGGGTTTAGTTGCTCTTAAGGAGACATCTACCTCTCTCCAACTATCATCTTAATATCTTTTGTGTTATGTATCTGATTTGCAGCAAGCTTAGGAACTGATTTTTAATCTCCCTCTTTAGTTCTTTAATTTCAAGTGTTAGTGTTTATGTTCTTCATCTTGCTCTTCATATTTTAAGCTTTTAATCTTGTTATGATTAGTGTAATTCTCTTACTTTCTGTCTGAATCACGAACTGGTCATCTTCCAGTCCAGTGTCCCCTTTAATTTCCAGAATTCATGCAATTGTTCTTATGATCTTCATCGTGTTCTTCATCATCTTTATATAATCTTCATGTTTGAATATGGATGCTGCAACATTGAAATAGCACCCACCTGCACATTTCATTTGGTTGTATTTCATTTCTTCATCTTGCATCTCTAGCCTTTCCTTTACTCTTTTGTTTTAGATCTTAGTAGTTAAAGTTCATTGTAGTTATCTTCAAGTTTACTTTCTTGTCATTTCCATTTCCTTGTAATTTACATTCTCGTCTTTGCATTTTTAGCTATACATCTATATATATATTTATATACTTTCAAGTCATTTACATTTCAAGAGCAATTTCCATTATGTTTATCTTTGTAATTCTTAGTAGTAGTTTTTATTTCTTTATTGTAATGAGTAGCTAATCATATTAGCTTGGGTGTGAGGCAAATGGTGGTTATGTGGATCTAAAGGAAAGTGGGTGTTTGTAACTTTAACGAAATTTTATTATTCCAACTTAAGTTTTATCAAGATAACAAAACTCTTTGACAAATTGATTATTTTGATAGTGTAATAGTGTCATGGACCTAGAGATAGGCCATTGAATAGCACGTCAATTTAGTGACATAAGAGGTAATATCGAAAGAGTTACTTGCAACGAGAGTTGTTACTTGTGTCATTTAAAATGATCCATTCTTGATAAGTTGTCACTTTTTCAAAGGGTTAAAATGGAATAGACTTAGAGATAAGCTATTTGGAATACATCAACTTGGGAGGTATGGGGGTTATGTCAAAAGAGTAACTTTTAACAAAGAGAATTTGTTTTGCCGTATATTTTGAGAACTCCATTCCCATCATTCCCTTATCTTGAACTTTGCTCAGAGATGAGACTGTTTATGGCTAATGGAATAATGGGATGGTGAGAGTCCGAGAGGAACGTGTCTTGAAATCGATAATAAAACTAGTTATAGTCAGAAGCATGTTGCAGCATTTAATTAGCATCATGCTATGCTGATGCTGTAGCATTGACCTGCTGGAATTTGGATCCATATACCACCAAAAGTCTTACACCCTTGCTTATCTTTTATTCTTGTTATTTAGATCTGTGTTAATCAACCTTCAAAAATATTGCATCAAATTCGTCATCTGAAATCTCATCTTTCATTATACTTTTAACACACTTTTTAATTCAATCTCTGTGGGACGATATCTGGTATTTTACCACTTTTATTACTTGAAAGGCGACATAGTACCAATTTGTATACTTGCTTTTTAGTATTATCTGTCTCACCCTAAGGTACACAAAAAGGGCCTGTCAATGTGCCGGGACAGGAGTACTGAGAGAGAGTACCCTGAGATTGAAGAAATGAGAGAAGAGAGGACTCTTTGTATTCCATAGCATTATCAGCTCTAAGAATCTTTATAGATTTTGAAAATTGAGTGTGAATCATCCGAGCAAACATAATATAAATTTTAGGTAGCTCCGAACGATATTTCATGAGATATATCCATGTGAAACGTGTATGGTCATCAAAAAAATAACAAAATATCGAGCACCCCCCATTAATGGATGTGGTGTTGGTCCCCATACATCAGAATGAATAAGATCAAAAGCAGAAGTAGAATTAAACTCATTTGTTTCAAAGGATAAAGCATGATGTTTTCCAAGTTTGCAAGATAAACAAGAAATACTGTCAGTGGACACACAATTTCCTAACACCCCTGAATTAGCTAATGATTTTATTCTGGCTAGAGATAAGTGACCTAGCCGGGCTTGCTATAATTCAAAGGAAGAAGAGATGGAAATGGAGGCAACAAGATTTGAAGATGGTAACGGCAGACGAAGATAGACCACTTCAAACATCCGTCCAACCTTACGACCAAGTCCAAGGATCTTCTTGGTCTTTGGATCCTGTACAATACAACCAGAAGAATGAAATAAAATGATCAGGTTAGATTCTAAAAGCTGCGCAACTGAAACTAAGCTCAGAGATAGTTTCGGAACATTAAGAACACCTAGTAATTGAATATGAGGAGTGGAGACATTTCCACTAAAGGATACCGGTAGGCCAGTGTTGTCAGCAGTTCGTACTGACGTAAAATGCTGAGGTGGTTTCTTAGAAACAAAACCATCAGTGCAGGGTGTCATATGATTGCAACACCCAGAGTCAAAAATCCATGAGTTACCTGATGTAGTTAAGTGTTGAGAATTCATACCCATAGCACCAGACATGATCTGCTCCATGAGTTCCTGATTGCGATGCATCAGTTCCATGAGGTCAGGTGAGGAGCCTGAAGCGGTGTTATCAGTAACAGTAGATCCAGCAACAGCGTGAGTCCGGTTCTGAGGACCAGTGTTCTTTGAGTTCTTAGGGCAATCAGACTCATAATGGCGAGGATGAGTGATGCCACACCGACGACACTTGCGAATAGGACAATCAAGAAGAAGATGAGCAGTAGAATGGCAAAAAGCACACTCAGATGTGTTCGTATTTCCCACAGATTTGGGATGATTGTTGTTGGTCCATTTGCCCTTGGACTTGGGGTGGGAAGTGTAGAGGACACTATCAGTAGCGAGATTGGCAGCCATGGTGTGCGACCGGTAGGATGCGATCGGTATGGACCGATATATGCGACCGGTATATGCGACCGGTATGAAGACCGGTATATGTGCCCGGTATATGGACCGACCGGTATGAACCAGTAGGGGTGAGCGACCGGTATACGACTAGGGTTTTCGGCGATGGCGACTGTCAACTAAAACTTTGAAGGCGGCGACAAAATCGTGGTTTGAAGGCGGCGACGGAAACTGTTGGCTAAAAAAAATAGTAAATCGATGAACAGTAACCGATGAATAGTAAATCGATGAACAGTGCCGATGAATAGTGCCTATGAACAGTAAATCGATGAACAGTAACCGATGAATAGTAACCGATGAACAGTACCGATGAATAGTAGCCGATGAACAGTGCCGATGAATAGTAGCCGATGAACAGTACCGATGAACAGTATCGATGAATAGTAGCCGATGAATAGTACCGATGAACAGTACCGATGAATAATGAAATCGATGAATAAACCTACAGCTCTGATACCATGTTAGAATATGATGATAATTGAAAGAGACAATGATTATGCTGAAGGCTTGATGACTTCGCTATATTGATTAAGAGAAAAGTACAATATGATAAAAGTAAAATAGCGGATTAACCTAAACTAGAAGATACAAGAAAAATATATACACAGACTATATGGGCCCACAGGCTTGGGCCTAATACACATATGTACATTAACAATGTGCATCAATTTCTCATCCAACGGTTGATAACCACTTCTCACGTTAACCTCAACTTCTCATCGGAACCCGGCCTTACATACATATATATAAACACTTTCATTTGTTAACCAATGATTTAGTACAAACTTTGTTAATCAATCTTAACCATTTAATTTTTTAATCGACGGACTAGATGGTTTCAATGGTAAATTTGTAATATTGTGAACATGGGGCACACGTCCTTCTTCAATAACATAGGTGAACAAAGGGTAAACATGTAAAATCATACTCCCTTCGATTTAGGAAAAAGTTTCACTTTCCTTAAATTTCTCCAAATTGTTGAGGAAGAAGCTCAATCCCGATTTTCTTGCCACTGTTGATTAGATGACTCGTAATCGTTTTATAAAAATATCATAAACAGTTACGTACAATTTATGCGTAAATTATGAACATATATTGTTTCTATTATGGGCTCCCTTATTTCACTGATCATCAGTAACTAATTCATTAAGAGTCTGACCACTTGTTAACAATAGATGTTTCATTTTTGAAGAGTAGTTAATTCACTAATGAACAATGAATTTTAATTGATGGACATTATTTAATTCACTGTGTTTAATGTGTTTTTGATAGTGTATGAACAATAACTTATTCACTTATGAATGAATACGATCACATGCAGTTTGTGGCTTGAACATAAATAAGAATTCATCGATTTTAAACCTTGTCTATTATTGTTCACCCTCAACAATATAAAATTCAAATATAATCCATAATCAAATTGCATAAAAATAGAGATAACCATTCGTAATCACCTAAAAAATAAATACCAAAAATTATAGATAATTTAAAAACGCAAAATTACACCTTTTACCATAAAAATTGTAACACCCCGAAATCGTTGGCCGAAGAGAAGGCGAAAGAAATCACCAACAGTGCCCCGCGCGGCTCTATGCGCGAGTCGAGCCGCGCCACGAACCGCGCGAGGCTCTGTTTCCTCGCGGCTCCAGTGGTCCACGCAACTCTCCGCGCAGGTCAGGTCGTGTCGCAATCCGCACGGGCGCACAGTGCGCTGATAAAAGAAGAAAATCCGGCCTCCAACCTCATTTCTCTCAAAACCCTCAAATTATCTCCCACTTTCTCTCCCAAACCGACTCACACCTTCCCAAATGAACCATAACCCATTTTGAGGAGTTTTCCTCCTAAAATCTCATGATTCCTCATCTCCTAGCAAGTTTGGAGGTTAGAACCATAGTCCTCCACCTTCATCTTCTTTGTTAATGTATATGTATAGAGGACCCAGGCCTGTGTCAATATAAGGCCCAAGCCCATTTAGTCCATGTATAAATTCTTTGTATATTGTAGGCTAGGTTAAGATCTCTCTAATAATTTTACTTTTTGTATTGTAAGTTTTCTCTCAATCAATACATCGAGGTTTCAAACCTTCAGCATATTCATCGTGTTCTTCATTCATATCCATCTTCTAACATGGTATCAGAGTTGTAGGTTTGTTCATCGGTTTACTGTTCATCGCGATTTTACTGTTCATCGTCTCAGTCGACTCGCCGCCGCCGCTGTTCTTGCCATCGTCGTCGCTGTTCTTGCCATCGTCGTTGTTCTTGCCATCGATCTATTTGAAACCCTAGCCGCAACATCATATCGGTCAATCGTTACACCGGTCGACGCATATCGGGCCACTTCATACCGGTCGATTCTATCGGCCAAACATTACACCGGTCAAGTTTACCGGTTAAATCCATATACCGGTCGAATCCTTTACCGGTCGCATTCCTATACCGGTCGAACCATTTACCAGTCGAATTTTTTTTTACCGGTCGAATCCTTTATCGGTCGAATCCTATACCGATCGAACCATTTACCGGTTGAACTTTTTACCGGTCGAAAGCACTCTACCGGTCGAACCATTTTACCAGTCGAAGCACTTTATCCCGGTTCATATCTGAACTCTTTCCCATGGCTGCCAATCTCAGTCACTCAAATCCCATCTCGGTTGTTTTCAATGGTAGCAACTATATTCTCTGGCATCATCATATGATAATTCTGCTAAAATCTCATGGTCTTTACACCTATGTTACTGGTGCATCCAAACTTCCAGTTCAGGAAGTAGCTGAGAATGGTGTTGATTTTGCTAAACGCATGAATGAGTGGGACATTAATAATGCTCGTATTCTGGGTTTTATTAATGCCTCCACTACTCCTGAAATCAACCAACAGTTTCTTGGCTATGTCACCGCCAAGAGTCTCTGGGATTTCCTCGCCAAGAGATACACATCATCGGGTCTGTCTTACCAGTATCAACTATGGACCACTTTTCAGAACAAACGCCAGCTTCCTGATCAATCCATAAACTCTTATATCTCTGAAACCATCTCTTACAGCTCGATCCAGTACTGAAGCTGAGTATCGAGCACTAGCTGACACAGCTCAAGAACTCGTGTGGTTACGCTGGCTACTATCTGACATGGGGGCTCCTCAACAGTCTCCAACTTCGTTGTGGTGTGACAACAACAGTGCAATTCAGATTGCTCATAATGATGTCTTTCACGAGCGAACGAAACATATTGAAATTGACTGTCACTTTGTTCGTCAACATATGACTCGTAAGACTATCCAGCTTCTTCCTATTTCAACTATTGATCAACCGGCCAACATTTTCACTAAAGCTCATCTACCAGGACGGTTTCGCGATCTAGTTTCCAAACTCCATCTGGCTCATTCTTCTCCCGATTGAGTTTGAGGGGGGATGTTAATGTATATGTATAAAGGGCCCAGGTCTGTGTCAATATAAGGCCCAAGCCCATTTAGTCCATGTATAAATTCTTTGTATATTGTAGGCTAGGTTAAGATCTCTCTAATAATTTTACTTTTTGTATTGTAAGTTTTCTCTCAATCAATACATCGAGGTTTCAAACCTTCAGCATATTCATCGTGTTCTTCATTCATATCCATCTTCTAACATTCTTCATCGAGTTTTCTAGGGTTTCATCCACCCTTGTTTTCCCCTTTTTGTAGATTGGAAGTTTGTAGCCATTTTGGTGAACTAGAGGTGTTTTAGTTGGTGGATTCAAGTTTGGGTTAAGGTAATCTTCTATTTTCTTCATCTATGGAAGTTGGGGTTTTGGTATAAGTTGAGATCTTCATATATAATGTTTGGGGAATGTTTCAAATGGTTAGATGTAATTATTTACGGTTGAAATTTATGGATCTAGGTTTTGGAAGTTTTGGCTTCGAGGATGCAATCAAAGAATATCTATGTGGGGTAAAAATCTAGATTTAGCCTAAATCTAGTAAAGTGGGTTCAAGTTGATTTGTGAAAAAGTTGTACATGTCAAAATGTTTATTTTTAAAGTGCTTATGTGTTTAACATGAAATTATCATTTGTAGAGTTACTTGATGGGTTTTGATTATTTGAGAAGTTTGACTTTATGAACCTTGTAAAACACCCATATTTGGGATTTTTGGGCATCTTGATAAATGAGTCGTAAATGGACGCGTTTTGGTGAGTTATTGTATAAATGAGACCTATTTGGTTAAAAGGAATTTTTAGTGTTTGTTTTGGAGAAAAGCTTAATTTTGTGTTATGAGACGTTTTGAAGAAAAGTAAATGGTATAAAATCATTTGGAAAGTAATTTGTCCCAATTTAAGTTGTATTGAGGTATGCACATGTATTTTGGAGTGTGTTTGCATGACGTGAGTCAATCACATTATTTATTTGGGGATTGTTAATCGTTGGTCAAAAAGAGATTTGAGCATTTTGGCTCGGTATTGACTTAAAAGAGTTTTGAGGACACTTGTCCGGTTTTGACGACTCAATGTAAAGCCGGTTATGGTTTACATGATCGAGTGCGTTGGTCATTCTTGTGGAGTCAGGTAATGTTAGACTGGGTTGCATTGGATCCATAGGCACGTAAGTCTGTCTGTTTTAGATGGTCAATTGGTTATTGTGGGTTTGAGCTCCGGTATCCATGTTTTACGACCGGAAACTTTACAAGTAAGCACTAGGAGGGTTGAGTCTGGTGGTGCTACCGAGGAGGTAGGCACTAGGACCTCCGCCTCTTGAAGTAATGTCTGGGAGGTAGTCTTTAAGTGTGTCGGGCCTTCAGGATGGAGTTCTTCGAAATGTTCATCAAGGTCAACTGACTTGTGGTGAAACTTGTTAAAGAAATCGTAGGGACACTTGGGTTTGTATGTCGTGAGGTGTCATGCGATTAACGTTGCATGGGTGGCATACTTTTGTGTTCCTCCACTCTCAACGGATACGGGTCTCCCCCGTTGTCGGCTAGCGGCATTTTAAATATAATGACGTTCTACCTATTTGCCATTTGGCTTATGTGGTTGACTGTAAGTGAGGACCTTAATATTGGATCTCCCTCCACGTATATTAAGGTTTGAATGAAATACGTCATTCCCATGTTTTGATATTTGGTTTCCTTCCATTTTACGGTCGTGTGAGTATTGGGCCTAGTATCCATGTTTTTCGGTAACATATTGTGCATGAGGGTTTTAATCATGATTTATGGGTCGAGTATTTTACCCCACCCGTGTTTGGGTGTCTTGGGATACAATGTTTTGTCCACGTTTCTAAAACGGGAGTCAATTCATATTAACGTTTCGAGCAAGTTTGAGTTGCATCAATTTATAAAGAATGTTTGTAATAAGGTGTCTATCTTCGAAAGTGCATGATATTGGAAAAGAGTTGTTTCCACGTTTTAAAGTGCATCAATTGAAAGGTCATGATTTCAAGTGAGGTTCATTCTTTTAAAGATATATTTACTCATGTAAAACTCTTGAACTCACTAGGCGTTAGCCTAATCTTTTTATTTGTCGGCATATGCAACAGGTTCCGGTTGGGAATAGTTCTAGTATCGCAGTGAAGGGAGGAGTGCCTTTTGTGCGTCCAAGGAGTGAGTAACTTGATGAAGTCTTCCGCACTAGGTTAAAGAGAGCAACTTGTATTTGGGTTAAGTAACACCCGACTCCAATTTAGTTTGTATATTATTGGAGTTTAATATCTATCAAAGTTAATTATAGAGTTTGTATTTGAGGCATATAGAGTTTTGGATCGTAAGAGGAAGTTTTGACCCTTATTTTGATGTTATGTTTAAAATTTTTAATTAGTTGTTCTTACCAAATTCGAGGGTGTTACAAAAATCAAATGAATTAATGGGAAGGTTTTAAGGAATGTGATTGGCTAATCTTGGTTTGTAAAATTAATACAAATTAAGTGGTTAGCAAATGATTGTGGTATATATATATATATATATATATATATATATATATATATATTTATTTATTTATATAGGGTCAGGTTCAGGAGAAAATCTTAAAAAAACGAAAATCCGAAGAACACCCTCGTAGCCCTTCATCTGGACGGTATGCACTTGTGCATACAAGTAACTTGTAACATGCACAAGTGCACAAGTGCATAATGCACTTGTGCATAAAAACCAAAAAAACAACATAATTTATCTGTATGCACAAATGCATACCGTCTAGATGAAGGACTACCAGAGTGTTCTTCAGTTTTTATTTTTTTTAGGTTTTTCCTTGAATCTCTCTCTCTCTATATATATATATAGAGAGAGAGAGAGAGAGAGAAAGAGAGGGAGGAGGGATTAATTGAAAACCTATATTAGAGGGTCTTACCAAATTCGAGGGTCTTACAAAAATCAAATGAATTAATGGGAAGGTTTTAAGGAATGTGATTGGCTAATCTTGGTTTGTAAAATTAATACAAAATAAGTGGTTAGCAAATGATTGTGGTATATATATATATATATATATATATATATATATATATATATATATATATATATATATAGGGTCAGGTTCAGGAGAAAATCTCAAAAAAACGGAAATCTGAAGAACGCCCTCATATCCCTTCATCTGGACGGTATGCACTTGTGCATACAAGTAACTTGTAACATGCACAAGTGCACAAGTGCATAATGCACTTGTGCATAAAAACCAAAAAAATAACATAATTTATCTGTATGCACAAATGCATACCGTCTAGATGAAGAACTACCAGAGTGTTCTTCATATTTTCTTTTTTTGAGGTTTTCCCTTGAATCTATATATATATATATATATATATAGAGAGAGAGAGAGAGAGAGAGAGAGAGAGAGAGGAGGGATTAATTGAAAACCTATATTAGACTGGAAACTCTGGAAATCAATATTGATCAATCATTGAATTTCTTTTTTTTTTCTTTTTTTAATTGATAAGGGTAATTATTATTATTACTATAATATTAATTATTTAATTTTAATGAATTATATATATGGTATTAATGGATGATATATTAATGTAAACTATTTTCTTTTTTATTCCGATTTATGTTTCCTATTAAGTGGAACTGTTAATGTAAATTACTTTTTTATTTGATTTCCGTTTCATCACAATTTGGAAGAGAACTATTGAAAATTCCAATATTTAATTATATGTAAAATCAATATTTGTTTTCATTGAATTGAAATATTTTTGGAATAATTTCTTTTGATTCTTGTCATTTATATGGTTTTTTTAATTGGAGTGTAAAAAATTAACCAACCGGAGCAATGGATGGTTACATGTTTGATGGTGTTTCGGCTAACGAAATTAATCATAAAATCCATCTGTAAGATGAAACAGTAATGAAATCAGTAATAGATTAGTAATGAAATGATTTCCTTCTGATGAAACAGTAATGAAATCACTTCCTTCTGATGAACCAGTAATGAAATCAGTAATGAATCTGATGAACCATAGTAGATTAAAAAATTTGTTAGAAGGAACCCATAACATCACAGATGAATCCATAACATCATATATTTCATCTGAACTAAACTAAACCAAATTAATTAAATGTTTCATCTGACTAACACACTGAAGGGTTTACGGAAAGCAATAGACAATTTTGCCCTTTTGGCCTATTATTATTAATTTTCATTCATAAATTAATTCATTTATTATCATATTTAAGTCAAATGAATCTTGACCATTGATTACTAAGATCAATGGTATCTAGATGATTTTTAAAGTTTCCAGTCTAAATAAGTTTCCAATTGAAACCACCTATATATATATATATATATATATATATATAGGGGTCTAATCATATGAGATCCTCCTATTTTGTGGTAACTATGAGATCTAATCTCATCCATCCATCTTAATTTATTAATTTTTTTAATTAATTAATAGGGGAGGATATATTAGTCATTTGATAAATTAAATAATATAACAATTTTTTTGTAACCGATAAAATCAATCCATTATCAATCCAATATCATGCTTCCTTGAATATCTCAACAAATTGATTTTGAGATAATATCCATAATTGAGTTTGATTCATGCGTATGACTTATGTATTATTGTTGTCGTATGAATCCTCCAATCTTGCTCCAGAATTAAGTTTGTGTTCTTGCATCTTCTCTGTTTTCTGCCTTTCAATGAGATGCAAATAGGTGTCACACAGTGTCACATAGTGTGATACATTTTGTTATGTTTCCTGTTGAAATAGTTGAGGCGATTGAAAACATGTTTGAGGTTGCTTTTTTTCTTTTCTTTTCTTTAAATCTTGTTTGTGTTCGTTGTGGTAATATGTTTCCCTGTAACACAACCAGTTTCCTTTTAAAATTGTAGGACCACAGTCCACAGTGTATCACACCCATTTTGCAAGATGAGCACAGTGTATCACACCCATTTTGCAAGATGATCACAGTGTATCACACCCATTTTGCTGTAACACAACCAGTTTCCTTTCGAAAGACTTACCTCCTATGTTGTTTCGTCCATTTCGCCGAAATTAGGGTTTCTTATCCCTAGTAAAACCCTTTTTGAAATGTGATTCCAAAACCCTTTTCAACTTGTGATTCGAAATTGTAGTTTATTATATCTGATTTCATGCCATAATTATAGGAGCACGCCCAAATTAGATCATACTGAATCATAATTTTTTTTTGATATTTTTACCCTTTTTGCCTATTTTAGTGGCCTGAAATTATGTTTTTAATTAATATTTTTCTTAATTATTTTAAACCATTGATTATTAAGATAGATGGATGAGATTGGATCTCATAGTTACCACAAAATAGTAAGATCTCCCTTGAAATGCCCCCTATATATATATATATATATATATATATATATATATATATATAAATAAGGGGGATCAATTGGAAACCAATATTACATTGGAAACCGAAATTAATCAATCATTGAATTTCCTTTTTTTATTTTTATTTTTAATTGATAAAGTTATTTTAGTCTTTTACATAATTTCATAATATATATGGTAAGTGTTATTATTATTATAATATTAATTATTTAATTTTAATGTATTTTATATATGGTAATATTGATCATTTATTAATTTAAACATAAAACATTTAATTTAGGTAAACACAAATTGATTCATACGCAAACTACAAATCAAATTATTTGTTCTGATTCTTATGAATCAGTGATTGATTCATCCAATGAATTAAAGTTTATATTCATATGGAATCTTCAATATTACCTCCAGCCACAAAATATTAATATAGTGAAACATAATGGATTTGATATAGTGAAACAAAATATTAATATATTGAAACTTGATGAAATATAAAATGTTAATATAATGAAACCTGATGAAACATAAAATGTTAATATAATGAAACCTGATGAAACATAAAATGTTAATATAATGAAACCTGATGAAACATATTTGATATAGTGAAACATAATGGAAAGATAATGAAACAAAATATTAATATAGTGAAACCTGATATAGTGAAACAAAATATTTATATATTGAAACCTGATGAAACAAATTTGATATAGTTAAACATAATGGAAAGGTAATGAAACAATAATGGTAATAATGGAACTTAATGAAACTTAATTGGGTTTTTACATACTGCATATTGATGAACAAGTAATAAAAAGGTAGTCTTGATATATTATTGTTATCTTTTATTAATAAATTAATTAATTTATTACTATATTTCATCCTTGTTGCCAAATTTGAAATACAAAAGAAAAAGACACATTTACCCTTTTGACATATTATTATTATCTTTTATTAATAAATTAATTAATTTATTACCATATATAATTCAAATGAATCTTGACCATGATTAAAAAGATCAATGGTTAAAATTTAGTTTCCAAAGTTTCCAATGAAATTTGGTTTCCAATTGAAACTACCCCTCTATATATATATATATATATATATATATATATATATATATATATATATATATATATATATATATATAGATATAGAGAGAGAGAGAGAGAGGTTATTTTGTTAACCTTCTAATTCTTGTTAACTTTACTAACCATTTTTCAAACAATAAAAAGTCATTTTCATTAGTGGTTTGGCATACATGTGCAATATATAAATACGGGTATGAATGGTATTTTATATATTTGTAATATTCATTTAATGAGGAGTTACATATCTTATATTTTCTTTGATTTTAGCCATATGTTACAAATCTTATAGTTTTTTTAATTTTATTTGATGAACATGAATGAACTTTGAATTTGAGAAACCTTATATTCTTTACCACACATGAATACACGTGAACCCAAAAGTTTAGTGTTCATGAACATGCAAACCAATCAGATCTCCATGTCCTACAGTTCAGTCTAGGTGTTCACAACCATGTTCATTAGTGTTCATTCCATACATTTCTCAAATGGACACCAAGAACACTAAAGTTCATCGATCAACTGCATTCAAAACAAATGACCTCCATCACTGATAGAATAGGAGTGTTCCTATGTTCATATGAACGTAGTGAATATTTATTAAATAAATGAGTGCATATGTTCATAGAGTAGAAATGTTTCATAGATGTTCATTATTGTTCATTCCATACATTTCTCAAATGGACACCAAGAACACTAATGTTCATCGATCATGTGCATTCAAACAAATGACCTCTATGTTTGATAGAGTTGGAGTGTTCCTACGTTCATATTTGTTCATGAATATGTCTTATGTCTTCATACATTGTTCAATATATTAATTACTTAACCCTATATTAATTACCATGTGGGGGTTACAAATTGAAAAAGAGATGGGTTTCCCCCAAATACCCTTAAACACAAATGTTCACTATATTAACTACTCAATTTACTTTATTATAATTAATTTATCTAAGTCTGGTTAATCTCTACCGTTCATTCTAAGATCAATGGTTATTATTTGGGTTAATAAGGTTAGTACAATAAATTTAGTTAACAAAATAACCCAACCCTATAACCCTATATATACATATATATATATATATATATATATATATAGAGAGAGAGAGAGAGAGAGAGAGAGAGAGAGATGGGTGATTTCATTTACAAGCTAAACCATTAGTACAAACCATATAAATCAATCTCACTGTTTTATAGAGACTTTGGGTTAACAAAATAACCCAACCCTATATAGTGGCTTCCTCTGTATCTTACTGTTTTATAGAGACTTTGGGTTCTTGCTCAGACCCTTGTTGTTCGGGTATGGGTCGTGCTTCGGCCATCCATTATCCTGTTTTGTTGAGTTGCCTTTAGACCTGGCAAAAACTGACACGACATGCTAACTCGACACGAAATAAATGGGTTTGGGTAATACATTTCAACCCGTTTAAGTAAACGGGTTGACACGACACGACACGAAAATTAAACGGGTAAGGTCAGGGTCAAAATTTTCAACTCGAAAATGACCCGAATAACCCGTTTATATATATATATATATATATATGTATGTATGTATGTATGTATGTATGTATAAGTTTTCCTTTTAATGCTTTGGATTTTTAGTGTTTTAGATTTGATTATAATTTTGAACTATAAATTTTGGATTTCTAATGTTTTTATTTGAATTTTGTATTTGTATTTTTTTATGAATTTTCGATTTTTAATTTTAATTTTATAAATGTTAAACGGGTTAGGCGGGTCGGGTTAGAGTTGGGATTTTCTGACCCGTTTATTAAAAGGGTCGGGTTAGGGTTAGACATTTTCAACCCGTTTAACTTTGAATCCGACACGAACCCGACACGACACGTTTGCCAGATCTAGCTGCCTTATGGCTCTGTTTGTTTGTGGTTCCCTTTATGGGGTTTGGTTATATAAATCTTCCTGCCATTTCAAAAAAAATATAATTAATCTCAACCATCCATCTAGTCTAATAAATATTTATTTCCGTGTTAATCGTAGTAAATGAATTCTGATAATATTTCATCAATATCTAAATCACAATAAATAAACTCTCGTTATTTTTATAAATATCTTAATTAATTGATTTATATGATTTTTACTTAATGGTTGGATTTCTAAAAAATGTCTCATCTCTCTACATATACATATACCGATATACGTGTGTGTGTCGACAAACATGTTATAAGTTAGTGTACATGTTTGGATGAACATAAGTTAGCTTATTGAAACACTACTCAAAGTAGCGTTTTGAAAAGCTAGCTTATCAGCTACAAGCTAGCTTATAAGCTAGTTTGCCAAACAAAGCCTAACTGAGGACGATGTTGTTTTAATGTGATTTTTTAATTCGTATTTTCTTCAATAAATACCAAAAATAATAATCTTAATTGAGAAAATAAGTAATTGATCAACGTACAGAGCCGTAATGTACTTCTGATGATAATTAAAAAAAATTTAACCTACAGCATTTATCAACAATAATAAATGTGACCTAAATGAAGTCTCAATTGAATAAATAAAATTCATGATTTATTTGAAATTGGTTGAGAAATTAAAAGCACAAACAGTTAATATGAATATGATAAATGTTTTCAGATGCATAGCTAGCTCAGTTGACAAAAAGGACAAAACGACTTTGTTCAAATACTAGAAGTGTACTCGTGCAATGCAGCGGGATATATCACGATTTTAATGTTTCATTTTATTTTTTTGTCGATTTACAGTACGATTTTGGATAATTTTGAGAAAGTGATAATGTTTTTTTTATAGATTTGTTTAATTTAGGCTTAATAATATAATGTTTTTATATATAAAAAAATAAATATTTTGTTAGAATTCAATGATCATCTTATATATTTTAATGACATCTAGAAAAAATAACCAATTACATATTTAATAATATAATTAAAACAAAGTTATATTAATATAATATATTAATTAAATAGTGATATATGGAAATGTCTGTATAAAAGAAAGGTTCTGCACATACCAAATTGGTGGGTGTTAGAAGTCTGCAGTAGTAATATGTATCTTGTGCTTTGACACTTGTAAATTAAGAGATTTTTAAAATCTTGCATAAAATGATGGTACCTTGTGCCTAATAATTTGTATTTAAGAGTTTTTATCCGTGTTTTATAATATAGTATAGATACAGCAGATTCAAGTTCGAATTTTACGGAAGACAGACTTGAACCCTTTTACCAGCCTCTTCAACTGAGTCGGCTCTAAAATGTCTCCTAAAAGGCGGATTCCATGTGGGACCGGTCGAAGTTGGCGGTAATCAAAAATTTGCTCAAATAATATGAATATTATAGATGTATTAGAACAAAATGTATATTGTTTCATTTGCGATTAAGATTTAAGTTTCATTTTCTTCGAATATTCATCATTCCATCATCATGTGTCAAATGTCAAAAACGATAATTATAAGCAAATTTGGTCTATTCAACCGAAGAGTTAGAGTATCTCCAAAAGTTACGCTATATTTTCTCTAAAATAGAGTATTAAAAGTCAAAATCTCTAAAAAAAGTTATATTCAACTCCAACGGTTATTCTACTTTAGCAATTCTAACATTAATTATAATATTAAAATATTCAATACATTTAATAAAATATTATTTTTCTCTCTTAAACATTTATTTTCAATACATCTTATTGGTGGAAGAATTAAAATAATAATTTCTCTATCTATTTAGAGATTCCTCTAAATTTAAATATTTTTACAATTTCTCTCATCTTTTCTCTATTTTAACATACATGATAACATAGTTGTTGGAACAAAAAAATTTGTTAAAATCATTTTTTCTCCATTTTAGCATAGTTGTTGGAAATGCTTGCAATAAAATTTGGGCCTTTTGGACTCCTCCCAAAAAGTAATTGGGTCGATTCCCTCCAAGGCTATTCGGGATTTTCCTTACGCTTCTCCATGACCCATAAAATTAGTTAAGGTGGGTACAACTCATACAAGTTGACCCGAACACCATGGTCAACACACACAAAAATCGGTCTGTAAATGCGAACAAAGACATCATAAAGTAATATATAGCTTTGTTCAAAATCATTCGTTTGTTATAATGTTGCCAAAATTGTCTACGATTTGAAATAACTTATCGAAAAACTTTACTTGTCATTTCATCAAACACTTGGTAGGCAATAACCACTATCTAGTCCCCTAAGAACATGCAAGTGGTGGTGAGCTTTCTTTGATACAGTTCAATAATTGGGTTTGTGTGCCTAATGTGAATTTCCCAGCCACAAGTTTTAATTTTCAAAAATCAAAATTGTTACTAAGGGATGGCTTAGCGGCATTTCGTCGAACACTTGGAGGGTCGGCAAAAGTGGTTCACGTGAAAGTGGATGAACAAATGAATTAAGATCAAAAAGTAGATGAATTAGCTCATCATTGTGCCACTAGCATCAATTTAATGCGTTCATGTGGATTGGATAGCTGAGTTCACATTCCGATTTCCCCCATTAGAGCAACTTTAATTGTACGTCAAAATAGCGTTTTTGTCGTTTTCTAGACTCCAATCGACCGGCAAAGAGAACTGCTTTTTGCCGCAAACGGGAGAGAAACGGCAATGCCGCCTGCCTCATGTTCGAACGGCATGAATGTTGTGCGCTTGGATTTGAAACAATTGTTGGTGTCCATAGTCCCACAAATTTGCAGGTCTTTTTGGTGGTGGGATAAATATTTCATCCCGGTCTAACAATGAAATTAAAACAAACCAGATTTTATATATTTTAGATTTATTTTATTTAAATTCACATTCTCTCTCTGATGATATGTATTCATGTGATTGATGGACATGAATGAGACGTGAAAATTTAGAACTATAGGTGGCCAAAAATCGGTCTCGGGTGGGGTCGGACCCAAATCGTTCCCGCTCCCAAACCGGTCAATCTGTGATCGGTCCGGTCCCAACCCAAATCACTAGGCCCAATTAAATTATGGTACCCAGTCTCGGGCCGGTCCCAAACTGGTCCTGTCTATTTTTTTTTAAATTTTGATTTTTGAAATTTTTTAAGAATACAAAAATGTTATTCTAATATACTTTAAAATATGTAATTGGGCCACTCAAATACACTTTAAAATATAACAACAATTGTGAACGTTTTTTTTTTCATTTATGAGTTGGTATCTTCCCCCATACACCGTATGACTGTCCGATCCCAACCCAAATCACTAGGCCCGATTAAATTATGGTAACCGGTCCAGGGCCGCTGCTGGTCTTGTCTATTTTCTTTTTTTAATTTTGATTTTTGAAATTTTTTAAGAATACAAAAAATGTTATTATAATAAACTTTAAAATATGTAATTGGGTCACTCAAATACACTTTAAAATATAGCAAGAATTGTGAACGTTTTTCTTTTCATTTATGATTTGGTATCTTCCCCCATACACCGTATGACTTATATATAGTGTATGGAGGGTCAAAAATCCAAAAAAAAAAAAAAAAAAAAAAAAAAACGTCTATAAATACGTCCCAAAACAGCTATATTTTTTGAAAAGCCGAGGCCGGACCCAAACCGGTCCCGGTTCGGGCTGGACCGGACCATGAAATTCATCTAGAAGTGCAACCGGGCTGTAACCGTCGGGTCCAAATCTGTCCCAATTCCGGTCCTCCGCTAGTCTCACCTGTTTGGGACAGGAGATTTTTATCCGGGTGTCGGGGGTTTCTTCAAAAAAAAAATGAAATTTCCTCCTCTATTCCTACATGGCCCTCGAATAAAACGCTGACACGTCATCTTTTTTTATCTGTCTCGCTACCATTTAATTTATATATACAACCTCCTATATTTACATAATCACCTCCCTTATAGTTACTATTAATCTCTTACTTTTATAAATGTCGTAATTTGATTGGAGGAACAAGAAAGGGATAACTCCGACGTTGCAACAACTACTCCAAATCCATATAACTGATCAGTGAATATTCAACAAATAGGAATTCCAATGCATCAATAGGAAATTACATAATTAAAAAATATTTTTATTTACTTACATAATTTCAAAAACTATAGTTTAAATAAATATTTATTCTTAGAGAGTATTTGATTTTGATTTAATGACCTTATATAGCTTAATTGGCTTAAACATTATAAACGAGTTCAATTATGGTTTGATGTTAAACCTGTGGCTTAATTCAATCAGCCAACTCATGTTATCTTTACCCATATTTCCTCCGTCCCACCATTGACTTGACACACAGTTTTAAACATGCATAATTATTACACATTTTTGTCATCAAATGACATTTTTACCCTTATTTAATGTTTCCCTTTTTTTTTTGAACGGCGGAATTTTATAAAACTAGCAAGATGCTAGAAAAAGAAACAATTACAACGAAGTAATGGCAAGGGAAGGATTAGTAAGCCAACCTACTCAATTAATAGACAATTTGCTACTTCTATGATTTATCCAAAAGTAAGCACGAGTTATAATGTTGTCAAAAATCGTCGCCTTCCTTGGCTTCGGGTTGCCAAAGAGAATACCATTTCGAAACACCCATATAGACCATAAAGTGGTAAGCGTAACGGCCTCAAAACACAAGAACACCTCCCTCTTCAACTGAATAGAGTCAATCCGAATAAGTATGGAAATTTGGAATATCCATACGCCACCAACAACCGATGAGAGCCCATAAGTCTTTAGCGACAGGATATGAAAAGAAAAGATGACTACAATCCTCCACTCCTATATCACAATTAGGACAAAAAAGAGACGAAACATCGATACCTCTTTTATCCAAATTTATCCGAGTAGGAAGCCGATTGAGACGCAACCGCCACGCGAACACATTAACTTTGATGGGAACAAGTCTATTCCATCTAGTAGGATGGGATTCCACCTCCAAATGACTAGAGTCAATGAAACGCCTAGCTGAAGCCACTGAAAAATCACCCGACCCTTCTAACAACCACACCCATCTATCCTTTTGACTGGAAGGCACAAAGGTAGACAAGATTTGTCATAGTTCACTAAATTGGACAGCCTCAACCCCACCTCTCGGCGGCCTTCGAAGACACATCCCAACACCCTAACTCCAAACGAGACTTGACATTTGCCGATTTATCCGATTCTAAAGCGTAAACTCTAGGAAATTGAATTTTAAAAGGAGAATCCCCAAGCCAAACATCATCCCAAAAAGCGGTCAAAACACCATCACCCACCTTTTTCTTACAGAAAGAGAGAAGGTCAATGCCTTTGTCCTTTAGAGAGTTGACCGATTTTATAATAGAGACCCATGTTGAGTTCGAAAGATGCCTAGGCACGTTCGAACCAATTAGACCCTTCTCTCCATAGATGGATTTAATAATTTTAACCCAAAGTGCCTCACCCTCCAACCAAAACCGCCAAATCCACTTGAAAAGCAAAGCACGGTTAAACGCCATAATGCTGCCAATACCGAGTCCTCCGAATTTGAGACTAGGCATAACTTTTTTCCACTTGACCCAAGACATTTTCTTTTCCTCCACATCACCACCAATGAAAAATCTATTTCGGAGATATTCCAAGCCTTGCTCAACCAACCTTGGGATTTTGTAAATAGACATGAAGTAAGTAGGAAGGCTCCCCAAAACGGACTTTACAAGGGTAACCTGACCACCAATTGAAAGAGTTTTAACTTTCCTTGGCCAAGAATTTATTGAACACCACCTTCCAAGCCTCCTTTTTGGTCATATTACCCCCAACGATTAAACCTAAATACGAAAATGGAAGTTTCAATCCACCACACCCAACACAAGAGACCAAACACTCGATTTCTTGCGAATCCACCCCCACCCCAAAAATTTTACTTTTCTGAAGATTAATTTTGAGACCCGAGATAAGGAAAAAACACCTAAGAATACGAATAATATTCCTAGCATTCGATAAAGACCATTCACCTAGAAAAATCGCATCATCCGCATAGAATAGGTGGGAAAGAGGATACCGTTCTTTACCAATAGAAGCACCCATGAAGAAATTTTTCGAAACCGCCTCTTGAATAATGACATGTAATCCTTCCATGGCTAAGATGAAAAGGAAAGAGGAGAGAGGATCTCCTTGCCTTAAACCACGACGAATGCAAAATTCCTTAGTCGGAGAGCCATTAATGAGAACCGACCCCATCGAATCCTCAAGGCATCCATGAATCCACCCACGCCAAACTATGCCAAATCCCATTTTCGCTAGAATTAAATCCAGGTAATCCCACCTTAAACAATCGTAAGCTTTCTCAAAATCAACTTTAAGAATCAGAAGCTTAGACCGAATTTTTTAATACCAATCCATAGCTTCATTTAAAATTAAAGGACCATCAAGAATCTGACGCCCTTTTATGAATGTGGATTGCTCGCTACTAACAATATCCCCAATAACCATACTAAGCCGATTAGCAAGAAGTTTACCAATTATTTTATATTGGCAACCTATAAGACTAATCGGCCTATAGTCTTTAACAAATTTAGCATCGTGGACCTTCGGAATGAGAGCAATGAAAGAAGGGTTACATCCTTTCGGGAATCGACTGGACTCAGAGAAATCGCCCACCAATTTCACCACGTCATTATCGATGAGATGCCAAATTTTCTTTAAAAAATGGAAAGTAAAACCATCCGGTCCCGGGGTTTTATCCGTTCCACAATCCCAAACGGCTTTTTTAATTTCATCCCGTGAAAAAGGCTCCTCAAGAAAGGAAGCTTGATCCGGAGACAGAACGTTCGGAAACTCCACCTTTAGATTAGAGCGAGCTCCCCCCCCCCAAGTGCTGAAGCGATCTTTAAAATGGGAATAAAACTCATCTTTAACCTTGGTTGGCTCCATAACCCAATCGCCATCAATCATAACTCCACGAATGGCTAGTTGACACCTTTTCTTTTTAAGAATTCCATGGAAAAACTTGGAATTCTCATCTCCTTCAACTCCCCAACGGATTTTGGCTTTTTGAACCACATCCAGATTTTCTACCTTTTCCAAGTCACCAAAAGTCTTCATAAATTGGATATGAGATTCAATATCCAATCTAGAAGCATTACCCGAATCAATCCGAGTGTCAATGTCCCTAATACTTGTTTTTAAGCCATTTTTCACCTCCATATCACACTTTCTTTTATCATTAATCCACATGCGAAGATTTTTCTTTAATAATTGAAGCTTCTTTTTAAAAGCAATCATACCATTAGGATCACGAACACTATCATCATTCCAAGTTTTTTTTCACAATTTGGTCGAATTCGGGCATATCGAACCAAGAATGAAAAAGACGGAACGACGTAGGCCCATAATCAAAGGATAACTCCCTAAAAATAATAGGCCTATGGTCGGAAAGCTTACGGTCAAGCACCAGACCCGAAATGTTGGGCATTATATCAAAAAGGCCATCGGACAAAAGGAACCGGTCAAGTTTACTCATTTTAGAAGCCCATTTATTTGTCCACGTGAAGGAGTACCCTCCAAGGGGAAGGTCATGAAGATCGGCGTCACGAATGAAGGCATTGAATCTGTCTGCAGAGTTAGCCTGAAAAGTCGAGCCTAATCTTTCACAAGAGGCGCGGACTTCATTAAAATCACCCATCACAATGACCTCCCCATGCCATCTACTAATCATACCCGAAAGCATAGACCATAAGTTGATTTTAAAAGCTGTCTCTTGAGGCGCGTACACAGAGATAACCAACAAAGATAGTCTATTAGGCACCCAAATTCCTTCTATAGCCACAAAATACTCCGAAGAAAAAACTCGATCCTTTTTAAAAAAAGTGTTGTCCCAAATGCATAAAATGCCACCGGATTTACCCCTAGACGAACTAGAAGCAAAGTCAAAAAAAGAATTACCCCAAAGGAATTTCACCACAGATAATTCAAGCCTAGTCATTTTCGTCTCTTGGAGAGACAAGAAGTTTACCCCATGACAAACACATAACTCTTTTACCCACTTTTTCTTCTCCACACCCCCAACCCTTGAACATTCAGAGAAAGTACATTTATATTGACATCTTCTTACCTCCTGCATTGCTGATGATAGTTTTGAGATCAGTTTCACAACCTTTCATGGAGAATCCCAATGCCCGTCCAAGACCAATAGTAGAAGATAACTCCTCAAGCATAGAATATCCTTCCCGAATTGATTTTGAAGAGGTAAACGAACCCCCAGAATGATGAGAACTTTGGGATACAGAGGGCAACTTAAAATTTTCACGACCCAGGGAATCATTTGGTCCCCCCTTTGCCTCAACCGATCCTGAAGGTGCCGAGGCAAGATAATCCGACTCTACCAGGGCACCAATACCACCACAAACAGTTGTCGCATCTTCCTTGAATTCAAGTATATCCCGCTGACTCTCCTCAATACCTCCACCCTCGTTAGGGGTAAAACCAGGTGGGAAGTGAGGGGTGTTATCTAGGATCCCACCATCCTTGGTATGAACCTCTAGAATTTTCATGTCTTCCTCAAGAAGCTTGTTCAAACTAAACGGGTCATCACTTTCGTCCCCTAAATCCACAGAGTCGTTCTTTGAATTGTCTTCCTCTACATTATGTGCATCATCCGAAACTTCATCTTTAGGGAAGGAGTCTGGTATTTCTTCATCCTCATTCTCCAAACCCTCGTCCGACACCTTACCCATTTCATCCTCTTCTTTCACCTCCGAGTCACTTTCCTCTACGAGAAAATCTGGAGTCCACCCACAAATCTCTTTCACTCCAACGTGGAAGACACATCCTCTTACGACCACTTTTACCGTTTCATAGATTAACAAGGGCCAGGAGGTTTGAATACAGAGGCGGGTACTGTAAAGATTGTTACCATCCGAATCATCCGAGAAGACAGTTAGTCCCCACTTACTAGCTATTTTCGAGAACGATTTTGAATTCCACGCTTTCAATGGAAGACCCTCCACATCGATCCAAGCTAGCCTATCCTCCACCTTGAAATTATTGGACCATTTTTCGAGCATTTGAAACCAAGAATTAACTCCCGTATGTGCAAGAAATTTATCACGGGAACCAATATTATCGAAATCGAGAAGGACCCATAGACCTCCAATGTATTTGATCTTTACGTTCAAAAAACCTTCATTTTTGCAAAGAGAATTGACATTAGGGAGAGTTTTGAACTCAGCAACACACCCCACTAGTGCTAATGGAAAGTTATTTTCAACTAGTCCATCCATGTCAAGTACAATGGCAACCGAATCGTCCTTAGCTTCGTGTGATGAATCCTTGGGAGTTCCTTTGACAACGTCCGTATAAGTGCCACCTTTGCTATTTCCAACGGGTCTATGGTGCACCTTAAACGAATCCCGACCTTGGTCCCACCCCTCGGAGGGTTTACCGTTGCGATCAAAACGAGCTATATTGGCCATTAAACGTAATTTACCAATCAATGTAGAACAAAGCTTATTGATCACAACATGTATGTCGTAGACTTTACGATATCGTACAAAACCAAACATTCTACCGATTTGGTCTTTCTCTTGGCAATAAACACATCGACCACCGTACCAAATTTAGAGCACATATTCCAAAGTTCTCGTGTGGTAAAGTGCGTGGGAAAGTTAGAAACGTATACAGTAGTGGAAATATTGTATAATTGAGTTTCCTTGGATCTTATGAACCGTGTTCCAACATGATTCCCCACGTGACGAGAAACATGTTGTCGGCTTCCCTTACGATAGAGGACCTCCTTCCATTGTCGAGCATCCATCTCGAAATGTCCTAAGCACGCCTACCGAAAAACTCACAAAATATCCGGGAAACCAAAGGCTGGTCCCTTTGGAGGTTGGCGCCCTAGATGATAACTTAATCCCACTTGAGAAATTAATTGTATAAAAAAAAGGCTGAAGGCTTTTTGAAAATTAAAGGGTTCTTGAAAAAATCTGCAGACTTTTAAAAAACAAAGTCAAAAAGAGATTGTTGACTTCTCTAACACCCATTTAAGGAAACGCTAAAAACAGAAAAAAAAATGAAATAAAAAGCTGATGTTATGCATCAACTAAAGACAAAGAAGTAGAACACACCTATATCCCAACTTCCGGCCAAAA
This sequence comes from Arctium minus, assembly GCA_954870635.1. Classification (NCBI taxonomy): domain Eukaryota; kingdom Viridiplantae; phylum Streptophyta; class Magnoliopsida; order Asterales; family Asteraceae; genus Arctium; species Arctium minus. The sequence continues at coordinate 4,481,681 of OX941091.1, forward strand.
GGACGCCGGAAAAGCCATCGAACCGCCGTGAGTAACAAATATAAGCTTCTCTCCTTTAGATCCCACAACACTTCCTCTGCAGAATCGAAGTGTGTATGAAACTGTGGTGTGCCGATTATCTGCCTCAGAAGGTGGTGCAAGAGAAAGGTGGTGGTGGTGGTACAAGTAGGGGGATGGTGGTGGTGGTGGTGGTACAAGCGGAGGGGGTGGTGACGGTAGGGAACTGCTGGCGGTGGTGGTATAGGCGGTGTGGTGGTGGTACAAGCTTTGGGGGTGGTGGCGGTAGTGGGCTGGTGATGGTGGTGGTACAAACGGAGGAGTTGGTGGCGGTAGTGGGCTGGTGGTGGTGGTGTTACAAGCGAAGGAGGTAGTGGCGGTATTGGGCTGGTGGTGGTGGTACAAGCGGTGGAGGTGGTGGTGGTACAAGCGGTGGAGGTGGTGGTGTGCCGGTTACCTTCAGGTCGCCGCTGCAGACAAGTCTTCAACGGAGAGAGTATGAAACTAATGAGGCGCTGAAAACGAAGACCGACGACAACAAGGGCTGGAAGCTAAACCGGCAGCGGTGAGGGCTGGAACCAGGTGGTGGTACAAGCGGATACTTATGTTTAGGTGGTGGTTTCTCTTTCTTTAAAACTCTTAAATATTTGTGCATTAATTAAGGTTAAATGTGAGAATTTAGTTATCTACTTTTTGAAAGTGGATACTTATTTTTGGACAAACATAAATAGAAATGTGGACACTTATTTTGGGACGAAGGGAGTACGTTTTTAGTCCTAATGGTTTGCAATTTATTACTATTTTCATTATGTAGGCTAAAGGACCGCTTCACATGTGGCACTTTATCGGGTGAAAATAGCAAGGATTGAGATCCTTACCCAGTAAGACATATAGCAAGGAGCGATAATCTCACTTGTTAAAGTGAGAAAAAAAAACTCTTACCTAGTAAGCGCTTACAGGGTAAAAAACACTTACCAACAATGGCGAAGGATCGTGTGAGAAGTTGATGTTAGCACGAGAAGTGATCTGAACCGTTGATCACCTTTAATCAAATATCCTCCCATGAATTGCGACTTAAAAGAGAATTAATCTGGTGCATCTCGGTGTATCTTATCTCGGTGCATCTCATCCTAACATGCATCCATTTCTCATCCAATGATTGATAACCATTTCTCATCCAATGATTGATAACCATTTGTCACGCTTCTCACATTAACCTCAACTTCTCACCGGAATCCAACGGTACCAACAATCCATTTTGATGAATAAGAATGATACTTGATAATGTAATTGAGGGTGTTGACTTCAACTGGTAAGCTCTTATCCAATAAGTTTTTGGTAAAAACCCTTAACTTTGTTTAATGATAAGTATAACGGACCATAACAATAATCTATACTATATTATAAAGCAGGGATAAAAAAAACTCTTAAATACAAATTATTAAGCACAAGGTACCATCATTTTATGCAGCTTTGTCGTTGTTCCGCCACTTGCTATTTTGCTACTATTTCCTTTTCCTTTCAATCCTCGTCGTTGCTCCTTTCGGTTTTCTTTCATGAAACTGTAACTAGAATGTCGTTTAAGTTTCACTGTAACTAGGGGTGCTAAAAAAACAGACCAACCCGACCAATTCGGAAAAAAAAAAAATCAATCCGAGGTAACCCGACATATAATTGATACAAAATTAGGACAACCCGAATCTATTGGATTGAAATTGAGTTAGGTTCAAAGTAACCCGACCAACCCGATAAACGTTTTAGCGGCTTCTCTAAAATTATTTATATTTCCCTTTAATATATATAAGTTACCAAAAACAACTCGGCAATAACGAACAATGGAACTCATAAGAGGACATTAGTTGAAAGTTATATGTAATACCTAAATATTTGATGACTTCGTATATTATTTTGAATGATGGATCGTATTTCAAAAAAAAATTCCTTATTTTTACGTTTTCAATATTGTTTTTACTTTGTTTAAACACAACCCGACCAACCCGAATGGGTTGGGTTGGGTTGCACTTTTGTTTGGGTTGGGCTGGGTTGAAAATTTTCAAACCGCCAACATTAGGTTGGGTTGTTAAAATGCCTTCAACCCAATCAACACAACCCGTAAACACCCCTAACTGTAACACTGTACAACTTCAAGTTAGGATTATTCAGACGAAAACAATAAATTGGAGAGTAATGACGGTCGATGCTGTTAGGGAGTTATAAAAAAGGGTTGAGAGTTTTCAAATAGAAATTAAAACCTAACATTTGACAAAGACCTTCAACCAATATAAAGACTTTTCAGTTTCTAGATTTTTATGTTTGTTTTTTGATTAAAAAAAAAAGATAAGAAGTTATTTATTAGAATGTAAATCGATTTTGATTATTGATAAAATTAACACTTGATTTTATAAATGTGATTCAGATATTTTATTATTTTTTTTTTAATTTTTTTTCCAGGTTTATGCAATCCCTTTACATGAAATTAACTTATATGTGTTATTAGTCCGTATCAGATTTCAAGATATCGATAGTAGATATTAGTATAAGATGTTCCAGATTATTGAAGTTTATTTTAGCTTATTCTGTTATTTAATTCTTCGACTGCACTTGTATTTGGCTTTTAACCGAAACCAATACGTCTAAACATAAGGTAGGTGCTTTCACGACTCACTAAAACTCCGCGATTTCTTATGGGCACATGTATCTCAGGTAATTCAATCTTCAGTCTAGTAAATATTAGTATAAAGGGGTTGTTTGTTTACCTTTTAATGGTTCCATTAAGAGGCAACCTTTGAATCGCTAAGAGGTAAATCTTGTTTGACAAAAAAAAGAACTGCCTCTTAGTGGTTCCAAAATCCTCTGAATGATTTTGTACCCTGACCCTCCCTTAACCATTAAGCCCCCAGATTTCATTATGAACAATTAGCAAACAACCATATTTCATTCAGACCACTTAATCATTCTATACTAAACCATTCAGCAACTATCAAACAGCCCTAAGATATTCCAGTTTGTTGAAGTTTACTTCGACTTGTTCAGTTGTTTAAAGTCTTATATTGCAATTGTTGGTAAATGAAATTGTAGGGCCGCCCCCTCGATAAAGTTATTTTCTAGGACCTTAATAGTTAATTTATGTAAACCATTAATCATTTAACTAAAAGTTAAATTAAATTTGGTCCCTAACTTTTGCAATTTTAAACAGATATGGTCCCTAAACTTCAAAAACTCATATTTGGTCCCTCATGTTTGTCAATTCCCAACGGTTTTGATTTTTGTGTCTGACACTCATTGACTTTTTCCGTTAAGTTCAGTTAAATGAGGGGTGTTTAGTCATTTTCACCATTTTATTAATTTTATATTAAAGTTAAAAAAATACATGTTATATTTTTAATTTTTAATTGTAAAACAAGAAAATAAAAGGAAAAAGGATACCATTAGGGGTGTGCAGAAAGTCAACCGATCCAATAGGAACGGACCGATCCAATAGGAACCGACCGACAATGATTGGATATTCAATTGTAATTGGATCGGATCGGATCGAAAATTTTGACATCCAATTGGATCGGTTCGGTTCTTGGATGATGGTCCATAACCGAACCGAACCGAACCGAATTCACCATCCAATACCAACCGACCGAACCGAACCGATATAAACCGACCAAATACTAATTATTAATATAAAATTATATTGTTTATATATAAATTTATAAAAATTATGGAATATTATATTATATTTATATATATGAATTGTTGTAGATTGGATTTAAAACATTGGATGGATCTCATCCGATCATCCATCGGATGTCGGATGGATACAATCCGATCATCCATTGGTTGGATCCAATTCGATCCAATGGACATCCAATAAAAATATTCATTGGATGGAACCGAACCGATCCAATCATCCATTGGATTGAAAAAAATCCAAGATCCAATGGATGATTGGATCGGTTCGGTTGGAAAAATCCAACATCCAATGGATGATTGGATCGGTTCGGTTGGGCTCACATCCATTGGATGTCAACCGATGAACACCCCTAGATACCATCATCTTTTTTTTTTAAATTTAAAACATTAAGTTTTTCTATTTTAATATAAAAATAGTGAAATTGACTAAAATACCTCTCATCTAACTTAATTTAAAAGAGAAAGTTAACGACCATTAAATAAATGGACCACAATCGTTGTGAATTTACATATGTGAGGGACCAAACCCGAGTTTTTAAAATTTAAAATTGATATTTAACGCTAGTGACTGAAATTGAACTTTATTCTTTAATTAATAATAAATACTTTGAGCCTGTATGGTCACTGCAGCGCTGTTCGCTGCTACTATCTACTTTTTAAGGTTGCTTCTATCTGACGTCCTATCGGTGGTTTGGTAGGCTGTTGAGGGTCGAACCTTGCTGCTCCGGTTGTTTGCTCCTCGCAAACTTTGTTTTTCTTTTGCCCCTTGTTCGTTTTCGTGTATGGTGTTGCTCAAATTTTACTGTTGTTCTTTACGATTTTATTCATTGCTGTAAAACTTTTTGTTGGTTTGATAATAAATGTTTGTTGTTGTTCAAAAAAAAAGCATATGTATATCAATTTAAACATAGTATTTATTATAGAGTGAATTGTGGATTTGGTCCCTGTGGTTTAGTGATTTCTTTGACCATGGTCCTCATTCTATGTTTATTGTGGATTTGGTCCTTGTGGTATTCAATTTATTTTGGTCATGGTCCTGCTGACTAACACTTCCATTAACTTTGTTAAATCAAGGACCATTTTAGCCATTTTGTCTATTTTTTGTCCTTTTTTGATAAGAAAAATATAAACAATATTTTTATACACACATGTATATATATATATATATATATATATATATATATATATATATATATATATATATATATATATATATATATATAGACGGAGGTTCAGGGGAAAACCTCAAAAAAACGGAAAACTGAAGAACACTCTGGTAGCCTTTCACTGGATGGTATGCACTTGTGCATACAGGTAAATTATGTTGTTTTTTGGTTTTTATGCACAAGTAATGCACTTGTGCATATGCACAAATGCATGTTACAAATTACCTGTATTAACAAGTGCATACCGTCCAGATGAAGAGCTACCAGGGTGTTCCTCAGTTTTTCGTTTTTTTGAGGTTTTCCCCTGAACCGGACCCTATATATATATATATATATATATATATATATATATATATAGGGGTGTTCAAATGCAACCCTTTTACATGGTGCAACCCCTCTATCCACCACTCATTTTATTTTCACTTTTTTAATTAAAAAATATAAAAATAAAATGAGTGATGGATAGAGGGGTTGCATAGGTTGCACCATGTAAAAGGTTGCATAATAACCTACCCCTATATATATATATATATATATATAACAATATTAAAATAAATAAAATAAGACATTATTATATGATTTAATTGTTTAATTGTTTTTAAATTATATTAAATACGATTTAATTTTATTATTTTATTGTAATTGTGGAAAAAAATATATATAGTTTTATAGTTTTAATGTAATTAAAATTTTAATTTAAACAAATCAGATCATAAAACTATATCTTATTTTATTTAGAGCGAATAAAATAAAATATGGTTTTATGATTTGATTTATTGAATTAAAATTTTAATTAAGTTAAAGACGATTTAATTATATTGTTCTTTTATTATCATTGTAACAAACAAGCTTATTGTTGATATTTTAACACAAAAAAATCATTAAAATCCGTTGAGAAATGAAGTTTAATTTTATCATACTAAAAACAATATGAAAATTGATTTTGAGTTTTTGACTGAAAAACAATATGAAAATTGGAGCTTCTAATTTTAAGATGATAAAATTATAGTTCATTTCTCAACGGTTTTCAATGATTTTTGGTGTTAAAATATCGACAATAAGCTTGTTTGTTGCAATGATAGTAAAAGAACAATATAATTAAATCGTCTCTAACTTAATTAAAATTTTAATTCAATAAATCAAATCATAAAACCATATTTTATTCTATTCGGTCTAAATAAATAAGATATAGTTTTATAATCTGATTTGTTTAAATTGAAATTTTAATTACATTAAAATAATAAAACTATATCTTTTTTCACAATTACAATAAAATAATAAAATTAAATCGTATTTAATATAATTAATTGTAAAAAAATTAAACAATTAAATCATACAATAATGTCTTATTTTATTTATTTTAATATCGTTATATATATATATATATATATATATATATACATGTGTGTATACATGTGTGTTTGTGTGTATAAAAATATTGTTTATATTTTTCTTATCAAAAAAGGACAAAAAATAGGCAAAATGACTAAAATGATCTTTGATTTAACAAAGTTAATGGAAGTGTTAGTCAGAAGGACCATGACCAAAATAAATTGAATATCACAAAGACCAAATCCACAATAAACATAGAATTAAGACTATGGTCAAAGAAATCACTAAACCACATGGACCAAATCCACAATTCACTCTTTATTATAATATTGGAAAAAGAAAAAAAGAATAATAAAATTTTAATTTAATGCTTGTCTATTAAATGAAGATTTAAGGATCAAATTATTTTTTTGACACCAACAGCAACATATAACTAAACAAATAGATGTGTATGTTACAATAAAATATTAATTAAAAAAGGATTTTAATGAAATTGAACTTACGATAATCATATGCTATTCTAGTGAGGTAATCAAATGAGAACCTTATATATTGTAATAACCGTGATAACTTTTATCATAAGGAATTGTTTTACATTATTTTTTCCCATATAAAGCTAACATTTAATATATTGATGAATATATATTTGTTTCACAGTGTGTTTGCTTTATATGTATTCGGTTCACAATGTGAAATTTTCTTAACGTGTAACTTTTGTTTCACAAATATGCTATAAATGTTCATATTGCGAAACAAATACATGTGAAACAAACATATGTTAATCTATATTCTAAATCCTAGTCTTAGATGAAAAAAATTATATAAAATAACATATGATACACTAGTTCTTAAAGTTATCACAATTTCATGGGTTCTCAAAAGAAAGTTCCTTTGTGATTGTAATTATAATTTTAGTATATATCGTTAAATGCATATAATATCTTTTTCTAATAATTACTAATAATATTCAACTTTAATAAGACACATAGGAATAACAATTATATGGTCGGTTTTTAGTTTATTCAGTTTGGATCTGTAACACTCGGAAAATTAAGGTAAGTGGTTATAAATTCTAAAAGTGTTCACTTTACTTTTAAATGTTGGAATTTTACGTTGAGTTAAAGATCTTTGGTATGTTATTTTTATACGTTGTTACCTTAAGCTCTTTATATGGTTTTTGACTTTTTGGTATCGAAATAGTCGAAAAATCAGTAGGTGGGGAGGTTTGTGCGACAGTGACCAACGACTATGACCATGGTCATAGTCGCATGTCAAAGTCGCAAGTGGCATACCGTAGGTGGTATGGGAGGTGCGACTTTGCCACCGCGACAATGTCATGGGCAAAGTCGCAGGGCATTGTCGCCGTGTGTGTAGTGTCGAGGGTGGTGCAACTATGCCCCCGCGACAATGCCAGTGGCATTGTCTCTAGGCATTGTCGCCGACGGGGCATCAGGGTATAAGAAACTCAGCCTTGTTACCTTATCTTCACTCCTCATTTGCTCTAGTCTTAGAACCGATTTTGGAGAATACTCAAAGGCATTTTTCTTCCTCCAAACTCTAGCTTCATTTATTTCAATCCCATAGGGTTGGTGGTTTGGTGAAAGGCATTCAAGGCACCATTAAAGCTTCTTGTGGGAAGGGACTTCTACCTCAACTACTCATCTTCTCAACTTTAAGATCATCTAAGTTTCTAGGGTTTTCTATAAAACCTAGTTAGTGAGTTCTTTTAACCATTTTTCAACTGAGATACATATCTTGAATGATTATTTATCTTTACTTCATATGCATGTACAAATCTGATCACCTGATAAGTTTTACCTAACTGCTATATTTGAGAGTTTGGGAGTTTTGGCTAAGTCTCCATTATGTGGAAGTATTAATTACATTTATGGGTCATGATTTTGTGTTAATATGGGATTGGTGATTATCATTATGAGAATTGCATATTTTAGGGTTTTGAACCTAAAATGGGATTGAAACTATATGAGATCTTATGCATGTATCTTGATGATATGGATTATGTATAGAGATGAATAGTATATATATATATATAAATTGGAGGAACCGTGGGTATGTGCCAGGAGGATGTAGTTTGAGGTGCCACCGAAACGGTATGCGCCTAGACCTCCGCCATTTTGAGTAATGCCTGAGAGGTAGTCTTCAAGTGTGTCGGGCCTTAGGATGTTGCTCATGCGAGTGAATATCAAGGTACATTGATTTGAGGTAAAACCCATTGGTGTGATGAGTCTCCCCCATTGATTCCCATATGGCCCATGTCGGCTAAATCGTTCTATAATTGTTAATGCTATGCTCTTTAAATGTTATGTCATGCTTTGTACGACTCACTAGGCTCGTTTGGCCTAACACTTGTTGGTTTGATATGTATCTCATGTTCTAGCGTCGCGACCACCAAGAAGGTATAGATGACTTAGATGCGAGCTTGAGACATTTTTGGGACGCCAATTGTAGAGAGCTTATTTTTGGATTAGAAGGCAACTAGTATTAATCTTGTTCCTAGATAGGATTTAGATTAAAGAGTTGTTTTCCCTCTCATTGTTATTTATTACAAACTTGTAATCTTAACAGACATTTATTGTCTCCCTTTTTGGGAGGAGTTCATGCTATGGCATTAATGTGATTACCATATTTCTTTTTCCGGAAATTTTTGTTTATGTCAATTTTTGGGGTGTTACAGGATCAATCGGTTTTGAACCTTTTTAAAAGTAACCAATAACCAAATCAGATAAGGTTCGCTTAATCGGTTTCGAATTATTTCAGTTCGATAATTGGTTTAACCGAATAAGAATTCATATTTTTCGTTCGACACGTGCTCCGATGATTTTTCCAAATTCAGTGTGTTGCTTCTTAGATATAATTGTATCGCATTTATACTCAACAATTGACTTATATTAAGTAAAAAACAATATCTACTAAAATTCATTTTTTTCTTCATGTGAAAATCTACATCAAGCCAAAAAAACCACAATTTAACAAAAAAAACATTATCCTTTATCAATCATAAAACATTATATATAACAACAAAATATATAAAATAATAATAGTATAATATGTAACACCCGTAATTTTGGTAAGTAAATGTCACCCGGACATTTCTGTGACTTGTAATCGGTGGGGGTTTTGTTGGGGGAATGCTTTGTATAAGTCCCTCAGAGTATCGGGAGCTTTGTAGTTGAAAAAGTCGGAATTTGGACCCTCAGTATACTTTGGGCGACTATGCCCGCAATTGTTGTAACACCCACAATTTTCGGTACGAAAATATCAACCGGACACTTCTGTGACTTGTAAACAGTGGGGTCTTGTTGGGAAATGTTTTGTTTAAAGTCCCTTAGAGTATCGGGATTGTTGGCGTTGAAAAGTCGGGTTTCGGGGCTCCGGAAAAGTCCCGCGACAATGCCGGGCGACTATGACAGTGTCATAGTCGCAAGGAAGGTACCGTGGCCTGAGGGAAGTTGGCGACATTGCCATGCGACAATGCCTGGGCATTGTCGCATTGTCGCTGGTCAATGTCGCACCAGGGGTACAGTGACCTGTTAAGTCGCGATTTCTAGCTTTTTTTCTCATTTAACACTTCTCAAATCCCACCCTTTCTCTCCCAAACGGATTTCCATCTTCTTGGTTCAAACCCTAGCCATTCCTATGACCATTCACTTTGATTTTGAAGCATTTCCATCACCATCTAAGTCATGGAAGTCTAGGATTCAAGAAGCTACCATTCCCACCATCTTCATTGTTGTTTCTTCCAAGAAAATCCTAGGGTTTTGAGTTTTATCAAAACCCACTATTGTAAGTTCATCCCTTCTTCCTTCTAATGCTTTATTCAAGTTATAAATGCCCTATTTATGACTTTCTTGTGCTTTATTTCTTAAGTTGCCAGTTGGGTGATTTTGGAGAAATTAGGTCAAATTAGGGTTTTGGCCAAAGTGGGTATTTTGATGTGAGTTATTTGGGGGAATGTTTCTTTATGGTTGAATATGGTTATTTACGGTTGAAAATGCTTGGATCTAGGTTTTGGCTTGGAGGATTCAAGTTTCGTCAAGGAAGCTCAAAATGGGGTAAAATCTAGGTTTAGCCTAAATCTAGCAAGGTGAGTTCAAGTTGATTTGTGAAAACGTTGTACATGCCAAAATGTTTATTTTAAAGCATCTATGTGTTTTACATGAAATTATCAATTGTTGAGTTGTTTGGTAACTTTTGATTATTGGAAGTGTTTAGCTTATTAAACCTTGTAAAACACCACATTTGGGATTTTGGGATATTTTGGTAAATGTGTCACAAAGGAATGTGACTTGGTGATTTATTGCATAAATGGGTATTTGGTCAAAATGCACTTTTAAGTGTTTGTCGGGTTTTATGCATCATTCATGAAATGAGATACTTTGAAAAGTATGAAGGTGTGAGTCCTTTGGTTTTGGGTCGATCCCGACCTTGGGAACGCTTTAGAAAATAATAATCTTTCTTTTTGGGTTTTGGGCCGAAGGCCAATTGTGATTTGAGAAACAAAGTCTTGGGAAAGATGTATTTTGGTTTATATAACCACTTTGGCTCTCGTATTTTAGTCGAACGTACATTATGCCTTTTGGGGCTTGGTTTGCACTCAAATAAGTCTTTGGAATATTTGTTTAGTTTTGGTAGCTTGTTAAGGAGCCTTGTCGTATGGTGTACCTAGTTGCATCTCATTTGTGAGTTACGTGTATTGGATGCGTTAGTTCATCCGTTGGAGTCATGTAACGTGTTAGGTTGTAATGCAATGGATCCATAGGCATAGAGGTTGGTTTTGTCGTGTAAATGGGATAAGATTCCTATGTTTTAATCTGGAAATAGGCGTTGATGATACGATGTAAGTCCTACATAATCAAGTGTGTCAAGGATGGAGAGATCCCAAGGTAAAGATCTGGATAGGATTGAACTTGATGATTCTTTGGAACTAAAGACTTGGATAGAGTTGATGTCTATTATGACTAAAGACCCAGAGAGGGTTGATGTCTATTATGACTAAAGACCCAGAGAGGGTTGATGTCTATTATGACTAAAGACCCAGAGAGGGTGGATGTCTATTATGACTAAAGACCCAGAGAGGGTTGATGTCTACCGTGACTAAAGACCTGGATAGGGTTGATGTTTACCGTGACTAAAGACCTGGATAGGGTTGATGTCTACCGTGACTAAAGATCTAGATAGGGTTGATGTCAATGGTTGTTCATCCTTGAAGATACACTTATAACATGCATCTGTGGCTTAACTTTGTGTAACCGCCACATTCAATGGAATCTGGTCTTCCCCGTCACCGAAAGGTGTTGTTTTGGGTAATGAGTCTTGTGTCCATGTTTTCGGTGACATATTGTATATGAGATTTATCAACCATGATTTATGGGTTGAGTGTTATGCCCCACCCGTGCTTTGGGTGCTTTGGGATGTGAAGGGTTATTCACGGTATCACAATTGGGAGTCGATTTATATTCACGTTTTGAGTAAGTTTTGGATCATATCGTTTTATAAAGAATGGTTGTTTTGGAACGTTGTCTTTAATGGTGCAAACTGTGGAAAACGAGTCGTCTCTATTCCTAAAGTAAATTAGTTTGAAAGATCTTGATTTGAACTGATTTCCTTTCTTTTAAAGATATATCTATTCATGTTAAAACTCTTGAATTCACTAGGCGTTAGCCTAACCTTTTTTATTTGTCGGCATGTGCATCAGGTTTCAGTGGGGGTTGGTCCTAGCGGTGCTATAAAGAGATGAGCACTAGCTTGCGTGAGAGTGAGTAGCTTGGCGAAGCCTTCCGCAGTTTGGAGATAGCGACACTTATTGGGTTTTAGTAACACATGTCCTTATTATAGACTGTAGGTATAGAATGAATGTATGTATGGAGGTTAAATCTTAAATTGTGGTTGTAGATGAATCAATTATTGATGTGTTTAGAAATTTTTTAATTAGTTGCTATTTCCAGAATTGAGGGTGTTACAAGTTGGTATCAGAGCTTAAGTTTGAGAGATTTAGGTATTGATTTTGGAATGCCTAGACTCAAACTAGCGTAATTTAAGCGTTGGAATGTGAGATCACACCTTTAGTCACTTTAAGAGTTAATGATTCAAGGTGAGTGGATTCCACTAGGAACGGGAATCACGCCGAAAATGACAAGGATGATCATGTACAGTACGTTCATAATAGCACCTGGCCAGTGCTATGGTGAACTTACGGGTTACATGTGTGTGCTTGAACTGCCTTGGTATGATGAACGATGGGGTGGTGAAGAAGTTCCAAATGGGTAGCCATTAGAAGGAGTTGATGATTTTAGTATTCGTCACTTCGAGTGACGGTAAGCATGGTGGTTGCATTAAGTGGACCATTTCGGGTCGGATTGATTGGTTGGATTAAAACATAGACTTTTGGAAACAATGTTATTTCGAGGAGAAATCGTGAGGTGAACCTATGAAGTCCTTGATCTTGCCTTAAGATGATTGAGCATCTGGTTGACGATAGTGTAACTAAGAAATCGAGGGGCATGGTTTCGAGGTGTAGAGTGTTGATCAATTCATGCACAAAATTGATTTCTAAATAAGTTTGCATAAATTGTTTCCCATGTTTTCAAAATATATAGTGAGTTATGTTACGAACTCTTGGTTGGGCATTTAGCACTCATCAGATTTTGAACTGTGAGCTCAAACATGTATGATTGTTGCACGTGGTTGCAAATGTTTTATTGAAAATCTCTTTATCTCCGTTTCGTGTCTAACACTATTTTCGGATCTTGTAAAATCCGTGTTTTAATGTTATTTGGGGTATTGGGCAAGTAACTGTAGAATTTTTGACCTTGACATTGAACCTCCTCCACGTATGTTAAGGTTTTAAAGGAAGAGTCGCACCCATGTTCTTGAGTTAGAATTTTCTTGGGAATTTTGGATATGTTCGAGTCGTGTTGAATTTTTTTTGGGTTCAGTTTCACGACGTTTTGGGCGTGTGGTACGCTTGGAGATGAACGAGTTTTAATTTTTCGCGTGTAAATTTACGAGCTTATTGGGCGTCGAGTCTCATGAAAGTTTGTTGACAAGGAGTCACTTTATCGTACGTTGTGGTTTTAGAATTTCGACATTTTAGACGTGTTGTCGTTTTATGTTTTTATGTTGGGAAGCGAAAATTGTGACACCGCTTGATTTTAGCGTTAATAAGTTTTATGAAAATTCAGTTGGGTTTTATGGTGCCTGATCGTACGACATTTTGCGTCGCATAAATAAATTCTGGGAACGTGTACATATGCATGTTGCGTGCATTAATTTATTGGTTTTGTTAATAGATGTCACCCCATAAGTTATTTTGGAAAAGTTTCATTATTATGTGAATTATCTTCGGGCTTTATACAAATGTCAATCATGGTATACTATTTGCATTGAATTTAATTATACTGTTGGCTTGAGTAAGCATGTAAGGGATCTATGTCGTTTCAGTTATTGATTTTACTGCTAGAAATGTTCTGCAATGCATTAAACGAGCATCAATTTTCAAGTCATTGTAATTACTATTTTGGTCAAGTGTGCCTTATTTGTGCAACTTAAAGATTAAATTTGATTTGATGATTATGTACGTCCCTATCACTTTACTGAGTTTTGGGGAATAAACTGATGCATATGGGACTTGTTGAAAATTTATGCCACAACATTTTGGTTGGAGTGGAAAATTTAAAGTTAAAATTTTGAAGCTCTTTTGGGATTGTACAAACATTTATCGCACGTGTTTGGGGTACATGATTTTATTTTCATGTTTATAGTGTGAATTTCGCTACATACCTTTTGTTACTGTTTTATTTATGTAAATATCGATCAAAAGAATTTGGAAATGATTTCATATGTGTAGCGTCGGTGAACAATTTTCAAACCTATCGAGTGATCGGTAGTGGATTTTACTGCACGCCCAATTATTGTAAAGCTTATGTATTTGAAAGTTTTATAAAGGTTTAAATTGGCATGTTAGTTGAAAACCTTGAACTCGTTAGGCATATAGATTTAAACCCTGTTGTGAAGGGAGTTGTAATTAAGGAACTAAGGAGCCCTTGGGATTTGAAGCGTCGGATGATCCGACTTGTGGTCAATCTTGAATTTGGGTTTCAGTTTGAATCGGGTCGCGCTTGAATAGTGGAGGTATTAGATTTTGTTCCCCAGTTAATCAAGAGATGAACCCTATATTTCGATAAACCTGCGGGATGAGGTCTTGTATGATCCTGGGTACGGTTGGAGTGAATTTGTCGGGTCGATAGACCGTTAGACATCAGGATTATACGTTGCTAGTGTATTGTCTTGTTGGGCTTGCATGAGCAAGGGGAAATATTGTGGTTCGTTGGTTGGAATTTTAAGATTGAGGATCTTAGTGCCCTGTTAAGTGTCAACTTTAACGCAACAATACCTCCGGAATGAAATATCGGACGGGATGCCTACACCTTTGTTATCACCGTTTGGTTTTAGGCGTCGACTTGTTGTCTTGAAGTCTATGAATCTGAGAATGTTTGGAAGTACGCCGTTGGGCCTTAGGAATGTTGACCTCTCTTAGGTGGAACTCAGCAGAGGATTGGATGTTGTTGATTAAGCATCAAGGTGTATAAGTTTTGTTTTCGTTGTGATTAAGGTCTTGTTAAGGGAAAGTTTTAAGGTTGGGGATTGGATCGGAGTTGAGAGATAGTCGGATTTGTGTTAGCCGGTTACCTGAAGGATGCGTTGGTGCGCCTTGGAAGGGCATCTTTATCAAGGTTAAAGATGGACTAGTAAGAATCTGAGGATTCATGGGAGCTTGGTGTAGACCTTTGGCTTTGGGTTCAGAATCATGTGGTTTTGAGGTGAATTGGCCGGTGAGATGTAGAGATCACAAAATACTCTTGAGGTAGTAAGTGTCATCCAAGGTTGGGAGACGACCGTAACCTTGTGGGTCAAGGCTATTTTGGTGAGTTAAGTGTTCGCTCAGTTATGAATGTAATGTGCCCATGAGGGGTGGCTGGCATGAGTATCGGTATAAGGGTCAGGAGAGTGGTGCTAGCAAATGGATTAAGGACAGTTTATTCTGCGAACAACGTTCCATTGAGAAGAGTAGATTTCGAGGACGAAATCCTTCTAAGGTTGGGAGGATTGTAACACCCACAATTTTCGGTATGAAAATGTCAACCGGACACTTCTGTGACTTGTAAACAGTGGGGTCTTGTTGGGAAATGTTTTGTTTAAAGTCCCTTAGAGTATCGGGATTGTTGGCGTTGAAAAGTCGGGTTTCGGGGCTCCGGAAAAGTCCCGCGACAATGTCGGGCGACTATGACAGTGTCATAGTCGCACTGTCACAGTCGCAAGGAAGGTACCGTGGCCTGAGGGAAGTTGGCGACATTGCCATGCGACAATGCCCTGGGCATTGTCGCTGGTCAATGTCGCACCAGGGGTGCAGTGACCTGTTAAGTCGCGATTTCTAGCTTTTTTTCTCATTTAACACTTCTCAAATCCCACCCTTTCTCTCCCAAACGGATTTCCATCTTCTTGGTTCAAACCCTAGCCATTCCTATGACCATTCACTTTGATTTTGAAGCATTTCCATCACCATCTAAGTCATGGAAGTCTAGGATTCAAGAAGCTACCATTCCCACCATCTTCATTGTTGTTTCTTCCAAGAAAATCCTAGGGTTTTGAGTTTTATCAAAACCCACTATTGTAAGTTCATCCCTTCTTCCTTCTAATGCTTTATTCAAGTTATAAATGCCCTATTTATGACTTTCTTGTGCTTTATTTCTTAAGTTGCCAGTTGGGTGATTTTGGAGAAATTAGGTCAAATTAGGGTTTTGGCCAAAGTGGGTATTTTGATGTGAGTTATTTGGGGGAATGTTTCTTTATGGTTGAATATGGTTATTTACGGTTGAAAATGCTTGGATCTAGGTTTTGGCTTGGAGGATTCAAGTTTCGTCAAGGAAGCTCAAAATGGGGTAAAATCTAGGTTTAGCCTAAATCTAGCAAGGTGAGTTCAAGTTGATTTGTGAAAACGTTGTACATGCCAAAATGTTTATTTTAAAGCATCTATGTGTTTTACATGAAATTATCAATTGTTGAGTTGTTTGGTAACTTTTGATTATTGGAAGTGTTTAGCTTATTAAACCTTGTAAAACACCACATTTGGGATTTTGGGATATTTTGGTAAATGTGTCACAAAGGAATGTGACTTGGTGATTTATTGCATAAATGGGTATTTGGTCAAAATGCACTTTTAAGTGTTTGTCGGGTTTTATGCATCATTCATGAAATGAGATACTTTGAAAAGTATGAAGGTGTGAGTCCTTTGGTTTTGGGTCGATCCCGACCTTGGGAACGCTTTAGAAAATAATAATCTTTCTTTTTGGGTTTTGGGCCGAAGGCCAATTGTGATTTGAGAAACAAAGTCTTGGGAAAGATGTATTTTGGTTTATATAACCACTTTGGCTCTCGTATTTTAGTCGAACGTACATTATGCCTTTTGGGGCTTGGTTTGCACTCAAATGAGTCTTTGGAATATTTGTTTAGTTTTGGTAGCTTGTTAAGGAGCCTTGTCGTATGGTGTACCTAGTTGCATCTCATTTGTGAGTTACGTGTATTGGATGCATTAGTTCATCCGTTAGAGTCATGTAACGTGTTAGGTTGTAATGCAATGGATCCATAGACATAGAGGTTGGTTTTATCGTGTAAATGGGATAAGATTCCTGTGTTTTAATCTGGAAATAGGCGTTGATGATACGATGTAAGTCCTACATAATCAAGTGTGTCAAGGATGGAGAGATCCCAAGGTAAAGATCTGGATAGGATTGAGTTTGATGATTCTTTGGAACTAAAGACTTGGATAGAGTTGATGTCTATTATGACTAAAGACCCGGAGAGGGTTGATGTCTATTATGACTAAAGACCCAGAGAGGGTTGATGTCTATTATGACTAAAGACCCAGAGAGGGTGGATGTCTATTATGACTAAAGACCTGGATAGGGTTGATGTCTACCGTGACTAAAGACCTGGATAGGGTTGATGTTTACCGTGACTAAAGACCTGGATAGGGTTGATGTCTACCGTGACTAAAGATCTAGATAGGGTTGATGTCAATGGTTGTTCATCCTTGAAGATACACTTATAACATACATCTGTGGCTTAACTTTGTGTAATCGCCACATTCAATGGAATCTGGTCTTCCCCGTCACCGAAAGGTGTTGTTTTGGGTAATGAGTCTTGTGTCCATGTTTTCGGTGACATATTGTATATGAGATTTATCAACCATGATTTATGGGTTGAGTGTTATGCCCCACCTGTGCTTTGGGTGTTTTGGGATGTGAAGGGTTATTCACGGTATCACAATTGGGAGTCGATTTATATTCACGTTTTGAGTAAGTTTTGGATCACATCGTTTTATAAAGAATGGTTGTTTTGGAACGTTGTCTTTAATGGTGCAAACTGTGGAAAACGAGTCGTCTCTATTCCTAAAGTAAATTAGTTTGAAAGATCTTGATTTGAACTGATTTCCTTTCTTTTAAAGATATATCTATTCATGTTAAAACTCTTGAATTCACTAGGCGTTAGCCTAACCTTTTTTATTTGTCGGCATGTGCATCAGGTTTCAGTGGGGGTTGGTCCTAGCGGTGCTATAAAGAGATGAGCACTAGCTTGCGTGAGGGTGAGTAGCTTGGAGAAGCCTTCCGCAGTTTGGAGATAGTGACACTTATTGGGTTTTAGTAACACATGTCTTTATTATAGACTGTAGGTATAGAATGAATGTATGTATGGAGGTTAAATCTTAAATTGTGGTTGTAGATGAATCAATTATTGATGTGTTTAGAATTTTTTTAATTAGTTGCTATATCCAGAATTGAGGGTGTTACAATTGTGGCAGGGTGTCACTCTCGCGTGGCACAGTCGCGAGAATGGTACCGCGGGCACTCCCCTTCGGGCGACTATGCCAAGGGCATAGTCGCGTGGCAATGTCGTCGGCGGAGTGCAGAGCTGCATAAAGTGGAATTTTCAGCCTCTCTCTCATTCCAACTTCCCCCATTTCACTCTTTTCTCTCTAGAAACCGAACCCAAACCCTAAAATCGGTTTTATACCCTCAAGTCACCAAATCCATGATATTCCAAGTGTTTCCCCACCACCCAACAAAGATTGGAAGCTATGGTCAAGAATCTCCACCTTCATCTTCCCCAAAGTTCGTGTTTGGGAGTTTGGGTTGAAGAATTATTATGGGTGTCCTCGGAAGGTCTCATCGTCTCTTGTGGTAAGCTTTCTTGATTTTAAAGGTTGAAATACTCCATTGTTGATCTCTTAGTGTTTGGTATACCAAATCTCTTGCCACTGGGTAAAGGCAATAGGAGGAGGTTTGGAACCCCCAAACAAGTATAGGCTTAAGAACGATTTGGTGGTTTTGGAGAAATTAGGGTTTTGGATATTGTTTGGGATTTTGATTTATAATGTTTGGAGAATGTTCCTTATGGTTGATTATGGGTATTTATGGGTTGAAATGTTCGGATCTAGGTTTTTGGAAGATTTCGGCTTGAGGATTCAAGTGGTCTTCAAAAGAGCTCGTTGGGTGAAATCTAAATTTAGCCTAAATCTAGCAAGGTGAGTTCAAGTTGATTTGTGAAAACGGTGTACATGCCAAAATGTGTATTTTAAAGTGTTTTACATGAAATGGTTAACTGCTGATAAGTTTTGAGTATTTAGAAGTAAAATATGTTTTACTTAGTTATTTGTCAAAGTGTGAGTATTTGGATAAGTTTTCTTACTTAGTAAACTTGGGCTGTGTTAACCTCTTAAAATGCTTCTATTGGGTTTTGAATGTTTCCAACAACTAAATAACATGGATTACGTATTCTTGGTGATTTTGTACAAGTAAGGTCTATTTTATGAGTTATACGTCTTTGACGATTTTGTACAAGTAAAGTCTAATTTATGTTATATGCATTTGGTGTATTTGCATTCATAAACACTTTGGAAATCTTGAGTCCCATTTCGTATGGAGTTTTGGGTAAATCTAGCCTTTGAGGTACGTGTCTTCATAAACGTTATTTAAAGACATTTCACTATTTTGGAGACCGGTAATTATCGGTCAAACGGATTTTGAGCTCTTTAGTTCGACATTGGCTTAAACGAGTCGTGTGGACATTTGTCCGGATTTTTAACCGTCGTGGGTTTTGGATATGAAGACACTTAATTTGTGTCATTGGTGAGTTACATGTTTTGGGAGCTTTGGTCTTTCAATTGGAGTCATGTAACGTTAGACAGTGTGTAATGGATCCATAGGCACGTGAGTCAGTTTGTCTTGGATGGTCAATTGGGTATTGCGGGGTTGAACTTCGGTACCTATGTTTTATGACCAGAAACTTTACAAGTGATCGCTAGGAGGGTTGAGTCGGCTAGTGCTACCGGAATAGTAGGCGCTAGGACCTCCGCCGCTTGAAGTAATGCCTGGGAGGTAGTCTTTAAGTGTATCGGGCCTTCGGGATGGGTTCATCGGAATGATCCATCAAGGTCAACTGACTTGGGATGACACTTGTAAAGAAGTCGTAGGGACACCGGGTTGGGATGTCGGGAGGTGTCATGCGATTAACGTTGTTTAGGTGGTATACTTTTGTGTTCCCTCCACCCTCAACGGATACGGGTTTCCCCCGTTGTTAGCTATCAGTATGTTAAATATAAGAACGTCTTATTTTATTGTCATTGGTTCCTTACGGTCGCGTGAGTATTGGACCAAGTGTCCATGTTTTCGGACGTACGGTATATGTGGTTTTGATAGCGAGTTATGGGTCGAGCATTCTGTCCCGTCCGCGTTTTTTGGTACTTTGGGTTATAAATGGTTATTCATGTTTCTACCAAATAAGTGTCGAACTATGATCCCGTTTGGGTGAGTTATACATTGCGCGTTATATAAGAAATGTGTGTTTTGGGAGCTTTGCCTTTAAAAGTGCATATTATGGGAAAATGTGTCGTTACCATTTTTAAGCGTAATATTTCGAAGGACCTTGCTTTAAATTGAATTCTTTTCTTTTAAAGATATATACTTATGTTAAAACTCTTGAGCTCACTAGGCGACAGGCGTTAAGCCTAACCTTTTTATTTGTCGGCATGTGCATCAGGTTTCAAGGTTGAGAGTTGGTTCTAGCAATCCTGTGAAGAGTAAAGCCTTAGCTAGATCCGAAAGTAAGTATTCGGTGAAGTCTTCCGCATTATGGAGATAGTGACTATGCATGGGTATTAGTAGCACCCGTCCCTTATAGTCTATATATATATATATATATATATATATATATATATATAAGATGGTATACGTGTATTGTAGCTAAATCTGAATTCGTGGTTGTAGATGATTCATTTATTGATGTATTTAGAAAATTTTTAAATAAGTTGTTATTTCCAGATTTGAGAGTGTTACATAATATTTCTTTGGTTTCATTTTGTATAAAAATAAAATATATAAAAGATTACTATAAGCTCATTTGGTTTAACAAAAGTTATAAAAAATTAACCAATGAAAAATTAATATTTTTCATAAAACTTTATAAATAAATTTATAATAAGTATTATATTATCACAACGAATTTTATGTCAGGCATTTATTTTTGAACGAGGTGAGATTAATGTCCGCGCGTTGCTGCGGATGGAAAGAAATATTAAGACCATAAATTTGAGCATGACCAATTATGAGAACAAAACATTTTGTGTCTGTTAGCAGCATGACTATAATTTACAAAATGCCCTATGAAGATGATGTGTGTGTATGATAGGAAGCGAAAATAAATTGGCAAATGGTACATTACATCATTAAACCTAAAAAAAGTTACATTGTTATTAAACCTAAATTAAATTATAATAAAAATATGTATTAAACAAATTTTACATCATTATTAAACATAAAATAAATTATGATAAATTACTTTATTAATAAATAAAAAATTGGTGCGTGAATCACCTACGACTATGTGCTTGGATTGATGGGGAAGGCGGAAGGTTTTGGGTTGGAGAAGACACAATCATTGAGATGCGATGCATGTTAAAGGATCTTTATTTTATGCTTATATAATAAAATTAATTTTTATATTATAACTTTTATTTATTTAAATTAGAAAATGAAAAAGTTATAAATGATCGAAATGTCATTTACTTAACGGTCAGGAGGTAACAACTTTTAGTTTCGAGGACCAAAACGTTACACAAATGCAAAATCGAAAGTCTATTTTGGAATCAACAAAATATGGGGATTAAATCCAAGAGAAAAATAAAACTATAGGGACCAAATTCTGTAGCTCTACAAACATAGGACTAAATCTAACAGGAAGATAAAACCTCAAGGACCAAATCTGTAATTTACTAAAAACCTCAAGGACCAAATCTGTAAATAACTCAAAGTTCACTTCCTGATAAATGTTATTACTTATAATATGCGCAAATTGCACGCAACTACTTGCTTTATTAACCAAAACGACATCGTTATGATTCATA
The DNA here is from genome assembly GCA_954870635.1 of Arctium minus. NCBI lineage: Eukaryota > Viridiplantae > Streptophyta > Magnoliopsida > Asterales > Asteraceae > Arctium > Arctium minus. The sequence goes on from OX941091.1 coordinate 4,503,335, forward strand.
TGCAATTACATTTTCTTAATATTTGCTATATCTTATTTTAGATTTCATATGTCACATGTAAAAACAATTAAATCGTAATTTGTGCTTTAAATTTTATTGGATGCAAAAGTATTCAAAGTCAAAAATTGTATATGCACAGGCAGTTGGATGTTAAAAAGAAAATAAATTCTTATCTTATTGCGGTCTGAAAAATGAGTCATGTTTGTATTCAAAAAAAATTATTATGTTTATTCAAATTGCAACCATAATAATCCAAGCAAAAAATACTGTTCAATTCAAATCAAGACGCCATCGAAGGAATACTTTGTAACATCTTAAGCTAAAGGTATCAGATATTGTCCATTTTTTCCACACTTAGACTCACGATTTTAAAATGCTTTTGGAAGAGAATGTATTTGGTCCCTTATAAATCAACTTGTGTTCTTCTCCTTAACCGATATGATATCTGGTACGCTTGGCCTGAGATGTTACAAATATCAGAGCTGGGAAACAGACTGACGTGCCAACAATAACTTTCACCATAGTTTTAAGTTGGAGCAGAATTTGTTGGGTTAGGCATTGTTTGGCAAACTAGCTTATAAGCTAGTTGGTAGCTGATAAGCTAGCTTTTCAAAACGCTACTATGAGTAGCTTTTCAAAACGCTACTATGAGTAGCTTTTCAATAAGCTAGCTTATGGTCATCCAAACATGTACCAGAAAAAAAGCTAGCTTTTTGTAACACCCCGACTTTCGAAATGTATCATTTCAAGTTAATACAGAAATCAATATGTTGATCCAAACTCTCTCAGTGATTTGATAACGACCCTTTTCTATACTTAGTGAAAATTACGTTTTATGTATTAGTGTTTCACCATCAGCGATCAAACTGAGTCTGTTCAGTATCGCTGATAGTCTTCTTATAAACATCTAGTATGTATTAGTGTTTCACTATCAGTGATCAAACTGAGTCTGTTCAGTATCGCTGATAGTTTCTGATGTAAACAGTAACGTAATCCCTGAAGACAAGTATCGCGTCAACAGATGTTCATAGCTGAATCAAAGACGAAGCTGCTGAACAAAGACAAGTCTACTAGTGACCTGATGCGGATATCAGTGAAGCAAAGACGAATCTACTTATACGCGAAGGAACATAAGGAAAAGCTTCAGCGATAGCTGAACTTCTTTATATCTCTGAAGGAAGAGATATTCAGCGATCGATGATCACTTAGCTTATGCCTCAAGTTTCCTTTTGTCTCTCCTTGCACAACCCAGTACGATGTGTCAGAACGGACATACCTCTGCCATAATTCATACAACAACTCTGTCAACTACATTGTTCATTGTCCGGCCGAAAGCATGTCTCCCAAAAGTCAGACTCCCAAATCCAATCAGTGAACGCCACGTGTAAAGTGCCCTGCCATGCATTTAATGCATAGGGTATAAATAGAAAGATCACCCCTTCATCTCTATATACCATACAGTGTATGAAGAGTGCTCAATTCTTTAACCCCATATAGAAATCCTTGTTTTCTATATCTCTTAATCCCCCATTCTCTGAATTTCTTGTGCAACCATCCTAGTGTTTCTTAAGTTTGTTTAGATTGAGTCTGTCTTAATCTTATTCCGCAACAAACTTGTAAATTGTATTTGATTTATCAATAAACAATTTATTAAACTTTAAATTTTGTGTTTGTATTCAACCCCCCCCCTTCTACAAACTTGTTAAGCACCATAGGGACCAACACAATATATCAAGGAAAAATAAGATATTTAATCTTGGACCTGAATCCTAGATTTTATAGTCTAGATGGATGAAGGATTCAATTACGAGTCCAACGGTTCTTTCCAGAGCGAAAACGGAGCTATAACGAAGAAGTTATGGCCAAAACAGTGATCGGGGAAGTTTTCGGCCGCGGTACATTCTCGGCGAAAGTGCCCCGCGAGAGTGACACCTTGTCACTTTCGCCTTCACTCTCGCGGGCAGCGTCTGGACGATTAAAATCGCAATTTTCAGCCCCAAACTTCATTTCTTCATATCTCCTTCATCCTAGCTCCGATTTGGGTGATTCAAGTTGCTACGGTTTCGTTTTTGAGAGCTCTTCAAGGATTTAGCAAGAGATTGAAAGTCTATTGAAGTATACTAGAGCATTTTGTGGTGGTAAGCTTCTCATCTCTCCCATTTCATCTTCTTCACTAAGTTTTCTAGGGTTTCATCCACCCTTTATTCTCCCTTTCATAGATTGGAGTTTTGTAACCATTTTGGTGAACTAGAAGTGTTTTGGTTGGTGGATTCAAGCTTGGGTTAAGGTAATCTTCTCTTCTCTTCGGTTATGGAAGTTAGGGTTTCGATAGTAATGGAGGTATTCATGTAGATGGTTTGGGAAACGATTCTTTGTGGTTGATTATGTTTATTTGTGGTTGAATATGTATGGATTTAGGTTTTGGAAATTTGGTCTTGAGAATACAAGTGTTCTTCAAAGGAGCTCTAATTGGGGGGAAAATCTAGATTTAGCCTAAATCTAGCGAGGTGAGTTCAAGTTGATTTGTGAAAACGGTGTACATGCCAAAATGTCTATTTTAAAGTGTTTACATGTTTTATATGAAATTGTTAATTGCTAATCATCTGATAAATTTTGGTTATTTGGAAGTATTCAACTTTATAAACTTATAAAACACCCACATTTGGGATTTTGGGTATTTTGATAAATAAATCATATATTTTGGGTATTTAAATGATTTATTTCATGGAGTATATTTTTGAGTATAAATGCATTTTATTGGGTGTCATGGGATGATTTGAAAGGATAAAAGGTATAAACCCACTTGGAAAATGTTTTGTCCCAATCTAAATCATGTTGGAGTTATTGTGCGTGTTGAAGCATGGGTTGCATTATTTCGGGTCATTTACATTTGATTTCATTTTATGATTTTCAACGTTGGGTCTTTGGATTTGTTGAGCTTATGGCTCGGTTTGGTTTTGTTGGGTTTTGAGGACACTTGTCCGCTTTTAATAGCTCAATGTTGAGCGTTTGGTTATGATTTGCATTTACTACATCTTAGTTGAGAATTACATGTTTTGAATGCATTAGTTCATTCGTTTTGAGTCATGTAATGGTTTAGTTAGTGCAATGGATCCATAGGCACGGTGTTCCCATGTCCCCGTTTTGGACATTAGGTTCGCCACTTGGCACGGAATAGGCATCGGGTCACCATGATAAGTAAGGTGTGGACCTATACGGTCGGGCAGCGTCTCATGGGCAGTAAGGTGTAATTCTCTTGTGCTAGAGTTCCCCGTTTTGGAACTCTCAAGAATAGACCTAGAGGGGTTGACTTGATGTTTTCGAGTGATAGACTCAGAGGAGTTGAGCTCGGTGGGTGTTTTATGTGTAACCCACATATTTTGATTTCTTACATAATTATGTGACATACTTTGTGTTCCGTCACGTACCATGTAACCGGGTTTTCCCCGTCACCATTAGGTGTGGTTTTGGATATGGAGTTTTACAATCCATATTTTCGGAGACGTTTGAGTATGGGTATTTATCTATGTTTTAAGGTTTTGGTTATCGAAACTCATTCGAGTTATTGGGATGTTTTGGAAATTGGAGTTATCTACTTTTTCAGTGTTTGATCATTTTAATGTCAGTTATGTTTTACGTGCGCTTCGGGTTTTGGCTTTATTTAAAGAAGCGTTCGTTTTATGATTTTAAATCACGAAAAGGGTGAATAATGAAAGGAGATTGTTTTGTGATTTAATGTATTCCATTTTTGGTTGCTTTCAAATCAAATGTATTGCATTTCGGAAATCATGATTTTTAAATAACATTCTTGAAGTTGATGCTCTATTTATCTCTAATGAAAACTCTTGAGCTCACTAGGCGTTAAGTCTAACCTTTTTATTTGTTGGCATGTGCATCAGATTCCAGTTGGGTTTGGTTCTAGCAATGCTTGGAAGATTTGAGCATTAGACTTACACGAGAGTAAGTAGATTGATGAAGTCTTTCGCAGTTGGAGATAGTGACTATTATTGGGTTTAGTAGCACCCGTCCTTATTATAGATTGTATGTGTAGAATAAATGTGTGTATTGAGGTTAAATCCTAATTGGTGTTTGTAGATGAATTATTTATCGATGTATTTAGAAAATTTTAAATTAGTTGTATTTTCGAATTTGAGGGTGTTACACTTTTTTTGCCAAACATAGCCTTAGTCTATTGCGCTATAAAAAATGTGACCCTAGTCTAAACTTTAGACTAGGGTCACATTTTTTATAGCGCTCTGAAATAATAATTAAAAAATATTGCAATTCTGTATAAACAATTTAAGACTTCACTCTTAAACTCATGTATACAATTATCTTATAAACCAATCTTTATATTTATTAAAATCCGATCCTGGCATCCATGGTTAAAAAAACTAAAAATAAATTTTTTTTCATATGTTATTTATATAAATAAAAATAAAAACGTCATCGAACGAGAATAAAAGCACACATACTTTGAATCATTAAAATCGTATTGGTCGCAATATCAATGTCACATAAAACTAGTCATCTATAGGTGTAACCGTTAGGTCGATATAAATTTAGCTGTAGAGTATTGACTTGGACCAGTTTTCGTTTCTATTCTAGTTTTTTGATCGATTTTGTTTTCCGATGTTGAGTTTATTATCGTCCGTATAAAAATAGATATACTACTGAAAAAACGGCAACATAAATCTATCATTTTCACTAATAAAAAATATACATTATGTGAATATCACACTTAGAGCATATCCAATAAAATGAATTATACGAACCTCATTTTTGCATTTTTTTTTTTGTCAGATCATTGTTAACTCAGCAGATTAAGAATTGCCATAAAACTTCACAATAATAGTGACTAATATGAATCTCGTTTTGTGGGTCCATGTATAATTTAAACATCAATGATATGGATATAAAAATTAAAAAAATATATAAAAGACTAATAAAATGTCGTTTTGCACAAAATTTAAGGTAAAAACAAAGGGTTTTCTACAAGAACTCTCTCTGAAATCTGAATATTTTAAAAAAATCAATAAAAATAAAAAATCATTTCACTATTAGGGAATACCTTGAAGTTTTCTCTACTTTTAAAAACAATATAAGGAATTTGTTGAAGCAAAATAGAAAACAAAACCTCGATTTTCTCTATTTTAGAGAATATGTTAGTGATATTTTAAGTCGCTACATTTTTTGTTTATAAAATCATTCGATTGAAGATACTATTATGGAGAGACAAAAAGAAAATCTAATGGTCTGTCTATTAGCATCTTAACGAGCTTATAGGAATTCATAACTTATTCGATCAGTTATACTTATACATGATTGTTTGGTAGTTGCATAATGATATAGAATATATGACTTATTCAATAAGCTTCTAGGGAAAACTTTATGCAGAAAACCAAGTTTTTTTTTTTCCAAATTTACCCATCCCAATTAAAAAAACCGTCGTTCCATCTATGAAAACCTCTTCCAAACAAAAAACTTTCTAATTTATATTTAGGGCCGGATTTACAATGTAATTTAGGAGGGGGAGGAGGGGGGGATGGCCCCCACTAAAAAAAATAAAAAGATGGATTTTTCTTAGGTTAAAAACATTTTTTTGAACTTTCTATCACACTTTCTCCCGGTAATTTCTCGTCTGGGACCATCAATAAAAAAAAGAATAACCTCAAAATCAACCAAAAAAGAATTTTCAAAATCAACCAAAAAACCCGAAAAACACCTCAAAATCGACAAAAAAGATCTAGAAATCTCTTGAAATTAGCCAAGAAAACTTTAAAAATCCATAGAAACGATGGAATTTAGACTCAAAACATATCGGACGACTTTGCCGGCCTTCCATCTACCTTAAAGGTGCCCCCACTAGGAAAAAATTATGGACTCGCCACTGTTTATACAGACAGATTAATCAAAACAGATAACTTTATCCATACAAAAAGTTATATAGAAAATCAACCAAACAACCCTTTTATAGGGAAGATTGGCTCAAATGGCCATAATAAGGGGAGGAATTGGCCTCCTAGCCATCCCTCTCCCTTTTTATAGAAATGTCACTACCTGCGAAAAAAGGGTACGCAATTGTGCACCCCTGCGCAATTACGCACCCCCTTTACCTTTATAGAAAATACATTTGCACATTTTTTGCGTATCTGCTACTTTTTTTGCGCAAAAAAGGGGGTGTGCAATTGCGCCCCTTTTTTGCGCAGATAATGACATTTCTATAAAAAAGGGAGAGCGATGGCTAAGAGGCCAATCCCTCCCCTTACTATGGCCATTTGGATTAATTTTACTAAATCTCCCTTTATATTATCAAGTTCACACTTATGGTTTTGGACTTGCACCAATTCCTATAACAAATTTCAAAAATTAATGAGGAAACTTCCAAAAATGAAAAAATTGCCAACAATCTCAACTAAAAACTACCACCACCCTCCCATTTGGCTTCCATCTCCCACCCCTTCATTAATTCCCTCTTATTTTTCATCCACCATCATGGCCATTGGTAGTCATACTTACACATTAGTTTGATTGATACCCCCAACTGCTATCCTCACCATTTTAAAATTCCATAAACACTTATATATACTTATTTATATATATATATATATATATCCATATCTATATGTATGTATGTATATATACTCTGCCAAGAACACCAAGCTTTTCAAAACTTAGACAGAAAACCCACAAAAGAAAACAAAAAAGAAAAGTGTGTTTTACACTATTTTGTTCAAAGTTTGCATCTTTCTTCAAGAAAATGAAAACCCAAAAACAAGAAATCAAGAAAGATGTTGATGATCAAAGGGTTTCTTTTTCTGGGAAAATGGGAGCTCCATTGTTCACTTGGCCATGGCAGAATTTAGGGAGTTACAAGGTATGGTTTCTTGAATTTTTTTTTTTAAATTCCATTTTTACCCTTTTTCCCAATTGGGTTCTCCTTATTTTGTTGATTCTTGAATAGATTTATGTGTTTTTATTGTTGGGTTTTTGTGTCTTTTTTTTGGGTGTGTTCTAATGGGTTCAAAATTGGTTTCTTGAATTCAGTATATCTTGTTTGGACCATTTCTTGCTGAGTTCATGTATTCAACAATCTATGGAAACAAGAAAAGTGAGTATGATTGGTGTATCCATATTGTGATCTTGTCTTCATTAAGAGGAGTTGTGCATCAACTATGGAGTTCATGTGATTACATGCTTTTCGTTAATCGGAATCATCGAATATCTCGAGAAGGGATCAATTTCGAGCAAATTGACAATGAATGGCATTGGTAATTCCTCTTTTTCCCTTCATATTTGATAAAATTGTATGCTTGTTTCACAGGGTGAAATGGATCAAAATGTAATAAAGTTTGGTTTGGTTCTTATTTAGTGTAATGAATAATAGTTTCTTCTCGATCAATTTACGGTAAAAAGTTAAGATTTTTTCTATTTTTTACCAAAGATGTTGAATTTATAGCCTACTTCACCTTAACCCTTTTGTAAATCTTTCGTAAACGGGTATCCACGTCATCAAATGTTACAAGATCAGCCGGTGCCGGTTAAAGTTGGTATAAACTAGGAAACTTTGAAACTTTGTTACATGGATTGAGAAAAGAAATATTTGTTACACTAAATAGAAACTAAGGCAAACTGTATTGCATTTTGATGCATATTGCCCTGTTTCTTTTTATGGGGTTTTAATGAAATTTCTGCATTTTTCGGGTGCAAAAAATGTGTCAAAATGCAATAAAGTTTGGTTTAGTTCATATTTAGTGTAACAAATATCTTGTTTTCTCAATCAATTTACAAAAGTTTCAAAATTTCCTATTTAATGTAACAAAGTTCAGTAAGTTTCCTTTTTTTTTAACCGTAGATGTCAAATTTATTACCTACTTCACCTTTAACCTTTTCGTAAATCTTTCGTAAACGTGTACCCATAATAAAATCTTACAAGATCGGCAGGTTACCGGTCAAAATGGTTACAAACTAGGAAAATTTTGAAACTTTCTTACATCGACCGAAGAAAAAAAAATCGTCACACTAAATAGGAATGAAGGCAAAGTTCGTTGCGTTTTGATGCATGTTGCTCTGTTTTCTTATGAGATTTTGATCAAACTTTTGTGCATCTTTTGATCACAGGGACAATTTCATCATACTTCAAGCATTAGTAGCTTCAATACCCTTCTTGATCAATCCTTCATTCGCCAATTTCCCGATTTGGCAAACGACCGGGATCGTTTTCTGTCTACTTTTCCATATCGGGATCTCGGAACCGTTGTATTATTGGCTTCATAGAATGTTACATTCATCATATTTCTTCCAACAATATCACTGGCTACACCATAGTTCTAAAGTGAACCATCCATTTACAGGTAAAGAAAAAAAATCCATTTTTTGGTAGCATTCAATGATTTGTAAAACTTTATGACCATGGTTATGTGACCATTTTTCTTGCTATCTTTTCTTTTATACCATTTTTGGTGTAGGTGGGCATGCTACATTTTTGGAGCATTTATTGCTTTGTGTGATTATTGGCGTTCCGATCGTTGGGACTACTTTGATCGGATATGGTTCGGTCATCATGTTCTACGGTTATATCTTGGCCTTCGATTTCCTTCGATGTATGGGGCATAGTAACGTCGAAGTTGTTCCTCATCACATCTTCGAAACTTTTCCTACTCTCAAGTATTTGATCTATACACCAACGTAAGTTTTAGATACTGTTAGAGTCTCACATCAACTAATCTTGAATTGTTTGTACTTTATATATGTTGGCACGTCCGTGCTCTTTTAAGGGTTTTTTGGGAGAGTAATCTGATGGGGTTCTATGTATTCTTACATAGTATCAGAGCCAAGGTCTATTACTCTAGGGACTCGACACTCTGGGGGCAATTTGTACTTGTCTAGCCCCCTCTCGACACTTTGGGGCAATTTGTACCCGTCTAGCCTTTATTAGAGGGGGGCGTGTTGGAGCCCCACATCGGCTTGGACCATTTGTAGTTCATATACGTTGGAACCTTTGTTCTCTCCTTGAGGGTTATTTTGGAGAGTAATATGATGGGGTTCCACGTATTCCAACATGGTATCAGAGCCAAGATCTACCACTCTAGGGACTCGACACGCAATATGTGCTCGTCTAGCCTCTGTTACAGGGGCGTGTTAGAGTCTCACATCAGCTAGACTTGAACCATTTCTAGTCCATGTATTATGGACTCTTTTGGAGGGTAATCTGACGGGTTTCCACATGTTTTTTACACTTTAAAAATCCAAGAAAACATGTGGAAGAAATAAAGATTCATCAACAAAATTGAAGTTTGATTATGGTTCATTTGTTTAGGTACCATTTCATACACCACAAAGACATGAAGACCAATTTCTGCCTTTTTATGCCTCTTTTTGATGTATTGGGAAAGACCATGAATGAAACTTCTTGGGATCTTCATAAAGAAAATGGTTCAACTAAAGGTACATCCTTCTTTCAATCCATTTAGAGGTCTTTATGGTTCTTGAAAAGATATCTTAATTAGGGTCTAGCCCTCGGACGTGTAGCTCAGTTGGCAAAAGGGTTTACGACTTTTCTCAAATACACAACAGGGTTAAAGCCCGTCTCCTGAATCCTGCGGGAGACGGGCTTGAACCCCTGCGCTAGTCTCAGCCACCGAGTCAACTCTGAAATGTCTCCTCACATGTGGTTCCTAGGGGGCGGGTTCCGTGTGAGGCCCATCAGGGTTGCCAGTAATCAACCTTTTACTCAAATCTTAATTAGGGTCTAAGATTATGTGTTATCATCTTAAATAACCACATGGGGAAAAAAGTTTTACTTTTTAGCCACCTCCAAACTTTTTCTCACAAAACAGCCAAGAAACCTCAAGTCAACACCCCGTAAGGCATTTTTCCCTTGCGATTTCTGACATTTTCTGACGCACCCAGATGAAAAAGTGGGCCCACCACAAAAACAAATCGAGATATCGCACGAAAAAAGTATCTTACAGCGTTGACTTGCGGTTTCTTGACTGTTTTCCGAGATATTTAAGATGACAACCCCTAAGATTATGCATAACTTCAATTTCTTTTAATACATACTTATGTTTTTTTTGTAGGCAAGAAAGCAAAAGCACCAGAATTTGTGTTTCTTGCACATGGGGTTGATATAATGTCATCAATGCATGTTCCATTTATTTTTAGATCATTAAGCTCATTGCCATTTGCCACAAAGCTCGTCTTATTGCCAATTTGGCCTTTTGCTTTGTTGGTGGTTTTCATCATGTGGGCTAAATCCAAGACTTTCTTGCTCACTTTCTGCAATCTTAGAGGAAAACTACTTCAAAGTTGGGTGGTGCCAAGATTTGGTTTCATGGTAACCATAAAAATCGGTTTTATAGGACGTTATATTATGTTTAAGTGTCTTAATAGATTGCTTAACAGGGTTTAAGTTTATATGACCAAACAGTTGTGTCTTGTATAAATGTGTTGCAATAAGTTGATAAGACGTTTTTGAGCGTTTTAACAAGTTTTGTATGACAGTTTTGAAATAAACCGTCTTATTAGTCTTGTATATAAATGTGTTACAATAAGTTGATAGGATGCTTTTGGACGTCCTAACAAGTTTTTTATAACAAGCTTTTTATGACAGTTTGGAAATAAAACGTCTTATTAGTCTTATATATAAATGTGTTTACACTAAGTTGATAAAACGCTTTTGGGCGTGTGGACAAGTTTTTATGACAATTTTGAAATAAAACGTCTTATTAGTCTTTTTTTACTTGGCATTATTTGTGAAAGTGTCTTATAAAGACAAATATCATTTAAAAGTGTCACGTAAAAAGGTGGATAAGACACTTTATCAAATAATGTCACGTAAAAGATACTAATAAAACGTTTTATTTCAAAAATGTCTTAAAAAACTTGTTTGGACACCCAAAACAACCAACCAACTTATTGTAACACTCACAGTTGTTTGGTCATGTAAACTTAAGTGCTATAAAGCAGTCTACGAAACTGTTTTAACTGACGATGGTCTTTATGATTGCAGTATTTTTTACCATTCGCGAAAGACGGCATAAATAAACAAATTGAAGAAGCTATACTGACGGCCGATAAAATTGGTGTCAAGGTCCTTAGCCTCGCGGCCTTGAACAAGGTCCGTACCGCGTTCTTTCTCAAATCCCTTTTCCGTTCGCTTACAATTATACGGGCATAAAAGGCTCGAGCTTTAAACGTTCTTGATGGAAATGGTCGTGGTTTTACAGAATGAAGCTTTAAACGGAGGTGGGAAACTTTTCGTCACTAAACTTCCGGATCTTAAAGTCCACGTGGTTCACGGAAACACGTTGACGGCATCCGTTATTCTGAACGAGATTCCTCAAGATGTCAAAGAGGTGTTCTTAACCGGAGCTACTTCTAAGCTCGGAAGGGCCATCGCCCTTTATCTTGCTCGTCGTCAAGTTAGAGTCTTGGTATGGATATATGAACGTCGACGTTTATCATATATGTCTTTCTCTCTTTCATACGCTTTTCACAAGCTGAGGGCATTCATGAAAACAACTGATATACTCTTTGGAGTAGAGATCAGATCTGCGTACATCTTACCCTCCCCTGACCCCACCTCAGGTGGAATATACTGGGTTCGTTTGGTTTGGTCTGTTTTGTTACTTTCATAAGCTCCGATCTTGATCCGGGTGACGAATTTTATGCGCAGATGCTTACGCAATCGACCGAAAGATTTACGAGCATTCAGAAAGAAGCACCATTGCAAAACCAAAGCTTTTTAGTTCAAGTGACAAAGTATCAAGCAGCAAAACACTGCAAGGTAAAGCGCGTTCACTGTTCGATGTTTAATGATCTCGGTTGGTAGCCGAAAAGCAATAAGTAAGGAGCAAAAGCATCATTTTTCAAAGTAGTAAGACCATGTTTGGCAACCTTAAGTTGACTTATTTTTTGAACTTATTGAAAAAGCCCTGTTTGGTAAGCCATAAACTTGCTTTTTAAAGGCTACTTCAAATAGCTTTTCAACAAGTTTCAGGTTTTTTTTTTCTCACTTTTTTCCAATAATGCCTGGTAGAATAGAGTACTTTTGCAACATGTCCTTTTAGGTCATTTTACATTATCATCTAGATTATTAGTTACTATTCCCTACATCCTAAAATAAGTGACCACTTTCAAAAGTACGATTCTACTTTCCAATTCTACCCTTAATTACTAGACAGAAAAATCCAATACTCTTTCTATTATCAAGGGTAAAATCGTCATTTACCTAATTAAAAACCGTACTAATCACACATTTTTAGACCCGTGAGTTTTTTTCATCATGGACATTTATTTTGAAACACGGGTAGCAACTCATTAGCCCATCAACTAGCTTTTCAGTCAACAAATAGCTTTTCAGCCAACAACTAACTTATCAACTAATTTACCGAATTCATTTTTCATGAAACAACTAGACTTGGATTTTGGGCAAATGGACCTTACCAAGAGAGCAAACTTGGGCACCACCAGGAACACACTTCCATCAGTTTGTGGTTCCACCTGTGATCGAATTCCGAAGAGATTGCACGTATAGCAAGCTCGCAGCCATGAAGCTTCCCGATGACGTCCAAGGCCTAGGCGCCTGCGAGGTAAGTAAAAAGACAAAAATACCCTTTCGGCCGTAATAGCCAAAACTTCTCTCGAACGATGAAAAACTTACAATTTTTTTTGTGTTTTTGCTAATCGTTTGAATAGTACACGATGGAAAGAGGCGTGGTTCACGCTTGCCACGCGGGTGGGATCGTGCATCTTCTTGAAGGTTGGAGCCACCATGAAGTGGGTGCGATCGATGTGGACCGGCTTGATTTGGTCTGGGAAGCGGCTTTACGACACGGGTTCAAGCCGGTTTGAAGGGGTTTTCTCATTAGTTTTCTTTATAGGACTCAAACTCAAAACAATAGAGGATTTGAAACTCAAGAATGTGGCAGGAAGCTAGCTTTTGTTTACAGGATCATGTACACAACTCTTAATAAAGCATTCATGTAAACTTTACAATTATATATATATATTCAAAGCAAACTTAACAAAAAGAGAATGGTATTTTTCCCCCCAAATGGTAAGTGTTTATAGTGTTCAGATTAGTTTGTGTGCATCTTAAGTCCTTAACTGACCTTATGGGGCCCACAGGGTGCATGTGGTATTCAATGGTAAACTGGAATAAAACTTGGCAGTTGATGAATGGTTTGGTGCAAAATGATTATGAGGCTATTATGATATTTTGCAATATGAAATATGGTTGTTTGGTTTGTTCAAAATGAAATCAGGGTGCTTAATGGTTAAGGGAGACCTAGGATACAAAATGATTCAGAGGGTTTTGAAATCATTAAGAGGCAACCTTTTTTTCTGCCAAACAGGATTCACCTCTTAACGAATCAGAGGTTGCCTCTTAATGGAACCATTAAGAGGTAAACAAACATCCCCTTAATGCACCACATTTAGGGGTTGTTGTTTTTTTTAAAACCTCTTAATGGCTCTTAAGTCTGAATCATTCAGACTTTTTTACACACGACCTCTTATTAATCATAACTAAAATAAAACTTCAGACATTAGACCTCTTAAAAAACAAACGGCACTCAAAATAGGCGGGGCAAAAACTATGGAGATTTGACAAGATTGATAAATTACTAAACTGCTCATATCAAACTAAAACTATAAGGCCTTCTGCAATTTTTTCACCTACCAACTTCACTCTTGTCTATCAGTTATGTTCAGTCTTGTCTGTGTAACGCGACTTGAAATTAATAGTAAGACAAACCCTCTAGTTGTCCCAGGGGCGGAAGCCCCAAGTGGGGTCCGATGCACCCGCTCAACTTATTTGCAAAAGTAGAATTTTTTTCCTTGTGGTATGAAAGGTGTACCTGCTAAACTGTGAAGGATGCTATAGGATATTAGAAAATGCAAGGAACGTCAACCAAAAGAAGTCCCTCGAAATCAACCAAAAACTTAAAACTCCCTTGAAATCAACCAAAAGATTTAAAAAATCCCTCGAAACAATGGAATTCTGCTAAAAATACATTGGACGACTTTGCAGGCCTCTGATCTATCTTAAACTAGTGTGTCACCCGCGCGTTGCACGGTAGCGAAAAATAATTTGAAGAAATAATTGTCCGAGTTAAGATAAAATGTAATTCTTCGGTTAATAAACAATAATATCTAAATTAAAATGAAGAATATATTTCCATAAGTGGTACATTTTCATATATTGATAATCGTTTCTTGTTACGAAAAGTTTAAGATGTATCGGTAATATTTTTGTTGTTATGCTTTAGAACTCAACGACATGTCAAACAACAATATTACTATTGTTGTTATGGAAGGTGCGACTAAAATCAGCCAATCTTATGAGATGCAACAATTTGGCATCCTCTCCTCTTGTCACATAATGCAAGATTTAGGAATACACGAATACTATAATACCAACTCCAATACCATTGGTTGTTTCTTCTGTACATATAAAGAAAGAAAGATAAAAATATAAGTATTTTTCTGTTTTATATATAAAGATTTATGTAATATTTTATAAAATTTTCTCTATTTAGAGGTTAGTTAAAAGAATGTTTTTAGCCAAGTAAACATTTTAATCATCAAAGTCATTCCTCTTCCTTTCTTATAACCATCTTCATTCTCAAATCTAATATTTCTTAATCAATGTGGGATAACTAAAGCAATACCACAATGCAATATTTGAGAACATTCAATTCTCACAATACTACCTCAAATACCCTTGGTTGTTCCTTTTATATGTATAAAGATTGCAATAAGGTTTTTTACATGTAAACTAAAATGTATTACATTGACGTGATTAATCGTTATCTTCATTTGTAGTCGCGGGGAGGGAGAGTTGCATCACAGAGACGTTAGATTGAGAGGCAAAAAATCGAAATCATGGCCGAAACTCTATCATAAATCCAGTTTTTTTTAATTATTTCTTCTCCGTTTTTCCTTTCCATATTCCATTTTCCTCATATAATCATTGTTTCCTTCTATAAGCTAATATCGAAATGGTGGTTAATCAATTCTTTCGAAGTCACTCCCAAGACAAAGAAATTTCTTTGCGAGCGATTGTTGGACTAAACACAACCGATTTCGGAGCGTCTCAGAGTCACTTCTCGCAGTTCACTGATTTTTAGTCTGTTAGCAATGGAAGTCTTTCAGTGTGTCATGTCATTCTTTTAAGGTTTTGCTTATATATATATATATATATATAAAAAGATTGTTACTTATAATTAACAATTTAAATTATATATAATCATTGATTAAGTTATTGATTAGGGAAAAATTAAAATAAAAATAAATAAAAATAAAAAGTATTGATTTATAAATATTTGTTACCTTGTAAAAGAAAAAAAAATCTATTCAAAAAAAAATTGATTTATAAGCAACATTAGTTTATCAAAAAAAAAAACAATTAGATGTATAACTTTGGTTCAAATCATTTTAATTCTAAAATAAACCAAAAAAAGAAGAATATAAATTTAAATTAATCATTGAATTTGAGTTTAACTATATTTTGTCAAAAATCATTTCACATTTTTCAACTACATCAATCAACCTTTTATATACACATATTCATTACCTAATCTTCCATCTTCTACCAATGTGGGACAACTTAAACAATACTAATGTTCCATCTCTTGACAAAGCTAACATTTTAAAGAAAAAAAATCAAAATTAGGAGAAATTAGATAAATAGCAATGGAAGTCTCACATTGTGTCATGTCATCCTCTTAAGGTTTTGCTTTTATATATATAAAGAAGTGCACCTGCTCGACAAAAGTCATGGGTCCACCACTGAGTTGTCCTAATGAGACTTGAATTGGTGACTTCTAGGGAACAAACTCAAGGTCTTACGTTGAACTATCCATCATCGTTAAAAAAAAAAGAATGGTATTTGTTATTGACGGGAAATTAATAGTTCTAACAACGTTTTCTATTTAATGTGTGATCATCGGTTGTATATGATAACTTACGTTATCAAACCATTGACGATTTCTTGCTTCGAGATTAGTGACACCTTAAATCGTTTACGAAAAATTTAAATTTAGCGTTTTAATTTCTTGTATTATCCAAGAACCATTGTAATAAGAGTAGAATGAAGAAAAACGAAAGGGAAGGAAAGATGGGACGAGAATGACCTCACTTGTTGCGATAATATCCGAACAATTAAGTTGACCAATATAGTCGAATGTATATGCCACGTATAAAAATACTTATATGACATTAGATTTATTTGGGAGCGTTTTTTAAGAACTGCATAAATCATACAATAAAAACATAAAAGTTATCAACCTCAAGCTAATAAACGAGTTAATCAATCACGAGTTCGAGCCCATAAACGAGTATCAAGCTCAAGCTCCATAACTCAAAAAATATTCGAGCTCAAGCTCAAATCCTACAATGAAAAAATTATTCAAGCTCGAGCCTGCCATTTTTTTTCCGCGTCGAGCTCGAATAACCTACTACTCGACTCAACTCAGTCCATTTACACCCCTAGTCTTGCGTACCAAACGCAAACGCAGTAACGCGTCCTAAGAGTAGAAAACAATAGGGGTATTGGTGTGTAGGGTTGGGTTCCAGTGAGAATGAAAGTTATGGTGAGAAAGGTAAGAAGGGACCTCCACCCTTGGATGCAGAGATGCACCAGATCAATCCCCGTATCAAACGCGATTCATGGGTGAGTTTGAGATTAAAAGTGATAAACGGTCCAGATCCATTCTCACCTTAACTCTTCTTCTCACACGATCCTTCGTAAAAAATGACTATTTGTCCCTCTGTTAGAGGTGTTCCATAAATGTCTGCGATTGAGTAAATATCTCTACGAACGAATGGATTGGATCAGATCGACTCTGGACAGGCAGTGGAAACTACCAACTGAAGTGTCGGGTCTCTTTTCGGAAGACATTTGAGTCCCCTTTCACTATTCATCGTTTAGAATCCTTATTTTTATTACATATCTTTTGATTTATTTTTAGTTATATCTAACAACATTTTGTTCGTCGAGACTGGCGTTCGCAGTGGTGGAGGGACCGGATCAGAAAAAGAGGATTCTAGTTAGGATTCTCGAACATAAAAAAGGATCCAATAACTTTGAAAGAATTGAACAAGGAGTCGTATAAGGTGAAAATCTCGTGTATGGTTTCTGTTGAGTGGCAGTAAGGTGTCGTTTACCAAAATGCTTATCGGGTAAACGCTTATCGGCAAGGACATTACCCTCACTTACCTTATCGTATAACATTCTAGACCATCAAAAATGATTATTGGTAAGCGTCTAAAACCCGATAAGCGCTTAACGGGTAAAAGTCATTTCTCTCACTTACCGGGTAAGATTATAGGTAGTTTCCATGCTCAATAGGTAAGAACCGTAAGGTAAGTGATACCGGTAAGTGCTTACCCAGGTAAGTGTTTAGTAAACGACAGCTAAGGGTGACTTATCTGTTAACTTTTCGGTATATGTAATGTATATTAGAAAGATGAAGGACTAGTTTTGTAATAATTGAAAAGTTTATTGGTAATCCAGACACAAAAACGAAAAAAAGAGTCGGAGAGAGAAAGAGGAGAGAGAGAGAGAGAGAGAGTGTGTGTGTGTATCGGAGGGAGAGAGCGATCAGAGAGAGAATTCTTCAAGCTGTGATTCAAGGTTTTCAAAAATCGAGCGGCGAAAACACGAATGCGGCGGCGGAATTTCAACAGAACGAAGAAGAATTCGACGAATTGAAACGAGAATCGAAAGCTATTTGTTGTTGATGTTGTTGTTGTTAGCTTGATTTCCGAACGATCAAAGGAGTTTGAAGATTGTGAAAGCCAATACTTTTGGTTTTCTGAATCTGAATTCTGGTAGAGATGCAATAAAGGTCAGGATTATCGATTTTTATTTCGTGTTAAAGTTGATTAGAAGCTTAAATCTCTCCAAATCGTCGTTTTGCTTCCGAATTCTGTATGAAAATATCGAATTTGTTGTTTGGAAGTATGATGAGTTCAATCGTTTGATTAAATTGTTACATTTTTAAGTTGTATTTGTAGTTTCGGAATTAGGAGGTTGTTTATATGGTGATTTCTGAACACTTGGAGTTTGAAGGAGGTGTCAGTTTTTGAAAATTAAGGGCTTGTGTGTGATGTAGATGTGATTGAGGTTAGGATTTGTGTGTTGGTGGATTGGAATTTGAATAATTTGGGAACTGGAGTTTTGGAGGGAGAGTTGGTTGGGAACTGTAACTCGTGATTTGCTTGTTTCCTCGCTACTGAAAATCCAACTAGGGTTTCACATGATGTGTTTCCACTATTCGTTGTGTGGACTGTTGCTGAATGGATTGAATTTGTTCTGGAAGATGGGATTTTGTAGATGGAGCAAAACCCTAATTTAGTTGGTCAAATTAGGGGATTTAGGTTTTTGTGTGGTGAAGCAGGAAATCGATAGTCTTGTGAGTGTTTTATGGAACTTTTGTGTTGAGAAATGCAACCACCGCAGCAGCATTCATGGATCAATCTTGCTGAATTGAAAAGTCAGATAATCAGGAAGCTTGGGCCTGAGAGATCTAAGCAGTATTTTGATTATTTGAATAGGTTTTTGAATTTAAAGTTAAGCAAGGTTGAATTTGATAAGCTTTGTCTAAGAACCATTGGGAGAGATGGTATTCCGCTTCATAACCAGTTAATTCATTCGATCCTAAAGAATGCCTGTACAGCAAATGACAATCCTTTAAGACAAGCGGGAAATAAGAAACCTTCGGATGGTGTTTACCATCAAAACGGGTCCATTTCGGTTGTAACCCAGGGTTCAAGTCCGCTAGCTTTGCCAAATGGAGACATTTTGTCACCATCCCTCCGAAAGGCAAGGACAGGAGCTCGTGAACGAAGAGGTGGGGACCGTAGAAGTGCTCTTGGGCCAAATGGTAAGACGAATTATTCTTCCCCTTCATCATCCATCCCGCATTCCGAGGATTTTAGTACGGTTTTGGAGAATGGGAATTCATCCTCCCCTGATACTCGAAGGCCAGTGCAGCATCATCAAGAACTCAATCAACAAACGGAAAACGCCGATGAGAACTCTGGCCATCACTCGGCCAAGTTGGCTGCTTCTACTGTGATATCACCAGATGGTTTGCTTGCTGTGCATAGCAAAGGCGAGTCTGAATCATTAGGTAGAAAAGACGGGAAAGGGGTATCTGGCAGGATTTCGCTATATGCTCCACTTGGGATTCCTTATTGCCCAGTGAGTATAGGTGGGTCCCGCTCGGCAATACCTTTGGCAAGTAGTAGTAAATGTGTTGGTGTATCCGACACCAACAGTTTGTTAGATACAATAACTTTGAGGGCACGTATGGACCCGATTGCTGCAACACACGACCTTCAAGGAGTGTCCGTGGATTGTGCCAATGCTCTCAACAACGGATTGGACGCTTATTTGAAGGGTTTGATAACGTCTTGTTCTGAACTTAATGGGGCACGGTCAGGGCACGTGCCCCTCAAGAACAGCCCAGCTCATTTGAGGCCCATAAACGGTGTCAGATCCGGTCATCATTATCAGATGCCTAGCACTTGGCCTTTGGACACAACACAAGAAAATGAACCCAAACGGTCAATATCTTTGCTAGACTTTAGGGTTGCCATGGAGCTGAACCCTCAGCAGCTTGGGGAAGATTGGCCCATGCTGTTGGAGAAGATATGTACACATGCTTTTGAGGAATGATAGAAATTTGTGGTCTAAAATTGTCGTATCTCACCTGGGCTTGTGGTGTGAATTGATCGAGAGCATGCCTCAAAATGGGGAACCGTTTTTTACACCGTGAAATTATTATTGGTGACCTCTTCAACCGGTCTACGGGTCTTGATGGAAAGTAACACCACATTTGTCAGCAACCAAACCAGAAGGGAATCGAAAAATGAATGCCCATATTTGGTTGCTCTGTTGTATGATTAGCATGTCTCACTGCATATTTTCTGCTTTCACTGTAATTTAGTCAATCAGGTAATTTAGAACAGTTTTGCAGGAATAATTTGTCCCGCTCAGTACTTCAGTATAGTTGAAACTGCATGATCCGAGGTTTCTTGTGTATGTATTTTCAACACTAAGCATTGATTGAATTATCAAATTTAAAGAACATTCCTCTTTTAACATTTTGGTAATGAAGCTTATTTCCCTTTCACACATTTCTCATTAGTTGTGGATCTTCACGAAACAACCGCTTTACTCTTTCGGGTAAAGGTAAGGTCTGCATACATATTACCTCCACCAGACCCCACCTCCGGGTGGGATGTAATGGGCATGATTGTTTTGGTAATGAAGCTTATTCACTAGTTTCCTGCTTTGGTGGCTATGAGAATGATATAGGTGTGACGAAGATCTTGGCACATTTGTTGATCGTTTTTGCTATATCTTGTTTGTAGTGTCCATCACATTTACATTAGCACGAAAATGGACTTTGTTAAGAATTTAATTGCATCCTCATGCATCTTACTGCACATCTTTCTGTTAGTAGGGGAATTTTTACAAATACATGACCTACAATTTGCATGCTTTCTGTTGGAATTATAATCTTCTGAGTTGATCAAAGTGCTTCTTAGCCATATTTTTTACTTCTGAATGCATATATATGTATATATAATATATATAGTTGGTTTCCGGTAAGAATAGTAGTTATCATGAGAAGGGTAAAAGGGTTCTCCACCCTTGGATCAATCCTAATTGAAGACCAATTGAAATTCCCTTCTAAGTTAATTCTTGAATTATTTTGGGATTAACACTAATCAAAAGTGATCAAGGGTCCAAATCCCGTCTTACACTTCTCACTTTAACTCCTATTCTCACACGATTTTTCGTGTGTGTGTATATATATATTATATATATAAAGGGTCCAAATCCCTTCTTACACTTCTCACTTTAACTCCTATTCTCACACGATTTTTCGTTTGTGTGTATATGTATTATATATATAAAGGGTCCAAATCCCTTCTTACAATTCTCACTTTTAACTCCTATTCTCACACGATTTTTCGTTTGTGTGTGTGTGTATATATATTCAAACCTGAACGTAAAGATGAATGCATATAACCTTGTGGGCCAGCTCAATTGGCAGATAAAGGCTAGGCCTTGGGGTTCCTCCCATAGGTCGCTAGTTCGAGTCTCCTCATGGCCATTTGGGATATTCTTGAAGACTGTTATCTTCAAGGTGATTTTCCTGACTGTTATCTTCAGGGCCACTGGGGAATTTTCTGACTATAATCTTTAGGGCCTCATGGGATTAGGCCAGATGCACACAAGTTGGCCCGGACACCCACGGTACCAAATAAAACGAAAGATGAAGACACATGGTACCCCCATGATACATAGAGAGTTTCACTGGCTGGTGTTCAAGGTACTTTTGCCTCTCCAGATTTGCAATATAGTTTTTTAAAATATATGTTCTGGTGATGTTATCCTCTTACAGGCACTCGATTTACCATCGATACTTTTTAAGTCTTGACTTGTGTCCGAATATGGAGCAGATGCATGCCAACCTGCTGTTAACTGGTATGTATTTTCTACCTAAAAGGTTCTAGTAGTTTATCAACAGTTGGTATTTTCTTCATAATTGTTTGTTTATATTCATATGTGCATTCACTTTGAGCCATTTGCAAGGCACTAGTGTGCCTTGTTCATTGATAACTTTGTGTTTCTTGATAAGAATTACCGAAATGTCTGCGACTATACTTTTGCAAGTCCTTATCTCGACAAAATATCCTTAAAGTATCCTCTATCTCAGAGTTTAGTAGAAAGTCACGAAAGAGATTTTTTTTTATATGAACCTTTCCTGTTAGGAATTAAGATTAGGATTTTCCCTTCAATGCATAGGCTTGCAAGACCTGGCCGCATGCCCTCATTCTTTATCCGGGCCTGGGACACTGTATGTAAGGATACTCGTGGTCCCCGCTGATCTGTCACAGCGATAGAGGTGTGGGTGTAATCCTGTTACACATATAGATAGTAGAGATAATAGTGGGGCCGGTCTCTTAGTCAATTGTGGGGCTGATCAATAAGTGAGGTTAGTCGGTTGTTAGGAGAAGTATAAATAGATGGAAGGTGGAATCGATTAGGATATGAGTTTTGTATTCAATTGGGTGTAACCCTAGGGAGAGTTCTTGGCCTCTCGAAAGCCAGAGTGTCTCATAATCATTCGGTTATGAGTTTGTAATCAAATCTTGTCTTAGTTTTGTTGATAATTGGTAGCAGTTGATAACAAATCCATATGTGTGTACTGGGTTCAAGCCTGGGCACCGCTCCTTTGACAATGGGATGTATGTGCTGATTTGCGGTGGGGGCGCCTCAGAGGGTGGCGTTCGTTTAAGGAAACTAAATAATTTTGCAAAACGCCATCATCTGGAGCGCCCCATCATACTGGTCCCTCATTTCCCACCTTCTAACCCGTTAGGCTAAAACCATGGGGACAATGGCCTCTTTACTAAACACTTGTCACTTCTTACCAGGTAAGTGGTGCTGACCCAGTAAGAATGATGTTGTTTATCCACCCCTCTGACCCACAATGTCGTTGACGGAGATGTTGTCCCATTAATGATCAAGAATCTCAATAATTCGGTTCGCTTTTACACTGTTAGTGCTTACCCAATCTGTGCTGGAAAATGTCCCCTAAATTATATGCTTAAACTGTTCAACATAAAACCATAGTCGCATGATTAAGTTGCATGTTAAAATCCAAAGACTAAGGGGCCATTTACCAAACGCTTACCCGAGTAAGCGCTTACACGAGTAAGCGCTTACACGAGTAAGCGCTTACAGGTAAGCGCTTACTGGGTGTCACCTGCCTTACCAGGTGTGCATGGCAAGGACGAAGAATCTTACTTTGTAAGCAAGGGAGAAGACTCTTACCCGGGTAGCGCTTACCGGGTAAGAGATGCTTACCAACAATTCATTTTGATAGTCGAGAATGTTACCCGATAAGGTAAGTGAGGGTGGTAAATCTTGCTAGTAAGCGCTTACCCAGTAAGTGTTTGGTAAAGGCCCCTAAAATGACAAAGATATGGGTTTTCCATCAGATTAGCCCTTTACTAAACGCTTACCCGGTAAGTGCTTACCGGCTCACTTTACTTTATCGGATGACATGACTTGTTGGATGTGCTAAAGTTCTTTACTTCAGATTTTCTATGTAGTCCTTTTCTCTTGCTTGGATTCCTATTATAAAACAAACCAAATTGCTTTCCTTTATGTGCTACTATAATCCACAAGAATGGAAATAAAATCCCAGATGTATGGCAAATTGTTAAAACACATAATTACTGTATTGGATTTATCATTTCCTGCATTATGATTTTTATGTGCATAATTGGCTATCCTAACTAGAGATGCACAAAATAGCCAAGCCCAGGCCTAGTGAGCCCGAAGCTGCTGTCCAGGTCAGGCCTCAAAGCCCAATCGGGCCGAAATATTGGGTCAGGCCCGGGCCCAAGCATGGCCCGAAAAGCCTGAAAACCCAGTTAAGCCTAAAAAAGCCCGGCCCGTAATGGCGCGAGGCTTTTTTTTTTGCTCACTGAAAACGGGCTTGGAAGGGCTGGACCTTGTGCCTCTCTAATCCTAATACATTTTTCATATAGTAAGAATTGTATCTTAACAACAATCAATTGTAAAAATCTACTATGTTACCCGTTGGCGTAGTTGTATCCGGATTATCGGTAGATCCTAGCCTCCCTTGAGGTCAAGGGTTTAAAACTTACCAAATTGAGGAGTGTGCATGAGTTTTTTTATCGTATATGAATATTATATATATATATTTCAAAAAAAAGTATGCTATGTCAAAAGTTTTAATGGAAGTTTGCCTTGTAGTCCTAGACCCTACCTTTGTGTGAGATTTACTGGGTTTGGTTTAGTTATGTTTGCCTTGTGGTCAAGCCCTAGACCTGACCTTTGCGTGAGATTTACTGGGTTTGGTTTAGTTATGTTTGCCTTGTGGTCAAGCCCTAGACCTGACCTTTGCGTGAGATTTACTGGGCTTGGTTTTGTTTTGTTTTGTTTGCCTTGTGGTCAAGCCCCAGACCCGACCTTTGTGTGGGATTTACTGGGTTTGGTTTAGTTTTGTTTGCCTTGTGGTCAAGCCCCTGAACCGACCTTTGTGTGGGATTTACTGGGTTTGGTTTAGTTTTGTTTGCCTTGTGGTCAATCCCCATACCCGACCTTTGTGTGGGATTTACTGGGTTTGGTTTAGCTTTGTTTGCCTTATGGTCAAGCCCTAGATTCGACCTTTGTGTGGGATCTACCGGGTTTGTTTTAGTTATGTTTTGTCCTGTGTTAAATTGCTTCAGTTGGGAAGGACAGTTGAAGTTTATTAGATATGGTTCAGTAATTAATGAATCTTTCTTTTAATAAAGTAAAACTGGTGAGTTTGGTGGCAAGTTTGATGGTATTCATAGCTTTTACTATTATCTTATCTTATGATTCTAATTCTTTCGAGTGAACTTCGTTTCGTCCTTGTGGTTTGTTAGAATCTGCGACTTTTTTTTTAAAGTATAGTTGTGGTTTGTAATTGAGTGTTGTTTTCGTCACTGAGGCTAACTCCACTAGTGGTTTACCGTTAAACATGAGGGGCGAAAACAACAAATAACCGTAAACCATAAGGACGAAAACAACAATGAACTGTAAACCACTAGGCCGAAAATAGCAATGAATTGTAAACCAAAAGACAAAAACCACAATAAATTGTAAACCAAAAGGGCGAAAACCATAATTTCAAAAGCACACAAACAAAAATAACAATTTTCAACAAGCCATAGGAACAAAACGTAGTTTACTCTATTCTTTTTGACAAAAACTTCACTTATGACAGATGGTGAGTTGATATCTACCTTTGCTGCCTGTTTGCTTATACTATTGCACATGTCGGGGGTCTTTACGGAAATAACCGCTCTATCTTTTGGGCGTAGAGGTGTGATCTGTGTACATCTCATCCCCTACTTTCGAGTGGGATTTACTAGTCCGTTTGGTTTGCTTTTAACAAACCAAGTAAAACCAATGAATCTCAGGCAGAGGTAAGGGGTTGTTTGGCAGTTGATGAATGGTTTAGTGCAGAATGATTAAGTGGTCCGAATGATTAAGAGCTTCTTATGATAGTGTAAAATGAAATATGGTTGTTTGCTATTGTTCATAATGAAATCTTAATGGTTAAGGGAGGGTCATGATACAAAATCATTAATAGGATTTTGGAACCATTAAGAGGCAACCCTTTTTTTTTTGCCAAACAAGATTTACCTCTTAGCGATTAAGAGATTGTCTCTTAATGGAACCATTAAGAGGTAAACAAACAGCCCCTAATATGTATGAAGATTTTGCCTCTACCTATGGGTGTTAACAAGTCGAGTTGAATTGCAGGTTATTCGAACTCAGCTTGATAAAATATTACTAGGCTCGAACTCGAATATTTTTCCAATGTTCGATCTGAAGTTTGTACTCGTTTACGGGCTCGAACTCGAGATCAATTACCTCGTTTATTGGCTCAGCCTTAATAACTTTTATATAATTATAAACATATGAACATGTTTGTCTCGAAAAAGTGTATGCTCGACTGGTTTGTCTCGACTCGAAAAAGTAAACAAGTTTAAGTGTCTGAGAGCTCGACTCGTTAAGTAAACGAGTTTATGTGTGTGTTCGAGATCGACAATTATTAAGCTCGAGTTCTAGATAACGAGCTCAAGCTCAAGTAGCTCGTTAAAAGCTCGACTCGTTAACACCTCAAGGTTCTGATCAACATAATAACACTTAAGTTTCCACAAAAAAGACATCACATGCTTTATTCAAGAAATGCTGCACAAGCAACATTGAGCTTACTGATGTTTTCTTTCTTTATGCTGTATGACCTGATTTGGATCTTGAAAGAAAAGGAAAAAAAACAGCATCATATATTTACAAAAACCGACTTTGCTACTGTGGAACTCTTACTTACGGTTAGCACGAGTTCCACAATAGCCCGTCCGTCGAGACACCACATATATCGAAGTCATACTAATGATATTTTTTTTCATATTCTGTTGCAGGGGTACTAAGGTGACACCGATGTTAAGCATGGTCAATGGAGAAAGGCGATGAACAAGTATTGTTGTGCCATATGAAGATCTTCCAAAACGATCTT
This sequence comes from Arctium minus, assembly GCA_954870635.1. NCBI lineage: Eukaryota > Viridiplantae > Streptophyta > Magnoliopsida > Asterales > Asteraceae > Arctium > Arctium minus. The sequence goes on from OX941091.1 coordinate 4,529,449, forward strand.
GGTTTGCGTTTCCGGCGGCTGCTTGACGACGTCAACTCCAACTCCGTTCTATGAAGCATCTCCCACATCACTTGGACATCCTGGTATCCGCATGTTTGTATATCGTCGTGTAGCTTCAAAAGCCCACCATCTGCATGCCCCAAACAAACAATAAGCAATTTATTTTTTAGGGGTAGTTTACCGACACAAATTGGATAAGTGTTAACCAGGTAATTGTACGGTTTAGGTAAACACTAACAGAAAATCGTTGTGTTTACAAAGTGTTTTGTAGCAAGTACTTATTAACAAAAAACAATTTGGGTAAGCACTGACTTGGTCAGTGGCATATTGGTTGGCCAACTCGGTTAGGGTTAGCAATAGTGCATGTAAACAATATCAGTTTTTACTTTTTACAGAGTAAGAGGCTCTTACCCAGTAGGAGCACTATGGGTTGTTTACCAAACACTTATCGGGTAAACACTTACCTTACTGGGTTAGCATGACAATGACCGAGAATATTTCTCAGTAAGAGGTATAACAAGGACCGAGAATCTTAGGAGATAAGTTGGGAAGAAATTCTTACCCCGTAAATGCTTACAGAGTAAAAGACATTTATTAACAATCGATTTTGATGGCCGAGAATATTACCCGATAAGGTAAAAGAGGTTGGTGATTCTTGCCAATAAGCTTTTAGTAAACGACCTCTAAGTAAATTGTATTATTTTGATTTTTTTAAACTTTAAAGTAGATACTGCTACAATACGTTACCCGAAAGACCACCATGTTGGACCAATGGTAAATGGAAGCAAACTAATAACGGCAACTAATTTATGGTATTTATGAAAACAATCGCTCTATTTTTTTCAGAAACAAGAATGATAATAAAGTTTGAAGTGTTGTATAAGACTATTATAGGCAAGGTTAGGTAAGATCATCTGAAATAGTTGTTAGTTAGTAGTGTGTTTACAAGTCAGCAAATCAATAGTCTGAGTGGGAATGGCTAATGGGAATCTTTGCAGATATTTTATGGATAAAGAAATGTTAAGAGGAAACTAGTAATCAAGTATTAATTGTGATCACTAATCAGATTCAACCTTATCGTTTTTAGGTTGTTGGGATCATGAGTGATCAAAATACACTTTCTTTACACAATCATTTGCCAATATGACCTGTTTTTTTAAAGAGGGTTAAATCCTAAAATTTTATTCCACTTATTATTAATAATAATAAGATATGGTATTGAAATTTGGAAGCAAAATCAATAAGAATGTTTATTTATAAAGTGATAAATGTTGAATGTGATGGATTGAGAGATCAATTGGGCTAATAAAAGGACGGTAAGAAAATGGTAAGATGTTTGATTAACAGTAAGATGTTTGATTAACATCTTGTTTAATAACACAATTGTAACATGTTTTACGTTTTTATTGCAAAGAAAACAATCGAACAATCTATTTCGTTCGGTATGATTTTGGGAGATTTGGAGGCGTCAAGAAAAGTCGGGGAATTATACCACAAACATTGAATTTAGAAATCCTACAAAGGTAGTTGGTATTTCATGAGATTTCATATGATTTATTTGTAAAATAATTTTAAAATATGTTAAAAACTATTATTTCATAAATTAAACCCTAAAAGGAAATTATTTTAATAATTGTTTATAATTTATTTTTTTATAAAATAACTATAAATAATAAAATTCAATTTCATTCAAAACCCTACAAATTAAACACACCAAAAAAGCACAAATCACAAATCACCAAAAGGGTGTTAGCCTAGTGGTAAGGCATGTGGACTAGCTAGTAGCGATCTCATGTTCGAACCCTGGGGGACGCATCCTGGAGGTACGGGGGCTTCGACCCCGGGCTGCATGCTTTAGCAGTCGGGCTTCGGCCCATATTGCCAGGGATTAGTCTGGGCCCAATGTGGTCTGGGATACCCTCTCAAAAAAAAAAAAAAGCACAAATCCTTTCATAAAATCTAAATTTTTCTAAAATAAAAAGTCATCAAACTAAACTCGCCCAAAATGTATTTTCCAAAAAACAAACTAACATAATATACTCATAATTAGTTCTTCATAACATAAAATAACATTATCGCTTATGTGAAAATATGCAAAATATAGAGTTGTTGTCATCTATTTTCAAAGCATATACGTGTCTATAACATATATTTAATTTAATGCAAGTTTATTTAGCTATCGTCCATGTGTACTAAGCATACTTGATGACTCACCTTTAGGAGATTAAAAGAGAGATTAGTTAACTAAAACATATTCTATAAAAACAATATGATGAGTCCTCAGAAAACTGCTTTTTAATATCAAATATATTTTAAAAAATGAAACTAAAAACAAGAATAGTTCCCTACTAGTCTTGTTATCAATTAGAATAATTATTGTATTCCTTCTGGAAAAAAGGTCACCTTTGTCCAATCAATTAAATCTTCTATCTTTTCCCACCTAAATATGCACCATGAATATTTATCAAAAGACAAATAATAATAATTATAATAATAATAATAATAACTGCTCAATGATCAATCATCAAAGTAATGTAACAACTGCTATCTTTCATTATCTCAAATAGTTTTATTTTAGTTTGGCTTATTAGTTCTTAATTATTAGAAGAAATGAACAATATATCATTTTATAAACCAAATTAAATGTAATTAATGTACCCTATTTGATATAAGGTCTGAAAAGAGTATAATGTATTAAGTTTTTTCTTCTACGTCGAAAGATTGTAGTTATTACATACTTGATCAAGCTCTTGTTTAGAGCATCTTCACCAAGTAATTTTTTTCTCAACAAATTTTTTAAAACCTTTTTTCCAAAACGGGAAAGTATGAGAGAATGTATAACAAATTTGGAAAACATTCCAAAATGATTACCATAACAGATAAATACTTTTTATTTTATTCTCATCAATAAGAAAATTTGAAATTAAATATTTTCTTCAGCTAAATTATATTTTATTAAATATATGAAATATTTAAATAATATAATAAATATCATAATCTCTAAAATAAATAAACTGTTAAAATTTAATATAACATTTTCTAAATATTTTAAATTTTAATTTTCTAATTAAAAAACCCTTTGGAGATGTTCTTAGACAAATAGAAATAACTAACTCTAATTATTTTAACAATTATCTAATTAATCCAATGGAAGCTTCTCTTCCATGGGGAATTTTACCTTTAAAAACTTTAATTATTATGAGACATTCTCATAACTTGTACTACTTTTTCTTCTTGACAAAAGAAATGGAAATATAAATAAATAAATGTCCTATTTTTTCAAGTATTTAGCTATTATTCTATGTTTATTAGTAGAATACAATTTTTATATATTATAAAAATATGATTTAAATAATTTAACTAATTCTCTCTTAAAATTGATATAATTATTGTTTAACCATTTAATCCACTACTTTATATATCAATCCAAACAAAATGTAGATCCTCTTTTTCTTTTTTCTACGGTTAAAGTTACAGAACATTCAAGAACAACTTCAAAACAATTTCTGAAAAAGGAAAAGGAAAAAAAAAAGTAAGAAGAAAAGTTGAAAACGAATTTGACTAAGACTATTATGAGTATGATAGATTGATAGCAAAAGAAACCACCATTAAAGTACGTACACACGCATTAAAGTGCTCATCACAAAGGTGTATGCGGATTCAGTATGCCTACAAACACAATCACGAGACTATGTACTCCATTAATAACTACATGTAACTACAAACCTAAAAAAGTTGTAATCAATATCATTTCAGGTCACAGATTTGAAAGCATTATATCAAACATAAACTTCAAAAACAGTAAAATCACCGATTTGATTTACAGATCGGAATTACGCCAACAATTTAATCGAATTCTACTAGATTTCTTCCGTTCTAGCAAAATCTGAGTCCGATTCTCGTCACAATCTTATAAATCACTCGATCAATTAGAAAAACAAAATTTATCTTCACAAAAAACGAATTTAATTTCTTCGTGTATAGACTCGATTTTGTTCCATTTTTAGCACAAATTTGTCGTTCAGATACCGACATACTCGTGCCTCGTCGGTACTCCTATAATTCGCTTAATCAGTAAAATCGGCATGGAATGATAGACTTAGATCGTACAAAACCACAGAGACGATAACGATAACGCAAAAATCTGAGTCCGAATTCTCGTCTCAACCTTATAAATCACTCGATCAATTAGAAAAACAAATTTTATCTTCACAAAAAACGAATTTAATTTCTTCGTGTATAGACTCGGTTTCCTTTCATTTTTAGCACAAATTCGTCGTTCATATACCGACATACTCATCGGTACTCCAATAATTCATTTCATCACTAAAATCGGCACAGAATGAAGGAATTTAGATCTTACAAAACCACAAAAACGATAAAACGATTAACGAAGAACAACTAACCGTGGTTACGCGATTTAACACGAGAAGCAACGGCAATCCAAACACGTCTGACTGGAAAAACAACCTTCTGCAACCAATTCATGAGCTTCTTCTGCTTATTCTTCTTCTTCCTCCGATTTCCTCTTCTGAGTTGACTAGGTACAAAACTCCTTAACCAGGCCAGTACTGTTACTTTTCCGATCGTCTCTCTCTCTCTCCCTCCTAATTTATAGGTGAAGAGAAGGAGACACGGAGAGATTGGGAGAGAGATTGCTTGAAACTGTATTTTTCTCTTTGTTTTATAAGACAACAGAGCTTCTTTTTTTTTTCACTGTGTGAGAGAGAGAGATGAGTGTGGGTGAAGGGAAGTATATAAAGGGGGAGAAGGACTAGGGATAAAGATAAACTTTTTCGTGAGCCCTCTCTGATCATATCATATTTTTATGCTATGTTTCACAAATTAGTTTATGACTCATAAGTTAGTTGGTAGATGCTAGCTGATGACTGATATGGTAGTTGGTAGTTGGTAGTTGGTAATTGATGTAAAAATCACATTTGACAAAAATTAGTTTATAAGCATTTAAATTACCAAAAAGAACATTAATTATTTATTTATAATTAAAAGTTAATATATAATTATGAATATTAATGAGGGACATAATTGGAATAATCATAAAAAAAAAACTTCTCATAAGCTACTCCAAGTGGCTTATCAAAAAGTTAGTTTATGGTCATCCAAACATGTACTCATAAAATAAGCTAGCTTATTTTTGCTAAACAATGTCTCACACTTGAAACTTCACAGCAAAATAATACTATAAATGTAACATTCACAATGTTTTTACTGTGAAAATTCAAATTATTTTTACCTTCACAATATCTTGTTGTGAAATTTCAAGTGTAAAATTATGATCTCATGGCTCTCACGAAAACATGTTACGTGAACCTAACATAGAGGAATAATTTAACCATGGTTTAGGGGGAGGTTTTGGGACGTACAAGTGGTGAAGCATAGGGTACAAGTGGTGTATCGGTGATGAGTATTTGGTGGCTGATTTTGCTTTTTATTGTTGGGAGTAACGAGACTTTAATTTTGTATTCTCTCCGTCACGTAAGAAAATTCAATCATTTTTAATTTCAATAAATTTAATTTTTAATATATTTTTTAAAGAAAAAAAAATATATAGAGTAACTACTATTTTCGTCCCTGTAGTTTGTTGTTTATAACTATTTTCGTCCCTGATCTTTAAAATTTATATTTTTATAATCAAGGATAAAAATTATCTTTTTATTGATTAAAAAATGTAATAATTACATATTTTTAGAATTGGGTTTCTTTTTCATTGTAGACAATTATTTTGAGACAGATGAAATACTATTTTTTGTTATATTTTTACCGATAAGAAACTTAAAAAAAATAATATTTGAATGAGCTTAATGCAACTCACAGTTTATTCTGTCAGCTATACATGATTGTTATCTGACAACTTAATAATATAAAAAGTAACTTATTCAATAAGCTTCTACCGAGTTTTATGTAGAAAGCTAAGTTTTTTAGCAAACTTGCCCTCCCAATTAAAAAATACGTCTCTTCCATCTATGAAAAAAAACCATCCCGAAAAAAAAAAAAAACTTCTTACTCTTTTCAGACAGATTAATCCACACAGATAACTTTATACATAACTTGATAAAAAAAATCAACCAAACAACCCCTTAAAACTCATTGAAACAAAACTCAATCACAAATATAATGTGACTTTCATACTATTGAGTGTCGAACTCGATTAAACAGATATAATACACATTAAAATTTTAAATCCAGATGTCCCTACATTAATAATTTGCAATTTTATAGTTCTATAACTTATATCCTTTAACTTAACATTAAAAATTATTTGGGTTAAAATTATATTTAACGGGTCAAATAAATAAAATTAGTATCTCCAATATCTTATATGAATTAATGAGAAACAAATAATTAAAATTTTGCTTAAATATTAATATTTTCTCAAAATAAAATAATTATTTTAAACATTATTAATTATATTATTGGGAAAACGTGACACGTTTACAAAAGGTTGTGGGCCCATTCTTATTTTGTGGATGATTTGGATCTTACTTTTAAAATTTTCGTGGCCCCTTTGCTTTTTTCTACCGTCATTGACTTTATTGGGTTATTGTTAGGTTTAATGTTTTGAATTAAACCCTGGATTTATCCAAGTTTACATTTTCTACCTTACTTTTTAAAATATTGTCTGTTTACACCCCTGAATTGTTATTTCTCACTCTTTAATATTCCCTCTGTCCCAAAATAAATGTCTACAATGAAAAAAACACATAAGGGTTGTTTGGCAGTTGCTGAATGGTTTGGTACAGAATGATTAAGTGGTCAGAATGATTAAGGCTTTTATGATATAGTGCAAAATGAATTATGGTTGTTTGGTAATTGTTCAGAATGAAATCAGGGTGCTTAACGGTTAAGGGAGACCCAAAATACAAAATAATTCAAAGGGTTTTGGAACCATTAAAAGACATGTTTTTTTTTAACCAAACAAAATTCACCTCTTAGCGATTCAGATGTTGTTAATAGGTAAACAAACAACCCATAGTTTGTATTTAGTAGACTTTTTTTATTTAACAAAAGACAATTTTAACTTTAATAATAGAAAGAAAAATAATCCCTGTCTCGTAATTAAGAGTAGGATTGGAAAGTGGACATTTACTTTTGAAACTTGACACTTATTTTGGGAGAAACTAAAATAGTAATGTGGACATTTATTTTGAGATGGAGTGAGCATCAAGTTTATAAGTTTGGTAAGGTTTAGATGATATCCAAAACAACTAAAGATGATTCATGATTTCATTCACTCTTCCAACAAAAAGTGAAATGAACTATATGTTGATAAAACGTTCTTAGTTAAACATAATGTGTCATTTGATTCACATAATATGTTTGAATTAATGGAACATGTTGAAATAGTTGAAATATATAGATTTAGAATTGAATCGAATCTGATTTGTTATTCCAGATGAAATGTTCACTACATTCTTTTAAATCTTAATTAGTACGTCAAGACTCATGTGGTTAGAGTATCTCCAATGTAAAGTTCTTATAAGCAAAAAGTGTAGTGACTAGTAAGAACTACCATTGTGGAAAGTTCTTATAAGAACCCAAATCCCTCTAGGTTCTTAAATAAGAATTTTGGTTTTTACCATGTAATGTGTGAGATGTGACATTATCTTTATTTTTTTTTTCTTGACTTTATAATAATTATTAATATTACATATATTTAACTTATATATATATATATAGGACCCATAAAAATAGGTTCTTATAAAAATTATCATTGTGGACTTTTATATGAATTTTTAATTTGACGAGGTAAAAAAGTACAAAATATATATTCTTATAAGAAGTTGCATCGAAGATGCTCTTAATGTTGTTTTGGGATTCAAATGTAAATAATGATAAAGTACATGATTACCTATTAAAGATATTTTCTTTTGTAATTTTATTGTCTATGTTATAAATACATATTTGAAAACGATTTATTAATACTAATAAAGTATTTTAAATTACCATTTTTATTTAACATAATATTAATTGACAGGCTCAAAAAAGAGTTTTCTTTCTAATTCATGGGTATTTTTTGTTTTCACATAATTATCAAGATTTAGAATAGAATCCCATAAAAAAAAATAATTAAGGTGTTGTTAATCAAACGCTTACCTGGTAAATGTTTATCGGCAAAAGATATTACCGTTACTTATCTTATCATGTAATATTATTGGTCATCAAAATAGATTGTTGGTAAGTTTCTTAAACCTGCTAAGCGCTTAACGGATAAGAGTTTTTTTCCTCACTTACCAGGTAAGACTCTTCATCCCTGCTATGCCTCTTACTGGGTAAGATTTTTATCTTTGACATGCTTAATCGGTAAGGTAAAAGATATTGGTAAACGCTTACCCGATAAATGTTTAGTAAAAACGACCCCTGAATTAATCATTTATCTTACCTAAAGAAATCTGTTAACTCTAACTGAATTAAATTTAACCACAAGGCTTGTGGTGTAGCGGTAATCATCTGGGGAGTTCATAGCGCTCAACCCGGGTTCGATTTCCTACATTCTCAACTTTATAGCCAATGGGTTTAATCTCAGGGCTGCATGCTTTAGCAGTCGGTTTCATTGCTAAGGGATTAGTCTGGGACCCTTTCCAAAAAAAAAAAACTGAATTAAATTCCCTTCATATTGCAAGCCAAATAAACCACAGTAATTAAGTCGATGTAATCTCTCATTCATATTCAGTCATTGAAATCCAACAAACCAATCGACCGATAAAATATTTTTTTAAATGAGGATACCAAATGTAAATATAGAAAAAGTAAAAGGTCTAATGAGTAGATTTTGCCTTTAATTACCCGGCGGTTTGACCGTTTGACTTTAATTTCATTCATACCTCAAATATCCCAAAATTCAATTGCAATCCATATGCATATTTATGACACATTTATGAGCAGTCGCTAGCCACATTACTTTTCCAACAAATTTTCACTTTTTTTTTATATAGCTTTTAATTTTTTAACAATTTTTGGTTCTTGTAATTTAATTTTTAACCACTAAAATAATTTCAATAAATAAAAAATTAATTGAATGGATCAATAATCATAAATATGTTACTTTCTATTTTTCAAATATTTCAGAAACCAAGTATAGTAAAACAAACGAAAAATAAACTTAGACATTGTTTAGCAAAAATAAGTTAACTTATAAGCTAGCTTATTTTTTGGGTATATTTTTGGATTGACATAAGCTAGCTTTTTGATAAGCTACTTAAAATAGCTTACGAGAAGCTTTTTATGATTATTTCAATTATACCTTCATTAATATCTATTGTTAATTTGTTATATATTAACTATTAATTATAAATAAATATTAATTATTAAAATTTATTATTATTAATTAATAAATATTAATTAATATTATCTGAAAATTATAACACAAATTTTAATTATACATTGATATAAATTTTTAATTATTTACAATTATTGATAACTATATCAATTTTTTTTAATATTGATCAATATATTTTAGTTATCAATTATAATTATTTTTTTAATTATTATTTGATTATTTTTTTCATATTATATGTAACGGTTTTTTTAAATCAATAAGTTAATGTATATATTTTTTAAATTTGGTTGAAAATTCAAAATTTATAATATATATATAATAAATTTCAAAATTTTTTAACTAACGTATTATATTATTTACTATCTTATTTGTATTAATTAATATATTATACTATTATAAATTTATTTTAATTGTATTATTAAATATTGTAATTGATTATTTTTTGCTATATGTTCTTTAGGTAATTTTATATCTTATAAGCTAGTTTTTATCAAACATGACTTTTTTATCAGCTAATTTATCAGCTACCAGCTATGTTATCAACTAGTTTGCCAAACATAGCCTTAGTTGAAGTTTATAGTGAGACGGTAATAAATCTTTTATGTCAATAAATTTTATTAGACTGTAAAATCTTGTTATTGAAATCTAGATGAGTTCATAAAACTTATTAAAATGCTTTTAAAATTCAAACATTTTCAAATGAACAACAAATTCAAAGAATTTTAAAACAAAATATGTTAACACCACATTTAAATGTGAAAAAAATTACTTTATATTTGTATTGATTTCATTGAAATTATAATTTTGATGAAAATTTTAACTCGTTAGAAAATATTACTACCGTATTTGAAAAAAATAAAAATGAGTAAATAAAATTTACAAGAAACTTTAGAATTTTATGATTTCATTTACTCGAAAATGTGGGTTGCCAAAATTTTAACAGAATCTAAAACATGTTGCTCGACTAACTCGTTTTCAGTTCAGTTATATTTACTAGTGGTTTTAATTTGACGGTTTCTTTAACGGCTGTAGTATTCCTTTAGCCAATTATATACTTGTAGGTGTTTTCTTGTGAAGCTTTATTGTCTTGACGTGGCACCTACCAGTAAAATAGATTTTTAGTGACGTTGATATCATACTTAGTTATTTGATTATTATATTTTATGATGATTAATATTAATTTCTAGCAAAAGATTGACGTATTGGGATGAATTGGTTAAGTCGGTTTATTTTATTGTCCAAAAACGGTGATGGATAAATGAAAGTGGTTAGAATATAAGATTCGATGTCCAAATAAGTCCCAAATATCATTGACACCAAAACTTATTTTACTAAATATACTATAAAACATAAATTTCCACGTATTTTCTAAAGATGAATTGATCGAACTGAATGTAAGATATATTTTACAACGTACTAAATTGAATTTACAATAATGTGACTTGGGGCCTTTTAAGTATTTATTAATTCGTGAGATCCATTTTAAACCATAAAAAAATATTGTTTAAAAAATAAAATCTACTTTAATTTTAGAAAACTATTTTTCGTGCCTCGTATCTATATCTTCTCTCCGTAAAATACACACACACAAACAAAATTAAATGTGCACACAAAATAAGCACATAACATTATTTTAAAAACACTATTATAATTTGTGAACACACTCTAAATATATGAGTTTTGGTACAACTTGTGAACATCAATTAAAGCAACAAAACTAAGGAGTTGGTTTTTTTTAAACCTGTTAATGGTTTTTAAGTCTGAATCGGTCAAACCTTTTTACATTCAAACTGTTTTTTTTATTCAATTTTCAGTACCTCTTAATTGTTAAATACATATGAAATAAGAAGTGGTGACCTAACTTCTTAAAACTTCTTATTGTCGCCTCATTTCATATGATCTCGTTTCTCTCAAGACTCCTCCAAACGTTACAAAAACAATCTTATTGATTCAAATTTCAGACTCAGTACCACCTCTTATTAATCAGAAGTGAAATAAGACTTCAGACTTCATACCTCTTAAAAAACAAACACCACCTAAATATAAACCTAACACTTATTTTTGTGAATACCTAACTAAAATGACAAAACTAAATATAAACCTAACACTTGGAAATGCATTGGGAATACACGGTACGAAATTTCTTAAAGTTGTTTTCATCATGTCCCAAATGTGTTTACCTCGTGTACATATTTAACTGTGCATATATGTGTGTGTGTGTGTGTTTATGCATAAATTATAACATTAATTATCTTAAATTAGTGGCTTACGATGGATTTTACGGATCTCACAGATTATGGAGGTCTCAAATAATTAAGTCTCATTGCGATCTCACTAAATAGAAGATAATTAGTTTAAATACTAGTTTGAATCTTCGTTTTGATACGTTCAATGTAGACAACGCCATCTCATTCTGATCCTGGTAACAAGAATACGCAAATTTCAAATTCCAAAGATAAATTATCAATTTTGTAAATCATTAATCAAATATAATCAGTTAAATTTGTCCATTCAAGAAAACTTAAAAGTTATAGGCTGAAATAGTACTTTTGAACTTTCAAATGTAATAAAAGTGGTTTAGTTTTGTTGAGTTTTGGTGTTGGGCTGTTGTATTGCGTTTTTTATACTATTCTTCGGTTGGGTTGGAAATAATAGGGGTTCATTTTGCTGTTAAAAAAATGTAATTTTCTGGTAAGATGATAAATGGGATGATCTAACCGTTTAGGTAGCGTGTGAAACATGAGTTTGAGTCAAAGGCATCCTCTATTTTTAGTATGGAATAAAATAGGTCGGTTTGGATTGACAAATTCTGTTATTTTTATAAATGTATGATTAAATACAACCACCAAAAATAAGACAGGGTACACGGTATCGATATTTTTCCTTAATATTGTCTACCAACTGGTTATAATTGATATGTAACCATGTACCAACCACCTATACTTGGTATCAACTTAATTAAGACCAATTTTTGTGGGTTGGTACATGTCGAACTGGATTTGCAAACAACTTCAAGTTATATATATGAAAACTTGTCATTTTGTTCAAATTTTGAGTTTCCAAGTAATACTTGATGTTTAAGGTTTTTAATTGCAAATAATAAAACTTGCAAACATTCAAATGATCAAATAAAAAAAGATAAAGTTACAATGTTTAATATTCAAAACATAAAAATATATAAAAACAAATAAATATCAAGCCTGGGAAAAAAGGACCTGAATTTGCTATGTTAGACCGGTTGGACAAAAAAATAGGTTAGGCTCAATCTAAACTCGTAAATAATCACCTCTATTTTCAAGCTTATGCAGTAACAACATAAATTGCATCTTTTCCTCTAACAAAGTTTTTTGACCATGAAGATGTGGCCACAAAGCTTCGGAAAAAAACCACTGTTCTAAAAAATTCGCTGTACAGCCGCCATGGCACGCCATGGCACCAAGGCTTATGTGTCACGCCACGTTAAGCCAATGACACGCCATGGCCTAATGCGCAGTTATCATAATGAGATATTTGATTTTTCTTTACGTTTTTAATGTCTTATTTGCAAATTTTAATATATAACCTAATTTAACTTGCTTATTACTATTGACTCATTGAATAACACTACAAAACATATGTTTTTATATATAATATTAGATATGAACTAGAAATTTGACACCATAAGTCACGCTTTGAAAACGCCATGGCTTCGCCGTGACTTCTAAGGCTTGAGGCTTGGCCTCCCCGCCACGCCACGCCTCACGTCATTTAGAACCTTGAAAAAAACCATCCATTGTGGATGCTCTAAGGATACTTGTACATATATTATTTAGTTGTTATGATCAAGGTTATAAATGGTGTGAGGCGTGGAGTGGCGGCGAGGTCAAGCCTCAAGACTTACGAGTTATGACGAGATTAAGGGTGAGCATCAACACCGAAAATACCGAACCGTACCGGAACCGGTACCGATTATATTTTTCGGTTCGGTACTCGGTACTTGTAATGTCGTTGATTCGGGATTCGGGAAATTTGGGATTCGGGATTCGGTACTCGGTACTAATACCGAACCGTCCCGGTAAGACCAAAGGTCATTTTAATTACTTTCGGTACCATGCTCACCCCTATGTAAAATCATGAAGCTATGCATGCTACTATAAAGGGTTAGCTAATTTAGGCTCAAACAACACAAAGAGTCAAGTGACTCAAGTCAGACTCACCATAAAGTTTAGGCTCATCGTGAACCTTGTTCGTGAGCTCCAAGAGGCTTGATTTATATTTAAATGCATTCTCAAATGTGTGGATAATTTAGTTAAATGACCATATTTGAGATTTTAATATGACTTTCTGAAAAAAAAAAAAAAAAAAAGTAACAAGCTTTGAATGTATATGATGTTAAACATCTCATCTATGATGTAAAAGAATATAGTCATGTAAAATTTTAAAAATACACTAATAGGACGTTTGGTTTGATGGAATGATTTTTGAGATATTTGGGATATTTGAGATATACCGGTACCGTATATGATTACTCGGTTCGGTATTCGGTACCGCCTTTAGACCACATTCGGGATTCGGGAAAATCGGTACCGGTATCGGTCGGTACCGGTCCTATACCATGCTCACCCCTAGACGAGATCATGGCGTTTTCCTAGACGTGACTTAAGCCGACAAATCTGTATATAATTTATATGTACATGTGTGTGTTTATATCAGTGTCTTGAACAATAATGATCAAGTTATTAACAATTTAATTTCATATAAAACGATAAACAAAAGATTTTTAAATTATAATCGATACTAATGGGCAAATTCCTTTCGAAGTACACAAATTCGAATAATCGAAAATACACAAAACACCATAACACGCCATGGCGGGCCATGACGTGTCATAACGAGCTCGACATCTTATCTCAACGCCAAGGGGTAAAACGTGGCGACAAGGCTACGCCTCGACGCCAAGGCGCATTTTTTAGAACCTTGGTTATGAAAAATCAAAATAGAAATGTGGCTTTTAATTATTTTAAGAGTAAATTACATGATTGGTCCATGTGGTTTATATAAAATTGCACTATGCGTCCCTAAATCAAAATAATTATGGGAATCGTCCCTATGGTTTATATTTTCGCACGTCTTTGATCCCTTTACCCTAACACCGTTAAAACAATATGTTAAATAGGTTGATTAAAGGGTCATTTTAGTCATTATATATATTTTTCTATTTTTTATTAAAAATTAAATGTATTAATATATATATATATATATATATATATATAGATGGAAAATCATGCGAGAAGCAAACTAATTTGTGAAAAGACGAGAAGAAATATGGGCCACATAATTTATTAATTAAACAAACCATAAATAAAAAATAGTTTTAGAAATTAGGATAATTATCATTTTAAATTGGATAAATCCTTAAAATTATCATTATATCTTTTAGATTTATTTATTTTGTAATTTCAATTATTTATTAATTTTTTTTCTAAATATACTTTTAATATAAAAAATTCACAATTTTAACCAAATATCATACGTGATATCATTATATGAATATTTATGCATATCACATATCATATTATTACATGTGATAATTGTATATATTTTAGTTAATCATATGCGATTATGTATACTTCTATTTATAGATCTTTTTGTGATGTAAATATTATCACATGTGATAATTGTATATATTTTTGTTAATCATATGTGATTATGTATACTTCTATTTATAGATCTTTTTGTGATGTAAATATTATCACATGTGATAATTGTATATATTTTAGTTAATCATATGTGATTATGTATATTTATATTTGTATATCTTTTTGTGATGTAAATATTATCACATGTGATTATGCGTCATTTATATTCAGACATATATTATCATATGTGATATTTACAAAAATCCACCTAGTGGGATTATATGTGATACATAATAATATATCACATGTTAAACGAAGTTAATCATATGTGATTCAAAACGTAAATCTAAAAAATAGGGGAAAAATGGTGAAATAAATAATGAATTAGTTATGGATATCACATGTGATATTTGATGAAAATTATGATTTTATCAAGAAAATAATAATATAAATTTGATAAAAAAATTATGAATTTATTAGAATTAAAAAATAAATAAATTTAAAAGATATTATGAGATTTTTAAGGATTTATCCGATTCAAATTGTAATTATCCTAATTTTTAAAAAATTAATTTGTTTATGCTATTTTTTAATTAATAAATTATTTGGCTCTTATTCCTTCTCGCCTTCTCGCAAATTGACTACCTTCTCGTTTGAACCTGCCCCTATATATATGTGTGTATATATATATATATATTCATTACAAACACACAACATCACAAAAGCCACACTCCTTCTTCATTACTAGTCGTGAGAAATCCACTCTCTGTAACGCCCGCAAATTTCGGTATGTGAATTTCTCTGTTTCGTAATCTCGGAAATCGGGCATATTCTCCTTTTTGAATTTTCTGGAGTCAACCTATTTATCTCTGTGATGTTTCGCCTTCGTTCGGGTTTCGAACCAAATTTCAGAAGGGTGTAGGTGGGCAGCGACTTTGCCCGACGATTGTGACAGTGTCACTCTTTCCGTGGCACTGTCGCGGAGAGCCAAGGGTTCGCGGTACATTTTGGGCGACTATGCCCAGCGATTGTGACATGGTCACTCTCGCCGTGGCAATGTCGCCGAACCCCATTTAGTCTCGGAACGCCGCGAGCGAGAGTGCCCCGCGACTATGACCTGGGCACAATCGCCGGTCATAGTCGCCGACGGGGTGAAAGTCAGATTTAAATGTCTTTGATCTTTTTAGAATTCATTTTATCAAAAGTCAGACTTAGGAATCGACTCTCTCTCATTTAAGACGATTTCAACAACCAAAACCCTAACCCTCATTACTCTCAACCTCAAATCACTCAAGATCATCACTAGCCTCTCTTCTAGGGTTTTGCTAGCATTTAGAGGTCAAAGATTCAGGTGTTGATCAAGCTTGGTGTCTCCCTTCCACTCTTACTTTGGTGATTTCTAGGGTTTTAACCAAAACCCTAGTATTGTGAGTCAATCTCTAATATCTTTTCATTAAAATGCATATTATTTTTGTAAATAGAGATTTGTATCATATTGTTACTCCACTTTTATAAATTTGAGGATTTTTGTGACTTAAAGCAAAACCTAGGTTTTGGCTAGTCTAATGTTTTATTGAAAAGATGTTGGGGATTTGTTTTGTACAAATAAAGGATGGTCTCTGATGATTTTGAGAACCTTTGGTAAAGTGAGATCAAATAATGTGATTTTATGAACTGCTAATAAGAAGGGTCTTCCCCTTATGTTGAGCATTATTGTAACACCCTAAAAATTAGAGTAATTTAAAATTTGGAAAATTTGGCAGAATGACATGCGCATTTGGTATAAACCTCCCCAAAAGGGGAAAAGTACTGAGCATTTACAAAACCTACGAATGGATATGGAATTCAACAACAAACTAATATAAACATGACTATCTAGATTACATCGGTTGTCAACCCAAAATCACCAAAATATGGGACTTCATTTGTGACCAACCATAGCTAGTCATATGTTTCAAAATAACATTTATAAACAAAATGCATTTTCAAGTTTAACTTCTGGTAAGAATGAAAATCATAAAAATGAACTTATATACATTCTTTCAAGTGTTCACATAAATGTGCAAGTAAAACTCTCTTTTACTTCAAATAAGATGGAACCCATCATTTTAGTTGAAAATGACCGGGAACCCTAAAATCTCTCAAAACTCAAGTTATGTCAAAATGTAGTAAACTTAAATCCAAAACCATGGAGATATATAGGAGTTCAAAATGTAACCTTTGACATGTATAAAGTTTAGAAAAAGGTAGTAGGAACTCACCAAATAGGTTTTAAACGAAAACCCAAAAACTAGATATCGACCCCTTTGAGAAGATGAAGCTTTCTATACCAAACCCTTGCTTGAAACACTTAATAATAGCAAAATATGGAAGATTTGAAGCTAACCAAATCAAGAAATGAATGAAGAAAGAGAGAGAGAGAGAAAAAAAAAAGAAATTTGTTTCCAAGATATTTAGGCTGAAAACAACCCTTAAGTCGGCCAGGGTGTTTCGCGGGTTATGTCGCGACCTCAAGTCCCGTCATAACTCGCCCGCTTACTTGAAATGGATACCCAACAATGAGTTTAGCGGGTTGTGTCGCGGCTTGCAAGTCGTGGTGTAACTCGCGTAGTCCACTGTGGTTTGTCCAAAACCACCAAAATTCAAATACTCAACTTGATACCCAACGCGGTGCTAACGACAAAAGCTATACACAAGAATACCAAGATTACAATACGAAAATTCGGGGTGTTACAATTATACGGGATATTCATTTATGGTAAGTATACTATGAAATGTTGGTGTCTTTGTTGCATAAATACAGTGTAATGGATCCATAGGCACTAGAAGAAATGGGTATCTTATTTGATAATAATTATTGGACTAGATGGGTGCTACTTGGGAGCTCGGGCTATAGACCGTGAGTGGTTGAATACGATAACCTTGTAAATTATGATATGCATAATCTAGCGAGAAAGTATTTCTTAGACCAAGTGGGAGCTCGAACTAGAGACCGTGGGTGGTTGAACTCGATAACCGTTGGTGCTATAATAGAAGCTCCATAACATTGGTGTGTGACCTACTTTTGTGTTCCGTCACCACAATGGTAACCTCGGGTCTCCCCCGTTAAATGGTAAGACTCTACCTTTCCCGAGGGAGAGTCAAACAATTCATGAAAGTAATATCATTAAATCATGTCTTGTTAATTAATGTTTCTTTATTTAAATTCATATGATTGGTCTCAATAGGCGTAAGCCTAACACTTGTTCCTTGAATGTTCCACTCCTACAGGTTCCTTTAGCGGTGGGGCTCGTAAAGACTGAGCTTCGGGGGTTGGCGAATAACGAAGACTTTTTGGAAGAAAATACTAAGGGAATTGGCGTACATATTTGAAAGTATAGAATATTTTTGGGAGATTTATGACATGGTCTAATCTAGATAACTATGTCTTAGATTAGCTAGTTGTCATGGTTAATTTCCAATTCTTTGGTGTGAATGCCACAACTATTATTCCCCATCTTTTGGGTGATCTTTGTCTATGTAACTTTGTCGCCTTTTGGGATGATGTAACACCCGCTATTTTGGAGTTGGGTGAAAAGTTGACCGTTACCCAAAGTTCAGGGGGTCAAATGTAACTTGGGTTATATAAATATAAATCAAGTTTAGATATTTTTCTAAATATCACAATTCTGATCTTTAAGAAATCAGAGAGAGAGAGAAGGAAGCATGAAGAAAGTGATTGATCGGTTTTCTTCAAATCAAGGTACGAATCTAGCTTAATGCTTTGATCTAAGTATTATCTACCGTATAGAATCTCGTTGTTAAGGTTTTTAACCGTTTAATTTCGAGATTTACGTATTTTGATTTGGATCTGGGTTCTGTAAACGTCCCATCATAATAAGACCGGGAAGATGGTCTCGATCGGTCTCGACCGGAAGTGGTCTCGACCGGTATTGTGTTTGACCGGTGGAGTTATTCGACCGGTATTGTGTTCGACCGGTGGAGTGTATTCGACCGGTATTGTGTTCGACCGGTGGAGTATATTCGACCGGTATTGTGTTCGACCGGTGGAGTGTATTCGACCGGTATTGTGTTCGACCGGTGGAGTGTATTCGACCGGTATTGTGTTCGACCGATATTTGTATAGGACCGATAGTAGCACTCGACCGAATGCGGTACTCGACCAGTACTGGTCTCGACAGTGTGTTGTGTTTTCTTCGAGAATTGTAAGTCAGTGAGTTGTCTATATTTGTTTGGCTTACCGATTTATCGGTGTTGTCGTAGGTAGCAATCGTAGAAAGCGGACTGTAATCAGGAAGAAATCTGAGGTGAGTCTTTAAGCTAAATCTGTCTGTATTACGAAAGCTATGTGATAAATGTATTTGATTAACTGTGGAAAAATCACGATTTTAATGTGGCATATTGTTGTTGGGTAATGTTTTCTAAATCCCATCATTTACAACATCATTTACAAGAATCAAGATTTATTGAATTGAACCATTGTTCATATGAATTGCCTATATACTTGATTTAATATGAGTATTGTTATGAAATGACATGCTTTGGCTTTGAGTCTTAGTGCAATGGATCTATAGGCACAGTGTTCCTATGTCCCCGTTTTGGGCATTTGGTTCACGTTTTAGCACGGAATAGGCATCGGGTTGTCATGATAAGTAAGGTGTGGGCCTATACGGTCGGGCAGCGTCTCATGGTGCAGTAAGGTGTAATTCCATATTGTGCTTGAGTTCCCCTGTTTTGGGAACTCTCAAGAATAGATCCAGAGGGGTTGAATTGATGTTTTGAGCAACAGATCTAGAGGGGTTGAGCTCGTTATGTGACTTGATGTTTTTGAGCAACAGATCTAGAGGGGTTGAGCTCGTTACGTGATTTGGTGTTTTTGTACCCTGTTTAATCACTAATGGTTTATTTGGTTCCTTGACTTAGCTCATGGATATACTCACCGCGTGACATCGATTGGGTTTAGTACTCCCTTTTTATTTGGCTTGTTCTCACTAGGCTTTAGCCTAACACTTGCTCTTGGTTGTCATGTTGGCAGGTTATCTTAGCAGTGGGGCACGCCGGGACTGGGGGAACGACCTTAGGGTCGTGAGTGGTCTTTTTGAGGATATCTAGTGACCATCGTACGGTGATTTCTGAAGTTCACATTTTGGAAGGATAGCGACACCCGACCCTAATCTAGTTAATCATTTGTAGATTAGTAAGTTGTCGTCTTATGCTACATTATTGACCATGTGTATGGCTACCCTATACTCCCTTTGGGATGTTATTGCATCTTGGAATGGTTTTTATCTATTTCTCAGGCTTAGTCTTTTACTGAATTTCCGAATTTTATTTCCGCTAAGTTTTAGGGTGTTACAGATGAAATGTTTCATTCGCAGGTTTTGGTTTTTCCAATTTATAGTCGTTATGTTGCGAATTTTTTATTAAATTTTCAGTTAATTTTTAGGGTGTTACACTCTCCTTCTCCGACATCTACTCCGTCTTCATCACTGGTCTCCCCCTTTTGTCTCCACTACCCCACCACTTCCCCACCACCACCAATATTGTGAAACTCATGGTCGCTGCTATTACTCCGCCCCCTTACCACTGTCATCGTCGATGTTACTTCACCCCCGATTTTCTAATTTATCTCCGACAACTACCAAATCCCACTGTGACTCCACCGTTACTCCACCCCCTTTTCCATTATCCCTACTCGAGTTCTGGGGTTTTGAGTTCAGAGTTTTTAAAGACATAGTTTTTGAAGCTTTGGGTTTCCAAGATCGAGATCTGGGTTTTTGAAGCAAACTAAGTTATGGGATTTTGAAGATCTAGTGTTTGAAGCCCTGTTTTTGTATGTTGAGATATGGGTTCATGAAAATCTGGTTCTTGAAGATCCATTGGTTTCTGGTTTTTGAACGACATATTTGAGGATTTTGATTAGATTTTGAACTACATATTTGTATGGATTCTGGTATTTGATCTGCATATTTGGTGATTATGAAGATCTAGTTTTTGAAGACCTGTTTTTGTGTATTGAGATATGAGTTTATATTTTTTGATTTTAGGGATCCAAGTCTTGATTTGTATTCTCATTTAGAGTTCTGATTTCAGGGATCTATGCTTGATCTATGGTTTTGATTATGCATAGTTTTGTTTTATAAATATTTTGAATGAGTTTATATAAATTTGCCATTAATGTTCGTCTTCTTAACTTGTTCTCAAGATTAATGTTTTTCTTCTATTTTCATTCTTGAATATTTTTTTGAACGACAAGTTAACACACACACACACGTTCCTGGGGTATCCGGGCTCCCACTTAAGGGTGTCACC
Source organism: Arctium minus (assembly GCA_954870635.1). NCBI lineage: Eukaryota > Viridiplantae > Streptophyta > Magnoliopsida > Asterales > Asteraceae > Arctium > Arctium minus. The sequence goes on from OX941091.1 coordinate 4,550,677, forward strand.
CGACTAATCCCCGTCGACCACGACCCAGCCCAATTAAGGGTGTAACAACCTGAACATTTATATATACAAAAAAATAACATTTCAGTCTAAACACTGCCCCAGACTTACATTTCAGAGTACAAGGTTACACTATCTCTTACTACACAACTGAGTTCAAAAAGGTAAACTACTGCAGGAAGTCTTCTATCTCCTGCTTAAAGCTCATATCTTCTCTTTACCTTTATCTGTACCTGCTACTTTTCGATAACCTGAAAAAGAATTATAATTTTGAAATAGCGAGGGTTAGACCAAAGGTCTAGTGAGTCCCCTCCAATTACTACTGCATCAGTTCAAATATTAATTAAAACATTTAAACTAAACTTTATATCTCAAAACATAACCTGCTCTTTTAATCAAACTTTAAAATACTTTATGCTTCGCAGGCATAACTCAATCTACTGGCCATCACTGACCACTGTTTACGCTTCACAAGGGTACCTTAAGCTACTGACCAACAATGTCGTCAAAGACGGTATGTCTGTCTCGCACTGCCTTATTTTAGGGACACACCCTAATGGCATAAACGGGCCACACTCCCCGGTACGAGCAGGCGGGTCACACTTCCCGACTTAGGTCAGACTTCTGACTCAAATGTATGCATACACCTAGTCCTGCCTGTATATAAAACAAGTTTATATACACTGAGCATAAACATGCCCAACTGATTAAATCAATCTTTTGAAATAATTCTGCATAACTTTCAATACTATAAATGCGCAGTATATAAAACTCACATTTATCAATTAACTGCTCAAATCATAAAAGATTTAGTTTGAAAGACTCACCTCTGATTCTTCTGGATTAAACTCTGACTTCTACTGTTTAACACCACCTACGATGGTATTAAAACAAAGATAAGCTAACTTGCAACTAAAACTCTTTCTTTCAAAAGACTCATCAAATGAAATCTACTGTTTTTAACCCGGTCAAAACCATTCTGATTAAAAACCTCTTAGACCAATTAATAAAATATCGATCGAACCACTATCCCGGTTGAATACAGACTACCGGTCGACCTTGGTCCCGGTCAAACTTATATCGGTTAAATACCTTACCGGGTCTTACAACCTACCGGTCGAATACATACCGGTCCTTTACAACACACCGGTCAAACAACATACCGGTCCTTTACAACATACCGGTCAAACCTCTACCGGTCCTTTACACTATACCGGTCGAAAAGTCGTACCGGTCAATAACCATACCGTTCGACACCTTCTTCCTGGTCGATGATCATACTTAAGTTGGAGACTACACGGTTCAACCCAAAAAACTTTTTGATCATCAAATCGATCAAATACACGGTTAAAAGCTTGATTAACAAGTCTATTTACCGATGAATACATGCAGATAGAAGTATTAGGCTAGAATCATACATCTATTTGACAAAAACGGATCAATTGATCAAGACCTCTTTGTCTTTTTCTCTCTGCCTTTGCTCTGCTCTTGATGACTAAGTCGGTTCTCAAAACATATCAGTATGAGATATGAATCTCAAATATCCTGATATTTAGGTTATATATAACCAATGTTTTAATAAACCCCCTGAACTTTGATTCTCTCTTAACTTTTTCCCCCAACTTCCAAAATTAACAAAAAATTCGAAATTGGGTATTACAATCTTCCCCCCTTAAGAGAATTCCGTCCCCGGAATTCTATCGCTAAACAAATGGGGATACTGAGATTTCATATCTGCCTCTACTTCCCACGTGGACTCTTGTCCTTGGTGAAATTTCCACTGAACTTTCACTAAGCGAATCTCCTTGTTCCTCAACTTCTTTATTTTGAGGTCCGTAATTGCTACGGGCTCCTCAATATAACTTAGTTTTTCATCTACTTGTATATCTTCTAAAGGAACAACTACATCTGCTTCTGCCAAACACTTCTTCAGGTTTGACACATGAAATGTGGGATGAATCACACGCAAACTTTCTGGTAGATCAAGTTCGTAGGCCACTTCACCAACACGATCAGTGATGATAAATGGTCCAACAAATCTTGGTCTTAACTTTCCTTTCTTTCCAAATCTGATTACGCCTTTCCAGGGTGAAACTTTCAACATTACCTTATCTCCTATCTGAAACTCTATCGGTTTCCTTCGTCTATCAGCATACATTTTCTGACGATCTTGAGCACTCTTTAATCTTGCTCGAATCTGGTCGACTTTATCAGTTGTCACCTGTACAATTTCTGGTCCCGCTAACTGTCTTTCACCCACCTCATTCCAACATAGAGGTGTTCTACATTTACGACCATACAAAGCTTCGAACGGGGCTGCTTGTATGCTAGCATGATAACTATTGTTGTAGGAAAATTCAATCAACGACAAATGAATTTCCCACGAACCTTTGAAATCGATAACACATGCACGAAGCATATCTTCCAATGTCTGAATAGTTCTCTCACTCTGACCATCTGTTTGCGGATGATAGGTCGTGCTCAGCTTAAGTTGAGAACCTAATTCCCTATGCAAACTTCTCCAGAAAGCTGATGTAAATCGAGCATCCCTGTCTGACACAATGGACGACGGTACTCCATGTCTGGTTACTATCTCGTCGATATATAATCGATCCAACTTCTCTAATGATTACGTCTCCTTGATCGGTAGGAAGTGATCTGACTTTGTGAGTCTATTCACTATCACCCAAATGGCATCATGCCCCTTAGGTGATCGCGGTAACCCAGTAACAAGATCCATCGTAATCTCGTCCCACTTCCAAACTGGAATTTCTAAAGACTGAAGCTTCCCAAGGTGAGGTACTAGGGCGAATAAACCCTTTGTCTAACAACTCCTGCAGCTGAGTCATCATTTCTTTCATCTCTGCCGGTGCCAGTCTATACGGTGCTCTTGCAATCGGCGTTGCTCCGGGTACTAAATCAATACGAAATTCCACTTGCCGTCTTTGACGATCGGAACTACTTCTGGAAATTCACTTACTACCAGAACTGACTCTAATCCCTTCTTTTCCTTCTTAGCATCTATCACATAAGCTAAGAACCCCACACACCCTTTTACTAAACATCTCTTAGCCTTAATCATAGAAATCAAACATGACTTTCTATCCCTTCGATCTCCAAATACTACTATCTCTTCTTTTTCTTGCTGCACTATACGAATCAATTTCTTATTACATACTATATGAGGATCATTAGACGCCAACCAGTCCATTCCCACAATAACATCAAATTCTCCCATACCCATCGGGTATAGTCGAAGTGGAAATGCTTGTCCATCAATGACAATACTACTCCCATCATACACTTCTTCTACTAAGATTTGACTATTATCAGCCACTTCTACTTTCAATTCATGCTTAAGCTTCTTAGGTTTCTTAATCAATTTATGCACAAAATTTGGAGACACAAAAGAATGATTTGCGCCTGAATCAAACAATACTTTTGCATAATTCGAATCTATAAAGAAAGTACATGTCACTACATCAGGTATCTCAGCCGCTTCTTCTGCTGACATATTGAAAACTCTAGCTCTTGCTTTAGCTTGTTAGGAATTAAAGAATTTCTTAAGTATGGTTAATGCTGCTAGCACAACTGATTACTACTTCTAGTAGATTTAATACTGCTTGACAAGTTAGTACTGCTACTTCAATAGTTAGTACTGCTTGGAGAGTTAGTACTGCTAGTAGTTAGTACTGCTGAAGTTAGTACTGCCAGATCAAAGTTAATACTGTTGAGGATTTTAATGTTGCTGAAGATGGTTAATACCTTTGAAGAAGGTTAGTGTTGCTTATGAGATGAAGATTTAATATGGTATGAAGACAGCTGTATAGAAGACTTGCTAAAGAAGATAATTATGGACTAAAGATCAATTTTATTTTGATAATTATCTTGTAATATGTCTTGTATAAATAGTATAGAAGTCTATGATAGAATTAACTTTTGTTTAATACGTTTTAGAGAGAATTAACCTCAAGGTTTAGAACCCTAGTTCTAGAGAAGTAGAATTCGTATTGGTGAGCCTATTCATCAATATTGAGGTTTTGTTTAAAATCTTGTAGCTTTAATCATTCAATAAAGTTTACAAGATTGTGATTTCTGATTCACTGTTACATTGATTGTTGAATATTAAAGTGTTATTCCGCAACTTCTTTAATATTGTTTCTGAGTTCATTATTCTTGTTAAAAATTAGATCCTGACAAGTGGTATCAGAGCTAGTATTCTCAGAAACCTTCATTCATCATGGAAAACACAGTTGAATCAAACAGTACTCTTGTCTCAAAGGTTCCAATGCTCAGATCTAATGAGTTTGACATGTGGAAGATTAGGATCAAGCAATACATTCTCCTCACAGATTACTCTATGTGGGACATCATCGAGAATGGCCCATCTGATGAAGGAAATATTGGTGCAGATGGAAAAAGAATCCCACCAAAGACGGATGCAGAAAGGAAGACAAGGCAGACAGAGATGAAAGCCTTGAACACACTGCTCTTGGCTATTCCCAATGAGTATCAACACCAATTCTGCAATTGCACTGATGCACAGATGCTTTGGAATGCTCTAGAGAAGAGATTCTCTGGTACCAAAAGTACCAAGAGAAATCAGAAGGCAATATTGAAGCAACTGTATGAAAACTTTATGTCAACTAAGAATGAGTCCATGACTCAAACTTTTGACAGGTTTAACAAGCTGATTGGTGAACTAGCTACTATGGGAGTACAGATTGATCAAGATGACGTAAACAGAAAGTTCTTAAGGTCCCTTGGAGGTGAATGGACCATGTATACTGTTTCATTCAGACAGAATGATCAATTGGAAGAAAAGGAACTGAATGATCTGTACAATGATCTGAGAGTGTTTGAATCTGAGGTGGAAGCAAAGAAGAAGCCTACTGGATATTTTCATAATGTTGCACTCCTATCAGCATCAATTGATTCTACTGCTAACCCTGAATCAGTTAATGTTGCTAATGGAGTAAATCAAGAAAAAGGCACTGAATCTGTTTTTGAAGCCTTTCTCTCCAGCCATGGCAACTCTTCTTTAATCAATGATGACTTGGAACAACTTTATCCTGATGATCTTGAAGAGATGGATATTAAATGGCAGATGGCCATGCTCTCTATGAGGGTGAAGAAGTTCATCAAGAGGACTGGGAGGAACAACTTCTCCCAAAGAAGAGAAGATGGAGCAGGCTTTGATAAGTCAAAGGTGGAGTGCTATAAGTGTCATCTAAAGGGACACTTTGCCAGGGAATGCAGAAGTGGAGTGTCTCACAACAACCACCAACAAGCTCAGACTGGAAGCTTCAACCAGAACAGAAACTCTGCTCAAGATCTTGTTTCTCAACAAGGAATGGGGTTTGACTGGAGTGATCAAGCAGAAGAGGCTATTCAAAACCAAGCTCTCATGGCAGAGGTATCTGATCTCCCAACTGAGGTACTTTCTAATCTCTGTTCTCAAACTTGCATTGACACTGTTAAAAGGTATAGGGATCACAACCAGAATATGAGTGATGACCTTAAGAGGTTAGAAAAAGATATAAAAGACTATGTGAGAATTATTGAGAGGTTTGAGGAACAAATTAAAAGTTTCCAAGCCAATGAACTTCAACACTCATATGATACAAATTACTAGAAGTGGGAGAAAAATGACCTAGAAATCCAACTGACCAAATCTAAAGAGGAGAATGAAAAGTTGAGAGAAGAGCTAGCCAAGGTTAAGCTGGATGTAGAAAAGTTTTCCAATGCTTCTAAAGCAATGGACTCTTTACTACAAACTCAGTTTCATGACAAACTGAGAAGAGGAATTGGGTACAATACCACACCACCACCATACAACAACAACTACATCCCTCCTATGTCAGACTTGCTAAAGACGAAGGATAGGAAGGACTTGCCTGAGGGAGCTACTGAGATAGATCCCTTAGATGGAGTAGTTGTTAAGGACAAGACTGAGAAAGAAGCTGGTAAGAGTAAGGAGAACAATGTGAGTGATGAGATTCCTCTAGAGAATCACATTATTACCAATGAGGGTTGTGGAAAGATTTGGGTAAAATCTAAGGACATAGAGAAGACTGAGGGAAAGTCTAAGAAGGTCCATTACAAGCATACCACAGTTGTGAATCCTGTTCCTTGCAAACAGTGTGCATGTAATAAGTCTAAGCCCCTAAAACATGATAAAAGGAGGGGAAATCAAAGAAATTGGAATAATCAATGGGCTCAGAAACAAGGAGTTGATCTGAGTAAAATCATCAGACCAAAACCTTGTTTCATATGTGGCAAATTGAATCATCTTGCCAAGCACTGTTACTTTAATCCTATTAACCAAAGAATGAATTCTCAAAGATCTATACAAAAACCCTTTGGTTATAGGAAGGATGAAAGGAACCACGTGGCTAAGAAATCTGTTAAAGCTAAAAGCCACATGAAGAAAAAGACTGTGAAAGAAAGTGTCAAGATGTGGATTCCTAAAAGCACTAAAATTGTTAGTGCTGCTACCACAAATAGTGCTGCTGACAATGATTGTGCTGCTAGAAGCAATACTACTGCTACCAATGTTAGTGCTGCTAAGAGTATTAGTACTTCTAAAACTAACATTGTTAGTACTTCTTCTAATGTTAATACTGCTAACTCTGTTAGTGCTTCTAACAAGGTTAATACTGCTAAACCTGTTAGTGTTGCTAACTATGTTAGTACTTCTAAAGTTAGTACTGCTTCTAGTGTATATGTTGCTAGGCCTATTATCTTGACAAAGTACTCCAGTAATGAGTGCTCTGACTTTAAAAATCTCATCAAAAAGAAATGTAAATACTTTGATGAGAAAGGGAGACCCAAGACCACTTTGGCTTGGGTTCCCAATCAATACTAATTGTTTTATCTTATGTGCAGGGCAACCAGCAGCTCAAGGGGAAGAGCATCTGGCATGTTGATAGTGGTTGCTCTAGGCACATGACAGGGAACATGGTTTGCCTCAAGAATTTCAAGAAAATTGATGGAGGGCATGTTGCCTTTGGTAATACTCCAGATGGAGGTAAGATCAGTGGTAAGGGAGATGTATCAAAAGGTAAAATGACCTTTGCAGATGTTTTCTATGTTGAGCAGTTAAGGTACAACCTGTTAAGTGTATCACAGGTCTGTGACAAAAAGCATAGTATATTATTTACTGATTCTGAATGCATTATCCTTGCTCCTGGATTCAAAGTGGTTGATGAAAAGATGATACTACTAAGAACTCCCAGAAAGGATAATGTCTATTGTTTGGATATGGAAAATGTTTCAACTGATTCATCCCTAAACTGTCTTGTTTCAAAAGCATCTTTGGATGAATCATCACTTTGGCACAGAAGGATGTGTCACATGAACTTTAAAACAATGAATAAACTTGTTAAAAACAACCTTGTAAGAGGTTTGCCTTCAAAAGTCTTTTCATGTGATGATCATTGTGTTGCTTGTCTCAAAGGCAAACAACACAAAACTTCTCATAAGTCCAAAGAGTTGAACACAATCTCTAATTCTCTTCAGTTGTTGCACATGGATCTGTTTAGTCCTACAAATGTTATGAGTATAGGTAAGAAATCATACTGCCTAGTTATTGTTGATGATTACTCTAGATTTACTTGGGTATATTTTCTAAGGACTAAGGATGAGACAAGTGGAATGATCAAATCCTTTATTCTAAGAATTGAAAACCAAACAAATCAAAAGGTAAAAGTCATTAGGTCAGACAATGGTACTGAATTTAAAAATCATGACCTAAACACCTTTTGTGAGGAAAAAGGAATTGAGAGACAATACAGTGCTCCTAGGACTCCACAACAAAATGGTGTTGCTGAGAGAAGGAATAGGACACTGATTGAGGCTGCTAGATCTCTGTTATATGATTCAAAACTTCCAATTACTTTCTGGGCTGAAGCAGTTAATACTGCTTGCTATGTCCAAAACAGAGTTCTAGTAGTCAAACCTAAGAACAAGACACCATATGAGCTTTTAAATAAAAGAAAACCATTTATTGGATTTTTCAAACCTTTTGGGTGTCCTTGTACCATTCTCAATACCAAAACTCACTTAGGAAAGTTTGATAGCAAGGCAGATGATGGTTTTCTTGTTGGTTACTCATCTCAGAGTAAGGCCTACAGAGTATTTAATTCTTCTTCTAGAATAATTGAGGAAAGTGACAATGTTAAATGCAATGAGAACACACCAAATCCTATTGGTTCAGGTCCTCAGTGGTTGTTTGACATTGATTCACTAACTAACTCTTTGGGTTTCAGTAGTGATGATCATGCAGGTTCAGGAAGTGGAGGATCAGGGGATGTACAAGTACAAGACATTATTCCTCAGTCTGTGATATTTCCCATACCTACAATGGAACCTGTTGAAATATGTGATAAGGAGACTGTTACTGAACCAATTCAGAGTGAAGAAGAAAGAAGAGATAAGGAGAATCCAGAGCATGAAGAACCAGAAAAGGTGGTGTACATGATAAAGGATCTACATCATGAGTATGGGTTTAAGAAGATTGATAAGTGGATACTCTTTGAAAACTGTGGTGTATACATGATCACAATAGATAACTGTTATCATGAATACTACCTGGTAGACAAAGTATATGATCATAGCAAGGAGAAGCTAGAAGGGATGCTGAAAGTTAAACTAGTGTGTGCAAAGGAATCAGAAATGGCCAGAATTGTGGTAAGAAGGACAATCAATCAAAGTCTGGGTCTGAATCCAAATTTGGGCAACTAAGCTGTAGTGTTGAAAGCATCTTGAAGACCAAAATTGAAGAACTTGACTTCTCTTCCTAAAAGTCAAGTTAGGGGGAGATTGTTGGGAATTAAAGAATTGCTTAAGTATGGTTAATGCTGCTAGCACAACTGATTACTACTGCTAGTAGATTTAATATTGTTTGACAAGTTAGTACTGCTACTTCAATAGTTAGTACTGCTTGGAGAGTTAGTACTGCTAGTAGTTAGTACTGCTGAAGTTAGTACTGCCAGATCAAAGTTAATACTGTTGAGGATTTTAATGCTGCTGAAGATGGTTAATACCTTTGAAGAAGGTTAGTGTTGCTTATGAGATGAAGATTTAATATGGTATGAAGACAGCTGTATAGAAGACTTGCTAAAGTAAAGAAGATAATTATGGACTGAAGATCAATTGTATTTTGATAATTATCTTGTAATATGTCTTGTATAAATAGTATAGAAGTCTATGATAGAATTAACTTTTGTTTAATACGTTTTAGAGAGAATTAACCTCAAGGTTTAGAACCCTAGTTCTAGAGAAGTAGAATTCGTATTGGTGAGCCTGTTCATCAATATTGAGGTTTTGTTTAAAATCTTGTAACTTTAATCATTCAATAAAGTTTACAAGATTGTGATTTTTGATTCACTGTTACATTGATTGTTGAATATTAAAGTGTTATTCCGCAACTTCTTTAATATTGTTTATGAGTTCATTATTCTTGTTAAGAATTAGATCCTGACAAGTTGGCTCCATCTTTTTCTCAGTTCCTTTTTCTACATTTCCTCCGATCGCTCCCTTTTTCAACTGTGGACAATTGGTCCTGATATGATCAGGAGATCCACACTGATAACAAGACCTAGAACTCTGGAAATCCCTAGCCAAATGCCCAATCTTTCCGCATTTATAACAGCCCTCCTGATCAATCTTACATTCTCCCTTATGCCTTCGATTACACTTACTACAGGGCTTATTTTCAAACTTATTAACATAACGCTGCTCAAACTTTGCAGACTTTAACGGTTTGAAGTCACGAACTGTTCCTTCCCATTTTCTTTTATCTCCACTTCTTTCAGTGGCTTGCCTATTCTTTTCTTTCTCTCTCATTTCAGCTGCATTTACTGCCATTTGAAAAGTAGACGGTTCTTTATTCGAGACAAATTCCCGAATATCACTTCTCAATCCAAAGACGAAACGTTCCACTCGTCTTTTTTCATTAGATACATAAATTTCTGCAAATCGAGACTTTTCAATAAACTTTGTGGCATATTCTCGAACTGACATTCCTTTCTGCTCTAAACTCAGAAATTCTTCTTCTAGCTTTTTAACTGCCGCCAGAGGGCAGAACTGTGCTTTAAATATTTTCACAAACTCACCCCAAATTATTTCTTTAGCTACAGCCGAACTTTGACCTCCGGATTCCACATCCCACCACATTACCGCTTCCTCTTTCAGCATTGACAAAGCATAGACTACTTTATCTTCTTCTGCACACTTACTCGTATCAAACGCTAGCTCCATACCTTTTACCCATCTTAATGCTATAACAAGATCACATTCCCCTTTATAAGTAGGAGGCTTGCAAGCAACAAACTCCTTAAAACTACATCCTTTCCCAACTACAGCTTTAACTGACACAATGGGACTTGACTGAGGATGACTACCCATTCCAGTTACTGGTGATTCTGCTACCTCAGTCACTACTTTATCTTCACTCTTTTATTTACTTGACGAAACTTCATTAGTACGCTGAACCAACAAAGCATTCAACGTTTCTTGTAACTTTCTCATTTCTGTAGTAAAGGTTTCTTGTGTAAGAAAACCTTGCGTTCTATCTCCACCACGTTTTCCCGTCTGTTTTCGACCTCTCACAGAAGCCGAACTTTCTAGATGAGAAGTTTCTTGCTCATCTCTTACCTCTACACTTTCATCCTGACGAATACCACGACTCGTCTTCCCACCTCGAATTCCCACATTGGAAACTCTTGCCTGAGTAGCTGCTTTCTGAACTGTCTTACCTTTAGGTCGACCACGACTCTTTCCTTGGATAGCAATCGGGTTGACAACAGTCATTCGCTCTTCAGCAATGACTTCATTATCTGGCTCCATTTCAGGATTTACTATAGATCTACTCCTGGTCACTCGCTCAAACATACTTCTGATAAGAAGAAACATAAGATATTCAATCTAACATACTACACATTACGGCAGTTTAAGCACATGCATGTACATGTAAATTCACAATTACACTGGCCAGATGGAATTCCAAATTTACCTTACATGCTAGTCCTTACTACCTTAATGTTATCTTCTTACGGTCTTCCTACTACTCAGTTGTGCTTCTACTATCTCAGTTTAAGTCTAGGCCCATTTGGTCACCTAGATCCCTTAAACTAATGCTCTGATACCAATTGTAACAACCTGAACATTTATATATACAAAAAAATAACATTTCAGTCTAAACACTGCCACTGACTTACATTTCAGAGTACAAGGTTACACTATCTCTTACTACAAAACTAAGTTCAAAAAGGTAAACTACTGCAGGAAGTCTTCTATCTCCTGCTTATAGCTCATATCTTCTCTTTACCTTTATCTATACCTGCTACTTTTCGATAACCTGAAAAAGAATTATAATTTTGAAATAGCGAGGGTTAGACCAAAGATCTAGTGAGTCCCCTCCAATTACTACTGCATCAGTTCAAATATTAATTAAAACATTTAAACTAAACTTTATATCTCAAAACATAACCTGCTCTTTTAATCAAACTTTAAAATACTTTATGCTTCGCAGGCATAACTCAATCTACTGACCACAAGCGTACCTTAAACTACTGACCAACACTGCCGTCAAAGACGGTATGTCTGTCTCGCACTGCCTTATTTTAGGGACACACCCTAATGGCATAAACGGGCCACACTCCTGGTACGAGCAGGCGGGTCACACTTCCTGACTTAGGTCAGACTTCTGACTCAAATGTATGCATACACCTAGTCCTGCCTGTATATAAAACAAGTTTATATACACTGAGCATAAACATGCCCAACTGATTAAATCAATCTTTTGAAATAATTCTGCATAACTTTCAATACTATAAATGCGCAGTATATAAAACTCACATTTATCAATTAACTGCTCAAATCATAAAAGATTTAGTTTGAAAGACTCACCTCTGATTCTTCTGGATTAAACTCTGACTTCTACTGATTAACACCACCTACGATGGTATTAAAACAAAGATAAGCTAACTTGCAACTAAAACTCTTTCTTTCAAAAGACTTATCAAATGAAATCTACTGTTTTTAACCCGGTCAAAACCATTCTGATTAAAAACCTCTTAGACCAATTAATAAAATATCGGTCGAACCACTATCCCGGTCGAATACAGACTACCGATCGACCTTGGTCCCGGTCAAACTTATATCGGTTAAATACCTTACCGGGTCTTACAACCTACCGGTCGAATACATACCGGTCCTTTACAACACACCGGTCAAACAACATACCGGTCAAACCTCTACCGGTCCTTTACAACATACCGGTCAAACCTCTACCGGTCCTTTACACTATACCGGACGAAGAGTCGTACCGGTCAATAACCATACCGGTCGACACCTTCTTCCCGGTCGATGATCATACTTAAGTCGGCGACTACACAGTTCAACCCAGAAAACTTTTTGATCATCAAATCGATCAAATACACGGTTAAAAGCTTGATTAACAAGTCTATTTACCGATGAATACATGCAGATAGAAGTATTAGGCTAGAATCATACCTCTATTTGACAAAAACGGATCAATTGATCAAGACCTCTTTCTCTTTTTCTCTCTGCCTTTGCTCTGCTCTTGATGACTAAGTCGGTTCTCAAAACATATCAGTATGAGATATGAATCTCAAATATCTTGATATTTAGGTTATATATAACCAATGTTTCAATAAACCCCCTGAACTTTGATTCTCGCTTAACTTTTTCCCCCAACTTCCAAAATTAACAAAAATTTCGAAATTGGGTATTACAAAGGGTACCACTAAGTGGCAGGCCCATGATCTAGATGTCACAGGATGCTCACCACGGGGTTCGAACTTGGGTAGTCAGGGATACCATCCACTGACCCCCCCAGAATGTTACCAAACCACTGGGCTACAACATGAAGGACCGTTCTTGAATATTTTGATCTAACAAATGCTAAAAGTAAACAAGTTCCAATAGAGGCTATACTAAGCATATGGATAACATGTTCTTAATTTGGCCGGAGTTAGTTGCCATAGAATTCGCCGGAGGAAGTGAAGGAAAAGGCTGGAGGGAGTGAAGGAAAAGGGATAGCCACATGTCTTAAATTTAGTGGATAGCAAAAGTTTTTTTATAATTATTTTAACAGATAAATTAGAGAAATGTTGAAAAGACTAAAATGCCCCTTGATTTAACTCATTTAACAGGTCTTTTTAACGATGTTAGGGTAGAGGGACCAAAGGCGTGTGAAAATGTAAACCACAAGGACGTTTTCCATAATTATTTTGATTTAGGGATGCACAATGTGATTTTGTGTAAACCACAAGGACCAAATATGTAATTTACTCTTATTTTAATTAAGACAAATTAAAATATAAATGTGATTACTTAATTTGAGACAGTAATTAATTTATATAAAACATGTGAAAAATATGCACTTTTGGAATAAAAAAATTGATCAAAATTATTTGGTTGGTGTTAATAAGTTAAAAGTGGGTCTAAAAGTCATATATCAAACATAATGAAGTAGTAAAATTGTCGGTTCCAACTTTTGTCTCTTTTTTAAAACATTTTTTATTCATAATTTATATTTTCGTCTTTTTATTGTCTCTTGCTCAAAATCGTCGGTTCCGTCTCTCATACCGTATTTGTTACGATCAACAAACCAATAATATTTAACAGATATTAAACAATTTTTAAACCTATAAAAATATTATATAATTATTTGAACGACCCAAAAGACCAGTGGGTCGTGGACATCAATCACCGTCACAATCATCACCCATATAAATTAATTTGAAGAAACATACAAGTTGATGAAGCCGTCAATCGTTGGTTTCTGATGTTTCAATTTCAAGTGGAATTAAAGACGATTGCTTGTTCTTGAAAATCAATCTTTTGGGGTTAAACAAGATGCTATCGTGACGTAATATTGTTGGCAGTCATTAACTGTATTTTTCTTAATGTCAAACCAAATAAAATCAAATATATTCAGTATAAGCTTTGAAGATCAACTCAACTAGCAAATAAAGATTAGGCATTAGAATTTCTCCTTATAGGTATTTGGTTCGAGTCTCTTTAGGACCACTAATAATTTCTCTAACGGTTATCTTCAAGTTTACATGGGATTGGTCGAGGTCTGCATAAATTGATCTGAACACTCATGAGTATGGAAAAAAAAAACATATTACACACACACAAACACACACGCACACACACACACACACACACATATATATATATATATATATATATCATTCGTTGGTGGATTTAGGACAATGGCAGATCCATTATGGGGGCTGCATCCGGACCCCGTCAGGCCGTCTTCGACCTTAACAAAGTAAAAAAAAAAATCTATCTCTTACGAGTTGTACATGTAGCTTTGTTTCTATTGTACAATGTGTGTCCTCAATCGCTAAAAGTTTTATGAATTTTAATTTTACATTGAGTAAATTACGTTTTTAGTCCCTGTGGTTTGTTAAAAATTTCTATTTTCATTCTTATGTTTCTGAAATTACGAATTTTATCCCTATGGTTTATAATTCATTAACTTTTTTGTTCTTATGATTTAAATTTATTACTCTTTTCATTCATATGGTTTACAATTCATTTCTATTTTAGTCCTTAATACTTAAAAGTAATGTTTTGACCTCATTGGCAAAAATAGAAATGAATTCCAAACCATAGGAACGAAAAACAAAATTTCGAAACCACATGAGCGAAATCTGAATTTTTTAACAAACCACAGGGACTAAAAACGTAATTTGCTCTTTTACATTTGAGTACTGTGAAATAGTTAAAGTGATGTCATGTAATGAAGGCAAGCATTTTATTCATTTGGATTTTGGAATGTGGTTTTTTGGAATTTTCAAGAAAAGATATAATAGAAATAAAATTAAACGATTAAAATGTTCATAATGTTTAATTTGACAAATTATTATTTGATATTAATATTTTATTAAGTTAAATATGTAAAATATTGCATAAAAATAATTTTTATATCCATATTTTGTGAAGGATAATAACTACATTTTTTTTCTTATATGTATCATAGGTTAGATATAATTATTCTCAACCTTGTAAATATTTGTTTCTACTAATCCAGTTATGTCTTGTTATCTATTACTAACAAAGTGGCTAAACTGATGTTTACTCTAGTCAACAAAAATGGAATTATTGACGGAAAATCAATGATAATACATCTCTTTTTCTATTATACATTTAATTTTCTATTTTTGAATTCAATTAGTTATTTTTCTAACAGCTTGTTACCTGTTAAGATCTAGGAGTATACAGAAGATTGTTACAAAACGACCAAGTTTTTCCGACTTTTAAGAAAATAACCTACTAAATTGTAGGCAAAAAATCGCCAATGGAGAATTGTACCTTTTCTATCAAGTGGGACCCACATGTAGGGGTGAGCATAACCCGTCCAACCCGACAGACCCGACCCGACCCAAACCGAAAAAAGGGGTAAAATCCGAAAACCGAAAAGCCGAACCCAATTACGACCGACCCAAGGTGATTTCTCGGATAATATGGGATCGGGTTGGGTCCCCAAAACCCATCCCCGACCCGACCCGAATATCCGAATTGTATTTAAAAATAATTAAATTCAGTTTTTTTATTACTAAATACTTAAATACTTAATACCTCTCATGCCATCTTATTCTAATTTTCTAAAACCTAAATCGAATCGTCAGTTCACTCACCCCTTCGGCCCTTCCATAGTTCCATCGCCATCGAGTCATCGAGGAAGGATCGAGTATCGACCGACGACCATCGTCCATCTTCGTGACTCTCGAGCCTCGACACTCTCTAGTCTCTACTCTCAGCGAGGTCCGACACCTACAACCCTCGTCCCTCACTTTCAGATTTCAGATTTGAGGTTTGTAAGTTGTAACTTTCAGATTTGATCTTCATCTGTTTTTTAGGGATTTAATTTTATTTAAGGATTTAGATTCTTTGGTGTGTTTGGTTTGTTCTTTGTTGGATTTGAAATGCTATTGCCTATTGAATTCAATTCCTTTATAAATATTGTTTGATTTGTAGGATTTAAAATAAAATTTAAACACTATGAGTCTATGATCGTATCTATTGTGCATTTGTGCTTCCCTGCTTGTCTGCTTCTCTTCAAGAGAATTGAGAGGACGAGACATGGAGGGTGAATGGGTGATTTCAAATCAAGTCCAAACCCGGTCCACCCGAACCGACTAACCCGAACCCGAACCACCCGAACTGTGTTCGGTCGGGCTTCGGGGGTTCTCCTCCCTCCCGGATATCCGATCGGATTTACTGTTTTTTACCCCGATCCGACCCGCCCCGCCCGATGCTCACACCTACCCACATGATACCAAAAGAGGGATAAAAATCTCATGTCCCAAATTATCGTGTCTCATTCATGTCCATCAATCACATTAATACACGTTATCGGAGAGATAATATAAACTTGAATTAAATAAAATAAAAAATATATAAAATTTGATGTTTTTTAATTTCATTGGTTGGACAGAAATGGGAAATGT
Organism: Arctium minus; assembly: GCA_954870635.1. Lineage (NCBI taxonomy): Eukaryota > Viridiplantae > Streptophyta > Magnoliopsida > Asterales > Asteraceae > Arctium > Arctium minus. Next base: position 4,567,173 of record OX941091.1, read on the forward strand.
GATTTTGGGACAGGAAATTTTTATTCCCAAAAGAGGGGACAAAATTTGATTTTACCATAAAATCGCCAAAAAAAGTAGCGATTTTCCATTTGACTCAACCTACAACTTTGACTCGCCATTATGACCTCAATTACCATCAAATCGTCACCCAATAGAATGTTAACACGTAATCCTCAACAATCTAAAGGTTGTTAGCGATTTAAATAAAAAAAATTAAAATCCATATCTGTTTAAGATTTGGGGGGGGGGGAGGGGCGCGCCGTTTCCATTATATACCTCCCCTCTTTTTGACTCTCCTCTAAAATATTACTGTTGCGCCTTCGTCCACCACTTTCTACTATCATCCACTCAAACACAGTAAAATTTTTATGTATGAACAAGTAAGTTTATTAAAATTGTCCAGAACCAACATTTTAATGCATTTGTTTAATAAGTGCATCTCCAACAACTTTTCCAAAATAAAGAAAATGAAGATTTTAGGCATTTTTGTGCTCCAACAAATTCTCCAAAATGGAGAAAGTAGGAGAGAGAGTGTAATTTTCTCCAAATATGGAGAACTCTCCAAAATCTCCAAAAATTATTACCATGAGAGAGAAATTGTTTTTTTATTATATTCTACCAATAAGATTTTCTCAAATGAGATGTGTATGAGAGATAAATAATATTTTATTAGATTTATACAATATTTTAATATTATAAGTAATGATTTCATCTTCAAAATGTAGAATCTGTTGGAGACAGATGTAAATTTTTATGTAGATTTTAACTTTTAATTCTCCATTTTGGAGAAATTTTGAAGATGCTGTTGGAGATGCTCTAAGTTGTTACAAACTACCGGGTTCATTGATTCCGACAGTACCATATAGATATCCACCACGTATTAAAAACCAGGTTTAATAAAAAGACGGATAGAGTTGACACAGAACGGGACACATGGTGCACCAAACCCGGGTCCGGTGTTGGTGGTCCTGAAGAAACGTACAACTCTTAAAGCAAGAAGTACAAGTGGTTGATGCAAGGATGGCAAAGTCAAAAGGTGGGTCAAATTGAAAATGAAGGCTCATTTAACGTTACGCCTAAATTTTAAACAAAAATGGAGTCCGCTAAAGCAGCATGCACAAATTGTCAATTTGACCATATATATATATATATACCCCATGAGTCCACATGACATAATTCGCACGTTCTTTTAATAAGATTTGGTTCACATCTAAACTTGGTAATCATTACAATATATTTTCTTTTAAATTAATTATAATATTTTTATATTTATATCTTCTATATATGTTATAATTATGTTTGTAACACCCATAATTTTCAGTAAAAATATGTCACCCGGACGTTTCGGTGACTTGTAAAATGGGGTTTTGATGGGAAATGTATTGTTTAAAGTCCCTCGGAGTTTCGGGAGTTCGGGCGTTGAAAAAGCCGGATTTTTGGAGTTCGGGGGCACCCAGGCGACCATGCCAGCGATTGTGCCAGAGGGCACAATAGCCTGACACTATCGCCGAAGCTGAGGAGCTCACGGTACATGCTTGGCGATTGTGCCAGCGATTGTGCCACTGGCATAATAGTGGCACAATCGCCTGACACTATAGCCTATGTGTATCAGTGGGTTAAATGTGCGATTTTTCACCCATTTCCCTCATTTCTCATTTCTATCTTCTCCCCTTTTCTCTCCCAAACCCCAAAACCGAACCCTAACCTATTTTAGGGTTTTTTCCTCCCCAAATCACATTATTACTCACCATCTAGCTAGTTGGGAGCTTGAGTCACAAAACCTCCATCTTCATCTTCCTCATCCAGTTCAATGGTTGGGAGCTCGGGTTGAAGTGTTGGATTGGGTGTTCTCGGAAAGTCTCGTCATCTTTAATGGTAAGCTTCTTTGATTTAAGGATATATATGTTATTTGGGTGTTTCCCTAGTGTTTGGTTTATCAAATCTCGGATTTGTTAGTTTTGGATAAACTAGGGTTTTGATCTCGTTGAGGGATTTTAGTATACTATGTTGGGGAATGTTTCTATGTGGTTGGTTATGGATATTTATGATTCGGTATGTATGGATCTAGGTTTTGGAAGTTCTCGGCTTGAGGATTCAAGCGGCCTTCAAAAGAGCTCGTTGGGTGAAATCTAGATTTAGCCTAAATCTAGCAAGGTGAGTTCAAGTTGATTTGTGAAAACGGTGTACATGCCAAAATGTTTATTTTAAAGTGTTTTACATGAAATGGTTAACTGTTGATAAGTTTTGAGTATTTTTGAAGTAAAATATGTTTTACTTGGTTATTTGTCAAAGTGTAAGTATTTTGATAAGTTTTCATATTTGGTAATCTTGGGTTGTATTAACCTCTTAAAATGCTTATATTGGGTTTTGAACGTTTCAACAACTAAATAGCATGAATTACGCATTCTTGGTGATTTTGTACAAGTAAGATCTATTTTATGAGTTATACATCTTTGACGATTATGCACAAATGAAGTCTATTTCATGTTACATACATTTTGGTGTATTTGCATTTATAAATCCTTTGGAAAATATTGGTCCCAATACGTGTTGAGTTTTGGGTTAATCACGTCTTTGAGGTATGTGTCTTCGTATTCGCCGTTTAAAGACATTTCATATTTTGGGGGACCGGTAATTGTTGGTCAAATGGATTTCGAGCATTTTTAGCTCGGAGTTGGCTTAAAAGAGTCTTGAGAACATTTGTCCGGTTTTAATGGCACGATGTAGAGTCCAATTTATGATTTACATCTTAATGCATTTTATTGCATGTTATTGATAATTACAGACTCGAGTGCTTTAGTCATTCAGGGATAGTCGTGTAATCTTAGACTGTGTTGCATTGGATCCATATGCACATGAGTCAGTCTTATTTGATGGTCAATTGGGTGGTACGGGGTAGGACTCCGGGACTCATGATTTATGACCTTGTCTTTACGAGTAGGCACTAAGAGTGGTTGAGTTCCAGTTGAGCTATTATGACTATGGGGAGTCCTCTGATGGGCATTGGGACCTTGGCCATGTGGGGCAATGCCTTCGTTGTATCCCCCGTGTGCCGAGCCTTTGGCGGTAATTCCGGTGTTGTACGCTAAGGTCAATTATCTCTTTGGGTGAAACTTGTTAAGAGATTGTAGGGACACTTGGGCTTGCGTGTCGTGAAGTGTCGTACGATCAACGTTGTTTGAGTGGCATACTTTTGTGTTCCTCCGCTCTCAACGGATACGGGTATCCCCCGTTATCGGCCCACTGTATTTTGGATATTTAATTGTCCATGCTTTTATATTTGGATTTCATTCCACTTTATGGTCGCGTGAGTATTAAGCTTCAGTTTCATGTTTTAATGGCGTATCATATTTATATGGATTGTTTTTCGTTATTTAAGGGTCGAGTATTATGTCACACCCGAGTTTTTGGGTGTTTTGGGCTATGAGGTATTATTTACATTTTCACAAATTGAGTATCGAACTATGACCCCGTTTGGGCGAGTTATGGGTTGCATCGTTTTATAAGAAATGTGTGTTTGGAAGCATTGTCTTTAAAAATGTATATAACGGGAAAATGTGTCATTTCCATTTTGAAGTATAATATTTCGAAGGATCTTGCTTTAAACATAATTCCTTTCTTTTAAAGTTATATTTTATTCATGTTAAAACTCTTGAACTCACTAGGCGTTAAGCGTAACCTTTTTATTTGTCGGCATGTGTATCAGGTCCCCGCCGGGGGTTTCGGTTATAGTAGTGCTATGAAGAGTTGAGCCTTAGCTAGGTTCGAAAGTAAGTCTTCGGTGGAGTCTTACGCAAGTTGAAGATAGTGACTATGCATGGGTTTTAGTAGCACCCGTCCTTACCATAGATTGTTGTATAGATTATTCATGTGTTTTGAAGTTGAATCTAAATTGTGGTTGTAGATGATTCATTTATTGAAGTATTTAGAGAATTTTTAATAAGTTGCTATCTTCAGAATTAAGGGTGTTACAAGTTGGTATCAGAGCTTAAGTTTGAGAGAATTAGGTATTGGTCTTTGGATGCCTAGACTCAAAATAAAGTTCTTATAAGTGAAGATATGTGAAGTTGCACATTAGGTACCTTAAGATAAGATATTTTGAGATTGATCTAGTCGTTAGAAACGAGAAACTTGTTGAGGGTCGCAAGGATGATTGTGTACGGTACGTTCATAATGGAGCTTGGCCAGTGTCATGGTGAACCTACATGCTACATATGTATACTTGAACTACCTTGGTATGATGATCGTTAGGGTAGTGAGAAAGTTTCTAAGCGAGTAAGCTAAGAGAGGATTGACGTTAATAGCGATGTCACTTAGAAGTGATAGTAAGTGCAATGAATGCATTAAGCTAACCATCTTGAGTCAGATTTATTGGTTGAATTAGAACTATAAGTCTGTTATATCGTTTCTATTTCGAGGAGAAATTGTAAGTTAAATAATGAGATTGTTGTCCTAAGATGTTTGATACACCCGGATGACATTAGTATGTCGGGTTGTTGAGAAGTGTAGCCCGGAGGGGTGAATGCCGACCAAATTCATGCACTAAGTTTATTTTTAAAATAAGTTTGCATAAATTGTTTCTCATGTTCGCCAAACATAAAGTGTTTTGAATTATAAAGTTTTAGTAAAACATTTAGCCCTCATCAGATTTTGAACTGTGAGCTTAAGCATGCATGAAATTGGTTGTTGCACATAATTGCAAAGTGTTATCTAAATTCTCTTCTTTCACGCCTCATGTTTAACGCTATTTCCGGATATTGTAATATCCATGTTTTAATGTCATTTGGGTATTGGGCAAGTAGCTATGAGATTAGAGAACACAACGTTACTGACAAGAGCCACCATCTCGCTTACCTTATCAAGTAAAATTATGGTCATCAAAATTGATTGTTGGTAAACGTCTTTTACCCGATAACCACTAACCGTGTAAGAGTCTTATCATTTACTTACCGGATAATATTTTTTGATCTTTACTATGCATTTTACTGGATAAAATTTTCGATTTTTGTCATGTACATTTGCTATTCCATTGAGGCAACTTGTACTAGATAAGAGTATGGTAAACTTAATTAAGACTTGTTAAAAATTAAAACTAATTAGATCAATCATTATGACTTTGACTCAAACTTTTATGCTTATCAATTATTACTTAAAAGAGTAAACTTCACTGTTGGTCCCTGAGGTTTGGTACTTTCTTTGAAAGTGGGACCTATACTTCAGTATCTCAAATAGTGGTCCCTGAGGTTTGGTATTTGCTCTGAAAGGAGGACCTCCTCACTAACCCCGTTAAAAAACTCAGTTAGATCTAGGGGCTTTTTTGTCCTATCACATTTTATCCCTCCTTTTGCATTTTCTTTTTTTGTTTTCTATATATTTTTTTTGAAAGTTTTCCGATCGAGTTCAACAAGTGGGTCTACGAGTAAGTTGTGCTTGATCGATTTTATTGCTCCTAACATGTTCCTATGTTGATTTAGAGATCATAGCAAGTTTCAGGTTCGAATTTAGTTGAGAAACGAGTGAGATATCGTTGTTTGAAAGTTCGTTGGAGCTTCACCGGACTTTTGCCGGAAAAACGGGTTTCGTCGGCGTTTGATTTTAACGATTGCTTTCAATGTATTAGTCTCAAAATATCATTAATTTTTTGTTTCTCATCGTTTTCAGGTATTTTCAGCCCTTTAAACAACGAAAAACACTCACCGAAAAATCATATTGCCGGAGCATAATCATGTCGAGATACATATCATATAGCGTTGCATGATCGAACATTTATCGTTGGGATCGGTTTATCATTAAACAAGGATCATTTTGCAAGAAATTTCGTGAATTTTGGTTGAACAAGGAAGAAAATATCGAGGTTCAAAGTATTCAAGACTTTCAATATTCAAGACTACGTAGATTGAAGCTTGATTGTATGTTCATCCAGATACTGTATGTTATGGGTGCAATTGATGAACTGCAAGACAAGTGTTAGGATGATGATGATGATATATATATATATATATATATGGGTTTTATTATGTGTGTGTATACATATATATGTATATATATGTATGTATGTGGGTTGTCTCTCATCCGAAATTACAATTTGAATTTTCATCCAAAAGTGAGATTTTCCGGTGAGGTTGCCGGAGAAGATGACCGGAAGTCCACCGGAGAAGATAACCGGTGGGCTTGTTTGGTTGATTTAAGAGAAAAAAGTGATTGGACGAAAATGCCCCTAGATCTAACTGAGTTTTTTAACGGGGTTAGTGAGGAGGTCCTCCTTTCAGAGCAAAAATCAAACCTCAGGTACCACTATTTGAGATATTGAAGTATAGGTCATCCTTTCAAAGAAAATACGAAACCTTAAGGACCAACAGTGAAGTTTACTCTACTTAAAATATAGCCCATATAATTTTTGGAGTAAACTACAATTTTGGTCCCTGTGATTTGCCACAAATTACAATTTTCATCTCTGTAGTTTTTAAATTACAGGATGATCATCATGGTTTGCAAAAATTTCGGATTTGCTCAATTCCTCTAACGATCGTTAAAAATTTCCGTTAAATAAGAGACATTTTCATCTTTCTATGGTTTTTTTTTTTGTCTTTTACACAATCAAAACCCACAAAGACCAAAATCATAAAATCAATTTTGAATGGATAAAAAACAAAAAGAAACGATAAAATATCGAAAATGCCCCTCGTTTAACGACCATTACAGAAAGGGACTAGTTTCAGATATTTTACAGACCTTGGTGGCTATGTTGTTTTGAAATTGAATTGAAGAGAAAATGTTATTTTTAACAAATCACATAAACCAAATTTGTAATCAATTCTGAATAGACAAAAACAAAAACAAAATGATAAAATGACGAAAATGCCCTAATTTAACAACCGTAACATAGAGGGACTATTTTCAGATGTTTTACAAACCTTCATAACTATTCTGTAATTTTGAAACCGAATGAACGAAAAATGTTATTTTTAACAAATCACAGAGACCAAGTTTGCAGTTTACTCAATTTTTTTATTAGAAATAATGTAGATCTTAATATAATAAATAAAATATTTAAATTAAATTAAATGGAATTTTATTTTAGATTGAGAGGCATTGGAAGAGTGTCGGTAAGGAGTAAGGACCAAAGTGGATGTCTCGTCGGTGAGGGTAGATTTGAAAAGGATGTTTCATCCGACATTTTTTATTTCTTCCTTTTTTTTTCTTAATTTAATTGTCTAAAAAAATCTATTTTTCAAATATTTCTTCCATTTTTAGTCCTCTTTACGACTACTCATCTTTTTGTCACATCATCAACCTTATATTTTATAGTTTTAAATAATTGAAATGAAAATAGAGTCTAAATATTCAAATCTTGAATTATTGTTAGCGGGAAATATATATATATATATATATATATAGAGAGAGAGAGAGAGAGAGAGTTTCAGATAGGCATGGAAATTGGCCTCGACCCGTCGGGGAACCCGGTCCACCCGCCCCGATCGGGGATGGGGATTCCCCGCAAAACCGGGGATGGGGACGGGGATCCCCGTTTGTCTCAAATCGGGGATGGGGACGGGGACAGGTATCGCACTCCCCGCCCCGCCCCGTCCCCGTTTTATATTTTAATTAATATTTGATACATTATTTATTTAAACTAAATCGGTAATTCATAATTTCCTATTTCCTAACTATGTTTATAATATAAAATTGTTATTTTTTGGATGTTAGTATGTATTTTGGATGTCAATCAAAATACAATTACTCGATATGGTTTTGAATCTTACTCGATATCTTTTGGTACGTTTGAAGTTAAGTTTTTTTTCCCGAATTCTGTTGAATTTCTTTTGGTTTTAAGTTATTAATTATTATATGATGTTGTGATTTTTATACTAAATTAAATTTCTTTCGATTTTAGGTTTATTAAAAATATGTGATATTTAAACATGTGTGGTGTCTCATATATTTGATTTAAATAGTTTACATAAACGGAAAAAGAAAATCCCCGTTTCCCCGTTGGGGATCCCCGTTCCCCGTTGGGGATGGGGATGGGGATGTGATCATATTCCCCGACGAGGACGAGGATGGGGACGGGGATGAAGATGAGGGATTGGGGACGGGGATGGGGATTGAGGTCCCCGCCCCATTTCCATGCCTAGTTTCAGATACAAACCCTTTAATTGGTATAAACTATATAAATCAATCAAATGAAATATTTATGAAAATTACGAGAGTTTATTTATAATAATATGGATATCTATAGAAGACGATCATAAATTACGATTAACACTTTATATTAGGAAAGAATCGAGATACTTATAAAAATAGATATTCATTAGAATATATGGACAATTGAAATTGGTTTGCATGATTTATACTAATTAGAGATTATGCATTAGTAAGTAGTACCTAATGTTTAATAACTTGTTTTTAATACTTTTATCTTAATGCTAATTTATATAATAAAACAATTAACATATGATAAAACAATTTATATTAAAGTTAAAATAATAAGATATTGAGATAAATTTAATAAAATAATACAAAAAAACTAGATATTGAGATGCCTAATATTGAAATGTTTTTTTTTTTTTTTTTTAGAACGGCTTGTTAATTGTTATTGGTTCAGGTCCAGCAGTGACATCCAATTGGACAGTATGCTGACCTTGAGACCCCCCTATTTCTCCAATATCACCTGAAGGGGTAAACGTCTCGGTGTGAGACTCGAACTTGAGACCTCCCCTAGCCAAACATCCCCTCCCCAAGGCACCTTAAGGAAACCTTGGTGGCCAATTGAGCTAACCCAGTTGGTTTAATATTGAAATGGATTTAACAAACCAATACACATGATATTGAGATGAATTTATTTATTTTGATTTTCGTGGAAAAAAACCAAATGTATAGAGTATTGTAAAAATTGAATGAGTTATTTAAACATGAAACCAAGCCATTTATGAATGGTAATTCTTTTTAAAGTTAAATCCAGATTTTCTTTAATTTTTGATTGGTGTCAAGGGACCCTGTTACTTTGCATGTGGCTCCGCCACTATCTCAAGGTGATACATAAGACATGTAATAGAATCCAGATTCATTACAGTGGCCGTAACATACAGTTTATTAAAAAGTTTTATAATATAATACAAGTTGAAAAAGACAACGACCGTAGAACTGATAAACGACGATTACTATTGAACGAATGACTTGTCGAATGAAAATTCAAGAAAACATATAATCAGATATTACACAAGTCATGTCAGCAAAAAGGTAAACGTGATCACTTTGGCTTGAATGTTTTATGACACCCACATTTCAGTTGACAAAATACAGGTTCCTATAAAACAGAATAATAAACGGTTTTCGTTGGTTCACTTATTTGACTTTTTTTTTTGGGTAAATTGGTTTGTTTTGGATTTTATTTTAAAAATAAAGTTTTATTTAATTAATTTTAATTTGTTTAATCAAGTAGATTTTTCATTTGAAAACGAATGTGTTTGATTTTGACACGAAGAAGGGGTTGTTATTGCACGGCTACACCTAACATTCAAATTTGAGGTCGACCGTTGCCTCTTTTTTTTTTCTTGGAGTAAACTACAAATTTGGTCCTTGTGGTTTATCGAAAATAACACTTTTGTCTCTGTAGTTTTAAAATTACAAGATGACCATCGTGGTTTGCAAAAATATCCGGATTTGATCTCTGAATCTAACGGTCGTTAAAAATTTCCTATAAATAAGAGGCATTTTCATTCTTTTATCGATTTTTTTGTGTTTTACTCAATAAAAAAACCACAAGGACAAAAATCTTAGAATTGATTTTGATTGGGTAAAAGACAAAAAAAATCGATAAAATGACGAAAATCGAAACATATTTAGGAATACTGAGAGTATACGGAAATGATTCAAAGCAGATTGGAAGAAGCCTGAAGACTCAAACAAATAACGAATGAATTAACAAATCATGTCTAGCTCAGTTGTTTTCCCCAAGGGCGGTAACATCCTGGGAGGGGTTGTGGATGGTATCCCAATCTACCCGAGTTCGAATCCAAGGGGAGTCATTCTAAGGGCATGAGGAGTACCCAGTCATTGGGTCAGTCCAGTCGTTGACTGGGCTGCCCCCCAGCCCAGTCTTAAGACTGTGATTGGGCTCTAGGTTCAACGTAAGCTGGCCCGGGATAGCGGCGGATTAGTGGGTTGCCCGATACCGCCGGGGAGGTATGCGTGCGTGTGTTTCGTGGTAGTCGTTCGTTGGTTCGATGCCGCTATGCCTTCCAAAAAAAATAAAAATAAATAACGAATGAATTAATGCAATGAAATTAAAGGAGAGGAATCCTTAATTACGGAATTTTTAATGATCGTTAGAGGGAAGGATCAAATTCGTATGTTTTTGCAATCCACAGTGGCTATATTGTAATTTTGAAACTATAGGGACGAAAAGTGTGTTTTTTGACAAACCACAAGGACTATTTTTGTACTTTATTCTTTTTCTTATTATAAAAAGGGGTGTTTGAAATTATAAAAATTATAATCATATATTTAATTGTATAATGATTAAAGTTAAAAATAATTAGATAGTCTAATGTTTAATTGTAAAAAATGTTTATTTTGGACTACAGTATTTATTATTGTAAAATTATATAATATTTATTATTGTGACCTAACTAGTTTTGCAGAATGTCACAACACTTAAAAAATAAAAGAAAGTTGAAAAAACATTGGCTTTTGGTTTCGAACCGGCCCAGTTTTAAACTGGTTATGAACCAAATAAGTACTTAAGAGCATCCACAATCATAAACCTCTTTGAAGGTTCATTATTTTGCCACATCATTTTTCTCTCTCTGCCACATCAGTTTTCTCTTTCGTACATATTTCATAAATCTTTCACTCTCAATCATGCACCGATTCATAGTTTATATAATAAAAATATATAATAATAAAAATTTACTATTATAATTAAAAGACAATAATTAAAATATACTTATAATAATTAAAAAAAATAATTAAAACTTACAATAATACGTCATAATAATTAAAAGTTACAATAACTAAAAAACAATTTTAATAAATCTATCTTCCTTAAACCGTTCCTAAATATGTTCGATCAAATCTGCTCGAAGTTGATGATGTACTGAACGTTCACGTATTTTAGCATTCATTTGAAAGTATTATTGAAATTGTTGAACGGAACCTTGAGATATGGGTATTAATGTTTTATAAAAGGGTCTTAAAAAGTAATTAAAATACAATGTAATAAAATAAACATCTTAATAACAAGAATTATAAGAATATAAAACATTTGTTAAACCTAATAATAAGAATTAAAAAAATATATAAAATAAACATTCAAGTAGAAATTTAAATATATGCAAAATTGATTTATAGAAAAAAAAAAAGAAAAAAAAAGATGGAAGAGAGGAAGCCATTCCATGCCACATAGGTATGGACCCATGTGACCCAATGGAAAAAAATATGATGAAGCGGTTCATAGACTTTTGTAAAACTTGTAATAACCGGTTTAAAGTTAAAAAATGTAATATAGGTGGAAGTTGTCAAATCTTAAATTCCAAGGGGTTAAGTGTAAATAATGGTTTTTAAGAGTTTTTAGTCTAGGGTTTTGGGCCTCTTGTTGTTGTCAGCCGCAAGAAGCAGAGAAGAAGGGAGGAGACGATTGAGAGAAGAAAGCTTGGAGTATTGAATAGAGAATCATCACAAGGTAACATTCTAATCCATTTTCTTCTCCGTATTGTAGTTGTATATCTTGGAGTAGAGTTTGATTAAGAGATTAGAAAGTTTAAGTTTTAATTTGTTGAAAGATCGATTAAGGTTTGGGTTAGAGATGGTTTAATGGTTGAAAAGGTTTAAGGGTATTGTAATGGTTTGATTTATTGGGATTAGAATCTGTTTAATTTCAAGATTTAAGGACTGTGTTAGCATTAAAGTTCTAGTCTGTGTTAGTGTCCAAGAGTTGTTCGAAAACCCAGAATCGCCTCCGGTCGTTTGATACCGGTCGAAGTTAGATACAGGTCGAAGTTAGATACCGGTCGAAGTTAGATACAGGTCAAAGTTAGATACAGGTCGAAGTTAGATACCGGTCGAAGTTAGATACCGGTCGAAGTTAGATACATGCCGAAGAGGTTGGATATCGGTCCTTGGGGGCGGCCTGGTCGGCGCACCGGTCGGCGTTTGGAGAGGCCTGGTCGGCGCCTCAGTCGGCGCTTGGAGCGGCCTCGGTCGGCGCTTGGGCGGTCTGGTCGGCGCATCGGTCGGCGCCTGGGTGGCCTCGGGCGGCGTGTTAGACAGTAATTGTATTCAAGATTAAATGAGGGTCATTATTGTAATTGTTGTAATAGTTGTTTGTATGTGTTGTAAGAGAGCTTAGATGGTTTGACCTTGCTTGGTCATGTTGACCTATATATAAGCAAGTCCTTGTATGTTTCAAAGGAGAATTGTGTAAGTAAGAGATTAAGTGTGTGAAAGTGAAGGTGTAATATTGGTGGTTGTTGAGAGAGAGTAAGAACACACACACACAAAGAACAAACACACATACGTGAGATCTGTGACTAATTGTTAGATCTGTGATTAATTGTAATTCATATGTTTGATCTAATAAAAGTGTTTGTGTCAATCTAAATGTGATATAGCTAGTAATTCTTGGGCCACAATTGGTATCAGAGCCAAATCCGTTTGAAAATCAAGAAAATGTTTTGAGTCGTACTGTTCACGTCACTGTTCATAAAAGTTCAAATCGATTTTGAGTTTTAGTGAAAATTCTGAGTTGAAATCGATTAGGTTATGTTCGTTTTGTGAAATCGATCGAGTTAGTATCTTTTAATTCTTGAAATCAATATGATTTGATCATCAATTTGAAGATTTGGTGTTTTTCGAGTTCTTGAGTTTCACGTACTGATCTTCAATTAAAATGTGATGATTTGTGTTTTTAATCGAAATTGCTTGTTATGATTGTGTTCGAAATGTGTTTGTGAATGAATTGTCAAAATTTCAGATTGAAATTCGAGGTTTAGATAAGTTTTTGATGCAAATTTGTTGATTTTAGAAGTATGCGTTTCATTCACTGAGATGTGCGTTTCATTCAACAGATGTGCGTTTCATTCATCTGAGATGTGCGTTTCACGACACAAACGCATTCTGAGTCTTGCGTTTCAAGGCACACACGCACAATAAGTCTTGTGTTTCACAGCACACACGCACAATGAGTCTTGCGTTTCAAGACACACACGCATACTGAGTTTCGTGATTCACAGCACAAACGCATAGTTTAAATTGTGCGGGTCATTCGACAAACACATAGTTAAGTTGTGCGGGTCATTCGACAAACGCATAGTTAAGGTGTGCGGGTCTCACTACAAACGCATAGTTAAGTTGTGCGGGTCTCACTATAAACGCATAGTTTGGTTTGCGTTCCTCACTTGACACTTTGCGTTTCACACTTAGAATTTTTTTTTGGGAAATTTTCAAAACTGTAACACACCCTTTAAATGTCAAAAAGTTCTTTCTGTGATAAAAAAAAATTCAGAGATTTTGATCACAGAAAGAACTTTTGTCCCCCTCCGCAGACTTAGCACGGGGGTCCGAGGTACGTATTCAATCCTTAAAGGCTCAAGTTAAGTTCATGAAAGAAGAATTTAAATCTTTAAAAGGCAAACTTAGTCATGAAAGACAAACAATGTTGAATTTTCGTGATGAAAATTCAATGTTGAAAGATGTGGTTAAGGAAAAGGAATTTGAAAAAGATTGTTTGAAAAAGGACAAAGATGTTTTAAATTCAAAGATATCTGAGCTTGAAAAAGATCTTGTAAACTTAAATGCTGAAAAAGGTGATTTTCAACTAAAATTTGAAGTATGTTTTCAAGAAAGAAACGAGGCATATTGTAAAATCAAGCAACTAGAGGATTTAAATCTGAAAAGAGGACAGACTGAGCAAACATTAAATCTTTTAACAAACAAACTCCAAGATGTCAGATTTTATAATGTTAAAAAAGGTTTAGGTTTTGAACCAAATACTATTTTGAAAAGAGCACCAGAAAATTTGTATAATTTTGATAAAATGGGCTCTAATTCTACAAAACCTGATATTCATGATACTTTTGTAAAAGGTAAAGTTGTGAATGATGATGACATTTCATCTTGCGCTGATTCTATTTCAAGTTTAAAATCTATTGGTTTTACTTATAAAGATTTAAATGAAAGTTACAAAACAAGAAAGATAGAATTTAGTGAATTTACTTCACTATTTTCTCCTTGTTTACCAACAGAATCAGTCAAGGTTGAAGAAAATAATACTGAATCTCAGTGTCAGTTTGATGAATCTGATTTAGAAACTGATGTTGAGAATCAAGTGTTATCATCTGATTTATTCACGACAAATTCCTTAAATGGTTCAGAAAGTGAAAATATCATGAATCAAAACCTTACTTCTGATTTTTCAAAAATTATGACTGAGGAGATTTTTACAGAAATGATGAATGCTTCAGATCCTGTTTCTATTATAGAGAAAATGGAATCAAACTCTGAGGTAAATCAAACATCTAATTTTGAGAAGCAAATCACAGATCTTCAAAAGACAATTGAAGAGTTAGAAGATGAGAATGTTGATCTCAAATTCAAACTTGACAAGTCTTCAGAAGAAAACAAAGAACTCTCTAAAAAGTTAATTATTTAAAAAAATGATTTGTTTCAACAAAATCTAAAGGAGAAAAAGATGTTTGACTCTATAAATTGGAATGTTCATTCTAATCCAGAGTTTGATACTGTTAATTCTAAATATTCAGTTGTTTATACTTCTACTCCTGAATATCCTCCGAGTATTTTTGAAAAAGGAGAAACATCTTGTAATTCAAAGGCAAAATCATCTTCTTCAAAGAACACTAACAAGATTTTGTTTCCTGTTTCAGACGTAAAAAGGCAGAATGGTAAAGGAGAAAGGGTGAAGAATGTGAAGGAAAATAAAGTTGCTATAAATAAATGTAAAATCAGTGATAGTGATAGTTTGATGTGTAAAAATTCAAACGTTTCCAAATGTCAAAGTTGTATGAATGATTGTACTTCATTGGGTAAATCGAAGCTTTTGACATTTGCACGTAAGAATTTTATTTGCAAACACTGTCATGATAATGCATTTATCATTCCTTCTATTCATCCTAAATCTAAAGTTGCCAGAAAAACATCTCATGTCAATTTAGCTTCAAAATCCTTAACTCATCAGGCTAAAAATTTTCATGCTAAGTTTGATTTTTTTTCGAAAAAGAAAACATTTCATGAGCTTAATGTTAAAATGGTATGGAAATAGGTACCTAAGCCTCGCTATGAGTGGCGAATTAAGGCTAAGGTAGATGATGTTGATGAGTTGCGAAAAGCTAACAAGAAATGACCCATCTAGATATGGGTACCTAAACAGAAATGAGTTGTTCTTTTTGCAGGCCTCACATACATGGTATATAGATTCAGGATGCTCGCGCTATATGACAGGATTTAAGCATCTACTTCATAATTATGTTGAGGAACCTGTCGGTACTGTAAGTTATGCTAATTCTGAGGTTACTGGATACATTTGAGGACACGGATCGTTAACAAATGGCATCGTGACGATCAAAAGAGTACTATACGTAGAAGGACTTGATCATAATCTTTTCAGTACAAGTAAATTCTGCGATAGTAAATTTCAAGTTCGGTTTACGGATAAATGCTGTTACATTGAAGATAAAGATGGTCGTGCAGTTTTTAAAGCTAAGCGGAATGCAAATCTTTATTCTGTGAATTTTCCAACACTTTCTGCATCAAGACCTGTTTGTCTGATTGCAAAAGCTTCACGAGCTGAAAGTTGGATATGGCATCGGCGTCTGTCTCATCAAAACTTTGATGCGATTAACCAGTTGGCGAGACAAGGTATTGTCAAAGGTCTACCAGAACTAAGGTTTGAGAAGAATTCTCTTTGTCCCGCTTGTGAAATGGGAAAGATGAAGCGAACATCTCATAAAGCAAAGACAGAATTCTCATCCTCAACACCTCTTGAATTGATACATATGGACCTTTGCGTCCCGATGAGGACTCAGTCTATCAATGGTAAGAAATATATTTTGGTCATGATAGATGAGTACTCCAGATATACTTGGCTGGAATTCTTAAGGAACAAATCAGATGCAACAGAGCTGATCATTGAGTTTTTAAAGAAGATTCAGGTTCGACTACAACTACCGATTATATCTTTGAGAAGTGACAATGGCACGGAATTCAAGAATGAAAAGCTTCAGAGTTATCTCATATCTGTTGGGATCTCTCACAACTTTTCTGCTGTCTACACTCCTCAGCAAAACGGTGTAGTTGAAAGGAAAAATCGAACACTGGTGGAAGCTGCAAGGACAATGTTAGCCTATTCCGAATTGCCAATGTTTCTGTGGGCTGAAGCCGTAGCTACTGCGTGTTTCACACAAAACCGCACGATTGTCATCAAAAGACATAAAAAGACAGCGTATGAACTTATTAATCATCGAAAACCGAATATTAAATTTTTTCGTACTTTTGGTTGCAGGTGTTACATTCTCAATGATCGAGACAATGTTGGTAAGTTTGACAAGAAGGCTGACGAAGGCTATTTCATTGGTTATTCGTTAACATCTAAAGCCTATCGAATTTACAATAGACGAACCAAAACGATCATGGAGAGCATTAATGTGTCATTCGATGAATCATCAACGTTGACTTCTGAACACAACAGTTCAGAACTCAAACTTAAACAGAAAGTTTCTATTCAAGACGGAATAGAACCTGAAGTCCAACATAATAAGTCTTCTAATTCAAATAAAATTACAACTGAATTAGACTTATTATTTTTTGATGCTTTTATGGATATTTGTGCAGATTTTGAAAAATCAAGCATATCCGCATCAACTTCAGAGGTTCCAATTATACTTGCTGACATTTCAGGACCTTCTGAAAATGTCACAATATCAACCACATCAGGTACATCTACATATATACATTCTGAAGATACTAATGTTGATTATGTGCATGCAGATCCAAATTCTACAACAAAAATTCCGAGTGATTCTTCTATTGCTCCGGAAATATTTACTTCAGAAGAGGTTGTACAAGATGTCCCGAGCACATCTGGGGTTGATAAAGACTTACCTGCAGTATATGATGAATATGAGGAAGATAATACTCAAGCTGAAATTCATCCGATTCCAAGTACAATGAAATGGACAAGAGATCACCCACTTCATAATATCATTGGTGATGCACAGTCGGGTGTACAAACGCGTGCAACATCGGCTAATTTTTGTCTGTATTCAAGTTTTTTAAGTTCTCTCGAGCCGAAGAAAGCTTCAGAAGCCTTGCGTGATCCAGATTGGATACTGGCGATGCAAGATGAACTTCTGCAATTTGAGAGGAACAAAGTTTGGCGACTTATACCACTTCCAGAAGGAAAATCTGTTATTGGAACAAAGTGGGTTTTCAGAAATAAGAGAGATGAATCTGGAGTTGTAGTTCGAAACAAAGCTCGCCTTGTTGCAAAGGGTTATTGTCAACAGGAGGGGATTGATTATGACGAAACGTTTGCTCCTGTGGCACGACTGGAAGACATACGTATCTTCTTATCCTATGCAGCGCATAAAAATTTTGCGGTCTTCCAAATGGACGTAAAATCAACATTCTTAAATGGGATATTGCATGAAGAAGTATATGTTGCTCAACCAGAAGGATTCGTTGATCCAAAGAACCCTGATCATGTCTATGTCTTAGACAAAGCCTTGTATGGACTCAAACAGACACCAAGAGCTTGGTATGAAACTCTAACTCAATTCTTACTCGCTTCAGGATTCAAGAAAGGTACAATTGATACTACTCTCTTTTTGAAAAAGCAAGGTGATGATTTGATTCTAATCCAGATTTATGTAGATGATATAATTTTCGGTTCTACAAATTCAAAGTTTTGTAAAAACTTTTCAAGAATCATGGAATCTCGTTTTGAAATGTCAATGATGGGCGAACTGAATTTTTTCCTTGGTCTTCAAGTGAAACAGTTACCCGAAGGCATTTTCATCAATCAGTCAAAATATATTTGAGATATTTTAAAGAAATTTAACATGAGTGACAGTTCAGTGATGAAAACACCGATGGCAACGGGCACACTTTTAGATGCAGATCTTTCTGGCAAATTAGTAGATCAAAAAGTGTACTGTAGCATGATTGGTTCACTGCTGTATTTAACTGCCAGTAGACCGGATATTATGTTTGCTACATGTTTCTGTGCGAGTTATCAAGTTAATCCGAAGGAATCACACCTGGTTGCTGTAAAAAGGATACTTAGGTATCTTAAAGGAACTACTGAGTTAGGCCTTTGGTATCCTAAGGGTTCGTCTTTTGATTTAACTGCCTATACTGATGCTGATCATGCAGGTTGCAAACTGGATAGAAAGAGCACCTCTGGTTCTTGTCAGTTCTTAGGTGATAAGTTGGTTAGTTGGACTTCTAAGAAACAAAATTGTGTTTCTACATCCACCGCTGAGGCTGAATACGTAGCTGCCGCAAGTTGCTGTTCACAAGTCCTCTGGATGCGAACACAGTTAAAAGATTTCGGATATACTTACCAACGAGTTCCTATCTACTGTGATTCTAAGAGTGCGATTGTGATTACAGCTAATCCAGTGCAGCATTCCAAGACGAAACACATCGACGTGCGTTATCATTTTATAAAGGATCATGTTGAAAAGGGCGATATTGAGATGCACTTTGTGACTACAGACTACCAGTTAGCTGACCTTTTCACCAAGCCGTTGGATGAAAAGAGGTTTACCTTTCTAGTTAGTAAACTTGGTATGTTAAACGCCACTTCATGATTCTAGGGGGAGTTTTTCTAAACTTGTACTTTATTTGAATATATTTTGGATATTTCATCATATGTTGACTGACTAAAGCGGAATCATTTTTATAATGATTACCAAAATCTTTTTCTTGCAGGATATGTTATGTGACAAAGGCTTCTGAACAAATTAGTTCAGAACCCGTGCTTCAAAGCATAATGGCTTTTGGACAATTCCGTTCAAAACCCATAATCAAATGTTTTCTTCTGAAGGATGCTTTCTTGATTATATATTTTCAGGAAGTTTTTCGTTTGAAAGGGAGTTTGGAAATTATATTGCTATATCTTTTATAAAAATATCTCTAAAAAGATTGATATTTTACAGATATCAAGGGGGAGGATATCTATTCAAGGATATTTTACTTGCTATATTCATTCCAGGGGGAATTAAGGATTTCAATCAACAGGTATAACATTCTAATCCTTATACTCTAACACTTGTGAAAGAGGAACAACTTTCACTTGTGAAAAATGGTTTTAAAATGTTCAAACCACTTCACAATCTTAAAATGTTTTTCTGATTTGAGAAGTGTGCATTTTAAATGATTTTTGGTTACATAATTGCTTATCTGGCCGTGTGTTCTTTAAAAGAATAATACTTGTGTATTTTCTTTTCTATATACTTTGTCAAGTATTTTCAAATTGACTTTGTTATTACCATGTATCAAATGATATATCTTTCTATGGTAATACTCCCGTCGTTTGGTATTCATAATTGTTTGAATCAAACGTCATTTCATTTTTTAAATGTGCTTTCATTGATAATATGTTTATATATTGTTCATATAAACAACATACGTCTTTGAATTCCCAAATATTTTTCTTCATGATAATTTGATCTGATCTTAATTATTGTCAGATTCTCAAAACATTTCTATTCTTTTCATTCATATAAAGTTTTGAGAAATCTTAAATGTTCAAAATGCTCAAATTTCATTTTTGATTTCTAAATGAGCATACAAACACTGACATATGATTTCTTGTGCTTTACATGTCAAGAAAATCATTGAACAACATGTACTTTTAGGAACATGGGATTCAGTGTGAGTGCTTATTAGATCTTCCATGGATTCACGATAACCAGTGTTTCCTACCCCAGAATAAAATCCTTTGAGTGATTGAGGGGAGAGGGGTCTAAAAGAATTGAGTGTGGGAGTGAGCTGAGGTAAAATGGAAATGAGAGATTGGTTAGATGTGAGCTTAAATGTTTAAAATAAAGAGGGTGAGAGAACAGAGTTAAAAGAATATTAGAACTCTGCACCAAACATCTTTCTGAGCCGGGTAGCCACATTACTGATTGGTTCACATTTCTTTCGTGACCATCATTGAAATAGGCAAATAACCCATGCCATCTCTTGCATAAAACCTCCCTAGCTACTCATTCTTTTCTTAAAAAGAGAATGTTTCATATTTTTTTTGGGGAAGCAACACATAATCTATCGGATCTTTACTTGGAAGATACTGATATTGAAAAAGAAGGAAAGTTGCCCCACCTTCGACCATTTCTCATGCACATTGAGTCCATGTACAATCATTGTTGTCTCAGCGATTTACATATTTTGAGCCTTATGAAACACAATCATTGTGATAATTTTTTCAAAACACAAGCACGAGCACACAGAGAATGTGTTTTTCTGTCAGAACATTCATAGAATTACCTTGTGCATTTCAATGATTGAATGGAAGTACTGGGGAGTCAACATCAAACAAGCTCCTTATATTGTACATTCGTTGTACACAATAACTTCGTGTTACTGACAGGCACTTCTAACTGTTTCATATGTTGATTCAGGGTTACCATTTTTATTTCGTTTGAATTTGAAAAGATTCAGATGAATATGTTCGTGAATCTAAGGCCAATCCAGATCAGATGTGAGAATGATTTTCCTATATGGGGAGATTGTCTATTATCCAAAGGAGGAGATGAAAGTTCTTGAAGAATGTGCTTATCAGATGATGGGAAGTTCATTCAATGACGGATCTGACTTTGAAGTGTTTTAATGATTTTGATTCTTACAAATCATTAAAAAGGGGGAGAATAATCAAAGTTCAAGATCAGATTGAAGTTTTAAAGATTTCAGAGGAGATAAAGTTTTTAGTTGATTGAAGTCAAAGATTAAAGAAAGTTTGTCAAAGAAAGTTTATCAAAGAGAAAGTCAGAGTTTATGCAAAAGTTAATTCAAAGAGAGAGACAAGTTTGAAGAATTGTCAAAGTTTTCAAGATGTCAAAGCCAGAAAAGATTTGAAGTTGAAGTCAATTCTGAAGATATAAAGACCTGAAGATTATTGCCAAATTTTTTTTAATCTTGAATCCAAAGGGGGAGATTGTTAGACAGTAATTGTATTCAAGATTAAATGAGGGTCATTATTGTAATTGTTGTAATAGTTGTTTGTGTGTGTTGTAAGAGAGCTTAGATGGTTTGATCTTGCTTGGTCATGTTGACCTATATATAAGCAAGTCCTTGTATGTTTCAAAGGAGAATTGTGTAAGTAAGAGATTAAGTGTGTGAAAGTGAAGGTTTAATATTGGTGGTTGTTGAGTGAGAGTAAGAACACACACACACAAAGAACAAACACACATACGTGAGATCTGTGACTAATTGTTAGATTTGTGATTAATTGTAATTCATATGTTTGATCTAATAAAAGTGTTTGTGTCAATCTAAAGCTAGTACAGGGAAGGGATGCAGTTACAAGAAATTTACCACTTGTAACCCTCCTACCTTTAAGGGAGAGTGTGATCCAGTGGTGGTCATCAAGTGGATTGGAAACATGGAGGAAGACAAAGTGGTGTTTGCGCTATCGATGATGAGGGATGATGCGGTGTTCTGGTGGGAAGCCGAGACTGGAGGCAAGGGCTCAAAAGCAGCTAGAGGTATGGATTGGGAAACTTTCGTAGCTAAATTCAAGAAACAATTCTGTCCGTTAGCGGCTGTGAAGAAGTTGGAGGAAGAATTTCTAAATCTAGAACAGGGAGATCTGACTGTGAGAGAGTATACAACCAAATTTCTTGAGAAGGCACGTTTCGGTGAAGTGTATGTGCCGAATGAAGAAAGACGGGTGGATCGTTATTTGTATGGACTGAGGAGCAGTATTAGAGAATTGGCGGCAGGGCGAGAACCTACCACTTTTCTGGCGGCTGTTAACGCGGCCGAAATGACAGAGAAGGACAAAGCTCGTCAAATGATTGAGAAGGGCAGCGAGAAAAGGAAATGGGATGGTCCAACACGTCATTCAAAGAAGTTCAAGAGCACCAGACCTGATCAGCAGGCTACGCAAAGAGTTGTGAACAAGTTGTGCGGCAAGTGTAACAGGATGCACAAGGGAGAATGTTTGGCAGATCGGGAAGGCTGTTACAAGTGCGGGAAAACTGGTCACTTGGCTCGGGATTGTCAAGGAGTCAGAACCTGTTACCAGTGTGGAGTAGTGGGTCATATGAAGTCAGATTTCCCGCAATTAAAAAGGGGTTCAGCTGGGGTGACGGGAGGAAAGGGAGGATATCGAAAGGTGGAACCCGCCCGAGCCAGAGCGAGGGCGTTTAACATGACAGCAGAGGAGGCAGTAGAGATACCTGATGTGGTTACAGGTACTTTTCTTATCGACTCGACTTTTGCAAAAGTGCTGTTTGATTCAGGCGCAAACCGTTCGTTTGTGTCACCGAACTTTGTTCGTAATCTGGGCGTGAAACCCAGAGAACTCAGCTTTGGGTTTGAGGTAGAAGTAGCGGATGATAGTCGAGTCTTGGTAAGGGAGGTATATGAGGGGTGTTGCATCGTTATCGATGGGCAGTCTTTTCCCCTTCGGTTATACCCGATGGGTATGGGGGAATTTGATATCATCGTAGGGATGGATTGGTTGGCGTCAAATAACGCTCAGATTGTATGTAATAAGAAGCTGATTCGAATAGCGTTACCAGGTTGGAAGGAGGTAGTTGTGTATGGGGATAGGAGGGATAGGAAATCGAGTTTGATCTCCATGATCAAGGCAATGCGGTGTCTAGTGAAAGGGTGCGTGGGATTCTTAGCATACGTGGTGGATGCTAAGAAAGAGAAAAAGGGGTTAGAGTCTGTCCCGGTGGTAAGTGAGTATCCAGAGGTCTTTCCTGAAGATTTAACCACTCTGCCTCCTGACCGACAAGTAGAATTTCGTATCGATCTCGTACCTGGAGCTGCACCCATTGCAAGAGCGCCGTACCGACTGGCACCAGCAGAAATGAAGGAGGTGATGACTCAACTGCAAGAGCTTCTTGACAAAGGGTTCATCCGTCCGAGTACCTCACCATGGGGAGCACCTGTGTTGTTCGTTAAGAAGAAAAATGAATCAATGAGGATGTGCATAGATTATCGAGAACTCAACAAGGTCACAGTTAAGAATAAGTACATGCTTCCCAGAATTTATGACCTGTTTGACCAGCTTCAAGGGGAAAGTTACTTCTCGAAGATAGATCTTCGATCGGGGTATCATCAGTTGAAGGTGAGGGAGGAGGATGTACCTAAGACTGTTTTCCGCTCGAGGTATGGACATTACGAGTTTCTGGTTATGCCCTTTGGGCTAACCAATGCGCCTACGGCTTTCCTGGACTTGATGAATAGAGTGTGTAGCCCACTCTTAGATCAGTGTGTCATAGTCTTTATAGATGACATACTGATTTATTCACGATTCAAGGAAGATCATGAAACTCATTTGCGAGCAATATTAGACTTGCTTAAGCGTGAGAAATTGTACGCCAAATTCTCGAAATGCGAATTTTGGTTGAGGGAAGTACAATTTCTAGGACATGTGGTGTCGAAAGACGAAATTAAGGTTGATCCGGCTAAGATTGAGGCCATTCGAGAATGGGAAACGCCGAAAACACCATCAGAAGTAAGGAGCTTTCTAGGATTGGCGGGCTACTATCGAAAGTTTATCCAAGACTTCTCGAGGATATCCACACCATTAACAGCGCTTACCAGGAACAATGTCAAGTTCGTGTGGGCGGAAGCTCAAAAGGAAGCGTTCAGTAAGTTGAAAGAGAGTCTGAGTAGTGTGCCTATCTTGTCCCTACCCAACGGAACTGAAGGATTCGTAATCTATAGCGATGCTTCAAAGTTGGGTCTGGGGTGCGTACTAATGCAAGAAGGTAAGGTGATTGCATATGCATCTCGTCAGTTGAAAGAGCACGAAAAGAACTATCCAACGCATGATTTAGAGTTGGCAGCGGTAGTCTTCGCTCTGAAGATTTGGAGACATTACCTATACGGGATCAAGTGTCAGATTTACACGGATCACAAGAGTCTTCAACATCTTTTCAATCAGAAGGAGCTCAAGATGAGGCAGCGTAGGTGGATGGAGTTGCTGAGCGATTACGACTGTGAGATCCTATGCCATTCAGGAAAAGCCAACGTGGTGGTGGATGCTCTAAGTCGTAAGGAACGTGGAGAAGCCACAAAGGTGGTGGCTTATCGAGTTGAGGTTGTTTCCGACTTCTTGGAAGAAATCAAGGGTTACCAAAAGGATGCCTTATTGGAGGAAAATTGGAAGAGTGAGAGAATAGTTGGAGTTATTAACTTGTTAACCGACGACAGTCGTGGGGTGAAATGCTTCAAGAATAGAGTATGGATACCTAAGCTGGGAGAGCTCCGGAAGAGAGTGTTGGATGAAGCGCACAAATCACGTTACTTAGTGCACCCGGGAACCAACAAGATGTACCGAGACCTGAATCAAGACTACTGGTGGTCTGGTTTAAAGAAGGATATTGCCTACTTTGTCGAGCGATGCTTGACATGTTTGAAGGATAAAGCTGAACACCAGAGACCATACGGGGAGCTTCAACCCTTGGAAATTCCAGTCTGGAAGTGGGACGAGATTTCAATGGATTTCGTTAATGGGTTACCGCGATCACCTAAGGGGCACGATGCCATTTGGGTGATAGTGGATCGACTCACAAAGTCGGCTCACTTCCTACCGATCAAGGAGACGTACCCGCTAGAGAGATTGGCTCGATTGTATATAGATGAGATAGTATCCAGGCATGGAGTACCGTCGTCAATTGTATCAGACAGGGATGCACGATTTACGTCTTCTTTTTGAAGAATTTTGCAAAGAGAGTTGGGATCGCAACTTAAGTTGAGTACAGCTTATCACCCGCAGACTGACGGTCAAAGTGAAAGGACCATTCAAACGCTTGAAGACATGCTCCGAGCTTGTGTGATTGAATTCAAGGGTTCATGGGAAGTTCATCTACCGTTAATAGAGTTTTCTTATAATAACAGTTATCACGCGAGCATTCAGGCAGCACCGTTTGAGGCATTGTACGGTCGGAAGTGTAGAACACCGTTGTGCTGGAACGAAGTGGGAGAACGACAGATGACAGGTCCCGAGATAGTACAAGTGATGGCAGAAAAAGTGAACTGTATTCGGGAAAGATTAAAGACGGCTCAGAATCGTCAACGGATGTACGCGAACAAACGAAGAAAGTCTATCGAGTTTCAAGTAGGAGACAAAGTTATGTTGAAAGTCTTGCCTTGGAAAAGAGTAGTTCGTTTCGGAAAGAAAGGTAAGCTTCGCCCGAGGTTTGTCGGGCCATTTGTTATTTTAAAGCGCGTAAGAGAGGTAGCTTACAGACTCGAATTGCTTGGGGAGTTGCAGAAAGTTCACCCTACTTTCCACGTGTCAAATCTGAAGAAATGTTTGGCGGAGACCGATGTGGTTGTGCCGTTAGAGGATATTCAAGTGGATGAAAAATTAACTTACATTGAAGAGCCGATTGAAATTCTGGATTCTAAGGTAAAGAAGTTAAGAAATAAGGAGATCAGACTGGTAAGAGTTCAATGGAAATTTCATAAAGGTCAAGAGTCAACGTGGGAAGTGGAGGCGAACATGAAGTCTCAATATCCACATCTTTTCGAAAATGGAATTCCGGGGACGGAATTCTTTTGAGGGGGGGATATTGTAATAACCGGTTTAAAGTTAGAAAATGTAATATAGGTGGAAGTTGTCAAATCTTAAATTCCAAGGGGTTAAGTGTAAATAATGGTTTTTAAGAGTTTTTAGTCTAGGGTTTTGGGCCTTTTGTTGTTGTCAACCGCAAGAAGCGGAGAAGAAGGAAGGAGGCGATTGAGAGAAGAAATCTTGGAGTATTGAATAGAGAATCATCACAAGGTAACATTCTAATCCATTTTCTTCTCCGTATTGTAGTTGTATATCTTGGAGTAGAGTTTGATTAAGAGATTAGAAAGTTCAAGTTTTAATTTGTTGAAAGATCGATTAAGGTTTGGGTTAGAGATGGTTTAATGGTTGAAAAGGTTTAAGGGTATTGTAATGGTTTGATTTATTGGGATTAGAATTTGTTTAATTTCAAGATTTAAGGACTGTGTTAGCATTAAAGTTCTAGTATGTGTTAGTGTCCAAGAGTTGTTCGAAAACCCAGAATCGCCTCCGGTCGTTTGATACAGGTCGAAGTTAGATACAGGTCGAAGTTAGATACCGGTCGAAGTTAGATACAGGTCGAAGAGGTTGGATACCGGTCCTTGGGGGCGGCCTGGTCGGCGCACCGGTCGGCGCTTGGGCGGCCCCGGTCGGCGCTTGGAGCGGCTTGGTCGGCGCCCCGGTCGGCGCTTGGAGCAGCCTCGGTCGGCGCATCGGTCGGCGCCTGGGTGGCCTCGGGCGGCGCATGGTAGCTGACCCCGAACAAAGAACAAACACACATACGTGAGATCTGTGACTAATTGTTAGATATGTGATTAATTGTAATTCATATGTTTGATCTAATAAAAGTGTTTGTGTCAATCTAAATGTGATATAGCTAATAATTCTTGGGCCACACGGCGCATGGTAGCTGACCCCGGTCGGCTTGGTGTGGGGAAAACCCAGGTCGGTTTGCACTCCGGGCGAGCCTGTGAGTCAGGCCCCTGAATCCTTTCTATTGGGTTTATTTTAGGAGGTATTGTAGTCCAGTAGTAGCCTTGGGTGGAATGAGTTGTGAGATAAAATTTCGTTAGAATTAGGGATTAAGATCAGTTCGTTATAAAATATTTGGAATGGAGAGTTCACCCGTCTATATTTTCTTATAGGTTCCAGATCAGTTTCGGGTAGACGCGAGGTCTAGCTAAGGACGCCAGGTGAGTTTTCTGATCTTAAAACCTCGCAAATTCATAAAGTTATTTCTTGAAACTGAAAGTTAATTAAGGGAGTTATTTCAACTGTTTAATTTTGTGAGAAGCTACTTATAAATGTATCTTTATTTATGCAAGCATATTATATGTGGAGTTCTTTTTATGCAGTGCGAGTTTAGTTGTTAAATAAATGTATGCATACATTGTTGTGAGCGGCACAAAGACGGGGGGTGTGGCCCGCCTGTACTCATACCGGGGTGTGTGTCCCGTTTATGCTATATGGGTGTGTCCCATCTAAGGCAGTATGAGACAGACACACCGTTACGTTTGTGACGGTAGTGTGTGCCGGAAGCGTTCTTTATATGTAATTATTTCTTGTAAAAATCTGAAAGAGTTTATTGATTCCAATTTTTATTAATTGTGACAGTTCGTGTTTTGAGGGATCTCACTAGACCTTTGGTCTAACCCTCGCTCCTTTAAAATGAAAAACTTTTTCAGGTAAGCTAGGTGCTGGGAGTTCCGGAAAAGGAAAAGAGAAGGTTTGAGCAGCGTCCGTGTTAGAAGACTCCCGACTAGATTCTTAGAATTATTTCGTTTATTATCTCAGTTATGTAATAGGTTGTTTGTTTGCAAACCTAAAGATTTTACTCTTGTATTAAGCCGATTTTCGGCATGAGTTATTTTATGTCAGTTCTCTTGGTGCTAGATGGTTCGATTGTTTTAAAACTCCCGTTGTGGATGCTCTAAGTTTGTTTTAATTTGAAATAACATAATTTTAAATTTATAAAAAATATATATATATTATTTGGATCTGATTTAAATAAGACTAAATTGAACAAAGAACCAATTTTATAAAATATAAATTGAACCATATATAACTGTCTCCAAATTTATCACCCAAAATCAAATCTTAGATCCCTGGTTAGGTAAATTGGTGCTAAATTCATATTGAATTACAACTAGTGTTGGGCACGTGCATTGCACGAGAGGATTACTTTTTTGTTGAAATATTGAACCGAGTTAAAATGAAACGTAATTTCTCTGTTAACAGTTAATGAAATACAATGTGAAAAACGAATGTATTTTCATAAGTGGTTAACTTGCATATATTCTTAATCGTTTGTTGTTATGAGTTTGTGCAATAATATTGGTAATAGTTTTGTATTATATTATTTAAAACTCAAACGACATGTCTCACAACATATTTATCTGATTATTGACTTCAAGACCTCATAGTATTAATCGATAAAAATAAAGATATGTATATATATCTTATTCCCTACTTCGAAAAATATGATTGTGGGTTTTGAAAAATATAAACAAATCCTCAGTAAATAAAATAAAATATAAAAAAGTAGTTTTTCAAATGAACAAAAATATAGTGGAATACCTTTTGTTCAGTTACAGGTTCCGCCATTGACACCCGACCGTTCGTCTTCTTCTTGTACTCGGATGATACATAGAGAAACTATATATATTTATAGTGAATGTAGAGAATATTTTAAAATCTTTTATTTTCATTTTCGATTTTACATTTAAATGTAGATATATTAAAAATATGGAAGAATATTTTTATATCTACATCGTTTCTATTTTATTTTCTTTACACTTGGTTAATTTGGAAAGTATTGCAGAATATTTTTATTTTAAAGAATACGACAATTTATTAGTGTATCTCGTTATTTTCTATTTTTAATTCATATCAATCTTCTTTTTTCTTCTTTTAATGCTCGTGAAAAAAAAATACGTGTAGATTTTATATTAGCAAAAAAAATACGGAAGAAAAAAAAGTTTATATTACATCTCATTGTGTAAAAAGATTTTATAAAATAAAATATGGAAAAAGATTTTATAAAATAAAATATGGAAAAATCATTATGATATGTAATATAAAAAAATAAGGAAGAAAAAAGATTTTATATTATATCTCATTAATATAGATTTAAATGTAAAATCTAAATTTAAAATAAATTATGTTAATATAAACTCTATTTTATAAAATCTTCTAACAAAAAAACAAATAGTTATATTAATAAATGAGTATCCATTCCACAAATAGATGATTATGTGAGATACTGTGCTTGGAAAGATTGTACCAAAGCAATAATAAATTGTAAATTAAGTAATTGACTTTAATTAGTTGTAACTTGTGTTTAAAATGTTGTAATTAAGAGTTTTTTATACCGTTTTTATAATATAGTATAGATAATAATAATTTAGTGATGGAATTATAAATTAGTAATAAAAAATTATAAATTTGGTCGTTCCGTTGCGTTAAATAGCTCTTTGTTTTCTATATCTGTGAATTTTGTTTTATAAATCATTTTAAAATATTACTGACTTCATAACTTTTAATAAAACCTGAAAATACGTAATTTTTTATATTAAACAAAAATTATATTAAAACGAAACAAACTTTTGAAATATTTATCTTTATTTTAAAAAACCAAATTTTAAAACGCATTACTTAACAAACCGATAACTAAGGCTATGTTTGGCAAACTGGCTGATAAGCTAGCTGATAGCTAATAAGTTAGCTGATGAAAAAGTCACGTTTGACAAAAACTAGCTTATAAGCATTTAAATTACCAAAAATGACATTAATTATTTATTTATAATTAAAAGTTAATATATAATTATGAATATTAATGAGGGGCATAATTGGAATAATCACAAAAAACTTCTCACAAGTTACTCCTAGTAGCTTATCAAAAAGCTAACTTATGGTCATCCAAACATGTACCCAAACAATGCAAAACAAAAGGTAATTATATTCTACAAATCATGTCTAGCTCAGTTGGTTTCCCAAAGGCGGTAACATCCTTGGGGGGGGGGGGTGGATGGTATCCCAATCTACCCATGTTCAAATCCAAGGGGAATCAATTTGAGGGCATGGGAGTACCCAGTCCTTAGGCCGGTCCAGTCGTTGACTGGACTGCCCCCAGCCCAGTCTTAGACTGTGGTTGGACTCTAGGTTCAGCGTAAGCTGGTCCGGGACAACGGCGGATTAGTGGGCTGCCCGTGGATGCCCGATACAACCGGGGAGGTGTGCGTGCGTGTGTGTGTGTTCGTCGTAGTCGTTCGTTGGTTCGATGTCGCTATGCCTTAAAAAAAAGGTAATTATATTCTGATTTTTTTTAATTAATACGTTAATAATAGTTTATTGAACGATTTATTAAACAATTATATAAATATAAAATCAAAATTTAAACATATTTTAGTGGCAAGAGGGCATATATAAGTGATTTGTATTGGACCTCACTCAGCCATTCATCCCCACCCATCAATCCACCACCATGTTATTATGTGCATAACCACAATTGATGGACCCAAGAACTACACCATTATAGCCATCCAAAAGGTGCACATTAAACACCTCCAACAAAGTAGTTTGGATCAGTTTATACGTATCTCGACTAATTTTAGGGGTTTTGAAAGAATAATCAGGAAAATCTACAGTAGTGTTGCAGGATTTGAACCAGTGATATATGGATAAAAATTCTCAAAGGCTCAAATCTTATTATCAGTTAAGCTAACACCAGAAGGTTTTACCTCCAACAACCATGAAAAGGTATGATTCAGGACAAAATCTTTACTATATTATAAAGTACGGATAAAATAAAGCACGGATAAAAAACTGTTAAATATAAATTATTAGGCACAAGGTACCATCATTTTATGCAAGATTTTAAAAATCTCTTAATTTACAGGTATCAAAACACAAGATACATATTACTACTGCAGGCTTCTAACACCCACCAATTTGGTATGTGTAGTGCCTTCATTTTATGTAGACCTTTCCATTTATAACTATTAATTAATATATTATATTACTATAATTTTGTTTTAATTATATTATTAAATATGTAATTGGTTATTTTTTCTAGATGTCATTAAAATACATAAGATAATCATTGAATTATAACAAAATACTTAATTTTTTTTATATAAAAAATATTATATTATTAATCCTAAACTAAACAAATTTATAAAAAAACATTATCACTTTCTCAAAACCATCCAAAATCGTACTGTAAATCGACAAAAAAATAAAATGAAACATTAAAATCGTGATGTATCTCGCTGCATTACGCGAGTATGCTTCTAGTATATTAAAATGTAGCAAATTTTATAGTATATTTTTATTTAATTTATCTTTTCTAATTGGTGCAACAGACATTAAATTCTTAATATTTTGTATTATTTCATATGATAAACTAATTTCAGTATATGTGATATTGAATGATTTTGATGTAGTATTTTTCAACGTAATCAAGAATTAGATAGCAAGAGATTATTTACCAAATACTTACAGGGTAAGCATTTACCAGCAAGAGTATCACCTTTATTTACTTTATCGTTTAAAATTTTTGGTCATCAAATTGTTGGTAAGTGTCTTTTTTATCCGGTAAGTGTTTACCGAGTAAGAATCTTCTTCTGCACTTACCACGTAAGATTCTCGGTTCTTGCTATGTCTCTTACCAAATAAGATTATAGGTTTCTGCCATGCTAATCCAGAAGGTAAGTGACACCCAATAATCACTTACCCGGTAAGCGTTTGGTAAATGCCCCTAACTTGACATATACGTTATCAATGGTTACAAGATTTATCTGTCATCAGTTAAAATATGTACAAATTGAAAGAGTTGAACTTTTATTATCCTAATTGGGAAATAAAATTCATCGTTACATTAGATATGATTTAAAGCAAAATTCGATAAAATTTGATGCATTTTTTGCCTTCAATTTAGTTACAAGTACATAATATTATTTACAAAGACTAGACCTAGATATAATCTATGGTTTTTTTCATTTATGTTTGTGATGAAAAGTCAAGCTTAACAATCATGATGGTATTGAAGAACAATAGTTCCTTTCATCATCAAACAACACATCCTTTTCATCAACACACCATCACACTTTATGCCAATGGCCTACAACACTAATTCTAGAATGAAAAGTCCACTTTAAAAAGGTGCATAACTTCTATATTGGAAGCAAATCCAAGTGACCTATGATTCTTGCAACCAAGATGATGGTATACATATAGGGGACGTATCTTTTGCAAACCAGTCAGATTGTGCAAACTTTGTGAACCAATCTTAGCCGTTCATCAAGTCTAATGAATATATGATTTTATTATGTTTTCTAATTTAAAATCATGATTATAATGAATAAATTTAACATTTCCTAATTTAAAATCATGATTATAATGAATAAACTTAACATTTTCCATATATATCACAATCATTATTAATGAATCATAATCATTATCCATAAATATATTTATTGTTTCCTAAAATAGTGGTTTGCATAGTTTGTACAAATTGATTGGTTTGCAAAAGAAACGCACCCTATATATATATATATATATATATATATATATATATATATATATTGGGGTTGTTTTATTTGCAACTCTTAAAAAAGTTACAAACCTTGAAACCCACATCTTAACCGTCGGATTCATGATCGGCAGTTACAATAAATATGAGGTCCAATATTTTTAATTAAAAAAAACAGAAAAATAAAAATAAAATAACCGTCGATCATGAATCCAACGGTTAAGATGTGGGTTGCAAGGGTTGCAACTTTTTTTAGGGTTGCAAAATATCCTTCCACTATATTAATATATATATATATATATATATATATATAAAAAGATGAAAGATCATGTGAGAAGTTAAACATTTTGCAAGAAGGCGAGAAATGTGATATCATATATGATTACATGACCTGTAAGTGTGTTTAATCATATATGATTAAACGTCTATGTATTTAATCATATATGATTAAGCTTGTGTATCATATATGATTAAACATTCTCTCATTCTCGCAAAATGTTTAGTTTCTCGTTTGAACCTGCCCCTATATATATATATATATATATATATAGAGAGAGAGAGAGAGAGAGAGAGAGAGAGGGTTTTTAAGCACAAGTGCATATGCACGTGTGCATATTACAAATGACTTGTATGCACAAGTGCATACCGTCCATATTAAGGACTACCAGAGTTTTATTCAGTTTTTCGTTTTTTTAGGTTTTCCCTTGAACTTGACCTATATATATATATATATATATATATATATATATATATATATATACACACACACACCTAAAGCCCAAATTAGTGGTTGTCCCAACAACTTTGAATCTGTGGGACGAGTCATTACAAACTCCCCCTACTTAAACTCTAGCGTCCCTGTGAGGCTTGCCTAGAATAACAAAAGGTAGCCCAATAACTTCGAATCCAACTTAGAGTCATGATAAAAATTATTGGTAGCTCACAAATTGAGGCTTATAAAGAACTCAGAATTCCCATTTTCTATCCATGTGAGATGGGTTGTTATAAACAAGGTCAGAAACAAGAGAACATGATTTTAGACTAAAAATCAACACGATTCAGGTTCAGTAAATGAAAAAAGAAGTGTGCGCATGCGTGGTCCGACGTCTTAAGAGCGTTGACCGAACCTGAATCACATGTGATTATTAGTTTAAAATCAAATTTGACATACTCGTTTCTCGTGTAATCTTATTTTGACCATTTTCTTATTTAAACTCAGAGCATCTCCAACAGTTTCTCCAAAATAAAAAAAATGGGGATTTTGGGCATTTTTTTGCTCCAACAGATTTTTCAAAATGGAGAAAGTAGGAAAAATAATGTAATTTTCTCCAAATTTGGAGAACTCTCCAAAAATGATTACCATGAGAGATAATTTGTTTTTTATTATATTCCACCAATAAGAAATATTGAAATGAAATGTGTAGGAGAGAGAAATAATATTTTATTAGCTATATATACAATATTTTAATAATATAAGTAATGATGTCATCTCCAAAATGAAGAATTTGTTGAAGTTGAATGCAATTTTTATTAGAGATTTTGGAATTTAATTCTCCATTTAAAAAAATTTTGAAAAATCTGTTGGAGATGCTGTCAACCCTATATATTTATGTCTTGTTAGTCATGAGTCATTAATTTACAATCACTGGTTTAATGATTGTTGGTTTGAATCATTATTATGAATGGTTCAATTTCTTACCCACAGTTTTAATGGCATTCTTGAACTAAAATATTAATTAGTTTAACATATCGAGTTAACCAGAAATATCTGTTGGTTAAAATCCATTTTTCCTTTTAGAAATTCAAGATCATATGTTTGGAAAGGTCCGTAAAGTCGTGCGATATGTTTTTAGCTGAATTCCACTGTTTTGAGGTATTTTTAAAGTTTTTAAATTAATTTCGAAGAAATTCTAAGTTAATTTAGTCGGTTTCAAGGGAATTTTTTAGGTTTCATAATTAAGGATAGAATGAAAAAATAATATTTACTTTTGCAAGTGGACATTTATTTTAACATAAACTAAAATAGTAATGTAGCTGAATTCCATTGTTTTTTTTTTTAAAACCTCTTAATACATCTTAAATCTGAATCGGTCAGACATTTTTATATTCAAACCATTTTTTTTCCAGATTTCAGACCCTCTTAACTCTTAAATACATTTGAAATTATAAGTGGTGACATTTTTTTGATTAATTGTTATCACAAACAAAACAATCTTATTGATCCAGATTAAAATTTCATACTTCAAACGTTACAAGAACAAACAACCTTATAGATTCAGATTTCAGACTTTAGCACTATCTCTTATTAATCAAAAGTGAAATAAGACTTCTGGCCTCAGACCTCTTAAAAAAAAAATGCCACCTTAATTTTCTGTCATTTTTGACAAAGAGTAAAAAACTAACAAAAATTATAAATATGGTTTTTAAGAAATAGAGCCCAAAATCCAAATAAAAGCCCATTTAATGGAAATAATACTTGAACCATTTACCGGAGCCCAAAAGCAGAACAGGGGCCACAAATGGCGACAACGGCGGTGGTGGGAGGAGGAGCGACGGTGAGAAATTAAAAATGGCGAAATCTTGTAAAGGTCTAGCAATGGAACTGGTCAAGTGTCTCAGCGAATCCGATTGTGTGAAGGTACTTTTATTACTTTCTCGTTCGTCTTATTCATATGTGAAACGGTGATGATGATCATGATATTCATGTTCGATTTGATGTCTAAATTACGTGATTAAATTTGAATACGTACTCCAGTAGATTGAAGATTTTAGTGAATGCAATAATTATTGTGAATTCACACGATTGATTCATAGGACATGTTCATTTGGATGTGTAAATTCCGTGATTGATTCAAATATGTACTCAATTAGGTCGAAAACCCTAGCAAATGCAGAAATTTTAAATTTATGCTGAATTATAATGAAGGTGATGAACTGTTTTGATTTTCTGATGCGCTCTTCGTTATTATTTTGCGTGTATTTGCTAGGGTTTTTCGATCTACTGGAGTATATGTTTGGATCAATAATGGAGTTTACACATCCAAATGAACAAGTAGTATCAAGATGACCAATCAAATGAGACCTTAGATGCTTTCAATGTCTTTGATTTGGAATATCAGTAGCTGAGCAACTCTTTGAGCTTGTTTGTTTGCAGCTTATTGAGCTTAATAAGACTTGTAACTTATTCGGTCAACTATATATGACTGTTTGGTAGGAGCTTAATGATATAGAAAGTGGCTAGGAGAGAGCTTTATGGAGAAAGCCAAATTTTTTTCTGTACATCCCCCTCCCAATTAAAAAAACATGCTCCTCCCTCTATGAAAAAACCCTCCCAAACAAAAACATCCCCAATCTATACAGATAGATTAATCCACACAGACAACTTTATCCATACAGAATTTTATGGAAAACCAACCAAACGACCCCTTTTGACTTGTTATGTAAAGGTGGGTTTGGTATGTGGAACATGATAGAACCAAAACTTGTTTGTTTCATGTTTATACTGTGTGTGACATTAGACCAGGGCAGAAGGAGCTTACCGGGACAAAATGACACCAAAATAGGTGGTACAGAAATTAGGGAGAAGGGACAAGATTGGTAAATTGGTAAATTACTAACTACCAATGTCAAATAAAAACCTTAAAACTTCCACAGTTCTTTCACACACATACTTCACTCTTGCCCGTACAGTCTGGTCCTCTTCGCGTACCAAACACACCCTAAAGACTACAAAAGAAATAGTAGCAGTTCCTAAGCTAAAAGCATACTCTTGAACTAGTTCACATGGGAATCTTATATCGTAGGCGTTTGGTATTTGGACCATGTTTTGGTAACATGGTGACCAATTTGGATTGTAAACTAGATCATGGCTTGGCGGATCCAAGGTAGGCGGGCAAAAGAATTGTGGAAGGTTTTAGGGTTTTAATATGACGTGGGTAATTTAGTTTTTTTTTACCTATCTTGTCTCATGTCACTTATTTGTGTTCCACTTATTTTGATGGGACAAAAGAATTGCATTTTTGTCACACTCAGTTCTATCCTGTCCCGGCCTAATTGGTTCGCAAAATGTGGGACAACCAGTTTTTGTTTTGTTCTCTCGTGCGTACCAAACATACCCTAATGAGACACTTGTTATCTGCAGGTAGAGAATCGGCCTTTTAGAGAGTGTGCTAAAGAGAAGATCCCGGTCATTTCTAGCGAATGTGTTGGTCTTAGAGAAACATATTTCAATTGCAAGAGAGGCCAGGTATGTCATTTTTTCATTTGAGCCATCATTTTGCGGTGATTTATGAAGGCATTTTGTTTGAATTGAAGTAGGCAAGTCTTCATACCGATATAAATATAACTCATTGACGTATCCCCCGTTAACATATTACTAGCTTAGTGTGAAACAAAGAGATTGCCATAGTACCTGCATATACGAGCTACCGAAAATTGCTTGAAAAATTACTTGTGTCTGGGTAAAAGGTTTAATTTGTTAAAGAATATCGGTACATAATATAAGAGCAATAAGAAAAAAGATGCACCAACAAGCATAAAACTATAGAAATACTCCCTCTTACAAGAATCAAGTTGCACTTTGACAAAATCAAGCCAAACAAACCCGGTAAATGTCACGCAGAAGTAGGGTCTAGGATCATGGGTCATTTAGGTATATAACTTTAAAATTTAGGTATATAACTTTAAATGAGATTTTAATTAAATCCATGACCTCCTGTCCTATTAATTAAAATCTCATTTAAGGTTATATACCTAAATATACCAGGTATTAAGATGTATGTTGACGTTGAATATATATAGATGTTGTTCCAGTCACAAGTTGTAGTTTGACGATGGATGCAAATCCGTTGAGGGATATTTAGCTTAATGACCTACGAAACTAAGTTTATGAGATTTTTAAGTTCTTATGGCGGCATGTTGTTTTACACCAAGCAGGTCAGATGAAGCTTATTGAGTTAAAAATCAAATTTTAGAAGGTTATGTTCCTAATTGAGAACTCATTTATGGTCATTTAACCAAAACAAGTTTTCCAAGAAAAAAATTGTCAAGTTAAACCTTTTAAGAAAATACTGGAATAAAGCGTTCAAGATTTGCAGTTCCATCTTATTCTGATATTAGATTGTAACTTATCGACACGATTCAGAAACATCACGTAATCTGGTAGGCGTTCCCAAACAGGATTTTGTTAATCAAGAATGATGTCGTTCTCTCTCTCCCTCTCTCTTTTTTTTTTTCCGTAAGGGTATCTCAGGCTATGCCTAGATTAGTCCCGGCAAAGGTGACCGTAAGATTTCAACCCTGATGAGATATTCCACCACATCCCCACCCTTGTGGTTATGATTGCCGTTATTTGTCATGCATGTTTTCCAACGGGTCATTTAGTTAACGGGATCATAAAAATGATTTTTCAATTTGAAACATGAACATCTAAAATTTTATTTTAACCCAATGACCTTCGAATAACATGCTTCTGTTGTTAAATTGCATGTCTGGTGTAAAACAACTTTCCACCATAAAATCTTGAAAAACACTAGAATGTTATGATAGAAGGGCATTTAGGGGCCGTTTACCAAACGCTAACTCGGTAAGTGCTTACCGAATGTTACTTACCTTATCAAGAGTGCATGACAAGTATCGAGAATCTTACCCGGTAAGAGCATAGCAATGACCGAAGATCTTACCTGGTAAGTGAGGGAAAAGACTCTTACCTGGTAAGTGAGGGAAAAGACTCTTACCCGTTAAGCGTTTCCTAGGTAAAACACACTTGCCAACAATCCATTTTGATGGCCGAGAATGTCACCCGATAAGGTAAGTGAGGGCGGTAACCTTTTGCCCGTAAGCGTTTGGTAAACAGCCCTTTAAGCCCTTTAGTTGAATGGTCTTCTTTCCTGCAGTAACACCATTTGAAGCCACTAGCTGTGTATTTTACTTGCCGTATCCAACCAAGATTTTTGAGGGTCATTTACGTATATAACCTTAAATGAGATTTTAATTAAATTCATGACCTCCTGACCTATTAAAAGAAAAATGGTTTCATACTCATAAGAAGGTCATGAACTTAAATTAAAATGTCGTTTAAGGTTATATACCTAAATATCTCGATTTTTATTTTGTATGCATGTATTGTAAGCTCTACCATAATAGTTGAATGCATTGCACATTTAACACTCTTACCAACGGGCCTTTTGGCCTAGCGGTATTCGGATTAGCAGTAGACCTCAGCCTTCCAGCAGGCCAGGGGTTCAAACCTCACCAAAGGTGAGGAGACTGTCTGAGTTCATTTGCAGTATATAAATATTATATACTTCATGATTTAACACTCTGTGTGTGGCACAGGTTGACATGAGAGCTCGGATTCGTGGAAATAAAGGTTACTAATAGGAATCACACAGTTTTGTGGCTTGAACGACTTACGTTATTGATCGATATGTTTCTGATAATACAAGCGGTGATTTTAGACTACTGATTACACAGCATTTTCTTGGATAATTCTTTGTAACATCATGATGTCAAGATTGTGTAAAATAGACTTGAAAAGTTTTGTGAAAAAACCATTTTTGGGTAGGATGGTGTTATCTTGCTTTAAAAAAGGAAAATAGTTCCTCTTGTCTCATGAAAACTACAAATAAATAAAATAACAAATCTTTATTTGATGTGCATATTTACATCACAACATTTATAAGCCCTAGTTCATAGCAATAAATTATTTGAGTTTGATAGCTATAATGTTGGAGTCACAATTCCTTTGGGGATCGAGCTCTATTTGGGTGGACTTGTAGATTCATAAAAATGCCCAAGCCTAAAGCAGTCCTGGCGGGTTGAGTTCCGGTGAGAAGTGTGAGAAGTGGTTATCAACCGTTGGATGAGAAATGAACGCACATTAGGAGATGTATCGAGATGCACCTTATCAATTCTCTTATAAGCCGCAATTCATGGGAGGGCTTGAGATTAAAAGAGATCAACGGTTCGGATCCACCTCTCAGGCTTCTCACCGTTAACTCAACTTCTCACACAATCTTTCGCCTGGCCCGGGCCTTAGCCCGCCCTGAAAAATTCCAGGCCTAGTTAGCCTGAAGCCTTCTCATGTCTGGATTCGGGCCAAACATCAAAGGCCCGATAAGGCCCGTTTGGGCCAAAACTCCAACCAATGAAATTAAGACACTTCAAAATTTATATATTCTAGATTTATTGTATTTAATTTCACACTCTCTTAATAATGTAAAGAAATAGGATGTGAGTATTTGGGACGGAAGATTTTTATCCGTGTAAAAGGTCTAACAACACTGGTTACCAAATTAGTGTAACAGAATTCAAACACGTTTAAACAAATAACTTCGTATAATTTAAAGAGCAAACTACATTTCGTACCATTTTGGTTTGTTAAAATTTACTATTTTCGTTCTTGTGGTTTGAAAAATACAGTTTTTATTCTTGTTGTTTATAATTCGTTTCGTTTTGCCTTTCAGGTTCAGTTCCACTTGTCAAAATTTTAAGTTTTTAACTTAAAACTTTGGTTTTTTACTTGTATATGTTTAAAAAAACCTCGGGACACGAACATTGAGTTGTTTTTGTGCAAAGACAAGGAACCAATCAATATATGTTAACATTATGAAATATTTTTATACATTCGTTTTTATAGTTAAATTGTGCAACCAATTAATAAAAATATTGAGTCCTCCTCTGGAAATGGAGACTATTGCTATTGAATAAATACTATTTAGTAAATGTTCTATATATTTAAGGTAATTTTTTCTACGTATTATCTACGATAACGATCGATTTTATCGTCTTTATATTTTTTAGTCAGTGAAATATTTGATTGTTGAAGAACTTGAAAAGGAAATGTACATGCTTTATATTTTGTAAAACTACCCCTTTTTTTCTTAAATTAAGTGCATACTAAGGTTTATTTTAAATTAGAAATAATATTGTGCATTTTAAATGGTTTTGCATAGCTTTTGTTAAATAAACTATCTTTCGGCCCACTAACGTATGAGCAAGCCCGACCTGTTTATGGAAGGGACAAGGTAAGTTACTAAGTCGGGCCTGCAAAAAATAGGCTCGTGTTTACTGTATTAAACCTGTTGGACAAAAAAACGTTAGATTCGACTCTTGTCCGACCCAATCCTAACCCCTTATTTTACCAAAGATATGTAAACTAATACACTTTTACGTTTCAAGTAGTGTGAAATTTAGGAAAATAAAGTAGCTCTGGTTTGGGTTTAATCAATTTCGGACTGGACTTAACAAAAAACGGAACTAACTGCAATGGTTATATACTTACGGTTCTGGATTCTAGATTTTTTCTGTGCGAACTCGGTTTTCAGTTCTAGATTTTTTCTAAACTGGTTCTCAATTCAATTTGGTTTGGAACATGAATTAAATTGGTTTCATGTTCTTTTTCAAACTTCAAGTATGATTTCTTTAGTTTATATTTTTCAAATTTAAAAAGTAAATACTTATTTGAACTCAATCTGAGGATCAACTTGATTTAGACCGGTCTGTTTTTTATTATATTGTTTTGGACTAGAAGCGTACTCGCGCAATGTAGACGATTTTAATGTTTCATTTTATTTTTTTGTCGATTTACAGTACGATTTTGGATGATTTTGAGAATTGATAATGTTTTTTTTTATAAATTTGTTTAATTAAGGCTTAATAGTATAATGTTTTTTATATAAAAAAAATAAGCATTTTGTTAGAATTCAATGATTATCTTATATATTTTAATGACATATTAAAAAATACACTTACATATTTAATAATATAACTAAAACAAATTTATAGTAATATAATATATTAATTAATAGTAATACATGGAAAGGTTTGCATAAAAGGAAGGTCCTGCACATACCAAATTGGTGGGTGTTAGAAACCTGCAATAGTAATATGTATCTTGTGCTTTGATACTTGTAAATTAAAAGGTTGTTTGTTTTCTTTTAAAAACCTCTTAATGGCTCTTAAGTCTGAATCGTTCAGACCTTTTTACACACCATCTCTTATTAATCATAACTAAAATAAGACTTCAGACTTTACACCTCTTAAAAAACAAACGGCACCTAAGAGATTTTTAAAATCTTGCATAAAATGATGGTACCTTGTGCCTAATAATTTGTATTTAAGAGTTTTTTATCCGTGTTTTATAATATAGTATAGATAAGATAGAATATCAATTTGACCTATTTTGGATCCATTAACAACCCTATTCATTTAACACCTTCATTGCCTTTGTTTTTACGGATAGAATGATCGTGTATACTAGCGTACAATTGAATCATAGGTCCATTATGGTCGTACAAATATGTTAAGTTATAAAAAAAAATGTGTTGTATATATTATATATATTCTTTTAACCGTCGGATTTGGTATATTTCAAAATTTTGTTGACCAAGATGATGCCTAGAAAAATCCTCAGTAGTCTTAAAAAATACTCTAACTGACCATCTATGAAGAAAAACCGTGTGGTCAAACCCTATTTACCAATTTATCTTATCATTTTTGTTCAAAACGTACACGACTTTTTATTTAATACATAATTAAATAAATCGAAGCATTTGAAACGTTTTTTGTGACGACGAACTATGTAAATCACAAAGGTTGTTGCGTATTGGTTAAGACCCTGGTGCATGTGGTGGAATATCCTATCTGCACAGGGTTCGAATCCAGACGTACACAACAATTGTGGCCATTGAGGTTTAACCAAGGTTGATGTCTTACAGTCATAATTTGCCAATGATTAGTTTAGGTATATGCTAGAACACTCTTCAAAAGAAAAAGAAAAAAAATTATGTAACTAATAATATATTATAATATCAATGATCATAACTAATAAAAGGTATAATGTTAATCATATATTATAATATCAATGATTACAACTAATAAAAAATATAATGTTATTTTTGGTCCCATACAAATATTATTTGAAATATTGAAGCATATAATATCTAAAAGAATAAATTTAAAGAAGCCTGTTTTATTATTTGTTGTGGGGGTAGTGAAAGAGACATACCACAACATCATTTATATTTGTAAGCAACATTTTTTTTATTTCATAACAAAACATATAGAAATACACATAGCTTTTTATATCAACAAAATTAATAATAATAATAATTTGGATAAAAAGTTAGATTACCGATAATTTCAACCAGCCCCATACGGAACACACTTTCAAAGACATCAATGTAAGAGGGTATTTTTAGGTTCATTTAACAGTTGAGGCTAGTTCAAGGGGGGTTTAAACCCGGGACATGTTTTGTATCTGGGCAAAATTGTCCAATCCTTTGTTAACGTTTTTAGAATAAAAAACTTTTTAAAAGCAAAACATCTTTAGTTTAAATCAATATCAGGGCATGAAAATAAATATTTCGAGATTTTATACTAATATTTTTAACATCTTTGTTAGCTATAAAAATTTGAAAGAGGAACATTTAGTTATGCTTATTTCATACTCATTTCATCTTATAAACAGATTTCCAACTTACATGATATCAATTGATTTTTGATTTACTATTTTTCCACCTAATAAAAAATTACTATAATATAACTTTACATCTACGTTGTTAAATTTTACAAAATCTATGATGAAAATTAATATGAAAAAAATAAAATTAAATACGTATTTCACTGATTAAGAAAAATAATTTATTGTTGTTAATTAAATGTAAATAAATAGTAAAAAATTAAATATACAAAAAAGTCAACGCATAAATCCAAGGAGACGCGGAATTATTTGACTTAACTTCTCCGTCAGCGTCAGGCGTCAACTCCTTAGTCTGTCACTTTCTTTTACTGAAAGTTTACATAAGCCCCTAAACTATTGATAACATGATAAAAGTGACCTCTGACTTTTTTAAATGACAAAATAGACCCTTCTTTTTGAAGTTGAAAGCCAAAAGGTCTGAAACCACTTGGACCAACTTTATGATCTTCTCTACAAGCGGATTTATTAAGCCTAAACGAGTCCCGTGCACCAGTTCAACTTATTTTCTTAAGTAGAAAAAAAATGCACCCCACTAAACTTTGAAAGGTACTCCGAGAAATAATTAAAAATAACAAGAAATATCAGCCAAAAAGGCAACAAAAAAATCCCTTGAAATCAACCAAAAAATTGAAAAAGAAGGTTTTCAAAAAGATGGAATTCGACTAAAACAGATCGATGACTTTGTGGGTTTTTGATCCACCTTAAAGGTGCAACCGTTCGAAAAAAATCATGGGTCTACCACTAATCTTCTCTACATATTCACATAAAAATGTTTTATTTACCCTTGTGTATATGATGACTAACTAGGACCTAATAATATTGCAAACTCACAATGCTATACCGTTCCACTGCTTTTGTGTTTTTCGTTTTGACAAACACTTTAACTTGACCCTAAAAAAAAAAAGATTCTAGTGCTTTTTACTAACTTTTCAAAATCTTCTAAAACATGACTCTTCAAAACTTCTTTTTTCAATTCAGAGGCCTCATGAAAACAGTAGTTCAACTCCTTGTGGTAGAAAAATGTGTGCATAAATTATATCTTCCTCAGATTATATTCCTAAATAAGATATACTGAGAATGTTTAGTTTGATTTGGCTTTATTGATGTACTCGTGCAATGCAGCGAGATACATCACGATTTTGGATGGTTTTGAGAAAGTGATTATGTTTTTTTTTATAAATTTGTTTAATTTAGGCTTAATAATATAATGTTTTTTATATAAAAAATTAAGTATTTTGTTAAAATTCAATGATTATCTTATATATTTTAATAACATCTAGAAAAATAACCAATTACATATTTAATAATATAATTAAAACAAAATTATAGTAATATAATATATTAATTAATAGTGATACATGGAAAAGTCTGCATAAAAGAAAGACCCTGCACATACCAAATTGGTGGGTGTTAGAAGTCTGCAGTAGTAATATGTATCTTGTGTTTTAATACTTGTAAATTAAGAGATTTTTAAAATTTTGCATAAAATGATGGTGCATTGTGCCTAATAATTTGTATTTAAGAATTTTTTATCCGTGCTTTATAATATAGTATAGATTTATCATATAAGCTGTTTAATCTTACTTTTTCAAATTATAATATTTTTTTCACCTAAAGAATTGTAAAACAATCGCTTTGAAATATCACAAATTAATTCCGTTGTTTCATTTTTTACAAACTTTAAGCTCATTTGCTTGGCATGTATTTTTTTTTCTTCCTCTTTTCCACCTATTATGAAAATTTTAGCATGTAGATGAGAGAACCTTCAAATGGGTTTCTCTAGCATTAACTTAAAATATAGGGACTTGTTTTGCCTTATAGCAGATGATAAGGGAGTGTTTCTGTAATTAGAATAATGCTTCCAGAAACTTTAATGTACGAATGTAAACACGCATACTAGTTAACGTGTCCGAAAAAACAAGTTCTCACAGCATCTACAACAGCTTCTCCAAAATGAAAAAAATAGAGATTTTAAGCATTTTGTGTTCCAACAGATTATCTAAATCTTTCTCTAAAA
This sequence comes from Arctium minus, assembly GCA_954870635.1. Classification (NCBI taxonomy): domain Eukaryota; kingdom Viridiplantae; phylum Streptophyta; class Magnoliopsida; order Asterales; family Asteraceae; genus Arctium; species Arctium minus. Next base: position 4,611,961 of record OX941091.1, read on the forward strand.
TGGAAAAAGTAGGAGAGAGAGTGTAATTTTCTTCAAATATGGAGAACTTTCCAAAATCTCCAAAAATAATTACCATGAGAGAAAAATTGTTTTTTTATTATATTCTACCAATAAGATTTCTTCAAATGAGATGAGTATGAGATATAAATAATATTTTATTAGATTTATACAATATTTTAATATTATAAGTAATGATTTCATCTCTGGAGAATCTGTTGGAGATGGATGTAAATTTTTATGTAGATTTTGACTTCTAATTCTCCATTTTGGAGAAATTTTGAAGATGTTGTTGGAGATGCTCTCAAGCCATCTAATACAGTTTTTTATAAGAATTTATTTTTTGTATTTTTTTCTTGTTATACTATTATTTATATCTATACTATATTATAAAACATGGATAAAAAACTCTTAAATACAAATTATTAGACATAATGTACCATCATTTTATGCAATATTTTAAAAATCTCTTAATTTACAAGTATTAAAGCACAAGATACATATTACTACTGCAGACTTCTAACACTCATCAATTTGGTATGTGCAGGGTCTTCATTTTATGCAGTCATTTCCATTTATCACTATTAATTAATATATTATATTACTATAATTTTGTTTTAATTATATTATTAAATATGTAATTGGTTATTTTTTTCTAGATGTCATTAAAATATATAAGATAATCATTGAATTCTAACAAAATACTTAATTTTTTATATAAAAAATGTTATATTATTAAGCCTAAATTAACCAAATTTATAAAAAAAAACATTATCACTTTCTCAAAACCATCCAAAATCGTACTGTAAACCGACAAAAAAATAAAATGAAAAATTAAAATCGTGATGTATCTCGCTGCATTGCGCGAATACGCTTCTAGTTAAATTATTAAATTACAAAAAGTTACATAATGATGGTTCTTGCAAAAACTTCTTTTGTGTATCTTGTAAAATTTTAACATTAATAATATATATATAATATATATATATATATATATATATAATATGATTAAACTAAAAAAATATGAATAGTATTAAGCTCATTTTAAAGGAATTGACAAAACAGTTGTAATTGATAGTTCTTATATTTGGAAAGATTGGTTTCAAGTTTCAACACGTCAAAAAAACCGTCATGAGCATCGTCATCACTCTTTCGTGACGGTCACCCTTGTGTTGGCGCATCGACATGGAAAAAGACGTCGTTGTAATTAAAAATGAAACATTAAAATGTGTCTCTTAATGGTAATTTATTTTTTCTTATCGTCTAGAAGTCTAAAAGTACACCGGTTTTCCCTACGAAATTCTTACATATATCAGTATTTGCTACGCATATGACACTAGTATAATACATTAGTGGTAAGTGGTAACTGGTATGTAGCCAATTGTCACCTAATCTTGACCTTGTCCCACAACCTTCTTTGATCCCACATTATTAATTTTCAGTGACCGAGCGTTGGCCACCGTGAAATAACTGAAATAAGTGAACATGAAAACGGTTAAATCATGTCTGATTTTGCACTGTAATCACATGCTATTACAGACCACAGTCAACGCAAGGTTGAACAAGTGACTTGGCAAGTGACCTCTTATCGTGACCAAAATCGTATGAATCACATGTGATTTTACACATGATTTTGGTGTAAAATTACATATAATTTAGTTGTTCTCGCCTACTCTTATTTGGTCACATTGTGAAACACAAAACATTGACATTATAAATAATCACATTGTGAAACAATGTTGTACTTTTACATATATTATTTTACAATATCAAACAATATAAAAATTGTTTCTAATGGTTTGTCAAAAATAATAATTTTCATTTATGCCGTTTCGAAATTATAAAATCATCATTGTGATGTGTAAAAACTTTCGAATTTTTGTCCCTCCCTCTACCACATAGACTAAACTCATAAAATCGATTTTAATTGGGTAAAAGACAAAAAAATCATTGAAATGATGAAAATATCTCTAAATTAAAAAAAAAAGATCAAATTAGGATGTTTTTACAAACCATGATGACCATCTTGTAATTTTAAAATTACTGGACAAACAATATTATTTTCGACAAACCATAAAGATCAAGTTTGTGGTTTACTCTAGAAAATAGTTTTAGAAACATTCTTAATTTTGCCACTATTAAAAAATATTTTATATTATTAGTCAAATAATGTTGTTAATTTGATTATATATAAAATATTATATTAATTTTGATAAGTAAAACAAATTATAAATAAGTTATTATGGTTGAAATATTGGTGTATTATTTGAACACAAAGTGGCGTCCAAAACCATGACTGTAAAACCCATAGAGATGTAAAACCTACGGAAAAACTTGGTCGTTGGTCCAAAGTGCGTATGCAATTAAAACGTTGCCGTTTTTTTGGTTTTTGGAATATATATTTATTTTTAGAGTAAATTACATTTTTGGTCCTTGTGGTTGTCACCCAATATCAAGTTTGGTCCCTCCTTCAAACTAATTACAATTTTGGTCACTGTGGTTGCTATTTTATTTCACTTTTGGTCCCTCTGACCAACTTCAGTTAAAAAAACTTAGTTAAATTAAGGGTATTTTGGTAATTTGACCTTTTCTTTGTCTTTTTCATTTTTTTTTGTTTTATTAGATTATATTGTAAATTACAATTATAGTCCCTATGGTTTGTCTTTTTTTTTTCTTCTCTTTTCTTCTCTTTCCTATATTTTTTTCATTTTTCATTTTATATCTTTATTATATTAATTAATTAATAATAATTTTAACTAAAAATACATTAATAATACGTATTCGATTTTGTAACTATACCATTAGAAAAGTCTTGTAGATACTTTTAAAATAAGTTAAATATTAAATATTTTTAAATATTTATACAATTTATCTTATATATATATATATATATATATATGTAAATTCGTCTATACTAATAAAAAAAATTATATTTTAAGTTGTCTTTAAAAAAATATCATTTTTTCTTATTTATGTAATACAAAAATCAAAATTTATCTATGTTTAGTAATAAAAAAAATGTATCATTTTAGATAGTTCATTTAATTACATGTTTTTTAAATGTGCATCAATTTATAAAATTTATAATATACTTATTTAAAAAATCAAAATAAAACCAATTAATAAATTTATAATATACTTATTAAAAAAATCAAACTATAAACTTAAATTTATCATAATAAAAAAAATATTCAAAATATAAACTTAAATTTATATAGATAATGGTATTCAATTTTATTCCAAACTACGAACTATATACCTCAAAAATTCCAAACATTTATAATTTCAAATCCTTACATAAAATCCAAATCTCTCAAAAACATTACGTCAAACCAAACGAACCCTTAATGCTTTGTTTGATCTAAAATGCAAGGTTATGAACCATGCATACTTCACATTGTAAGTCATTCTTTTCTGATAAATAAAATAAAGAAAATATGTAGTTGTTAGTTGGTTATTTATTTTTCAGATAAATTTAAGTTTATGTTTTGAAAAAAAATTAAATGATAATTATATTATAGAGTTTTTTTTTTTATTTCATCCACCTTTAATAAAAACATTTAATTAAATATAATATCTAAAAACGATAATTTTTTTAATTAATAGCCATAGATAAATTTCGATTCTTTTTTCTTATATAAATAAAAGAAAACGATAAATTTCTTAAACACAACTTAAAATATAATTTTTTTTATTGATGTAGACGGATTTGCAGATATATATCAAATAAACTCATAAAAGTTTATAAATATTCAATACTTAACTTATTTTAACGTTATCAACAAGATTTTTCTAATAGTGTAATTTACAAAATCAAATATGTATTTTTAATGTATTATTAGTTAAAATTATCATTAATTAATTAATTAATATAATAAGAATATAAAATGAAAAATAAAAAAATGTATGAAAGAAAAGAAAAGAGAAAAAGACAAACCACAAGGACTATAATTGTAATTTACTATATAATCTAATAAAATAAAAAATGAAAAGGACAAAGAAAATGTGAAAAAAAACCAAAATACTCTTAAGAGGGAATTGCAAATTTGGTCCCTGTGGTTTATTATTTTTCTCACATTTGGCCCCTATAAAATTTGTATTGCAAGAAACTCTCTATGGTATGCAAAAGTACTCGAACTTGGTCCCTGTGACTAACGTCCGTTAGGCTGCAAGTGTTAAATCCCCTCATGTGCCTTGCACATGAGGGTATATTGATCATTTTACTCCATAAGGACCAGAATTACAATAAACCACAAGGACCAAAATTGCAATTTACTCTTTTATATTATACCTTTTATAAAAGCATAGTATTTATATTATATAATTAATAAATAATTATCATTTAATTAAAAAATAACTTATTTAATGAAACATCAAAATTTTATTTAGTTAATAATTTATATTTAGTTTTATCGACTAAAATTATAATAAAATAGTTTATATTTTCGCTTTTACTAAATTTCATTTTTGATAAAAAAAAACAAATTATTCAATAAAAATAAATTAAACACATGCGTTTTTTGAATTTTAATATAAAACATAACATATATATATATATTATAGAAAAATCTAGCACATATTAAAACGATATATGAAATTACCTCTAAATTTTTTTTATAACTAGACTTATATCTTATTGAACTAGAAATTTTAATAGATTTTTTATATAAATTACCGTACAATTATTTAGGGGTGTTCTCAATTCGGTTCGGTTCGGTTAGTAAGAAAAATGTGAACCAAACCGCATGAGTCTAATACTTGGTTACCCGGTTTTTCGGTTTTTGGTCTTTTCGGGTTTTCCGGTTTTTCCGGTTTTCGTTTTTTCGATATATATAAAAAAAATCGGTTTTCCCGGTTTTCGTTTTTTCGGTTTTTCAATATATTAAAATTTTTAAAGGTAATTTCATATATCTTTTAATATGCGCTAAATAATTGTACGGTAATTTATATAAAAAATCTATTAAAATTTATAGTTCAATAAGATATAAGTCTAGTTATAAAAAAAAATTTAGAGGTAATTTTATATATCGTTTTAATATGCGCTAGATTTTTCTATAATATATATATGTTATGTTTTATATTAAAATTTAAAAAACGCATGTGTTTAGTTTATTTTTATTGAATAATTTATTTATTTTTTATCAAAAATGAAATTTAGTAAAAGCGAAAATATAAATTATTTTATTATAATTTTAGTCGATAAAACTTAAATATAAATTATTAACTAAATAAAATTTTGATGTTTCATTAAATAAGTTATTTTTTAATTAAGTGATAATTATTTATTAATTATATAATATAAATACTATGTTTTTTAAAAAAAGTATAATATAAAAGAGTAAATTGCAATTTTGGTCCTTGTGGTTTATTGGAATTCTGCTCCTTGTGGAGTAAAATGACCCATATACCCTCATGTGCAAGACACATGAGGGGATTTAACACCTGCAACCTAACGGACGTTAGTCAAATGGACTAAATCCGAGCATTTTTGCATACAACAGGGAGTTTCTTGCAATAAAAATTTTGTAAGGACCAAATGTGAGAAAAACAATAAACCACAGGGACCAAATTTGCAATTCACTCTACTCTTAATTTAACTAAAATTTTTAACTAAAGTTGATCAGAGGGACTAAAAGTGAAACAAAATGGCAACCATAGTGACTAAAATTATAATTAGTTTGTGTTTACTGTAATACATATATGAATTTGTTTTATTCAAATAGGTTCAGTTTATATTTCTTCGTATTTTATTTAATATCAGTGGTTAATTTTTTTTTAAAACAAATAAGTTATATATGAGAGAGTGAAATCTATAGTTAATAAAAAATGGTGTATAACCTTTTTTTTTTTTTGGGTACTTTGCTACTAATTTGTTTGTTTTTTATTATTATATAATATAATTTAAATCATTTAATATCATTGACTCATCAAGTAATAATAGAAAACATAAATGTATATATACATAATATTATATAATATATAAAGATATGTCGTCATGTCACGTCTTGAAAATGTCGGAATCTTATTGTCATGGCTCCTAAGACTTGGCTATGTTTGGCTGGTAGTTGATAAACTAGCTTGTAGTTGATGAAAAAGTCACGTTTGACAAAAACTAGCTTATCGGCATGTAAATTTACCAAAATACATCTAAAAAAATATGATTAAAAAAAAATTATAATAATATAATATATTAATTAATACAAATAAGGTAGTAAATAATATAATATGTTAATTAAAATAATTTTAAATTTATTATTATACATATTATAAATTTTGAAATTTAAACCAAATTTTTAAAAAATCCACATTAACTTAGGATTTTAAATAAACATTACATATAATAAGGAAAAAATAATCAAATAATGATTACAAAAATAATAATAATTGATAACTAAAATATATTGATCAATATTAATATATATATAATTATCAATAAATGTAAATAATTAAAAATTAATATCAATGTATAATTAAAATTTATGTTACAACTTTCAGATAATATTAATTAATATTTATTACTAATTAACATTTATTTATAAGTAATAATCAATATATAATAATGAATATTAATGAGAGTATAATTGGAATAATTACAAAAAAGTTTCTGATAAGCTATTCTAAATAGTTTATCAAAAAGTTAGTTTATGTTCATCCAAACATGTACTTAGAAAATAAACTAGCTTATTTTTATCAAACAATGTCTTAACCTCACCATTACATCACCTTTTATGCCATTTAAAACCTTAGTTTAGATAGAATTCAATTGTAACTCTTTCTTTAAACTTACATTTTATTATAAGTTTGTTTTGAGAAAATGAATAATAAAATAAACAAAATATACAATCAAAATGAAACAAACACTTTGTTTTTGGGGAATAAAAGTTTGAAAGTAATTGTAAATTTGGTTGTTGATTTGTAGGAGTTAGGGTGGAAACTTACCAACCACAAATCTTTGACTTTCCTCTTCAAAAAATATCTTAATAAGATAATTGAAATTTCTTAATTATTTTATGAAAAATTATATTAAAATATAATTAATTTTGGTTTAATTTTTATTTTAGGAAACCAACTTTTAAAATTATTATTTTGGGATCTGGAATAAACTTTTATTTTATTTTAGAAAACCAACAAATAATGTTTAAGTTGTATTAATTATTATTACCGTTTAAAAAATTATTATGATAAATACTGAATACATATAGTTTTTTTTTTATAATCAGCTAAAACCGTTAAGTCATACTTAACATACTTTAATTGTAGGAATAAATCCAATTAAACAAAAAAAAAATTGATGGCTTGTTAATGTTTTAACGATGACTATTTGTGTAACATTCAAATAATCTTGTTTTAGCTTTTTAAAAAAGAACCTAAGAAAGATAAGTAGCAAAGAAACCGATTGATATGAACCTTTTGATGTCTTTCAGTATTTTTTGTCATTTAAAACATGAATTGTGTGAATTGTGAAACATACGAAAAATAAAAGTGGGATTATTGTTTTCTTTTTTAGGAAATTTTATACAACATGAAAGAAGATTTATGTTGCTTTTGATCCTGCCATTTTTTCCCGCTTTTGAACCCGTCACGTTTAATGGATTTGATTTATGGAAAGTAGGGGTAGGCATGAATCGAATTTGGACATTTTGATTTTAACTTTGAATAAAAAGGCTCGATATCAACTGAATGAAAGATCTGTATCTGCACTTTGTTAGTTGAATGCAATTGTATGTGTGTATATGAGTGGGTTATATATTCCCAAAGAATACACATGTTATTTTGTTACAAAACAATCATGTACATGTAAAAAATACTAAAATTCCGTTCTAACACAATGGGTATTTTGTAATGAAGTCACAAATTCAATGGTTATTATGTTATATATATATATATATATATATGGGAAGGTTGAAATAAAACAAATAAAAAAATTGAGAATGTAGGAATAAATGGTTCATATGTACATCTTTGGTAAACCTGTAAAAAATCCATTTGAAGACGCATATGTGAATCTACATTTGTTTACCTACCTTTTTTTCTTTCTATTTATTCACATATGAAGTTTATATTTGAATCCATGTATGTACATATGTATGTGTATGTCGATCATTCTTTTTTCTGTATATATATAACATGCTAATGGTTATTTAAAGAATTTTTAAAATATGCATGTGACAATTGATTACACACTGATGGATAGTAAGATCCGTGAGCTCCTTTAAGTGGGACAGGGTTTGAAATCCCGTCCCAAATGGATCATTAAATCGTATTTATAATTTCTCATGAGCCTAAAGTTATAAACTATTAATAATTTTTACCATCGTGTTAAGTTGATTTGTAGATTGTTGAGTTAATATACTATTTTGGACTTAAAAGAGTTATAAAAAAATGTATTAGGATCGATCCTTGTACCATTGAGACCTCACTCCCAAACATACAACCACCATAGCTACATGCCTTTCTTTTCCCCGTGTATGTTGTTCTTAATCATGTTGACTTCGTTTTTTGACTAGATGAAACAACGGCAGATGATTCTCATGATTACTGTTCTACCGAGTTTTTATAATTCCACAACACAATGAACTCCTAAAGGCTAAAGCTTAATCTTTATTAGTTAAAACGAAGCTTAATCTTTCGTTATCGTTCTTGCTTGTTCATTCTTCTTGTTGTTTTGGTGATAGTTTAAAAAACGTGTTTGAATAGTTATTTTTAAAGATAATGTTTTGTTTAATGTGGTCACTATCTGCATGTCATCATTCCTTTACTCGACTCAATGATAGAACCCAGATGATAAAACTTTCATTCTCCCTTTATTAACTCTTGTTTTGTCAAACTGTTTGATATATAAATGTTGGAAAATTTAGTAAAAATATAGGTTTTTACTAACCTTTGACACATTTAAATACATATATATGTATTATATATAATTATCTCTTAGTGGGTTTGTGTTCTCCTATATGAGAGCTTCGAAACGATATATAATATGTCCAAAACAGAGTGTGTGTGTGAATGAGATATCGATACTCAAAATTGAGTACTTGGATGCACTTAGAGGGCGTTTGGTTCGCAGAATGATTTATGAAATAATGAAATCTGTCTAAGGAATTGGAATCTGGAAGGAATTGGAATGAAATGTTATCAAGTTTGACCAAGTGATTGGTTGGCAGGAATTGAATGTAATCAGTCAAATGAATTGGAATATGTCTGTTTGGTTTGCAAAAGAATTGGAATGGAATTCTGAAAAATGACAAGAATACCCTTTCTTTTATTTTTATTTTTTTATTTTTATTTTTTTAAATGCCGATAGAGAGAGGGGGGAGAGAGAGAGGAGGGAGAGATTGTGAGAGAGGGAGGGGAGAGAGAGAGAGGATAAAGAGAGAGAGATGAGAGAGAGAGAGGGTATTTTTGTCATTTTCAAAATATTGGATGGAATGGAATTCAATTCCATCACTTTTGTGAAGGATTGACCAAATCCACATTTGAAGGAATTCATGGAATTCAATTCCATTCAATGGATAACCAAACATCATGATGGAATTTGGTCAATGGAATTGACCATTCCAATTCCATCAGATTCCGGCAGAATCCAGCAAACCAAACGCCCCCTTAGAAAAAACCAAGTGGGTGTGGAAAAGTGTCCCACATAGGAAGAAGGAGTAAAAGATTTAGTGGTTTATAAACATGGAAGTGAGAGGAGTTTACAAGCTCCTTAAATGGTTTTACTCCAACACCTACTCGTGCGCAGGGGGGTATCGGTTGAGATTTTCGTAAGCTAAATCGGCGAACTTGTGCGTGGGCGCGACCTGCGGACACGAATGCAACTCCGAAATCTCGAGCTCGCACAACTTGTGCGTGGGCGCGCCATGCACTGGAATGTGGACGAAACAGGGGCTCTCACGGGTTAACCCGCGCCATGCACTGTTTTGAGTTTGTAACCTCCAAATCATACGTATTGATTACAAATATTTACTGACCAAGACTTTTATGATATATTAAAGAAACCCCAACAACCTTAAAGTATCGTCAAACAAAACAAGATTGAAAATATATCCAAATGAATTAACCAAATATTTTTAAACTTGCACAATTAAGTCTTAAATAATGAAACATTATTTTGTAACTATTGACATATTGTTAATAATTTGTCTAATAAGGACACTTTATCTATAGTCTAACTGTTTTTGAATAAATTCAGGATATATATATAGAGAGAAAGAGGGATTCAAGGGAAAACTTAAATAATAAAAAACCAAAAAACATTTCATCAACTGTTAGATTAATTGTTCAAACATATATGATTAAATAGGCAATTATAACTTTATTGTTAAATTAAAAAAAAATCATCCACACCCTATTTTTTAAATGAAAAAAAATGAATAATAAAATTCGAACAAAACAAATTACACAAAAAATCAATTACATCCATATTAATATATTATTTTTCTTCCGTTTTTTCGTGATTTTTCAGTTTTCCATTTATTTAACGTTTTTTTCCAATACCTTACTATATATATATGTGTGTGTGTGTGTGTGTGTGTATATATAGGGAGAGGTTCATTTGAGAAATAATAAATGTATGAGAAATAGAAAAATAATCATAGTCATTCATTTGGTCAACATTTGCGACTTTGACCGTTAAACATCTGATAATTTCTTGCGTGGTCTATAGAAGATAGAGGAGTAGTTTCATAAAATACGCAGGACGAATTCATATATGAACATGTATGATTCACATATGAACTATATGTTCATATATGAATCAGTTAATTAATTCATATGTGAATAAAAAATGTTCATATATTAATTTGTTAATTAGTTCAACTCATTCACATATGAACCTATAAATTAATTAGTTCATTTATGAATCACAAAGGTTCATATATGAATCACAAAGGTTCATATATGAATCAGTTAAAAAAGTTCATATGTGAATTACACTGGTTCACGTATGAACATATAGTTCATATGTAAATCATGCAGATTCATATATGAATTCAGCCCGTGTATCTTGTAAAAATTACAAAAACGTTCTTCTATTTTTGAAATAGCCGCAACTTTTGACCAGTCAAAGCCACACTATTTGACCAGTCAAATCCGATCTTGACCAAATGAATAGCTAGGATTAATTCTTTATTTCTCATATATTTACCATTTCTTAAATGAACATAAGGCTATATATATATATATATATATATATATATATATATATAGGGGTAGGTTATTATGCAGCCTTTTACATGGTGCAACTCATGCAACCCCTTTATCTACCACTCATTTTATTTTCACATTTTTTAATGAAAAAGTGAAAATAAAAATAAGTGGTGGATAGAGGGGTTGTATGGGGTTGCACCATGTAAAAGGGTTGCATTTGAACACCTCTCTCTCTCTCTCTCTCTCTCTCTCTATATATATATATATATATATATATATAGGGGGCCATTCATGTGAGAACTGAGTTATTTATGATAACTGTGAGATCCAATCTCAGCCACAAATCAGATGACAAATTAGGAAATTATTAATTTTGGTAATTATGATTTAAATTTTAATTAAAGGGCAATTTAAGTATTTTAAAAATATCCTCTCTCCAATGAACTTTTTCTAGCGAATTTTTTTCCGACGAATTTTTTTTCCGGCAAACATATGCATATTGTGATACCCTTAACAAAATAACGAAAAAAAACATAGTGTGATACAATTAGTAAAGCAACACCACCTGATACTTTGTGATACACTTTGTAAAATATTGTGATACTGTGATACCAACACCAAATGTGATACTCCACTGTTCCGACAAACATTATTCCGGTGACCACATGATACACAATGTGATACCTTTTGTAAACATCGAAAATAACAAAAATAAATAAGAAACGTTGTGGATACAAAATAAGAAATGTTGTGATACCTATTGTGATACAAAATACTCCATGATACCCACCGTGATACAAAATACAATGTGATACCCGTTATGATACAAAATACACTACAATACCTACCGTGATACACAATACACTGTGATACCCGTTATACAAACTACTGGGTTTTAGAACATTCACCCATTATGATACACTTCGTAAAACTACGAAAACACGCTATGATACACATAAAGCACGTACCTAAACACATACATGATTGTTATACAGAATACTAATCTAATGAAGGTCAGCATAAATTTGAGAAAATAACTTCATAAATATATGTTTCAATGCCTATCATCACTTACCTAGGAGAAGAGCTACATGTAATAAAATACTGAACTAGTTTAGCCACAAAACAAATAGACCAATGTGATACATACCCATTGAAATAGCAACAAGGGTGATACAATGTGATACCACTACAATACCTTTACGACCGGTGAGGTGGTCAGAGTTCGATCGACAGGGGGTAACTATAAAATCGATTTGTGTTTTGGTCCTTCGTCGAGGTCTCCGGCGAGGTACGGATTTCGGTGCATCGTCGAGATCTCCATCGACATTTGTGTTGTACAACATCGTCAATATCTAGGTTTTTACTGAAGTGGGTTTTTATTATTGAAATCAACACAAATCATGGTTCAACGATATGAAAATCAAAACAAAAGCCATACGGGTCCAATCAAGGAGACAAAAACATAAATAGACCTAACTTTTGTTATACAGGTTCGATAGCCCGACGTAAATGCTAGGTTTGTCGGAGAAGTGGCCGGTATAATTCGAGACTGGGGCAATTAATCGACCGCTGGTGATGGGAGGGAAGTCGGATGAGCTGCATCTGCGCCAAAGGGGGAGAAGAAGAAAAAGAAGAGGCCAAGGAAGATGATGATGCAGACTCTCCGGCGTCCGATTCTTCAGACGATGATGCGGCGATTCAGATGGTGTTCCGGCGGCATTCTTTGAAGATATATTATGTAGAGAAGAAGATATGGGCGGCTACCTTTTCAAAGAATATAATTTTTTTTAGGGTTTAGGCATATGGTAGAGGGAGGGAGGGAGAGAGAGAGAGAGAGGAGCCGTATAAGGGAAAGAAAGGAGAGATTTTAGGATTAGTTCATTTAATTAGATATAGAAAACAAAGTTACCAAAATACCCTTTTGTATTTATTTAAAATTGATATTAATTATCTTAAATGTGTGGCTTATATTGGATCTCACAGTTACCACAAAATAACCAGTTCTCATTTGATTATGCCCCTATATATATATATATATATGTTGGGTTGGGTTCCGGTGAGAAGTTGAGTTAATAGTGAGAAGTGGTTATCAACCGTTGGATGAGAAATGGACGTACATTAGGATGAGATGCATTGAGATAAGATGCACGGGATCAATTCCCTTCTAATCCGCAATTCATTGGAGGGCTTGAGATTGAAAGAGATCAACGGTTCAGATCCAATTCTCACGTTTCTCACCATTAACTCAACTTCTCACACGATCTTTCGTCTATATATATTTATCATAAATATTGTAACACCCGCAAATTTCTATCTGCGTAAGCCAATCCTTTGAGGAATCCTTGAGTTTCGATCTCAGAATTTCATCCCCTATGCCTTATCTTTTAGCCGTATTGCATCGTGGGCACTCCGGGTGAAAAATAGAGGAAATCGGGGCAAGGTATACTCTGGGCGAGAGTGCCCTGGGCACAATCGCCGGGCATAATCGCTAGTGGTGTGGTGCCCGCGGTACAGTTTGGGCGATAGTGCTCTGGGCACAATCGCCGGGCACAATCGCCGGCGACCCCTGGTCGTTTTAAAATCGATTTTTGAGCAACCTTCCCCATTATTTTTCAACCATTTCACCCTTTTCTCTCTAGAAACCGAACCCAAACCCTAAAATCGGTTTCTATGCATCCAAGTCACCAAACCTATCATGTTCCAAGTGTTCTCCTCCAACCAACAAAGATTTGAAGCTCCATCTTCATCTTCCTCATCAAGTTCAACGGTTGGGAGTTCGGGTTGAAGTGTTGGATTGGGTGTTCTAGGAAGTCTCATCGCCTTCAAGGGTAAGTTTTCTTGTATTAAGGTTATAAATGCTCCATTGTTGGTTTCGTAGTGTTTGGTTTCTCAACCTCGGATTTGGTAAGTTTTGGAGAAACTAGGGTTTTGATCTCGTTTGGGGTTTTTGGTATATTGTTTGGAGGAAATGCTTCTAGATGGTTGAGTATGGGTATTTATGGGTTGAAATGTATGGATCTAGGTTTTTGGATGCTTGACTTGAAGAGTTGGAATGTATGTCTTCGGAAAGCTTTGGGTGGGAGCTATGCTTGGAAGGCCAATGGTTGTGGATTGAAAACTAGGTTTAACTTAACCTAGCAAGGTGAGTTCAAGATGATTTATGAAAACGGTGTACATGTCAAAATGATTATTTTTAAAATGTTTATGTTTTACACCAAATTGTTAACTGCTGATAAGTTTGAGTAATTGGTTATATTTATCTTTATAAACTCATGAAACATGCATCTTGGTGATTTTAGGCATATTGACAAATAAAACATGTTGACATGTTTCTTTGACGTATTTTATATAAATGGAGTCCATCTGATGTAAATGTCATTTACATGATTTTGTTCTTACGTCTATTTGGAAAATATGCATAACTGTGTCACGAGGTATTTTGAGAAATAAGAGTAAAGAGTTTATTTGGGAAAATGGTTTGCCTCAAACAATGTTGAGTTGGTGTTATTTTACACTTTTGGGTTGTTGTGTCTTCGTTAGTCGGTCAAACGTTTTTTTTTTATGTTTACAAAGGCTTCGTTGGTGATTTACGTAAAGTGTTGGGCCTTTGGCTCGACTTTGACTAAATGAGTCGTGTGGACACTTGTCCGGATTTATAACCGTCGTGGGTTTTGAGTATGATGGCGCTTAATTTTGTGTCATTGGTGAGTTACATGCTTTGGGTGCGTTGGTCATTCTTTTGGAGTCATGTAATGATAGATAGTGTCGTAATGGATCCATAGGCACTAAAGTCTGTCAGTTATGTAAGGCCTGAGGTTTTGGGTTACTTTTAGTGACCGCTCGGGTTTGCTAGCGAATAGGAATATGTGGTTTGAGCCGCAGAGTTGGAACTCGTCTAGATTGGATTAGGCACCCGGTTGCTCGTAAGACCGCGGGGTGGAACTCGACGGAGTATGGCAAGGGGCAACGACAGGTTCGAGGATTGTGATGTCTGTTATGGCATGGGAACTAGAACCGGGGCACGTTAGTGAAATCCAATAACATCGCGGGTGGCCCCATTCACGTGTTCTCGCCACCCAAGATGGAAACGTTTAGATGACATACAAGGAAGTCGCGTGAACGACCTACTTGCGTGTTACTCTATTCTCAGTGTATACGGGTCTCTTCATCGTTGATTCGTGGTATTTTATATAATAATTTCGTATTTTACCAGATTGGGTTTTTATGTGGTCGACGATAAATGATGACTTTAATATTGGGTTTCCCCCACGTATATTAAGGCTTGAATGAAATGCGTCATTCCTACGTTTTCCGTATTTGGTTCCCTTTCATTTTATGGTTGCATGAGTTTTGGGTTAAATATAAGTTTACGAAAGACGTTTTATATTGGAATCTTTCTGTAAAACATCTTGGTTTGGTTAGCGATCAACATGGTGTCTCTTTCGTTTAAAATGCATGTTTATTGTAAATGAGTCGTTTCATAAGCAAAGCATATCATTTTGGAAAGATTATGACTTTAATTGCATTCTTACATTTTAAACGATTTATTTATATATATTGAAAACTCTTGAGCCCACTAGGCGTTAAGCCTAACCCTTTTTATTTGTCGGCATGTGCATTAGGTTCCAGCTGGGGGTTGAGTTCTAGCAAGGCCATGAAGAGTAGAGCCTTAGCTAGACACAAGAGTAAGTACTTGGTGAAGTCTTCCGCAAGTTAGAGATAGCGATTTTATTGGGTTTTAGTAGCACTCGCCCTTTTATAGTTTGTATGTATAGATTGAAGGTGTGTATTGAAGTTAAATCTAAACTTGTGGGTGTAGAAGATACGTTTATTCGATGTATTTAGAAAATTTTAAATAAGTTGTTATTTTCAGAATTTAGGGTGTTACAAATTGGTATCGGAGCTTAAGTTTGAGAGATTTAGGTATTGATTTTTGGATGCCTAAACTCAAACTAGCGTTCTTATAAGTGATGGTAAGTGAAGTTACACACTAGGAACCTTAAGATAATATGTTTTGAGGTTGACCAAGTCGTTAGAAACGGGAAACTTGTCGAGGGTCTCAAGGATGACTGTGTACTGTACGTTCATAATGGCACCTGGCCAATGTCACGGTGAACCTACGTGCTACATATGTAAACTTGAGCTACCTTGGAATGATGACCGTTGGGGTAGTGAGAAGTCCTAAGCGAGTTAGCTAAGGAAGGATTGATGTTTATATCAAGGTCACCTGGGAGTGATAGCTAAGTGCGAGGAGGTCACTAAGTTGATCCTCTTGGGTCGGAAATCTTGGTTGGATTAAATTCGCGAGCTTGTTAGACTAATTCTATTTCGAGGAGGATTTGTAAGTTATCAATTTTGAGATTGCGGCTCTAAGATGTTTGATGCTTCTGGATGACTATAGTATGTCGGAAAATAAAGGAGTGCAGTCCTAAGATGCCGAGTGCCGACCAAATTTCATGCACCGAATTTATTTCTGAAATGAGTTTGCATAAAGTGTTTCTCATGTTCTCAAACAAAAAGTGAGTTGATTTGTAAAGTCTCGATAAAGCATTTATTACTCATCGGATTTTAAACCTCGAGTTTAAGTATGCATGAAATTGTTTTATTGCAAGCAATTGCATAATGTCATTAAAAATCTCTTCGTTCACGTTCCGTGTCTTACGTTATTTTTTTCGGATATTGTAATAGCCGTGTTTTAAATGTTATTTGAGTTATTGGGCAAGTAACTGTGGAATTTTTAACCTTGACGTTGGATCTCCTCCGCGTATGTTAAGGTTTTAAAGGAAGAGTTGTCCCATGTTTGAGTCGGAATTTTCTTGAGAATTTTAGTCTGTACGAGTCGCGTTGAATTTTATGGATTATTGTTTTGCGACGTTTTGAGCGCGTGAGTGTACTTTGAGTTGCGTGAGTTTCAATTTTATTGCGTATAAATTTACAAACTTTTGGGTATAGTGTCTCATAAAAGTTTTGTTAAAAATGGGCACTTTATTTTACGTTGTGATTGGGGACTTAACATTTTTGGATTTATTGTCGTATTACGTCTTTTCTTTATTTATGTTGGGAAATGAAATTTTGGCACCGTTTGATTTTAGTGTTATCGAGTTTTTATGAAAATTCAGTTGGGTTTATAGTGTCTTATTTCACGACCTTTTGCGTTGCGTAGATGAACTTTGGTCTCGATTTAAAATTTATTTACGTTCCTATCGTGTAGATTAATTTTGGGGAAATAAACGGACGTATATGGACCTCATTGGAAATTTTATCTTCCGATGTCTTGCGTTCTTTTAAGGAAAAGATTTTAAAATTTAAAGTCGTGAAAATTTTCTTGGGAGTTGTACAAACTTTGGTTGCATGTGCTTTAGTGCAGAAAATTATTTTCACACTTATGGTATAACTCGATGTTTATTAGGACCATGGTACTCCATTTAAAACTTTGCTACGCATCTTTTATTTCTGCCCATATTAACGTATGTACTGGTCAAATGAGTTTTGGAAATGGTTTTATATGCGTATTTTTGGCGATCAATTTTGAAACCTACCGAATAAACGGTAGTGTATTAATTTACCGCACGATTAATTGTTATAAAACTTATGTGTTTGAAAGTTTTATAAAAGTTTAAATTGGCATAAAAAGTGAAAACCCTGAACTCATTAGGCCTATAGACTTAAATCCTGGTGTAAGAACAGTTGTAATTAGGGACTAAGGGAGTCCTTGGGATTTGAAGCGTCGGATGATCCGATTCGCGGTCAGCCTTGATATTTTGGGCATGGAGCTTTTGGAATCTATGTGCGCTTGTATTATGGAAATAGTAGATTTAAGTCTTCCCAAATATTTAAGAGGTAATTTTATACTTCGGTAATCATGCGGGATAAGGTCTCATGTGAGTATTTGCGCTTAATTTGGGGTTCGCTTTGGTGGTTTGCTCGTCGGTGTGACATCATGGTATATGTCGATGGTGTATCGTCTTAGTGGGGTCTATGATCAAAGGAAATTTTTGTGGTCCGTTTGTTAGAAATGTAAGATTTGGAATTTTAGCACTCTGTTAGGTGTCAACCTTAATGCGACCTTCCGTCTGGAATGAAATTTTTGGGTGGGATACCCACGTTTTCAAGGTCACTGTTTAGTCCTAGGCGTCGACTTGATTCCTTGAAGTCAATGGATCTTGGGATATCCGGAAATATCCCGGTTGGACCATGGAAGATAACGACCTTTCGGTAATGGAAATTTGAAGAAGGTTAGATGTTGTTAAGAAAATACCGAGGGGTATAAGCTTTTCCAGGGTGATAAAGATCTTTCTAAAGGAATGTTGTGAGGCTGGGGTTGGAACGAAGTTGAGGGACGGACGAATCTGTGTTAACCGGTTGTTTGAAGGACGCATTGGTGCGCCTTGGAAAGATATCTTTATCGAAATAAGGAGTGAATCAATTGATACCTGAATAATTTGGAAGTTTGGTTATGATCTTTGATGCTGGGTTCGGGACCGCGTAGATTTGAAGGAAATCGATCGGTGGAAAGTTGGGATCATAAACTACCTGGAGGTGGTAATTGTCACCCAAGGTTGGGAGATGACCGTAATCCGGTGAGTAAAGGCTACTTTGGAGAGTTAAGTGGTCGCTCAGTTATTAGTGTAATGTGTCCATGAGGGGCGGTGGGCTTGGGTATCAGTACAACATTCATGCTTGTGGTGTTGGCAGATGGGTTAAGGGCAGTCCTTCTACGGGTAAGGACTATTGGGAAGCTAGATTTCGAGGACGAAATCATTCTAAGGTTGGGAGGATTGTAACACCCGCAAATTTCTATCTGTGTAAGCCAATCCTTTGAGGAATCCTTGAGTTTCGATCTCAGAATTTCATCCTCTACGCCTTATCTTTTAGCCTTATTGCATCGTGGGCACTCCGGGTGAAAAATAGAGGAAATCGGGGTGAGGTATACTCTGGACAATAGTGCCCTGGCGAGAGTGCCCTGGGCACAATCGCCGGGCATAATCGCCAGCGGTGTGGTGCCCGCGGTACAGTTTGGGCGATAGTGCCCTGGGCACAATCACCGGGCACAATCGCCGGCGACCCCTGGTCATTTTAAAATCGATTTTTGAGCAACCTTCCCCATTATTTTTCAACCATTTCACCCTTTTCTCTCTAGAAACCGAACCCAAACCCTAAAATCGGTTTCTATGCATCCAAGTCACCAAACCTATCATGTTCCAACTGTTCTCCTCCAACCAACAAAGATTTGAAGCTCCATCTTCATCTTCCTCATCAAGTTCAACGGTTGGGAGTTCGGGTTGAAGTGTTGGATTGGGTGTTCTAGGAAGTCTCATCGCCTTCAAGGGTAAGTTTTCTTGTATTAAGGTTATAAATGCTCCATTGTTGGTTTCGTAGTGTTTGGTTTCTCAACCTCGGATTTGGTAAGTTTTGGAGAAACTAGGGTTTTGATCTCGTTTGGGGTTCTTGGTATATTGTTTGGGGGAAATGCTTCTAGATGGTTGAGTATGGGTATTTATGTGTGACATCTGCCTTCCGGAACCTCCAGGTTAGCACCCGAGCTGTGTAAATCACGATTAAATATATAGGAACACCCTTCTACGACCTAATTTTATAGGCAAGGGCTATAGTTTCCTAAGGTTCCCGGCAGTGCGCTTAGAATATCCGGTCACTGCGCGTAACGGGATACACAGTCTTATAAAATGCCAATCCGATAAAATTAACATTTTATTTTATTAATAGTAATAATAATGAGTGGGTTAATTATAAAATTTAATTAACCAAATATAAATTCTAAATTTTAAGCAATCAAAACAAAAATTTAAGCAAATAATTGAGAATTTACCTACCCATAATCTATCTTTTTATGAAAATTACATTATATATATATATAAAACTTAAAATTTAAAAAAAAATATATTTTTTTTAAAAGAAATGGCCATGTGGCCGCCCCCCCCCCCCTATATCCCCACTTTTGTTTTTCTTTTCTTCTTCAAAACCACCAACACTCCATCATTTCTCTCATTTCTCTCTCTCTCTCTAGCATCAATTCTCTCTTCATTTCTCTCTAAACTCCAGCCCCAAACCTCCTTCCAAATCATAATTTTTGAAGATCAAAACAACTCCTCATCATCAAGGTAACATTCTACTCTTGTATTTCATGAATCTTACCTTTAAATCTTCATAAAAATCAAGTTTTCATCATTTTTTCCTTCATTTTTCTTCATCTTCTTGAAGGTTTTCTGGAATTTAGGGCTTTGTAAAGTCCCTAAATGGTAGGTTATACACCAATGATATGTTAAATGTCAAGCAATGGTGATAACCCATGATCCATACCTCTAAAACTCAAGAAAATGAAGTTTGGATGACATGCATGTCCATTTTTCTTACAATCTAAAGATATTAGAGTCCATACATGTGTTTCAAAAAGTTAAAGGATGATTTTTACTAAAACTTATGTAAAATTGAAGATAAAAACGTTTTCAATCAAGAAACCCCAATTTATGGGCCAAAAAGTGATAAAAAGTTCATAAAATTAAGTTATTTCATTTTTAGTTTCTGTTAGATTTATTGCATGTTAGTATTTCGGGTATAACTTGAAAAATATGGACTCAAATGCTATGAATCTTCTTCTGGAATTTAATATAATGAAATACCAATCAAACCCCACTGGAATCACTCAAAAATATTGAGTTTTGACCCCTCAACCTTACCTCTAAAGTTTATGGTGCAAACAGAATCCGGCTGGACAAAATCTTGCAATCAATCAACCATAACCATCATGCAAAACCATAAAAATTAATGATTCTTTTTCTGGAAGTAACTTTAATGATCTGGGAACCAAACAAAATTTGATTCACTTGAAAATATAAAGATTTGAGTACTCAACCATCATTAACAAGTTGAGTGTGCAAAAAGCAATTTTCTGTCAGATTGGGATACTTGTCTTAAAACGGATGTAACTCACTCATTATTGGTCCAAATAAGATGAATCTTTTTCTGGAAGTTTCTTCTTTGAATAAGGAACAAAACCCAACTTGAATCACCAGAAAAGAGTAAGTTGTGAACCTTCAAATGATCGAGACAAGCAGAAGGTGTACTCTGCATGGATCCCTGTGACCAATGAACTTTAAGAACATCATTGCCCTATCTAATCAACTCTAAAAAGGGTGTTACCTATGCCAAAAGTTCACCAAGGCAGTAAATTAAACACTATAAAAATTTGGTAAAATAATAACATATGGAAAATGGTTATAATATCATTAAAAGTAGGCATAAAATTCTGACAGCTTAAATCAAGGGTCAGATTTGTTAAAAAGGGGATTTTTGGACTTTATAACTCTATAATTTATTCAAAGATTTACATATATGTATTTGAAATCACATTATAGTAAATAGACTAAAACAACTAATTAAATGATTTTGGACTAAAATATACACTTATTGGCATTTCATAAATCACTCGGAAGGATTATTTGGACTTAGGGACGAGTAATGACGTATTTTCCTTGTGGCATCTTTCGTTATAGGAAATCTAGGGAGTAACGACCTTCGGTGATCACTATCTCAAAATCTTCGCACTTTCTCCAAAAGGTGAGTATTCACAGCCCCTCTTTTATCGTTTTAACTGATTTTGGGGTGAAAAGCATGCTTTAGTTGCGTATTTAAAGATTCATGAGAATTGTTTGAAAGTATTGCGAATTGGCAATTTATAAGGCTTTGTTAAAAGCGTTTGGAATTATAAGCTATATGATAAGTATGCAATTGATGTGTTGAGTATTAAATGTTAAGACCCCGTGACACTACTATTAACTCGAATAAAATCGGGCCTATAGTATTAGTGGATAGCGCTATTTGGTGTGACAAGCCCACCTTATGCTGACGAGCAGGGGTGCACTATACTAGAGAAGATGACTAAACATGTGGCTCGAACCACCGCTGAGTTAGTTCATCGGGGGCATTGAAATTGGTCAGGGACGGCTTAGTAGTGGCTCAACGTAATATTATCTTTGCATACACTTATCATAAAGAAATTGAATTATGGTACTCATGAATCAATGAATTGAAGATTGGTTTTTACACGTGATTTACAATGTCAACTTGCATATAAAAATGATTTGTGCATATTTAAAACCTGTGAACTCACCAACTCTTTGTAGTTGACCTTGTTTTATACATGCTTTTCAGGAAGTCAAGAAGGTAGACATCGATGTTTAAGCTACCTGAATTTTGTTTTGAAGCAAGCTTACCTTTACGAATATAGTCCGTTATGTTTAAGATTTTGGAAATTGTAAACGATGATAAATATTTTTTTTATGTAATGTTTTAAATAATTAAATTGTATGGTGGTATGAACTTTAATCTTGTGCTATGCGTATCGAGTTGTTATGCCCCGTGTTTCCGCTTTAGCGGGGTGTGACAAATGGTTTGCCTCAAACAATGTTGAGTTGGTGTTATTTTACACTTTTGGGTTGTTGTGTCTTCGTTAGTCGGTTAAACGTTTTTTTTTATGTTTACAAAGGCTTCGTTGGTGATTTACGTAAAGTGTTGGGCTTTTGGCTCGACTTTGACTAAATGAGTCGTGTGGACACTTGTCCGGATTTATAACCGTCGTGGGTTTTGAGTATGATGGCGCTTAATTTTGTGTCATTGGTGAGTTACATGCTTTGGGTGCGTTGGTCATTCTTTTGGAGTCATGTAATGATAGATAGTGTCGTAATGGATCCATAGGCACTTAAGTCTGTCAGTTATGTAAGGCCTGAGGTTTTGGGTTACTTTTAGTGACCGCTCGGGTTTGCTAGCGAGTAGGAATATGTGGTTTGAGCCGCAGAGTTGGAACTCGTCTAGATTGGATTAGGCACCCGGTTGCTCGTAAGACCGCGGGGCGGAACTCGACGGAGTATGGCAAGGGGCAGCAACAGGTTCGAGGATTGTGATGTCTGTTATGGCATGGGAACTAGAACCGGGGCACGTTGGTGAAATCCAATAACATCGTGGGTGGCCCCATTCACATGTTCTCGCCACCCAAGATGGAAACGTTTAGATGACATACAAGAAAGTCGCGTGAACGGCCTACTTGCGTGTTACTCTATTCTCAGTGTATACGAGTCTCTTCATCGTTGATTCGTGGTATTTTATATGATAATGTCGTATTTTACCAGATTGGGTTTTTATGTGGTCGACGATAAATGATGGCTTTAATATTGGGTTTCCCCCACGTATATTAAGGCTTGAATGAAATGCGTCATTCCTACGTTTTCCGTATTTGGTTCCCTTTCATTTTATGGTTGCGTGAGTTTTGGGTTAAATATAAGTTTACGAAAGACGTTTTATATTGGAATCTTTCTGTAAAACATCTTGGTTTGGTTAGCGATCAATATGGTGTGTCTTTCGTTTAAAATGCATGTTTATTGGTAAATGAATCGTTTCATAAGCAAAGCATATCATTTTGGAAAGATTATGACTTTAATTGCTTTCTTACATTTTAAACGATTTATTTATATATATTGAAAACTCTTGAGCTCACTAGGCGTTAAGCCTAACCCTTTTTATTTGTCGGCATGTGCATTAGGTTCCAGCTGGGGGTTGGGTTCTAGCAAGGCCATGAAGAGTAGAGCCTTAGCTAGACACAAGAGTGAGTACTTCGTGAAGTCTTCCGCAAGTTGGAAATAGCGATTTTATTGGGTTTTAGTAGCACTCGCCCTTTTATAGTTTGTATGTATAGACTGAAGGTGTGTATTGAAGTTAAATCTAAACTTGTGGGTGTAGAAGATACGTTTATTCGATGTATTTAGAAATTTTTAAATAAGTTGTTATTTCCAGAATTTAGGGTGTTACATATATCATAAAATAATATGGTGAATTTTATCCATAGCGTGAGCCACGCCTTACAGAAACATTATGGGCTATTTCGTAACGGCGGAGACGCGTCTTGCGTCATATCGCACCATGACGCGCCTTTTTGAACACTGTTTGTGAGTAAGGACACCCAATAATAATAATACATTATATTAATGATAATATATATGTATATAGGTGTTTTGCCATACAAAATTTACAGGATTTAAATAAACTTTTCCCTTATTTAATAATTTAAAAATACAAAATAATTTTTCTTTTTAAATGCCCCAATAATTAACAGTCATTATTTAGTATGTTAAATGTGTGATTTTGAACATGACCCCAAAATTTTGGGTCCAATTTTACGTTGTTTATAGTCTTTAATCAACGAATGTAAAACTACAGTCCACCTTAGTGTCTCACTACTTTCTATCAGAAAACAAAAATAATATATCGTATCATCGCCTCGGTAATTTGTATATATGTATATTTGTTATCTCATTTTACATTATAATCGAAAGGCTTAGATATAACAGTGTTTTCAAAAAGATTAGAAGTACCTAATAATTAAAACAAGAATGTAAAGTGTAGCAAGTGGATTGAGAAAATGGTGTATAATGGCGAACACATGGGTCATATGTGGGTCGGGTCGCACCCGGAAAGGGCAAGGGTGGTCCCGACCAATGAGTGCATACGAGAATGGGGGGTTGTTTGCTAAACACTTACAGCCTCTTACGGGGTAACTAAAACTTTACTGCCTCTTACCTGGTAAGAGACGATTACCCAGTTAAAAATGATGCCATTTTGCTGACCAAAAATCTTACCCGGTAAGTGAAGGTGGATGACTCTTACCGGATCAGCGCTTACCGACCTGGTAGTGGTAGAGATAATAGTGTTTACCAACAATCTAACCCGGTAACATAAGTGCGGGTGGGGACTCTTACCCGGTAAGCGCTTACCCAATAAGTGTTGGTAACTACAAGGGCTGTGGCGTGGTGGTAAAGGCTTGGGGAGTTCATAGCGTTCAACCCGGGTTCGAGCCCCACTAGCAGCATTTGTGGCCACTGAGGATAATCTCAGGGTTGCACGCTTTAGCAGCTGGGCCATAGGTCCTAATTGTCAGGGATTAGTCTGGGCCATAGGCCCAGGATACCATTTTCAAAAAAAAAAAAGTGTTGGTAAACGACCCCTGGGTTGGTTGGTCATTAAGTAGTTCATGGTGATTTTAATTATACATCATCCAATTTTCCATATTTTATGTAATAAATATATTAAAATATGTCTAAAATCAATAAAAATTAATAAATTAATAAACAAAATTTTGCAATAATTGATAAATTTTATTTGTGTTTCGGGTTAAATTTTTTACTTTTAAATTAGGTTCATCAAATGGAAACCACTCTAATTTTGAAAACCGTGGAAACTCTCGATTTAATTGGTCAAGTTAATGAAATTGTTTAATTTGATGAATATGTTTCATATAATTCTTTTATTGATGAAATCGTTGCATATATTTGTGTTTTTTTAAGTAAAAATGAAAAAGTTTCATCAGTCTGCGAAAATATATAAAACAATTTCATCAGAATGAGAAAAATAGACGAAACTACTTAAAAAAACATAAATATATGAAACAATTTCATTAACAAAAGAATTATATGAAACAACTTGATCATATTAAACAACTTTATGAACCAATTTCATTAATTTAACCAATAAAATTGACAATTTACAAAGTTTTCAATCTAATATGGTTTCCAATTGAAACCACCTCTATGTATATATGTGTGTAATTTTTGTGTAAAATTGAAGCAAGTTGTGAATAATTTTAAGGGATTGTGATGGTTGCACTTAAATAATCTATTACATAAATTGCTCGATTCCATGCCTTTCTTTTGTTTATATTAAAAATAAATGTATATTCTTTTTTATAATAAAATAAAAATGTATATTCTTTTTTTTAAATAAACTATATAGAATATTATTAAACCATCACACTAAGGGGTTGTTTGTTTTTTTTTTAAAATCTTTTAATGGCTCTTAAGTCTGAATCATTCAGACCTTTTTACACACCACCTCTTATTGATCATAACTAAAATAAGACTTCAGACTTTAGACATCTTAAAAAACAAACGGCACCTAAGATTGGTAACATCAAAAGATGTTTTTCTAATTAATATTTTAGACATTTATGATCACTTAATTGCTTTTATTAAACAATATTTAACATAAAGTGAAAAAAAAATATACTATGACTATCAAAAGTAATTCACTATTTAAATCTTGAAAAACTAAAGTCTAGTTCACATACACTTGCATTGTCTATTTGTTTAATTATTCTTTTATTATGTAAACAAAGTTATGATATTTGTTTGTTAAAAAAAATAATTAGTACGAATTTTATCTATCAATTTGTAATAACTCCTCTCAACAAACCCATTTAAGTTTTTAACCAACCCAAAAAAATATACTTTCTTCGTCCAAGGTGTCGTTTGTTTTTTAAGAGGTCTAAAATCTGAAGTCTTATTTTAGTTATGATTAATAAGAGGTGGTGTATAAAAAGGTCTGAACGATTCAAACTTAAGAGTCATTAAGAGGTTTAAAAAAAAACTTAAGGGGATGTTTATTTTCTTAACAAAACTCTTAATGACTTTTAAGTCAGAATCAATCAGACATTTTTACATTCAGATTGTTTGTTTGTTTGTTTTTTCTCAGTCTTCAGAACATCTTAACTCCTAAATACATCTGAAATAAGAAGTGGTGACCTAACTTCTTAAAACCTTTTTATCGCCGCCTCATTTCATATGCTCTCATTTTTTTCAAGACGCATCCAGACGTTACAAAAGCAAACAATCTTATTGATTCAGATTTCAGACTTCAACACCACTTCTTATTAATCATAAGTGAAATAAGAGTTCGGACTTCAGACATCTTAAAAATCAAACGTCACCCAAATGTCTATAATTTTATTTTACTTTGTTTTAAAATAAGTGTCAACTTTAAAAAATAAGTTTACATTTTCTATTTTTACTCTTTTTTGAGATGAAAAAAGTTTATCCCTTTATTATCAAAAAATGTTATTTAATCATTTAGAAAATACATTAAATATATATTTATAAACTTGTTTGTCATTTTTATTGTGAATATCTTACTATATTATAAAGCACGGATAAAAAAAATTTAAATACAAATTATTAGGCACAAGGTACCATCATTTTATGCAAGATTTTAAAATCTCTTAATTTACAAGTATCAAAGCACAAGATACATATTACTACTGCAGACTTCTAACACCCACCAATTTGGTATGTGCAAAACATTCATTTTATGCAGACGTTTTTATGTATCACTATTAATTAATATATTATATTACTATAAATTTGTTTTAATTATATTATTAAATATGTAATTGGTTATTTTTTCTAGATGTCATTAAAATATATATGATAATCATTGAATTATAACAAAATACTTAATTTTTTTATATAAAAAACATTATATTATTAAGCCTAAATTAAACAAATTTATTAAAAAAAACATTATCACTTTCTCAAAACCATCCAAAATCGTAATGTAAATCGACAAAAAAATAAAATGAAACATTAAAATCGTGGTATATCTCGTTGCACGAGTACGCTTCTAGTTTATTTTAAATCGGGGTAAATATTTATTCTAAAGTGAATATATTTGAACTCGATAGCTAATTGATGGGGCCCATCTTTTGGACGACTACGAAATCAACCTTTTTCAGTATGAAGCCGCGTTTAAGACGCCCAAAATCAGGTGCTTTACTTTATGACCGAAAATAGGAAACAGTAATTTCTTTTAATTTTTAATTATTATTTTTATCTGACTTTAAAATTTTAAATAAATTATTTTCATATACTAAAAAAAGTAAAACACTTTAAAATTATAAAATTACAAATAAATAGCTTTTTGGCAATAGTTAATATTTTTTTAAGACGTCAACTTAGTACAAATGTATAGTTGAAACACGAAAATTTTAGTAAACTATGATTTTATTTTTAGTTCATGTGATTTGTTAAAATTGTGGTTTTTTGTTTATTTGTTATAGAAACTATGGTTTTGTCATAATTTATTATTATTTTCGTTATTGAAGCTAACTGCATAATTGACATACCGTAAAGTATTAGAGATGAAAATAACAATAAATTGTAAACCACATGGACGAAAAAAAAACAATAACTTGTAAATCACAGGGATAGAAACCGTAATTTAAAAAGCACATGGACAACAATAGCAATTTTTAACAAGCCATAAAATCGTAGTTTTATATGGGTTTTAAAAGTGTTTGCCTGTTTGGATGTGTTAAATTGATTATTATAATTTTAAGTCATAGTAATAAGTTTAATTGCTTGACAAGAACTCATTATTGAGATTAATGTACAATTACCTAATTAGTAATTACCACCAACTTTAAACAATCAAGCATCTGATTATATGAATAGATACTTGAAATCACAATAATCACTTTGAAAATAAACTCTTCCTTCATCTGTTAAACATGTCTAATAAAACAATGTTGTATACATATACACATTTGCATATGATTTTAAAATACTGACTGAGAGTGAAATTTTAAATTTGTTGAAACGTCTAAAAATAGAAACCATTTAAGATCCAAAAAAACCCATATTTCACTAAAACTGATATAGCCCGCATGTATTTATTGAATATTGGTGTATAAAACTCAAGTTGTGAGATATAATGCATAAATGAGTTAGAGCTAATTGAAGTCACCCACACTTACCTTACGATATTGGGATAACTAAAAAGGAAGGCACGTCTAATACCTTCTATCATGATGCAAAGTTAAAGAGGACCAAACATCTATTAAACATGTTAGAGCATAACCAACAGTTTCTTCATAATATTTTCAAAAGTAAAGAGATAAAAGTCAAACTGTCCAAAAAAAATTAAACTCAACACATCAATTTCTCCATCGTAGAGACTCTAACATTAATTATATTATTAAAATATTTAATATAAATAATATTCCAACAAATTTTTAAGATTTAATTGGCCGGATCAATAAAAAAATTCTCTCTCTCTCTCTCTCTACCAACATTTAATTTTGAAAGATCCTTCATATTTGAAGAATTTTACCATATCTCTCTTGCTTTCTCCATTTTTGAGAAAATTTTGGAAGATCTCATAGAGCAAAAAAATTGAACAAAAATTCCAAATCTCCATTTTTGGAGAATCTGATGAAGATGCTCTTAGGGTCTGTATGAAGCTTAATGAAACTCACATCTTATTCAATCATCTATACATAAAAAATGGCTTATTCAGTAAGCTTGTAGAGGGAGTTTTATGCAGAAAGTCAAGCTATTTTAATTTTTTTTTCCTCCAAACCCGTCCCTCCCAATTAAAAAAAAACACGCTCATTCAATTTACGAAAAAACTCTCCCAAACAAAAATATTCTCAATCTACACATACAGATTAATCCATACAGACAATGTCCATACAAAACTTGGAAAATCAACCAAATAACCCCTATCGAACATAAGTTTCTCTTAAATGGCGGGTCATTTCCGAACACTATTCCCATTATGTATCATTTGAATGGTATGTAAAAAATCTAATTTGTAAAACATGAACAAAGCGTTACACACACTTGTATAGAACCTTATACAATACTTTATACACCTTTTTGACTTTTTGTTGATGAAGGACAATGGGGTCTCGAATGAAAGAACAAAACAAAACAACATGCTTATTTGTGTTTTAAGGTTGAAGTTTAGAAAACGAATAAAAGGAGACAAAGCCATTTTCGTCAAATGTGAGTATAATTGTTAATTAGAGGGTCACTAGCTATTATTGTAAATCATGTGAGAAGGTGGTATTAGTATGATTATATAGATAGACGTGAGTTAAGAGGGTTTATACATCATATATATATATATATATATATATATATATATATATATATATATATATATATATATATATATATATATAGAGAGAGAGAGAGAGAGAGAGAGAGAGAGAGAGAGAGATTAATATATTTGCATCTTTAGAGAAAGAAACAAAAATATAGTTTTTTTTGGGCAAATATAGAGAATTAATGGGATAAGATTGAGGCGACAACAATTAAATTATTGGGATAAGATTGGGGGTCAATTGTTGGATTTTCCGGTAGTAATGAAGGTTTTGTTTTAGATGTATAAATATGGATTTGAATTAATGTATATTGTTTTTATATGTTGTTGCTACTTAATATATAAATATATAAATATTTAGAGAAAAGATTAAAGTTAAGCAAACATCTAATACAAAATTTGCTATCTTAAAATTTACATGCGAGATTTATTGGTAAATGTATTTTACCCGGTAAATACTTATCAGGTAAATTATCGGTTTTTGTTATGCAGATAAGATTCTTGGTTTTTAACCACAAGGGTTGTGGCGTACTGGTTAAGGCTCTGAGAGATGTGGTGGAATATCTCATCTGCCCAGAGTTCGAATCCAAGCGTACACAACAATTATGACCATTGAGATTTAATCATGTCTTACAGTCATAATTTGACAAGGAATTAATCTAGACATAGTCTAGGACACCCTTCAAAAAAAAAAAAAAAGATTCTTGGTTTTTGTCATGCCTACTCGCTAAAACAAATGACACCCAGTAAGTCTTTAAGAAACTACACGTAATAGATGTGTTTTAAACATACAAAATCAAATTTCCAACCAAGCTATGAACATCTACTTCTTATGTCACTATTATAACAAACCAATGATATTCAAAAATTCCGAACAAACTTTCTTTAGGTAATTTTGGAAGCAGGTTGTACACACTTCAACTAATTTCAAAAGTCCTAAAGATAACAAATTAACAATCGAAAAAATCTTCAATGATTCTAAAGAAGCTCAAACTAGGAAAAGGTCATCTTAATACTCTAACACCCGCATCGGATATGGATCGAAATGTCTCACTATGTTCTAAACCCAATTCACATATACCGCTTTGATGGACGAACAAACTATTTGACAGATGACGTAGCTCAAGGATCCCAACAACATTTATTTATTTTTTTCTAGATGGTACTTTTAAATATTAAATATTCATGAAGGTATATATTAGGTGAGATGCTACTATTTATATACTAGGACGCAGGGC
Source organism: Arctium minus (assembly GCA_954870635.1). Taxonomy (NCBI): domain Eukaryota; kingdom Viridiplantae; phylum Streptophyta; class Magnoliopsida; order Asterales; family Asteraceae; genus Arctium; species Arctium minus. Next base: position 4,643,067 of record OX941091.1, read on the forward strand.
GGATTTACTATCTAATTAGGGGATGGTCCCCACTAAAAAATATAGAGAAGAAATTTTCTTAGGTAAAAAACAATATTTTGAACTATTTACTATAGTTTTCCAAATAATTTCTAGGATAAGTCCCATCAATCAAAAATTTTATTTTATAATCAAACAAAAAACAAAAAAAATATCTAATCAACCAAGATAATAAAAAAAAATACCCCCAAATCGACAAAAAAAAAAACTTAGGAGTCGTTTATCCAAATGCTTATCCACTAAACGTTTACCAATAAAACTTGACACACTCATTTACTTTACCGGGTAAGATTGTAATCATCACGATAGTATCCTATACAACAATTTACCCGGTAAGAGTTGTCTTTCTCACTTACCGGGTAATACTCATCATCCTTTTCCTCGTTCTTACAGGGTAAGATTTTTATGCTCTTATCATGTTCATTCGCTAAGGTAAATGGTCCGGTAAGCACTTACCGGGTAAACGTTTTGTAAACAGCCCCTTAGAAATCTCTTGAAATCAACCAAAAAAACTTTAAAAATCCATCAAAACGGTGAAATTAAACTAAAAACACATCGAAAAACTGTGTAGACATTTAATATACCTTAATTACTAAGAAAAAAATTTGGATCCGCCACTGCTACAATGTACCAATTTAAAAAAGGAAAAGTGAAGGCGGCTCCTTCAAAGTTCAAACCTCGCACCGCCGGTTCCGAACACATGAGATAGATTCATCTCCGGTTTTAGCATTTTATATATAATAATTTGGATTTATTTGAAAATGGTAATAAAATAAAATACTGAATAGATGGGTGGACAACGAAGATACGGCTATTTTTTGTAATTTGTAAAGGTGTTCATATGATGAAAAAAAAAACAAAAAAAAAATTAAAAAATCAGCAGTTGGTCAGACAACCCATTCGTTGACTTATTTTTATTCCTCTCTCTATATCACACACGCTTTTTTGCATATAAGTGGGAGCCCTCTCATCCTTCGTTTCCTCAAACACAATAAGAAAAAAGAAGAAAAAAATTATACAACTCCACACCATTGTTCACATTTTCTTCTTATTCATATATATATTATATATATACACACACATAGATATATATCATACCCACTTCCCTTTTTTGATTTTTAAGTCTAGATTTGGATGCAAATGCAAAAGATGGGAACTGACGACGGCAGAAGTGGGTTGCCGGAGAATTACAACCGCCATGATCACTACCACTCCGACACGGAGGTTATCGGCGCTGACAGGACGGCGTTCAGCGGTCCGTTAAGCGGACCGCTGAACAAAAGAGGTAATAACCGGAAAAGTGCCAGATTTAACATTCCCGACGGCGCTCCGGGGAGTAGTAACGGCAGCGTTAAGTCCAACAACAATGACGACTACGTCGAGATCACTTTAGACGTCCGTGACGACTCGGTGGCGGTTCACAGCGTGAAGACGGCGGACGGAGCTGACGTGGAGGATCCGGAGCTGACGTTGCTGGCGAAAGGGTTGGAGAAGCGGTCGTCGTTTGGGTCGTCGGTGGTGCGGAATGCGTCGGCGAGAATCCGGCAGGTGTCGGAGGAGTTGAAGCGGTTGACGTCGTTTTCGAAACGACAGCCGGCGGGTCGTTTAGACAGGACTAAGTCAGCCGCGGCTCATGCGCTGAAGGGGCTGAAGTTTATTAGCAAGACTGACGGCGGCGCTGCGTGGGCCGCGTTGGAGAAGCGGTTTGGTGATCTGACGGCTAACACTAATGGGTTACTTCCACGTTCGCTTTTTGGGGAATGCATTGGTGATTAATACACTTTTTTGTTCATCATCTTGTTGAGAATTTTGGTTTTTTATATTTATTTATTTATTTATTTGTGGGTGTTTATTAAATGTTTTTTTTTATTTGGTAGGGATGAACAAGGATTCAAAGGAGTTCGCTGGAGAGTTGTTTGATGCACTTTCACGGAGGAGGAATATAACTGGTGATTCGATTAACAAAGCACAATTGAGGGAGTTCTGGGACCAAATTGCTGATCAGAGTTTTGATTCAAGGCTACAGACTTTCTTTGACATGTGAGGATTTTTTTTGTTTTAATTTACTTTTTTATTCGTTATTGTTGTTTGGATCGTTTCTGTATACGTTGGAAAGCTCCATTTCATTATGGATTTTACGTATTTTGACATGGTTTCAGACCCTCTACCGTTGTAGAGTAGACCCGACACCCTAGGACAATCTGTACTCCTTAAGAGCACCTCCGACAGATTCTCCGTTCAAAAATGGAAAAATAAAAAGTCAAAATATCAAAATCTCAAAAAAAAAAATTATATATATATCTTCAATCTCCTACAGTTTCTTTATTTCGGAGATTTCACGATTAATTATATTATTAAACTATTATTTATATTATTAAACTATTCGATACAACTCATAAAATATTATTTATCTATCATAAACATTTAATTTCAAACAATTTCATTAATAGAATGAATAAAAAAACATTTTTTTCTATCTCGTTAAGTCATTTTTGGAGAAATCTCCAAATTTGGAGATTTTCATCCCCCTCTCGTACTTTCTCCATTTTGGAGCATTTTGGAGAAGGTTTTTGGGGAATTGTTCCGAGCAAAAATCCTAAAATCTCCATTTTGAAGAATCTTCCGGAGATGCTCTAACCCCGACTTGACGCTCTCGGACATTTTTTGCCCATCTAGACTGGGCGTATTAGAGTTCTACCTCGGCTAGACTTCGACCATTTATCAAACCTCCTTTCTCTTCCTAATAGATCTTTCGAGAGTAATCTAATGGAATTTAACATATTCTCACGATATTGTTTTTTATTCATTTATTCTGTTTCTGTTGGGGGAAGTTTATATTTAGAAATATAAATGCAGGGTTGACAAAGACGCAGATGGTAGGATCACAGAAGACGAAGTCAGAGAGGTATTAAATTGTGAAAAAAAGTTTACTCAACAATAAATATTAAAATTAAAAACGTTTGGTATGATAAACAAGAAGTTAAAGGGTAGTTAGTGGTAGATTAGAATAATTGTGTCCTAATAATTGAGGTCCATGTGATGCAGATTATAAGCCTAAGTGCTTCAGCCAACAAATTATCAAATATTCAGAAACAAGCAGATGAATACGCAGCATTAATCATGGAAGAATTAGACCCCGACAATCTTGGTTACATCATGGTATGATTAACCAACTACATTAGATATAGTTTGGTAGGAAAAAGGTGAATAATTGTGAGTAACTGTGAATAATGATTAAGATCATAACTATTCATAATGAATAAACAGATTGAAAACTTGGAGATGCTTTTGTTACAAGCTCCGACACATAACGTGAGAGGAGAAAGCCGAAACCTGAGCCAAATGTTGAGTCAAAAGCTGAAAACTACGCAACACGGGAATCCAATCCGAAGATGGTACGAAGATTTCAAATATTTCTTGCAGGATAACTGGCAGAGATGTTGGGTACTTGTGCTTTGGATAGGGATCATGGCTGGTTTGTTTACTTGGAAGTATATTCAGTACAAAAACCGAGCTGTGTATTTAGTATTGGGGCCGTGTGTATGTATAGCGAAAGGAGCAGCCGAGACTCTCAAGTTAAACATGGCTATAATTTTGTTACCCGTTTGTCGGAACACCATTACTTGGCTGAGGAACAAGACCAAGTTGGGCGTCGCGGTTCCATTTGATGACAACCTCAATTTCCACAAAGTAAGTCTAATCACTAATGTTCCCACATTGCCTATTTGTTAGCAAACTAGCTGATAAGGTAGTTGATGGCTGAAAAACTAGTTGTTGGTTGATAAGCGTTGTTTGTCGATAAAATAGTCACATTTGGTAATAAAAATAGTTGATGAACTAGATGACAACGTAAAATAAAGAAGGTGAAAAACACCCACGTAGCTTAATGAAATGCTACTTGCTAGCTTATAGATGACCAAACGGGATTTTTCAATAAGCTCAAAAAATAAGTTGGCTTATAGTTACCGTAGCCTAAATTTGGGAAGTTTCTTTACTAAACTTTTTTGGGTACTATATTGTTCTAGGTGATTGCAGTGGCAATTTCGATTGGAGTTGGGTTACATGCCATTTCCCATTTAACATGCGACTTTCCTCGACTAATTCATGCAACCGAGGAAGAGTACGAGCCAATGCAGCAGTTCTTCGGGGATCAAGCCAAGAATTACTGGCATTTCGTGAAGGAAGTGGAAGGGTGGACAGGAATTATAATGGTAGTACTAATGACGATAGCTTTTACGCTAGCAACCCCATGGTTAAGACGAGGCAAGCTCAACCTACCCTCGTTCCTAAAGAAACTAACCGGATTTAATGCCTTTTGGTATTCCCACCACCTCTTTGTTATAGTCTACGCGATGCTCATTGTTCACGGTATCAAACTTTACCTCACCAAAGAATGGTACAAGAAGACGGTTGGTTCCTCTATATTTTCTCTCATTTTATTCTATATAGATACATTTATACATAGCCCAAAGTAGCAGTCTGACCCAATAACCTCCAAATCAGCTTTAAATTACAATAGAAGTTGTAGTAACAGGTCATTTAGGGAACCTTAAATGAATTTTTAATTAAATTCATGACCTCCTAGCCTATTAAAGAAAAAATGGCTTTATAGAAGGTCATAGATTTAATTAAAATCTCATTTAAGGTTATATACCTAAATATCTCTTATAAGTAGCCTACAACGTTGAGCTTATAAATCTAATTTTCTATCCATGTGAGACGAGTTGTAATTTTTGAACTAATTTTCATACTTCCGGGGTGCAGACGTGGATGTATTTGGCAGTTCCAATCTTGCTCTACGCGTGTGAGAGATTAATAAGGGCGTTCCGATCCAGTGTCAAGCCCGTCAAGATACTTAAGGTATAATTGTATCTTATATTTGTTGGTTAATTTGCGTACTTTTGTGTCATCTATACGCGAAATGATATTTTGGTGTATTAAAAAGGTGGCTGTTTATCCTGGAAATGTGTTGGCACTTCATATGTCAAAGCCTCAAGGCTTCAAATACAAGAGTGGGCAATACATGTTTGTCAACTGTGCTGCTGTCTCCCCATTTGAATGGTGAGTAGGACCTTCAAATTCACACTGATTAATCCATTGATTATGGGAAGTGACCTAAATGAAAAAAGGCATAATGCACTAACTTAATGATCAACATATGTCCACAGGCACCCATTTTCCATCACTTCTGCCCCTGGTGATGACTACCTAAGTGTGCATATTCGAACTCTCGGTGATTGGACTCGGCAACTAAAAACAGTCTTTTCAGAGGTAATCATGTTACTTAGGTGTTGTCTGTTTCTGAGGGGTAAAATAGACAATTACACACATTCAGACATTTATCAGTACACAAAAACAAAGTCTTGTTAATTCCTAAAAGACTTCGGAGTCTTAACACCTCTTAAAAGACAAAACAACTAACTGTTTGTAGTTCAAGTTGGTAATTTATGGCCCTTAATAATTGTGTATTTCTCTAATTATCACCTCACATGTGTGTTTTGGTCTTTGGTAGGTATGTCAGCCTCCGCGTAATGGAAAAAGTGGACTCCTAAGAGCTGATTGCCAAGGAGAAAATCCAAAGTAAGTTTGAATGTTCCTAGATTTCCATATTATATTAATATTAAACCAGCCATCGAGACATCGAGTATCTGTGAGTTTCCAAATACATCAAAACAGGACAAATAAGTATCGTCTTATTCTTTAGTCCCTACTTTTTCGATGGAACATGTTGTGGGCACAAACAAAGCACTGTTTAGAAATGATCGATAAATTTAATATAGAATCTAAAAGGTTTCGCTGTAAAAACGCAATTATGTTACGCCTTTTCTATTTCACCCCAAGCCTCGAGTAATTAGTCTACATCATGCAAATAGAGACATCTAACAGATTAGAAAAAGTTGGTAACAAACAGATGTATGAGTTTTGGACTTTTTTTCACTTTGGTCCAAACAGGTGGATATGAAACCTAATCTTCTTCAACAAAAAATATTATTACTCAACTAATTTAGCAAACATCTGGCAACATTTTGCATGTATGATTTAATGTATTTCACCTAAACCTTCTTACCCAGAACATTAAAGAAATAAAATCTTTGAAGTACTAGCCAAAAGAATATAGGGTTATTTAGCTAAATGGCCCTTTTATAGGTTTCTAGGCATTCTTGTGTATGGAAGTCGCATTATTTTGTTAAGGAGTGACATTCTCAAACATGTCATGAAGGGCATGGATTTAAGAAAATGTCAAAAGGTCATTTAATCAAAGGACCCTGATAAACTTCAAGAGGTTTACTAGAAAATGTTTTAGAACTTAGATGTGTATTTCTAAATTAGTTGATCAATTTTTTTGACAGTTTTCCAAAAGTTTTAATCGACGGACCATATGGAGCACCAGCACAAGACTACAAGAAATACGACGTGGTGTTGTTAGTGGGGTTAGGAATTGGAGCAACCCCTATGATCAGCATTGTGAAAGACATTGTGAATAACATGAAGGCGAAACAAGAGGAAGACAGTGCCTTGGAAAATGGCAGCACAACACAAAAGAATAAATCAGGACCACCAAGTGCGAATAACTTTAGAACAACAAGAGCTTACTTCTATTGGGTGACTAGGGAACAGGGTTCGTTTGACTGGTTTAAAGGCGTTATGGATGAGGCTGCAGAAATGGACAAAAATGGGGTCATAGAGATGCACAACTATTGCACAAGCGTTTATGAGGAAGGTGACGCTCGGTCCGCCCTAATCACGATGCTTCAGTCACTTAATCATGCGAAAAATGGGGTTGATGTTGTCTCGGGTACTCGTGTTAAGTCTCACTTTGCCAAACCCAACTGGCGCAACGTCTACAAACGCATTGCTCTTAATCACACGGGCTCAAGAATAGGTGAGTCCCTCTGCTAAATCATTCTCGTTTTTTCTTTAGAAGAATATAAACTCAAATAGGGCCAGATGTTAAAATGAGAACCACAAATATTTTTTAGAATCTGAAACCAACTATTCATGTTTTATTCATGATGAATGTGGTGATAGATATTCATGCCAAAAATACATAATATTCATGAATTATGAAGATGCATGGTATTCATAATTATTATGGGTTAATGGGTTATTCCTCGTGAATAATATAAGAAATAGTTGATTCTCAGGTTCTCAAAGTATTTATGGTTCTTTTGAACTTTCCCCAACTTAAAATATTCCTAGTAAGGTTTATCTAGTATTACCTCGCACCCAACTTAGCTTTCCCTTCCCTTTTGCAATTTACAAAGATAGATGCTCATCAACTTACATAGGGACTTACTGGGAAGAAATTTAAGTCAATAATGACTTATACTAGTGGTGGCCTAAAACCTGCCTTTTTTGTTCCGTCAAAAAAGAAAAAAACAATCCAAATTATATACTATTTCTGTATTGACTACTAAATATAAAATCTATACTTTCTTTGTCAAGACTTACTACAGGTGGCCTTTGAATAATTGGCACCTAGTTAAACCAAAAAACGCGTTATAGTTCCTGAACCGTAGTCCTTTTCATATTAGATTTTAATAGGACAAATTCTTATGAGATCATATAAAGTAATCATGACCAAAAGGATATCCCATAACCATTAACCAGGAATAGTTTTATCTTATGTCATTGTAATTGGATGTTAGTTTATTATAATAGCTCCAAAGTTCAAAATCAAGAAAATGATGTCCCTAGACCTTAAAAAGCTAAAATACAATCGTTATAGTGGCTGGTCGCATGGTCTTTATTCAATGCTAATGGAGATTATACAAAGGTTAGTGCCAACAAACCAATCTCATTAACATCGATAAAGAAAGGTGCATCATGCCAAAAAAGGTAGGGATACAAAAGCAGAAGGTTCGAAATGTAGTAGCATAATGATGTTATTTTATTCCAGAAAGTGTTCATTTGGCACGTTGATATTGTTATTAAACAAAGGCTAAGTAGTAGTGGCATTGTTTTCCCCGTAAATAATGATATTAACACTGTTTCAAATTTGGGAAGAAAAGAATGGAAAGGAATCGAAAGAAAGTTTTTTATTTAGTGTTCTTGGAAGGGAAGGCATGGAAAGGAATAGAAATGAAACAATTTTTCATGTTCTTGAACCCAATAGAAAGAAAATGAAAGAGGTCATTTTTACAAATATACCCTTTTAAGTATTGTTTTTTTTCCTGTTTGAGTCTATCCTCCTACAATAGAATGCTGTGTCAGAATAGATTATAGTATTATTAATATTGGAAAAAACAAGTTGTTACGATTGCATCATATGTCATGTGAGATGTTTCCTAACGTTGGTGTGAATGAAAATCTGCAGGGGTATTCTATTGTGGAGCACCAGCACCAACAAAAGAGCTGAAACAACTAGCCTCCGACTTCTCGCACAAGACGTCAACCAAATTTGACTTCCACAAAGAGAACTTCTGAGTAGACTTTCCTTTTTGCCTATCAAAAGACCTCAAGAAACAAACCCATCTAGAATCATAAATCCTACCCCTCCACCTTTCTCTCATCTGTACAGAGATTTGAAGATCAGAGCCCCTAAAAGTCTAAGATAATGTTTTTTTTTTGTTTTTTTTTTTCATATTTTTAATATAATATGAGAGCTGTAAAAGGATAATGCAATGAGTATAGCGACACCCATGATTGTTGTGGCTGCCAGCAAAGGTAGTGGGATAAAATTCATAAAAAAGGAGAAAAATCCACCATCAAGCTCTTTGGAGGATTAAAGAAAGAAAGATGCTGCAGTAATGGCATGGTGTCATCCTCTCATCACGGTGGTTGGGTTGGCAAATTAAGTAGATATTGTTTCTTTAATTTAATTTTTTGTTGTTAAGAAATGTTTATGATGTATTAGGCCGTGGGTGGCAGGAAATAAAAGAAATACCAACTAGTTGCCTAATTATTGACTCAAATGTAAATATTTCTTTGAATTTTGAAATCCAGTAATTATGAATATCATTGCCACTAAATGTCGTTTTATTAATAGGAATTTTCAAGTGCTTGGTTTTTGTACTACTATTTACCAAACTAGTATGTGCAAGGTGGTGATGATATAACTTCCCCTTGTCCATTAGAGGGTTAAATTACCTTCTAACAGGATTTTTATTAAATTCATTATCAGAAGACATATTTGAGAATGTCACGACTTAACATGAGGTCATTTAGGTAAATAACCCATCCATTCATGAGACATGTTAAATGCAAGAACCAACAAATGTGAAAGATTACATTCATTCTGAAGGGATAGGGTATCAATAAAATTTTGACGAGGATGCATTAACCTATAATTATCCCCATTAGATTAAACACATATATGTGACAATGCTCTGTGGGTGCCCATTTTACATGGTTAATATTAAGTGGGAGGAAAATAACACAGTATAAATTTGAGATAGACACCACAGGAGTCTACAAAGTAGAGGTGCAGACTAAACCAAATTTCTTAAGGCCTAAATCACATGGCAGCAAATCATCAGGTGGGCTCCAGTGGAAATGTCCTTTTGACTTTTGAGAGGAAGAATTATTGCTATTCTAAAGAGTTCCTTTATTTCTTAATAGGTCATAATGGTTAGAACAAAGAGGTGAAATCATCTTTACCATATTGGTCTATCTAAAAGGCCGCAAATTAATTGGCTTGTAAAATTGCAGATGATGAACAAGATTTGTTAAATTCTATTTTGATGTCTAATGATTTATATACCATACAGATGAAACAACTTTGGTCGATATTTAACAGGTTGGAGTTGGAAGAAAGAATTGGCTATTGATCGGCCTATTCAAAAGATTGTAAATGAGTTGGCTGTAAATTTGCAAAAGATTCGCCCCGAATTCTTTTATAAGGGATCTAAATATGTAAAGATATTCTCCTTTCGGATTTGAATGAACTTGGCTCTACTTTAAAATGCAAAACCTTAATAAAATTCTCTTACTAATGTTGTCATCCCATTCCTAGTTGATAATTTCTTGAAGGTCATGACTGTCTTTTTTTAAAATTTGAATTGCTAATCTCATGTGCAATACCACCCTATAGACAATTGAACAGGTAAGAGTTAAGAATAATGCGTTAGGTAACAATGCATCAGTCATTTTCCACCAAACAAAAGGTAGCTTAACTTTTGAAAATTCTGAGTAATACATGGTCTGATTTGTTTGTGTTCTTTTGACTTGAAAAACAGCAACAAACCTCATATTCAACCATCTCGTCTAACAACGCCACTTGACATTCAATACAACGCCTTTGTGTTTAGTTAACTCTTAATTTTTGAATATTAGTGTCAGAGTTCCACATTGACAAGACTTGGACCATTTATTATCAATATATGTTGGAACCTCCCTTCTCCGCTCAAGGGCTCTTTTAGAGAGTAATCTATTGGGGCTCCACATAATATCACATGGTATCACAGCCAAGGTCTACACGTCTAGGGACTTAACACTTTGTACCCATCTAGCTCCCTTTCGACACTATGGGACAATTTCTGCCCGTCTAGCCTACGTTGGAGGAAGCTATATTGGAGTCGCACATCGGCTAGACTTGGACCCTTTCTCCTCAATGTATGCTGGAATCTTCCTTCTCTCCTCAATAGCCCCCTCTCGACACTCTAGGACAATTTGTGCCCGTCTAACCTCCATTGGAGGGGGATGTGTTGGAATCCCACATTGGCTAGACTTGGATCTTTTCTTCTCAATATATATTGGAACCTCCCTTCTCGTCAATGGCTCTTTTGGAGACTAATCTGATGGCTTCCACATATTCTCACAATTAGAATGTTTCTACTTTTCTTCTTTTTTGGTGGGTCAAGAGTACAAGTTTACTCTTTAGACATCCATGAAGAATCACGAGGCCGTTATGACATACTCTTGCAGAAGATGCAGGGTTTTGACTGGAAATTAGTGACCATTCTTTGATGTGTTTTTCGTCAATCTCATCACTTCCGCGGTTCAAACTCATAATTAACCAATTCCTAGAGTTGAATGGTTGTTGTTTTCTCTATCTTCTAAGATTCTACGATCCTAGATTTTATCAGTGGGCATATTACTCTAAGAAACAAGAAAAGGAAAACATTATACTGGCCAATCATTCTAATTAATGGCTCATGGCTAAATATCTTTTGGCTTGATTCTACATCTCATTGTCCAACTATCTAGCTACTTTAAGGTTAAACTTAATGTGGTCATAACTCATAAACATAAGAGAAATTGATTCTTGACTCTTTGAGTATTTTCAATTAGCAATTGAATACTAGAATAGTTAAAAACTTAATTTTTTTAACTCTGGACTATTTTCAATTTAGCAACTGAAAACTAGACTAGTTTTCTGAAGGATCGCTGAATTCTAATAGTTCCTGTTAGAATATGTGCAATCTGTGATTCTCTCTCTAAAAGAACCCTTATAGAAAGGGGTTCCAACATATATACAGGTTAGATGGACTATGTCCAGCTGATGTGGGACTCCCAACAGTTCAAATTGTTAACATGGCAGATATTGATTTAGGTATGCTAAACATGCAGTTTCTAATCATTTAAGTTCAGGTTCACAAAACTAAAATCATGTCTTTTCAGGGACGTTTCTTAAGATTGATCTAAATCGAGTAGTGCATGTAAGAAACAATCATACTAGAATTTGGAAGAACACTTACTTGAGAAGAAGGAAGCAAGCCAACCTCATGAATCTCAGCTGGTGGGATCATTCTAGTATCTGCAATTGTGATGTACATTTACCGATGTTTCCTTTTCAGCCTTTGGAAGTTGGGTCTCATTGGCTGGCTTGCAACTGTTCCTGTATCTGAAGTTTGAGTTGGCTGAAATGGTATAAGAGGCTTCTTTGTTAGCATGCATGCATCAATAGGGGCACTGCTTGAGGTGATGATGACTGGTGAAGTTACTTTAGCTTTTAGCTTTCTTGGTACTTCTAGTCTCTCTAGTATCCTTGAAGTTCTTTCGTCTAGTGGCTTATTGCTCTCAAGCGGTGAAACGGCCAACTGATCCAACTTTGATTTAGAAACACAAGTGGGAGAATTGATTTTAGGAATTTCATTGACTATTAGTTGTTCCCATTCTTCTGTTATACGTGCGGTGATTTTGTCTCGTCCAGAATTCATATCCAATTGTGGGATCTCCTCTTCAAAGCCTACCATACTCAATGCTTGCTTTGAAGTTCCAGAGTCATTTAAAGGATCTTCTTGAGTCGAAGTTGGTTCAGGAGGCGACTCTTTCGATTTGGTAGGTAATGACCTGGATATATAGAGCCAAGCTAAGTTATGACCGTTAGATGTTACAGTCTACTGAAGCCAAGCTAATCTGTATAAATAAAGGAAAATGGCAATCACATTTCACTGGATTCTGTTACCATTTTTATAAATTTATCCATGTAGCTCAATGCTAAAAGAGAAGATATCTACCCAAAATGCAAACTTTCTTTCACAAGCACATTTAGTCTTTGATGGAATCCTCTTTCGTGCAGGATGGGATTGTAGCCCCTTTCTTCAATCTGAGCACCATAATAGAACATGAAAACGGCATGATGTGTGGCATATTACAAGTACATGCTAGATACATAGCATTCTAGTTTCTAATTTTCAATCGCCAAAGCATATTCCAGAAGGATTATCAAATCCAACTAATTTTCAGACATACAGCAAGGTTATGGTACTGTTTTAGGATAAGAAGAACTACTTTCATTTACCTTCGGGGTTAATTTAGAGTAATATATTGATTAATAATATAAATGTGATAAGTTGCCTACAAAAAGAATTTGTTTCTTTTTTCTCAACATAACAAAAAAATGCTCTTTTACAACAAGAAGAGAGCCTACGATCCATTATTGGCTTTGCTTTACATGTGTCGTGCTTTTTGCATTTTGAGACTATATTTGAATCACTTAGATGCCATTTCAATACCATGCGCCCCCACTGTCAAGGACGCTCACATCAGACCCTCGCAAATTGATACTTATAGAGCATTTACTAAACACAAGAGAAATTGGTACTATATGAGCTAATAATTAAAGAAATCCAACCTCAAGTAAAGAGGACTTTACAGAATCTCTAACATCCTTAGCTTCTGTAGACTCAAATGATTGGCTAACATCAGGGACAGGTATCACTTCTTCTGATCCTGCAAGCCTCTGCAGGAGTCACAAAAGTAAGAGAAACCATAAAGAAAGAGAGATCATCAAGCATTTAGCTTGGTGGAATTTGGGTCCATTCCATAGGTGAAAACACCTTAGGAGATCATGGGTTCAAATCCCCCTCTGTCTCTAGCCTTCTCTAAACGAAAGAGATTGAATGTATGAGGTATGTATTAGCTAGTTTCATGCAGACTACAGTTAGTAGAAGGAAAGAAAATCCACCCTGAGAAGCATCACTCCGTTATCTGAAGGCAGAAGGATGTAATAACACTGGAATGTTGTCTCCCTCATAGTCTCTGTATTACATCTGGATGAGCAAACCAGACCCTGATCTAGAAAATGCAGGGCACTGCAAAGCCCTTGGAAGACTGCAAACTCACATCCAAGGAAAACTTGTGGAATTAACAGTGGAACATGCAGATGTACTCACTGTAAATATATTGAAATTGGAAAATGCAGAAAGTTTATGATCATCTAGGACCCTGTTAAAAGTGAAATTGAAAAACATGAACCAGAAAGGGCAGCCATTTGGCGACCTTGGTTGTTTAACTCCATCTGGTCAGTATCATCAAATTCATGGGAAGTAGATGGGCCAACAACAAATGGAGTCCCTACAATCAGCCCTGTTACAAAAGACCAACAAGTAAAGCTGAGTAAATAACAAGAGCATGCTATAAACAACAATTAGCTGAAAGTGGAAAATTGTAGAACTTGGAGATTCCAAGTTAACTGGTTCATCCAGGTCCTTTTATCTTCTTAATGAATTGTTTCAAGTTTGATCACCTAATACCAACTGATAGATACCTTAAACATGAAATGCTTGGTTTTCTGAAATATTATACCCACCCAAGCATCAAGACTCCTTACAGATAACTTAAAATCATGGAAGTTAACCCAAATATAAAACCAGAAGTTTGGAGATCTGTGTTTATTTCTCTGCAACTGGAATATGCAAATTAGGATCATATGACTAAAGAACTTTGACCGTATAGTCCTCTTCACGGATTGCAAGTAGGAAGATAAACATATCTTGGTATACGTATCTATTGTAGTAATTGGGTCTGAGGATTACCTTCACTTAAAGACGCTAAGTTGGTTCTGTTAATGACGTTAAAGTCTATAGGTGTGGTAACATGCTGCAACTTTGTATAGTAGTGAAAGGACGGCATGAGCAGGACTGTTTGCTCCCCGACCTTCAGAGAGTTCACGATCATATCAAGTGTGCCAAGCTCATTGCCAGTGACTGGACAAGAAGTGGACTTCACTGGTTTGTTTCCATGTTCATCATCCAATGGATAGCCATGACACCTACATGCCTAATACTTGTAGTTTACTATTTTGAATAAAGTTGGAAAACAATATAAAAGATCAATGTGTTTTCTAAGCCTATCTTTCACAATGAGAGAATAAAGAAGAAGAGTAAGGGGCCGTTTACCCAAACGCTTAATTGATAAGCGCTTGCAAGTAAGATTCAACACTCTTAACTTACTCTACCGGGTAAGATTGTGATCCATCAAAACCGTATCGTATGCAACAATTTATCCGGTAAGCGCTTACCGGGTAAGAGTCGTCACCCTCACTTACCGGGTAAGACTCTCTATCCTTATCATAGCTCTTACCGGGTAAGATTCTCGGCCCTTGCTATATTCATCCGGTAAGGTAAATGACCCGATAAGCTCTTACCGGGTAAGCATTTAGTAAACAGCCCCTAAGTGTAAATTGTTACTTGGGTGTTTGTACAATGTACAGTTGTATTAGTTTATCTCATGAGGGCATGGCTTGTATTACTGTCCAATAAGTATTAAGAAATGTTAGTCCAGGAAGGCAGAAAAAGGAAAGGATCGACTCAAACTCAAGTTGAAAAAGTTTGATCAAATCCGACTCCTACAAAATTTGGTTCTACTACATAAAACAATCTTCTCTAATCAGAAGATCTTTCACACCATTGCTAATATAGCATATTTTTACTCAAGTTTCATGCCATCCTGAGAATATTTCAATTCAGATGGCAGATGCTATGGGAGGTGGGTTAGTTCTCGTAGTCATGGATTATGTAAAGCTATAATACCTGGCAGGGTTTGAACTCATCAATGATGCGATTGAAAGATGGAAAAAGATTGCAGCATATTTGGTTTAAAGAGCCTAGAAGATTTCTCTTGAACTTAAGACGAGCCTGCAGCTGTTCTGCTTCATCCCTCAGATCCTGTAGCCATTGTTTCACCAGGGCACACAACACCTTTGCATCTGCAAAAATGTTCTGTAAAAGCAGTTACCATACAATTCACTTCCATTTGATACTCTTTCCAAGTAAATTTAATCTTTCTTGGAATAAAAAACCTTAAAAACCATAGGTGCCACCAATTTACCATTTATGAACATCATAAGACTGATGGTGTAGCACAGCCACACAACTTTAGCAGTTTATCATCATTCAAAGGAAGTGTTCTATTAAATTCTTAGATGATATTTTGTACACTAGAAGGAAAGTACAACCTGGAAGATGATTATGGAACGAACAATTCTCAAGATCACATATATTCTTAAGAAAGTTGTTGATACTTTCTGAAAGATCACCAAGACCACTTGACACCAACAATACAAAGTCCACTGAAACACATTTGTCTGCTGCATCCTATAAGGAAGTGATTCACCGTTCGAATTAAGAATTTGAAATCCTTTACATCTGAAATCCAGTAGCAAGTAAATGCTACAAAGAATAAATTTGTTGAAATAGCTCACCATTAGAGTCTTCTTTGTCACAGAGTCTAAATTTTCAAGTATACATGAACTAATAACAATCACTTTTCTTCCAACATCTTCACTGTCACCTCCCCACGAATATAGAACTTTATCATTAAGGACACTTGCAAGGAGGGCGTCTGCTGGCAAAGGAGGAGAACAAATTTATGAAAAACGAGTAAAAGACTATAAGCAACAGAATGAATAAAGTATGAGTATTCTTGAGAGCTATCTACGTCTGGTAACAAAGAAAACATGTTACCGCAACAAGAGATAGCTACATGATTGTTGAGTTCTGGTAAGAAGCCATCACTAGGCAAGTTGTTAACAGCATGGTGAAAATTACGGAGACTGAAATTCCGACTTGGCCTGTATGCTACCTTCATCTGCTACAAAACAGGAACCATAGAACAAAGCGCGTTATAAGAAGAAAACCCAAAACTGAGAGCATATCTTTATGCAATTCAAGACTAACAGATTCAAACTTAAAACCTGACATTACATGTAGTAATGGAAGTAACACCAGAACAAATTCAGATTGCAGTAAAAAAATACCTAAATCTTGACTTGAACAACTAAATTGCTGTTTGATAAATAAGCAAACGAGTTTTGCCTATCAAACCAAAAATGTCAAAACACGGTCTCTGATTTCGATTTTCGAAACAGATGGAGCCCGTCCTTTCTAAATTGCATATAACATTTTAGTACTTTCAATTGATTTAAGTAATGATTACTGCTGACTAGGCATTCAATCTGTTTATACCTAACATTTTATATTCCAAATCTGACTCAGTATTCGATTCTGTTCATACCTAACATTTAAATTTTCAAAACCTCGAATTGCATCGGTTTGAACATTCTTCGCATTTTATTACATTGATATTAATTCATCAGACGATAAAGTTAAACGAAAGTGATCTTATCGGTAACAAACACCAATGACCTACGAAAAATAACTGAAAAGGTATATGAATGTACCAATAATCACATACCTCTGTGGAACATGATATTCGATTTCTGAAGACATAGCACAGCCCGATCCTATCAAGGAATGACTTCGAATTCGAGATCGATTTGTGACCTCTAGGACTTGAAATTGCGTAGAAATTCGCTAGCTGCAGTAATGACTGGCAAACAGCGTGTTTTTCACATGATTCGAAAGCTTATTTCAAAACGATTTAACGAATTCTTGCTAAATAGATTGAAATTCTGCGGATTGAATTAGATGTTTGGAGAAGATTCATTGATCAAATTAAATGTTCGTAAACTAATTGCATCGTACCTGCTTCAGATCTCGAAGTAAAGGAGGCGATAATGTCCGCAAATCCAACACAAAGCACAGCATCACCATTATTCTCTCTCTCTCAAATTCACACAGCGGCAAGTTTGTATATTTTTCAGGTTTGAAATTTGGCGCGCTTTCATCCTATATATATCCCCCAGTCCGTACACGATATCGATCAAAATGAATCGAATTAGGTTGGGTTTAATCTATAATATTTATTTATTTCTTAAGTAAAATTACAAAAACTAGTATTAAAATAATTATTTATTTATTTTTTAATAAACCAAACACTTGGGTTGTTTGGTTGGTTTCCATTAAGGGGGTGTTTGGGATTGCTTATTTATTAAAAGGGAATTTAATTAAAATGGACGTATTTCAAATCCGTATTACCAAAATGCCCTAAATCTCCTTCAAATCGCCGATATACCCCTTATCTACGGGAAACGAGGCCGGGAATCCCGGGTTGGGTCGCGTGGCCGGAAAACCCGGGTTTATGGCCGGGAATCCCGGGGTTGGGGGCCGGGAAAAGTGGGTATGAGGTGATCGATGGTATTGAACGGTGTGGATTAAAAGGAATTAGGGTTATAAGTGTTGGGTTCGATTATAAAAGGGAGAGGGGGACCATTTGACACCCCACACAACATTCTAACTTTCTCCCTCATTTCTAACTCTCTCATTGCAATCGTGTATATCACGCTCGGATATGTCTCGTCTACTTACTTCTGTAAGTTTTCTTAACCCTATTGTAGTTTTATATTTTCTAAAATATTTATTGTATGTTTGTTAGACTATATGTTCGATTATGCTTTTATATATGAGATTATGTGTTATGTTTACGTCGGATAATATGTTATTTTTTATAAATATTTTAGAGATGACATGTTTTTTGGAGATTGGGTTAATTTTAGAGATTGCGTTAATAACATGTTAGAGTGTTACGTTTTTTTAGAGTGTTGTGTTTTTTTTTATAAATATTTTAGAGATGACATGTTTTTTGGAGATTGGGTTAATTTTAGAGATTGCGTTAATAACATGTTAGAGTGTTACGTTTTTTTAGAGTGTTGTATTTTTTTTTATAAATATTTTAGAGGACATGTTTTTGGAGATTGGGTTAATTTTAGAGATTGCGTTAATAACATGTTAGAGTGTTACGTTTTTTGAGATTGTTGTGTTATATTTTATAAATATTTTAGAGATGGCATGTTTTTTGGAGATTGGGTTAATTTTAGAGATTGCGTTAATAACATGTTAGAGTGTTACGTTTTTTTAGAGTGTTGTGTTTTTTTTTATAAATATTTTAGAGATGGCATGTTTTTTGGAGATTGGGTTAATTTTAGAGATTGCGTTAATAACATGTTAGAGTGTTACGTTTTTTTAGAGTGTTGTGTTTTTTTTATAAATATTTTAGAGATGGCATGTTTTTTGGAGATTGGGTTAATTTTAGAGATTGCGTTAATAACATGTTAGAGTGTTACGTTTTTTTAGAGTGTTGTGTTTTTTTTATAAATATTTTAGAGATGGCATGTTTTTTGGAGACTGGGTTAATTTTAGAGATTGCGTTAATAACATGTTAGAGTGTTACGTTTTTTTAGAGTGTTGTGTTTTTTTTTTATAAATATTTTAGAGATGGCATGTTTTTTGGAGATTGGGTTAATTTTAGAGATTGCGTTAATAACATGTTAGAGTGTTACGTTTTTTTAGAGTGTTGTGTTTTTTTTATAAATATTTTAGAGGACATGTTTTTTGGAGATTGGGTTAATTTTAGAGATTGCGTTAATAACATGTTAGAGTGTTACGTTTTTTGAGATTGTTGTGTTATATTTTATAAATATTTTAGAGATGGCATGTTTTTTGGAGACTGTGTTAATTTTAGAGATTGTGTTAATAACATGTTATAGTGTTACGTTTTTTTTAGAGTGTTGTGTTTTTTTTTATAAATATTTTAGAGATGGCATAGGCCCCTTAACTTTGATAAACTTACAACTTAGGCCCCTAGGCTTTGGTTTATTACAACTTAGGCCCCTAGGCTTTGGTTTATTACAACTTAGGCCTCTTAAATTTGAATAATTTACCACTTAGGCCCCTTAAATTTGATAAACTTACAACTTAGGCCCCTAGACTTTGGTTTATTACAACTTAGGCCCCTTAACTTTGGTAAATTTACAACTTAGGCCCCTAGACTTTGGTTTTTTACAATTTAGTCCCCTTAACCTTGATAAATTCAAAACATATCGATTTGGATTTTGTCAAACGGGTGTAAATAGCCCTAAGGTTTGTAGGGATTTAAGCAATCCACGTGATTCCCCTACTACCTGGAAGTCCAATAGATTGAGTGGCTTCTTTTCTAAACTCTCTCACTAGACGAAATCAACAAAACTTAGGCCTCCTTAACTTTGTAAAAAAACATAAATATTAACTATAACCATAAGTCGTTGTCTTTTATTCGTTACTATGTAGGAGGATTTTCATTACGTCGATCTGTCTTTCAAATCACGCCTTGGCTTCGCCAAGGAAATTAGAGATATTTTTGCAGCGTGTCCACCTGAACGGGCACAAAATTTACACCAAATATTTGGACGGACGCCTTTTGGTCCATGGCTGGAGCTTACAAATACTGCACAGGACCCCCTCCTAGTGTACATGTTTCTACAGTTTGAGGTCGACGTCCTCAATGCGGCTTCGGAGGAAATGTATTTCAAAGTCCTTGGGAAACACATGCGCTTTGGTCGTCTTGAGTTTTGTCTTATAACAGGACTCCTTTTCGGCCCAACACCCTCCCTACCTGCCATATCGGAAGGGTCCTTCGTTAGGAGGCTTTGGCCTGATCACGCCCCCGATCATTTG
Source organism: Arctium minus (assembly GCA_954870635.1). Lineage (NCBI taxonomy): Eukaryota > Viridiplantae > Streptophyta > Magnoliopsida > Asterales > Asteraceae > Arctium > Arctium minus. The sequence continues at coordinate 4,663,082 of OX941091.1, forward strand.
AAGGTGAAAACCGTCGTCCAGACGATGAGAGGCGGCATGCAGTACCTATCCGATAAGGATGTTGTGCGTGTTTGCTTGGTAGTGATGGTGGAAGTCATGTTTATGGGTCGTGAGCTAAACCAGCTGGTTTCTGACACTGTCCTTAGGGTCGTCGATAACCTTATGACATTTGACAGCTACCCGTGGGGTAGCCATATCTGGACCCACACATACAACTCTTTACACTTAGCCACCGCCAGACGCCATACACAAAAGAACAAGCACATCAACAAGAGTACGTTGAGTGGGTTCGCACACGCTCTGAAGGTTAGATAAGTATTATAACTTAAATATTAAGTCGTCTTTTTTTTAACATACTAATCTATGTTGTGTAATTCCAGGTATGGATCTTGGAGATGTTTCCTGTCTGCCGTCACCATTTCACCAAGCGCACCGACATGGCCATTAGGGGAACTCGATGGGACCGAGACATTGTACTAAATAAGAAATCATGCGTTGCAATCTTCAACTCAGTTTCAGACGTACGCTCTCTGACTATGTTTCTAATTTTAGAAAGTGAACAATTAATTGTTTAATTTAGTCCTGCATATTAAATCTTATATGTTTTACAATATATTTAGGTGAGGTATCCGGATCTCGAACGCCTCACTCCTACGGATGCCGAACAACAGAGTCATTGGTATCTATCCAGCGTCGCCTATTTGGAAAGAGAGGAGGTCAGGCGACCGACGAAGAGGTCCCGACGAAGAGATCTTGATCACGATGAGGACGATGAGGACGATGATGACGATGATGATGAAGATGATGAAGATGACGATGATTATGAGGATGACGATGATGGCACGGGATATCAGGCTCCCCCTAGCTCCTCCCATCATGGAGCGCCGCCTCCCAACCCGTACCAACACAGGTGGGTACGCTACGATGCGCTGAACGATTACGTCCACGGGTCCGTCGAGACACGCCTAAGAGATCTCGAGGCCCTCATCGCACACCTTCGCCACACTCAGGTTAGTGTTTAACTTAACTTTAGGATATTACGTTCCATACTTGTATATTGGTTTGTATATTGATATGACGTTTAATACTTGTATTAGTTGGCAACGAACTCGGCGCCGACCTACACGTCCCCTGGGTACGTACACACGTCGGCTGGTTATGGACAGACTTCGGGTTGGTGGGGACACACGTCGGCTGGTTACGGACAGACGCAGGTAACCACATCATTGCCGCAAGATGTAAGTCATTCGAGTTTACATTATTGTTCTGTTTTCGTTATTAATATAAAAATTTCTTATAATCTATGCACCCAGTTTCGGATGCCGGAGGCGGATTGTTACAGACCTCAAATGATGTCGAGCTACAATGTACCGGGGCCGTCGTTCGTGACACCGCCAGCACACTTCGATCAGGGTAGGTCCCCCCTTACCGATATGATGGATGATTTTTTCGGACCTTCCATCCCTGGTTCGATGGGTTCGATGCGACAAAGCTCTCCTATGGGTAGTGACATCATTGAGCATCACTTCGAGGATGATGCTCCAATGCTTGACCAGACGGAGGTCGTAGCACTTGGGAGGGGGAGACGGAACGTTGTAGCAGGACCAAACTTACGTTCCCCATATACCCAACAACCTTCAACCACACCGGCCCCTCCGAGAAAGACCAAGCCAAGGATGAAGGAAAAGGGTAAGGGCAAGGCTGGGGGTCCACTACGATGACTCCAACGGGACAGTCGACGCACGTTTCGGCAAAACAGATCGTTCACCAATGTATCCACGATCAGCTCCCCAACCTGCGTTGTCCATTTTATGGCGACCTTGAAATGGATACCGGTTTTTTTAGGAAACTGCTTGCTGTAGGCTGTAACGGTGATTTGGAGGATTTGGTTAGTATTTAAATATAGTCATATAAACAATTACATTTTTAGTTACAACTCTAACAATCTCTATTTTGTGTATAGCACATCGACGCTTGGGTCAAGATGATCCTAGAGTCCCGCTCTCCACATGCGTCATGGGCGGTGATGGACATCAACTTTTTTGAGTGGCTTACCCTGCCGGAGCAAGGATACAAGTCCGTATACGAAACTTGCAATGGAATGACGCCAAACCATCCACATTGGAGGGACATCGAGAAGGTATGGAAATCGATTTACATAATTTTTGTTTAACTTTTTGGTTACTAACTATTTGTGTGTTACTGTAAAATCTCAGGTATTCATCCCAATCTGCATTAGCGACAAACATTGGGTGCTTGGAGTTCTGTGCCTTAAGGAAATGACGATGGTCATATATGACAGCTTACGAGCTTCCAGGTACACCATGCCTTTGGAAGACCGCCTTAAGATCTTCAAAAAACAATTGCCAAAGTTGTTAAAGAAGATATACGACACGACAGGTCGTATAAATGCCAGCAAGAAATTAAAGCATCAGTATGAAAATGATGCACCACAACAGTCAGGGGTGTTTGGGGATTGCGGTGTCTGGGTGTGTCGTAATTTATCCAAGTTTGTTGAAGGAATGCACCCAGCAGTTGCACCAGATGCAACTGAATCTGTGGCCAATGAATGGCGGCGTTACATGGCGGAGACCTTATATGCGTTGTCCCTTCCTACTTAGACGAGTAGATTGTTTTTGCTGTTTTTTTATGTATGTAATAACATTTATATATATATTAATATTGTTTTTCTTGGATTTTTCGTGTTTGGTGAACTAAACGAACTTAGAAAATATAAACGCATAATCCCACAAAATACGTTAGGCGATTTTATTAATGAAACAAAAGCATTGAAAGTACAAGTACAAAACGACAACACATAAACTCCTGGTACGAACTACCAACAGAGGAAACTACAAACACGAAACTAAAAACACAAACACCATCTAAGGATATAGTGCTTTACATTTATCAATCCAAGTTTGTTTCTCTGTTACCTGCGCTTGCAGTGTTGCGAAGTCTTGCATAATCTTGTTGACTTGTTCATTGTCGTAGCGAATACGGTCTTCTTTCTCCTTGATCTCCCTTTTCAACCTTTTTACCTTCTTCTTGTCCACGTCGATCCTTCTCAAGTGTCCGTCCTTCTTCGCCATCATTTCCCTCCACTCTTGAGTAAGTTGCTCAATCTCCGCTTCACTTTTCTCTATCGCTTTTTTCAGTCTCGAGGGCATTATTTGTGAAGATGGTGGGTTTGAAGATGATGCATTTCCAGACATGTGTTTGGTGAAAGGGGAGACTTATGATATGAAAATGGTGTGTGGTTTTTGTGAATTTCACAGTCTGCTATAACACGGGTATTTATAGCCACATGGAGCAATTGTTAAAAAAACAATTCAGGCTTTGCAGAAGAATCAATTCAGGCTTTGCAGAGGAATCAATTCAGGCTTTGCAGAAGAATCAATTCAGGATTTGCAGAGGCATCAATTCAGGCTTTGCAGAGGAATCAATTCAGGCTTTGCAGAAGAATCAATTCAGGCTTTGCAGAGGCATCGTTTGACCATTGTGCACAAACCTATATTCACATGGACTATAAGTAGATGCTCCGGTGAAGTAGTAATTCACAACTTGCTATCTATCGTTTGTACTCTCTTTGTCATTTACAAACATTATCTACAATTTCATAACTTAATGGCTGGAGGTTCACGTGGAAGGGGGAGAAGGTCAGTGAATGGGGCAGGCACTTCACGCTCCGCCTACATCGAACAATTAAATGATGGAGCTACGAGGGTTGACTGGGGAGTACCAGACACAACGGAGGAATGGGCGCAATTTGGGATGAGTGCTTATGATGAACCAATTACGCCTCATAAGTGGGAGCAGTATGATTTTGCACGAGAGGCATACTACAATGCTCATGGGGGACAATCCCCACCTAGGTATCAATCTAACCAGGGACTGAGTCTACCAATGTCTCAAGTACTGCCTACAAAGTTGAAAGACTCATGTGATGAGGCAAATGCGGAGATACGACATATCGGCAAGAACTGGCTGCGCAACATGGAATTGCAGAAAGAGAAGGGGGCCATTATTTCGGAGCAGAAGGAGTTGTTGGAGATGATGAAGCGCGATGTCAGGGAGAAGCAAAAGGAGATTAAAAAATTAGAAGATGAATTGGTAGAAATCAAAGAAAACTACACCGGCATGGAGGAGCAGATGAAGGCAAAGGCTGGCTGGGTCAAGAGCATCCGAGAAATCTACCCGTAGTAGGTTTCTCAAAGGGTGGTTAATCTACCCGTAACGATGGCCTAATGTTTTCGTTTCTTTATTAATGTTTTCTTTATTAATGTTTACTTTATCGATGCTTTAATAAAATGATGCTTTAATGTTTAACTTGTTTTTACACAATATAATTCCACAACTACGAAAAGGTGGATAAAATCAACAATGAACATAAATATCATATCACTTCACACTAAAATAAATTACTTGTTAACTACTTGCACAAAAATAAAGAGAGAAATAAGCTACAAGATGAGGTCGTTACAATCAAGGGAAGTCTATGTTAAGGTCAATGCTATCATGCCTTAGGGTTCCATGTGGTTCTAGGCTCGATGGCCCCTGAGAGCGAAATCTTTGGCTACTTGTAGCTCTGCTCCTGGGAACGGTTGAAGGGGCAGGAGTTGGACATTCACCACGAGTGTGTCCTACTGCTCCACACCTAGTACACGTTCTCTGTATCGGATCCTCACCTCGAGATGGACGCCGATCGTTCTTGCTTGGCCTCCCCGCACGTCTCTTGGTTATTAACGGTGGATAGCATGGAGGAAGGGGCACGTGCGGCAAAACCCATGACTGAGGGGGTCCAACCGGATTGATTACTTCCTGATATGTTGACTGGTAAGTATGGGACGTGAAGTAACCTAGAGCTAGATCGCTGCAATCTCTACGACTCACCGACCTTGCAGCTGCGATGGCATGACCGCATGGTAACCCAGAATATTGCCATTGCTTACATTCACAAACACGGTTAAGCATATCGACAATGGCGTGTCCACTGGTATCCCGAACATCGAACCTATCATATCCAATCCCTCTAACCCTCCATTGCGCAGATTTTCCTGCCCTTTTGAGAATCTTTGCCTCCGTCATTGGTGTAAGATGATTACACATTTCACCTACAAACATGTGTGTGTTAATTATGCTACGATTTATAAATAACAAAAGAAAAGCAAATAACATATAAGTTCAAGATTTCATAGTTTATCAACCTCCCTTTTGTCGTCGAAGTAGGTACCACTCTTGTTGAAAATTTCGGAAGTACTCCATAAGCCCGACAATCGGTAACCTACGAGCAAAACGGGACAGTGCATTCACCGACTCGGCACTATTAGAGGTCATTATATTATACCGATGTGCAGGAAAATGGGCCCTTGACCACCTCTCCTTACCAGCAGCGTCCATAACTTGTGCTCCACGATCTACTTCATATCGTAGTGCATCCATGTACCGGTCAAACTCCGTAACCGTATATGCTTTGCATGCCTTCCAGTAGGTCGAGCGGTTTGTAGTAATACGCCTGTCCGCACTTCTCACGTTCATCTCCAAATGTCGACAACATAGGGCATGAGGGGTCGATGGGTACACCGCAGAAATTGCGGCACTTATTGAAGGAGACCTGTCCGACATAAACACCAACCCTTCCGGGACTCCGATACATTCTCTCAACCTGGACAGAAACCAACCCCACTCATCCCCCGTCTCGGACTTGCCTACTCCGAAAGCCAAGGGCACGATGTTGTTATTTCCGTCCATGGCAACCACCAAGAACATCATACCTAGGTAAGGTCCCTTTAAATGGGTCGCGTCTATTACGATGACAGGACGCAGGTTTGCCAAAAACGTGCGGATCTGCAAATAACGTAGGTGGAGCAACTTTGTAAATATTATAATTTATAATATCTAAATATATGTCGTGTTGATATACATACCGCACATCCAAGAGCAGCGAAACACAACTCAAAACGTCCGTGCGAATCTGTCCTTATTCTGGTGCATGTACCCGGATTCTTCAGTTCCAAATTATATAAGTACATAGGGAGTCGTTCGTACGACTCCTCAGGTGTGCCTCTCACCATTAGTAGGGCCTTGCATCGCGCGCGCCATCCTTGGTGGTAACCAATGTTGAGTCCGTACTGCTGGTTGATATCGTCGACGATGTCATTCGGCCGAAATGACCTGCTAGCGTCAATAAACTTACCTTTCAATATGTGGCCCAAAGTCCTTTTGTTGGCCTGCCGGTGTCTGGAATTCAGTTGCGTCCTCGAACAAGTGTGTACATCGTTCAACTTCCTAACGACAAACATCCATCCTTTAGGGCCCACGGACTTCGCCGACATACGCCACTTACAATTTGTTTGCTCACAGACAGCCACATATCTGCTTTTGTCGGATTTCTCCGTTCTAAACACGAAACCCTCTTCCAAGAACTTAATTCCGAGCTGTATGGACATTTGCTCCTTCGTATCAAATAGCTGTCCTTCATGTATACTTGTACCGCGATTGTAAGGTACGGGTTGGTAGGGTGGTATATTGGTCTCCCGGTTTGGAAGGGAAGGAGGCATATCAAAATAATCGTTTAACTCACCAAGTGATTTATTGCTAGGGGTATATGTCTCTTCTTCTTCGTCCTCATCAGTATCGGTATCTGATCTGTCTAGATCAGATATACCCGTTGTGAAAACATGGGTTTCATCATGAGCAACTCCATAAAACCGTCTTTCTTCGTCTTCTTCTTCTTCAGCTTCTTCTACTTGTTGTTCTTCTTCTAGTTGCGTCTCCGGAACAACATCGGGATAAGAGTCGTTAGGATGATATGAATGATCAGCATAAAGTGTGGTGTCGTATGATGCCTGGAATTGATAATCAGGCTCATTTTGACTACCACCGACGTGGATTTCGTCATCACCTCCGGCATCATCTTCGTCATCACCTTCGTCGCACATCAATGTTGCGTCATACACAAAGACTTTTAGAGGTCTTTCAGAATAGACTGCAATTTGCATAAAACCAAGTATCACTTCGTCGTTGTTTAGCTCCACTAGTGAGCGATCTGCACGTTTGAACACCAACTTGCAAGTATCAGAATCTTCGATTCCACATTTTTCCATGGCGTAACGAAGAAACCTCTTATATGTATAGATTACTGGAATCTGTACACCACGCTTTGTGTACCCAATATAATCCCACTCATTGTTGTTTTGAACCCACTGACCATTGAAAACTAAATAGAGCTTAGCTTTTACAACAGGTAAACTCATTTTTTCAATAGTATGAACAATGAAGGAAGAAAGAAAAATGGAATGGATGTGATGATGAACGTATTTACCTTGAATTATACTGACTCTTATAGGAAAAATTTATAGCCAACGATGAAATTGAATCGTACATTCGATGACAAGTATATATTTATTTTACGAATAATGGAAAAAAAACGTGGAAAAACAATTGAAATCAGGCAACAAACACGTGAAAAACAATGAAAACACATAAAATGATAGTTCCCACCGTGAAACCCTAATTTTTTTCTCAAACCCTAAAAATCCCGGCCATGACAACCCCGGGAAACCCGGCCATTAACCCCGGGAAACCCGGCCCCTAACCTCGGGAAACCCGGCCCCTAACCCCGGGAATCCCGGCCCCTAACCCCGGGAATCCCGGCCATAACCTCGAACACGACCAACCCGGGATTCCCGGCCACTATTCCCGTACATAAAGGGTATTTCGGCGATTTGAACGAGATTTGGGGTATTTGGGTAATACGGATTTGAAATACGCCCATTTTAATTAAATTCCCTATTTAAAACAACTTATGCTTATTAAAATAAGCGTTTATCAACTTATACGGTGTGAAATCGAAGTTTTTAAAAAAGTGTTTGGATTAACTTATTGTGGTACCAAAACGTAATAAGCTAATAAGTTGTTATTCAAAGGTGTTTGAGATTGCTTATACATATAAATTAACCAAAAAAATGATAAACACTTTTCAAATAAGTTGATAAGTTAAAACCAAATGAC